>CM035429.1:62484159-63084159 GCA_020310875.1 Ceratopteris richardii
TGGAATTCTGATTGGTTTTCATTTAAAAACCCTAGCAAAAAGGATTTGAGATATTCTATTAAGGGTTTTCAAGTTCCCAAGGTTAAAGCACAAGATCGTGAAACGATCATTAAAACCTAAAATATCAAGATAGAGATAGTGCCTGAAACTGCGAAATTCTTGTCAAGAATTAAAGCTAGAAGGTTCTCTATCAAAAGATGTTGTAGACTTTAGGATAAAATTCATTCACATGTCAATGTGAGTATAAAATAGGGTGGTATGGGACACCATATTTTATACTCAGATTGATGTTGGAAAGATGGTATGGGACATCGGACCGTGAGATGATGATTATCTTTTAGTCCTTGTTTGGATCATGAAGTTAGGTTTGATCTTCTAGGGAATTAAAACTTCAAAGAAGGAGTTTAAATTCAAGAAGGATCTCAAGATACTTCAAGATGACTTCAAAATCAAGGAAACAGAAGATATGAAGTAAGTAACTTCCAAGATCTTCTTAAAACACTTCAAGACAAAGTGTTGTTAATTCAGAAATATTTTATAAATTTCTGAAGAAATTAGGACTTTGATTTTGAGTTGATCTTTTCAACTAAAGATTTAATTGACTAAGTCAAGTATCAAGTTCCTAGTGAAACTTAGTAAATTCACTCTTTTGACTCAAAGAAATGCACAAGAATTGCATTACTAGTAAGGAGTTAGAAAGACTGAATTGGATTTGAACTTAGTCTCAAGTGAAGCATCATTTGAAAACTAAACTCATCGATAGGACCTCAGTGGGTCGACACACTGATGTTGGTTACCACACTAGTATTTTGTGGTTAGATGATGTTTTGGAGTTGCTTTGAATCTTTTTGAGAATCCGGATTATTCCTCTTAAAGATAGAAAAAATGATTCACTACCCTGTTGAAACAGATCTTTGAAAAGTTAAAGTCGTGGGTCATCCAGACTTTGAATCATAGCAAATTTACGTATCTTTGAAGTATGAATTGGTTGTACAGAGTTTTAGTTATTTCTTTCCACTTTCAAAATCTTTTGGAATTGGCTCAGACATGCTATCTGATTCCTTTTGCAAAAGACCAGGGTTAGCCGGTTAGAAGAAGATAACTAACTTGAACATCCTAGATAGATGTTATATGCAAGAACCTTTTCAATCTTCAAAAGATAATAAGTCTAAGTGGACTTATTTATTTGAGTTTGCTTCAAGTTATAGCATAAATGATTTCTTAGAGTCCAATAGACTCTAGAATAGACAAGTTAGGAGTTGCTCAACAGATTGACAATTCCCAATAACTTTTAGCTCAAGTCTTTGAGAAAATGTCCTAAGTTGGACAATTTTCATTTTGAAGTTGTATTGGTCAAGTTGGTATGGTTGACTCCACCGAAATGGTTAACTTTCTCCTACAGTTTACAAAGGATTTTTAAAATCATTAGGACAAAGTAGTCCTCTAGTCGGGTGAAAAAATCAAGTAACTGTTGGATCAAAGTAAACCATTGTATAAACATCTAAGTTAGATGTTTGAGACAACCAAACTTCAGGTTCTCCAAAACAAATTCAAGTGACTCAAGAATTCTCAAAGTCTTGTAAGGGATAAGAATCCTACCTTCATTACTAAGTCCATGCACCAGTTATGCCTAGAAATGGACTAGTAATTTGAATCCATTACATGTTTGGGCCTAGATCGCACATCCAAAAACTGTGAATTAGTCAGGGATGTGTTTCAATCCACCCTTATTATTCTTCACTAGTTTGTACTTTGTCCCCTTCATCAAAGTGCAAAACGAGATAGTGTTTTGAATCATTTGGGCAGGGATGCCACCACAGAGATGAGACATGTTCTTCCAGTTTTAGAACATGAGGCTCGGGGGTTGCCTACAGTATGTATATAGCTCTATTTTCGAGGACGAAAATCTTTTCCAAGGGGAGAAGAATGTAATAAAGTAAGTCTATGATCCAAGGGTCTGGCCGGTTCAGATAGATCTAAAATTGGACACCGTTTGGTCATCCGTGTGTATGACCAAAGATCTCGAGTTTAGACTTACTAGGAGGTCTTGTGCTCTTGTGAACAAGTGATCCACTTAGCTTAGTGGTTAAGTCTCAAGGATGTGAAGGAAGAGGTCTTGGGTTCAATCCCCATGGGGAACATGGGGAGAGTATTTTGCCCAAAGAGATCTAGAGCCTTCTAGAAGCATCCACTGGAGTTAACTCTGGCTAACTGGGACACTTGGCGCACATGTAGTTACATGGCTGGCACTTGGATGGTTAGTATCCACCTGCCCAAGAAGGCAGTCCCCTCGAGAGATCTATATATAGAGGCATTTGGTTGGGAGGAGAGTCATCTCTCAAGCATGTGGTGGTCGTAATCCTTGCTCTCTTGCAATCGATTCCCTTTTCACTACCTTATGTCCCGCAAAAGACGAAGCCCAAGAGAAGAGAGATTGTATCCTCCTAATGAGGACCAGCAAAATAGCCTACAACGAACACCTTTTCTCCCTATATGTACCTCTTGAGATACCTCCCCTGAACCGAAGCCAAAATGAGCAGAGTCCCAAGCAAGAGAGAGATGTTCTCGATCGCATATCACTGCCCAGCAGTCAAAGAAAGAGACCCCCGTATACTGAATGCAAGCAAAATCATGGTGTTCTCCCTCTCTATGTCTCTTAAGCTGCATAGAGCAACTCCAACACAAGACTGGTGGACCCCCAAAAAAAAGCAGCTCCACCTCGTGGAAGAGACGCTCTCGTGCCCCTGTTCCTGCACAAAAACGAAGAGAGAAAAAAAATGACAGTTGGCTGCCTCAAAAAATGAAAAGCTCCCCAGAATTTGGCTCATGTCCATTCATGACCCCCTGTGTGGAGTGATGGCCATTCCTCTGCTGACACCTCCTGATAGGGCAGGGAGAATGCCGCCCTTTCCTCCTCTTCAATGTTGTTGTTCTTTGCACACCTCCCTCCACTAACGGTTGAGGGAACCCCCCAAAACAAAGCCCGACGGATCCTTATTTTCTTCCACCTTCCCACGGGGTCATTTTTCAGCCAACTAGAAGGAACCAAAGAGGGTCGACTTCCCCTTTTTGCCTAGTCACCTTCTAGAACTTTTGTCAATGCCAACTTTGCACTCTTGATATTGGGCCTCCACTTGAGTGTTCCACAAATCTGAAGCTCACAGAACTTTCCTTGTGACCTGAGACATTTACAGCGGCCCCCAGACCCATGAACATGACATTAGCATCATCACTAGTTTGTTCTTGAAATGCATATAGGATTCAACCAATGAGCAATTCTGTTGGTGCATTTCAAGCCTTCACACATTGGCTTGGAACATTGGAGCCTTGGAAGACTTGGCTTGGATATCAATCTTGAAGATCACTCATAAAGCTTGAACCCTTGAAGGATATATTCACATGGAACAAGAACCATAGGCCATTTATCTCATGTAAAAGTCTATATGACTTTACCAATCATGTAATCATACCTACTGGATTAGTCATGAGAACTTGATTGATTGAGTGGTTGTAATGGAGAGAATATCTCCCTAAGATTAGTGGAGAGATTCTAGGGAGCTTCAATTTGAATTTCAAATTCAAATGACCAATCAACACTTATAAAAAGCTATGTAAAAATGTCGCGGGTACAGACTCTCTTCCCGAGGCAATTCTGAGTGAATCTTTGAGTGTGTGTGAGCTACACCATAGCCTACACCTCTGAGTACCATTGAGCATCACATTACATGCCAATGGGAATGTACAATCATTAGATTTAATCAATATACTTACATTCATAATCTCTGTTTTCTCTGAGTGACTTCCTTCAACTCTGTCAACTTCAACAAGGCATATCTCAAGATCTACTGAACCAAATTGGATGATTCAAAGTGCATTGGATTCAGCTCAAAGTATACTATACACCTACAAAGTTTCAAGGCCATTGAATCTACCATCACAGAGAAATCTCAGTCGGGGTGCTCACTGGTCTGTGACTGTAAGTCTCCTAAAAAATCGGGGGTACACCTTATTTTGCTAAAGTGATTTCTCTGAGTGTGGTTTATCATTTCCTTTCATTCCACTTGCAAATGGAAGCTTACTAAGCTAATAGAATATCTCTAGAAGGAATTTTGCTAATTGTAACTACACTGGTCACACTGAGCATAACACTGAACAGGTATCAAGACCAAAATAGAAAGTTTTCAAGTCTTGTGTTTTTCAGAGTAGTCTGTTTTGATCAAGTCATTACTCAAATCTTTTTCAAAGTACATATAGCATATTTTGGTATCATTTGGAAGCTCAAGGAGTCTACTAAGCATATCTAAAGAGAAAGGAGGGCAGGTGTGAAGCAGGTCTAGCAGCACCAACTTGATCTTCTGAGTGCATCCAGCCATCACATCCAACAGTGGTATCATAGCAAATAAGGTAAACATGGGTGATGGTTTCCCTTCCTTCATTGACAAATTAGACAGGAACAAATATCAAGCTTGGTCTCTAAGGATGAAGACCTATCTACAAGGGAGAAGCTTGTATGGATACATATCAGGAGATGAGGAATTGCCCTCATTCAAGACTAGAGGCCTACCTACAAAGGATGAACATGAGAGGCTCAATCAATGGTGTGCAAAAGATGCTTTGGCAAGGTTATATCTTCTAAACTCTATTTCTGATTTCCTTCTACCACATATAAGGAATTGCAAAACTTCCCAAGAGACTTGGGAAACCTTGTCAACATATTTTTCATCAAGCACAAGAGCCAGAAAGAATCAGCTATGGATTGAGTTTACAACTCTTAGGAAGCAATCAAAACAATGTGTCTCAGATTTTGTCACCAAAGTCAAAGATATTGCAGATCAACTTGCAAGTGTTGGAGAAGAGATTGAGGAAGAGCAAATAGTCAGACAAGTGATCAATGGACTAAAGGCAGATGACAAGTGGGAAAGCTTTACCACAGCAATGGACTTATACATGGACATCCAAGCACCTGATCTAACCACTCTGATTGGACAACTCTTTACACATGAAGCAAAAATCACAAAGAATGGAGAGCAATCAAAAGGTAACAATCCCTCTACCCTTTATACTGATAAGAAGGTAAAAGATAAAGGTAAAAGCAAGAAGGTTGATGAAGAATGCTCTACCTCCCAAGCAAACTATGCAGGGAGAGGTAGATCATCTAGAGGTAGGGGCAGAGGAGGTAAGTCAGGTAGGGGGAGACCCTACAATCAATCTCCATGCAATATCTGTGGCTTGTCTAACCATACTACAAATGAATGTTATAAAAACTACAAGAACCAAAGAGGAAGAGGTCACCAAAGAGGAGGATACTCTGAAGGCAGAGGCAGATTCAACCAATCTCAAGGCTACCATGGCTACAACAATAATTATAACAACAAC
This sequence comes from Ceratopteris richardii, assembly GCA_020310875.1. Taxonomy (NCBI): domain Eukaryota; kingdom Viridiplantae; phylum Streptophyta; class Polypodiopsida; order Polypodiales; family Pteridaceae; genus Ceratopteris; species Ceratopteris richardii. The sequence goes on from CM035429.1 coordinate 62,489,536, forward strand.
TACAATCACAATGGCAACTATCAAGGTGGATACAGAAATAGGAAGGATTACAACAATTATGCAGAGGAGCAAGATGATTCCTTGTTGATCATGAACATGACATCTAAGTCAGGTATCAATGATGATCATTTGTTCTATATTGATTCAGGTTGCTCTAACCATGTAGCTGGAAATGTTGCCTTACTCTCTGATTTGGAAGAACCCAAAGGCAAGCACCAAGTGCAGACAGGTGATGACACTAAACATTCAGTTGTTAAAGTAGGCAATGTCAAAACTAGTGATGGTAATCAGAATCTATTGAGCAGAGTGTTGTATGTTCCAACAATCACCAAGAATCTGATGAGTGTAGGTCAGATTGTGGAAAAAGGTCTACATGTCAGGTTCACTCAACATGGTGCATATGTGGAGGATCCAAGACATGGATTCAGAAGGATAGCCAAGGGAGAAAAAACAGGTAGATTGTTTACCTTTGAACTTGAAGATACTAAGAGTATTGCTTTGTACAACTATAAGGATCAAACACTATCAGAATTGGAGATTTGGCACAAAAGATTAGGTCACATTGGAGAGAGGACCTTAAAGCAAATGAGTAGAGATCAATGTGTGCTTGGGATACCTAATGTATCCAAGCAACACATGATATACAAGTGTGGGGCTTGTCAATTTGGTAAGTCACACAGATTGCCTTATACCAAGAAAGGTTTTATGCATGAAGATTATCTGGAATTGGTGCATACAGATGTTTGGGGACCTAGCAAGGAGCCATCCATATCTGGATCAAGGTACTATGTGTCCTTCATTGATGACTATAGCAGGTGGACTGTCTTATACTTCATGAAACATAAAGATGAAGTATTTAATTGTTTCAAAAAATATCTTGCACTAGTTGAAAATCAAACAGGTAGACATTTGAAGAAGCTAAGGTCAGATGGTGGTGGAGAATACTTCTCCAATGACTTTGAAGAATTCTTGCAGGAAAGAGGCATCAAGAGGGAGATTACTACAAGGTACTCACCTGAACAAAATGGGGTAGCTGAAAGGAGGAATAGACTCATTGTAGAGACAGCTAGGTCTATGCTAAATGAAAAGAAATTGCCAAATTATCTTTGGGCAGAGAGTGTATCTACTGCCACATATTTAATTAACAGGTTGCCATCAAAGACACTTGATGGAATGACACCCTATGAAGCTTGGCATGGTAAGAGACCATCTCTGGATCATTGCAAAATCTTTGGTTGTGTTGCATATGTGCATATTCCCTCACAGGTAAGGGGAAAGCTAGACCCTAAAGCTGAAAAGTGTATCTTCATTGGTTATGATTTGAATCAGAAGGGATACAGGTTCTATAACCCCTCAAACAAAGGCTTCAAGGTAAGCAGAGATGTCATCTTTGATGAGAATGATTCATGGTATGAAAATGAATGCAGGAAGGTTAGTCTACCTTATGACATGGAAGAAGATTTTCCCAAACTTATCAGGCAAGAATCAATTCAGAAAGAAGATACAAGCTCAGATGATGAAGACACCATCAACATTGAAGAGTTCAAGGCTTGGAAATCTAAAGGGAAGATGAAGATGAAGCAACTAGAAGATAATCCATAATCCTCAACTCAAGCTATGAGGAGATCTCAAAGAGAAAAGAAAAAGCCTATTAGGTATGGGTATGATACTTCACTTGTAACCAAGCACTCTGTATATCTTGCAAAGGATCTCTTGAATGAAGAACCAGGTACATTTGAAGAAGCAATCACTAAACCAGAATGGAAGGAAGCAATGGATGAAGAAATGGAGGCTCTCAAGGAGAGTGATACTTGGGACTTGGTACCCAAGAAGGACTCCATGAAGGTGATAGGATCCAGATGGATCTACAAACTCAAGAGGAACTCAGATGGTACAATAAACAGGTATAAAGCTAGGTTGGTAGCCAAGGGTTTTGCACAAACCCAAGGCATTGATTATGAGGAGACATTTTCTCCTGTGGCCAAGATGCCAACTATCAGAGTTATGGTGAGTGTAGCTGCATCCAAAAATTGGAACATGTACCAATTGGATGTGAAGAATGCATTCTTGAATGGATGGATATCTGAAGAAGTCTACATGTCACAACCACCTGGCTATGAAGATCCCAATAAGGTAAATCATGTTTGTAAATTGAAGAAGGCTCTGTATGGATTGAAGCAGGCACCTAGAGCATGGAATTACAGGTTGACAACCTATCTCCTAGATCAAGGATTTGTGATGAGTGAAGCAGATACTTCATTGTTTATCAAAAGGAACAATTCAGAGGTAATATATTTGTGTGTCTATGTTGATGACATCATTATTACAGGAAATGATGTTCAGGGAATAAGACACATCAAAGGACAGATTATGAAGGAATTCAAGATCAATGATCTTGGATTATTGAAGTACTTCCTAGGACTTGAATTGGTCTACACAAACTCAGGTATCTTTATTACTCAGAAGAAGTATATTCAGGACATGGTTAAGAAGTTTAATTTGCAGGAAGCTAAAGTCTCAAACATTCCTATGGAGGTCAACCACAAACTCAGTGCACATGAAGGAGAAGAACTCAAAGATATTACAGGTTACCAAAGTTTGGTAGGTAGTCTAAATTATGCTACCTTAACCAGGATTGATATATCATATGGTGTTAGTGTACTTAGCCAATTTATGCACAAACCAAGAGTACCTCATTTGGAGGCAGCAAAGAAGATAGTAAAGTACCTAAAGGGAACACAAAATCATGGTTTGTACTTTCCATATTCATCAAACATTGATATTAAGGTGTATTCAGATGCAGATTGGGCAGGTTGCAAGGATGACAGGAGAAGCACATCTGGTTACATATGTTTTGCAGGTGATAAACCAATTTCTTGGTCATCCAAGAAACAACCTACAGTAGCTTTGTCATCTACTGAGGCAGAATATAGAGGGCTAGCCAATGCCACTCAAGAAGCCATATGGTTGAAGCTTTTATATTCAGAATTGGGTCTATACACAAGGCCACCAATCATTTTTGGGGATAACACAAGTTCTCTTCGCCTTGCAGCTAATCCAATTTATCATGCTAGGACAAAACACATAGAGGTTCACTACCACTATGTGAGGGAGAAGTTACTTAGCAAAGAAATTCAATTGTCATATGTGTCTACTAATATGTAATGTGCAGATTTGCTTACAAAAGCTCTGGATGGAAGCAAGCTATGCAGATTTAAATCCATGATTGGATTGCAGGAAATAATTGAAGACTAGAGATGAAGACTTGAGCCAAAGTGTTTGGCTTGAGGGGGAGCTGTTGGTGCATTTCAAGCCTTCACACATTGGCTTGGAACATTGGAGCCTTGGAAGACTTGGCTTGGATATCAATCTTGAAGATCACTCATAAAGCTTGAACCCTTGAAGGATATATTCACATGGAACAAGAACCATAGGAACCTAGTCTTATTGTTCTTACCATTTATCTCATGTAAAAGTCTATATGACTTTACCAATCATGTAATCATACCTACTGGATTAGTCGTGAAAACTTGATTGATTGAGTGGTTGTAATGGAGAGAATATCTCCCTAAGATTAGTGGAGAGATTCTAGGGAGCTTCAATTTGAATTTCAAATTCAAATGACCAATCAACACTTATAAAAAGCTATGTAAAAATGTCGCGGGTACAGACTCTCTTCCCGAGGCAATTCTGAGTGAATCTTTGAGTGTGTGTGAGCTACACCATAGCCTACACCTCTGAGTACCATTGAGCATCACATTACATGCCAATGGGAATGTACAATCATTAGATTTAATCAATATACTTACATTCATAATCTCTGTTTTCTCTGAGTGACTTCCTTCAACTCTGTCAACTTCAACAAGGCATATCTCAAGATCTACTGAACCAAATTGGATGATTCAATATGCATTGGATTCAACTCAAAGTATACTATACACCTACAAAGTTTCAAGGCCATTGGATCTACCATCACAGAGAAATCTCAGTCGGGGTGCTCACTGGTCTGTGACTGTAAGTCTCCTAAAAAATCGGGGGTACACCTTATTTTGCTAAAGTGATTTCTCTGAGTGTGGTTTATCATTTCCTTTCATTCCACTTGCAAATGGAAGCTTACTAAGCTAATAGAATATCTCTAGAAGGAATTTTGCTAATTGTAACTACACTGGTCACATGGAGCATAACACTGAACAGGTATCAAGACCAAAATAGAAAGTTTTCAAGTCTTGTGTTTTTCAGAGTAGTCTGTTTTGATCAAGTCATTACTCAAATCTTTTTCAAAGTACATATAGCATATTTTGGTATCATTTGGAAGCTCAAGGAGTCTAGTAAGCATATCTGAAGAGAAAGGAGGGCAGGTGTGAAGCAGGTCTAGCAGCACCAACTTGATCTTCTGAGTGCATCCAGCCATCACATCCAACAATTCTTCAAGCCGAGCATCTATATTAGAAGAACCAAGATTCGTGACAACTTTCTCAATTGTCTCCATAATCGTCCTTCCATATGGCTCATTGTCATCCTTGAAGTCTTCCACACTTTTTCCAACAAAATTAGCTACCTCAAAATAACCGTTCCTTATGATCATCATTGCGACAAGCTTTTGAGTTGCAAACAAAGGTAACAATACTGGCATAACCACTTCATCATCCCCATATGGGACACTCTTCCTTGGTTCCCTACATCAAAATCTCATTAATAGACCACCATATTTAAACCACTCCATAATGCAACAGCTTAGGATGTTCCAGCTCTTGGGTGACCATAAGAGACATTGGATCTTGGTCGGGGGGAAAAAAGGTCACCCTTCCAAGTGTAGGCATGCCTACCAGGTTCCATTACCATGAACACTATTTCTGGTGTGTTGTCTAAGTAGACCACCATTTTGGGGTATTAGGATCTTTAATTTCATATATCCTCATGTTTCCGACTTTGCTAGGTTGATTACTCTTAAACCTACAAAAAGCTTCATTTGTCTCCCTATTTTAGAGCAATTCTACATTTTTGTTATTGTAGGGAATCCATTTTGGTGTGAGTATTCTGGTTAAGACCGATTTGCCTCTAGGGGTTCTTGGACCTCCTCCCAAATTCCCTTGCTCTATGTCATCTATTTCAATCTCTAGGATTACATTGCCAAATTTTTCTATCCTATCTGGCTGGTTGGTGACTACATACATGGCTCCTACTTTATCAATGGTATGCCAATCTTGAGCTACCTATTGGTCTCTCCATTTTATATTACATTTCAGAGTCACTCGTTTCTCAACTTAGAACATATGGGTAATCACTCAGTTGCTAGGCCCGCAACTTAGCTGTGTGATTGATTCTAGCTTCACAAGATCTGATGCTTTGTCAATCCCATCCTAGGTGTCTTCCTTATCTAAGGTTCATAAGCCTTGATTGTTATCCCAATTTTCCCAAGTACAACCTTGTTGCAAAGTTCTTTTGTATCAATCACTTGTTCTTTTACTTCCCTCTTGTGTTCAAGGTCTTGTCCAATAGAACATCATTAGAATTACTTGAGTTTTATCGCACTTGAGGTTTGATCTCTCAATTTATGTTCTTACTTTAGAGTATATCACCAAACTATACTATTTATGCTTGCACTCGAGTAATTAGGGTTCTTGTACTTATATCATGCCTAACATAGCCCTAATTAATCAATACCACTAACTGTACTTAACCTAAGCTAGGAATTGATTGAGGAGGTTGAGAATGATACAACCTCAAGTTGCTTCTCTTTGTTTGCCCTTGAAAGCCCAGGACACATGTTCCCAAGCTTGCATCCACTCACACCTTGCTTTGGCCTCTCCAAGAGCTCTTAGTGGTCCTATAAAAGTTCCAAGTTTAGCTCAATCTTTTAACTTCAACTGACAAACAATTTTGATTCAGGCATTTTCATTAAAACACCCTTTTCCCCCCATGTATTACACAAATATTCTCTAGAGCTCACTTGGTTTCCTAATCCCACTTGAGGGCCAGTTATGTATGAAGTTGTTATGTCAAATTCAATGAACTTGAGATCCGGACGAGTCTTAGGTAGTCGAAGAAGTGTTATTTCGTCTATAGGAAGTGCAACCCAATCAAGCCATCATTCTATCTTCTCTGACACATCTAGTGACTTAGAGGAAGAAATGCCCATGGCCTGTGAGGACATGCATGGCTCAGTCCCAAGGGAAAGCTTTATGTCCATTGTGGAGGGAGAATACGGGACATCCCTACAATACGTGTCCACAAACCTACAAGGAATACCCATTTACCTGGATGATCTAAACAAGTCAGTAGCACAAATGGTAAACATGAGGGATTCAAAAATAGTTCCAAGGCCCCCCGTCAAGTATGAAGGTGAAGTTTACATGGACAAGTTGGGCTAGATCTATGTAGTGATCGAGAGTCCAAACCAAATCAAGGATAGAGAGGAATTAGAAGGGCAAGGAACTTTAGGAAGACCTCACAATGGAGACACCGTTTCTACCCCAAGGGGTAAGTCGGTAGTGACCAAAGTCTTGAGAGCGACCAATAGGGTGTATCCAATTTTTTTTAATTTAATTAAGACGCTATTGCCAAAAGCACCATACCAAAAGCCAACATTACGTCGTTATGAACATAAAGACCTAATCAGAAGAATCAAATAGGGGGTTGGTTCCCCACACAGAGTGTCTTGAAATAATTCCTGGGGCGGGGATCTAATACCTCAAGATGATTACTTGATGGACCTGTATTTGATTCATGGATCAGACTTGCTCCTACAAACTGACTCACCTACACTAGGAGAAGGGATAAATCAAGTAATTATGTACAAGCTGAAGGATCCGAAGGATGTGTCTAGAGTTACCTACCTAGACCAGAATCAAAGGAGATATTGGCCTATAGGAAAAGTGGATAGGTCACAGCTAAAGTATATGGTGTTGCTTGTATTCCCGAAAACTACCTCACAAGACCCATTTGAAAACCATCAAGGAATGGAGAACATGACCTCAAGTCAAACTAGTCAACATAGTGTCCCCACTAGATCCCATGTTCAATTTGCTATGCCAAGAAGAATCCTTGCAACCACACTAATCTAGGAATAGGAAATATGAATAGGCCACCCATCAGACCAAGACCACAACTAGGTGTGGGACCGGGAATGCAACCACTAAGATCGAGAGTTCCTGTAGTGATCAGATGCCTAGAGCCAGCAAGAAGACTGAGACCAATAAAGGTGGCCAAATGCATGAGAAATCATTATGATGGCACACAAGAGCCCTATGACCACATTGCCAAATTTAAGCAAGTATTGTGAGCAGAACAAATAGATGACTTTTTTGTGCAATATGAATCCTTTGGGATAACCCTCACGAGAATAGCCTAGACGTGGTTTGAACCCTTGGATCCAAATTGCTTTGGCAATATCGAACAATTCTTCCAATATTGGAGAATTCACCAAGTGAGGGATTAAGCACAATTCGTCATCCTTACTCCATAACTTCAAACAATCTTCAAATGAAATAGTAAAAACTACAGCCAGAAGATTTAACCAATACATTGGTCGATGTCTAATGACAGAGAGACCTTCCCAGTAAAAAATGATATCACTATTTCTAGATGGATTGACTAATGGGATATTGAGAACCTTAGTCTACATAAAACAGTTGCAGTCACTAAGTGAGTGTCTTCAAGAATGCATAGACTTGGAAGACAACCTAGCAAACGATCTTAAAGACACACAAAGCTCTACCAAATCAGAGGACACGTGGAGCAATGTGATGTTTAGTTCGGGTAATTTGGAAGAACTAGCAGAATTGGTAGCTAAAAAATTGGGAGTGCAAGGACAGAGGAACTACCAGAACACCCCTTTGAGAATGCCTATGTTGAGAAGATGCACATTGTGTGGGGGAGATCATCCATCCCATGCCTGCACAAGAGGAGGCATAGGATTGCCACAACCTTACTCTTATAACAGACAACCAAACAAGGGATCTAACATGTACTGTCCCATTGAGCAAAAATATACCAACCACAACACCGAAAATTGTCCACTTAACAGGCATCCAAGACCATTGGCACAACCTCAGTATAGACCTTATGGATACCCTCCAAGGGAACAAGGCAAAGACGTACCTAGGTATAACCCATACCCAGGACCACAGGGACACCCCAGACCATATGAACAAGGAGGATATGGACAACCACAACCTGTACTAGGACAACAACCACCCCATCCATAGAATGTGGTGCCAGTCAACTACACTCAACTAGAGGAAAATTTAGAAAGAGCTATAGTACTAACAACACATTTGACTAATGTGGAAATAGCAAATCAGGGATATGATCAGGCCTAAGGAGAGTATTACCCTTATGACTCCAACATGATACAATATGAACAAACCTACAAACAAAAATACTATGATTATGAAGGATGTGAAAATTTCTACAGACCGGAATACGTGAACCTTATGTCCACCATAACTGAGAACCCAAAATCCAATGAGACCACCTACTAGACCACTGACACCAAAAGGGCCATGCTATAGATGCAACAGAGATCACTTTATAAGGAAATGTACTTTGCCATACAACCCACCACCCCCTCGGACATGGGAAGGATATTGCAATGATTGTGGCAAGGAACATCTGTTTAAAGATTGCTCTAAAAACCCCAACAAGGTCCACACCATTGCCCAGATCAATGTAATAGAAGTCATTGAACCATTTGGAAGTGATAAAGGATATACATTGCCACTAAAATCTATTACATGGGCCCAAGCCAAGGGACAAGCAGTAAAAGAAATATATTATGTGCATGAGACTGATAAAAGCTTAGAACCCAAGATTCATATAGTTGAGGATTCAGAGGACTTAGGAGAAACTAACAAAACAAGGTAAACTCAAATATGGAAGACTAGAAGGGAAAAAGTCAGGAGTAAGGATGAAGAAGAAAAGTGAAGAGGAGAAATCAGTGAGGGAAAAGAAAAAAATTCAAGAATGCGAAGAGCAAGAAAAATCCCATCTGACAATCCAAACATCGAAGTCAATTAAGTCAGGATCAATTCTAGCAGACCCCATGCCAAAAGACTTGGATATGTGGTTGAAGGCTTATCAGTCCAGAATCACGACGGGACCAAGTATAGAGCAACATGCAAAACTTTATCCACAAGGAGAGTTGGAGAAGGAGAGATTGGCAATATGTAGGAAACTCATAGAAATAGCTCAAACCACACTAGAACATACTACCCCAATCCTTCTAGAGATAAAAATACCAAAAAACTAGTTCAATGAATGCATGGAATTGAACAATCGAACATCAGTAAAGAAACAACAAGAGGAGAATAGGGAGGAAGACTTGTAGAATAAAAAGGAAGAACAGATCTCAACAATTCCAAAATTAGAAGCCAAATGGCAACATGACTTATGGGCCATGATTCAAGAGGAAAGGTGGAAAAAGAATGCAAACTCATCACCACCCCTTGAAGAATTAGACACTTGGGGAAATCAACCTGTATCAAACTTAGAAGAGGTATATGAGGAAGTATCCATCCTAGATCGAAATAGGGAAGAAGCAAATAGCATGTCCACACTACCCAATTATATAGGAGAATATGAGAGAAGGTCAAAAGTATTCCATGCTCCCATGATCAAGGGCAAAGAGGAAAGATCACAAGATAAGATGTCATGCAACTTATCAAAACTCAAGAAAACTAGAATAAAATGTTTATTGATTATAGAATAATTACTACAAGCTAAAACAATTGGCCGAGCATTTAAGAATAGAAACTGGAGAACCTACGAATGAGAAGAAAGAAGACAAAGCTCTACCAACCATTCAAATCCCAATAGATAAAGTTGGAGAATTTAGTGAGGGAGATGAAGGGAATACATGTTTACCAATCACTTTTAATGGATATATGACTAAAGCTATCTTAGACACGAGAGTTGGTGTAGGCATAGCCACCAAAGAGATTTGGGAAAAATGGAGAAAGCCAGCCCTACAACCCACCTGCATGAAACTTCAACTAGCAGACGGTGACGTTGAAAGGCCATTGGGAATACTGGAAAGAATTAGGTTGACCACCTGCAGAGTAGTGTTCGAACACACTCTAGCCATATGTTAATCTGGAAAAGCCAAGAATTATGAAATGATTCTGGGACGACCATTCATGGGACAACTTAGAGTAGTACAAGATTGGGGGAGAGATGCATTGTATTTACAACACCAAGGGATGACTATGAAGATAAACTTACATAGCTTCACCTATAGAGATGTACCCTCACTACAATGGAACCCAATACATAAGGAAGAAGATGACTTATCCATTCATAGTGCGGGATCTAGTGACCAATCATGGATGAATGAAGATGTTCAGCTATGGATGTGCAAGGAGGCAAAAAGATAAGAGAAAAGAACACAGATATGGCCTATAGGACATCAAAACTATAGGCCCATAGATGACCCAGCATACCTACCTCAAATATTTTTGGATGGAGCATTCAAACCACATGGATGGATGGAGATATTAGCCATACTAGATGTGTGTGTAAATGAAGAAGTATTGACCACGAACAAGTGTGTAGATGAAGAGGGTTATGATGTAAATCTTTACATGGTAATCCTTCAAGAAATGAAAGCTGGAAAATTACTAGAAAAGGAATGAAGGGAGGATTATGAGAGCATAGAGATGGAGCTAGAATTGGACTCAGAGGAATGATATTTAGAAGAGATTAAGGTGAACAACGAAAAGGAGACACCAAAAGTGTTCACGATAGAAGCGGTTCAAAAGAGGCAGGATGGTGAGGAAATGCTAGATCGAGTAGAGCAACCACCAAACCTCTTTGAAGTTTTGGAACATTTCAAAAGATATGAAATAGAAGAACAAAGGATACCAATTCAAATACCGAGAGAGAAGCCCAAGAAGGAGAGGTCTATGATAACGAGGAACAAACCAAGAAAGTGATAGTATACATGGAAGAGGAAGAGGAGAGATGTACATACATTGGAAAAGACGTATCTCTTGAAGAAAAGCAAGAATTGATAGAACTAATCAGGGAATATAGGTATGTATTTGCATGGACCTACAAAGACCTCAAAGGAGTAGATCTGACCATTTGCTCCCATAGAATCCCAATGACTTCTGAGGCAAGACTCACAAAACAATGACCATACACATATAATGATGTCTATTCAGCTAAGATTAAAGAAGAGATTGACAAGCTGTTAGTGACAGGGTTCATTTATGAGATAGAGCATACAAAATGGGTATCACCCCTCTACCACCCAAGAAGAATGGTAAACTGAGAGTCTGCATTAATTTGAAAAAGTTGAATGCAGCTACTACCTGTGATAACTACCCTCTACCTATTATTGACCACCTCTTGGAAAGAGTTGCAGGCAAGGAAGTCTATAGCTTCTTGGATGGATTCTCAGGGTATAACCAGGTAGCCATTGCTATGGAGGACCAACATAAGACAACCTTCGAAATTGAATGGGGAGTATATGCTTTTCGAGTGATGCCATTTGGGCTCACTAATGATCTCACAACTTTCCAAAGACTGATGTGTCATGTATTCAAGGAATTTCTAAGAAAAATCATGGAATTTTATGTATATGATTTGTGCACTTACTTTGGTCAAAGACTTGAACTCATTCCTGAGCTACAAAAAATATTAAAAAAATGCCAACAATAGCGAGTATGCCTGAACCTAGAGAAATGTGTCTTTATGGTAAGGCAAGGAAAGATCTTGGGGCATATTGTATCAAGGAATGGAATTTCCACAGACAAGGATAAGATAAAGGTGATCTTAGACTTACCTAGACCTACAAATGTGAAGGAAGTACAAGCTTTTATGGGTCATTGTGGATAGGACTATGAGTTTATTCACATGTATGCTATAATCGCAAAACCATTATATGGGTTGCTGACTCAGTTCACCTGGACGGAGGAATGTGAAAAGGCATGTAATGAATTGAAATGACAATTAAGTTTAGCACCTATCTTAAAGGTACCCAACTAGAACAAACCATTCCTTATCCATGTGGACATGTGAAATTTTGCAATAGGATGTATACCAGCTCAACCTGTGGATGAAGGAAAATCAGATCACCCTATTTCATACACTAGGAGGCAACTAAACCAAGCAGAAATAAACTATACCACTACGAAAAGAGAAGGCCTAGGAATGGTGTATGTAGTCAAAAAATTCCAACATTACCTCTGTCACTCTAGCACAATGGTGAGTACCAACGTGAGGAGATACACCTCATAAATTTCAATCCGTGGAGATGTGAGGACCGGTATGAAGACCGTGAGCAAGTGATGGCACAGGTGCGTGAGTGAAAGCACACAAGCATGCACACACATACACATACACGCGCACAAGGTAAGAGCAAAGAGTGGAACAATGGAAAGCTTTGATTACAATAGAAACCTCTTACAAAGCTGAAATCTACAACAATCTAACCCCCAAAATGAGCTCTCCAGCCCTTTTTATAGTTTTTGAGTGGTTTTGGCCTTGTCCAGACCTAGTGTCTAACCTAGTTAAAAACTAGGTTCTAGGGCTTATTTGGGGGTTCAAACGGAATCTAAAAATCATGAAAATTGGTAGTATAATACATCTAATACTCTCAAGCTCAAGGACTCCTTGGCTTGAACAAAATGGAGTTGTAAAAATAGAAAATGGTATTTACAATGGTTTTTAGTGATAAAAATCACTATTTTTGTAGGGATTTCTTATGAAAATTTGAAATGTGCCTCTTGGAGCTCCCTACTTGCTCCTTCTTCTTGTGTGTCCACTTCATTGATGCGCTTCCATGCTTTTTCCTTGTCCTTGAGCTTCAACACTCCCCCCCCCCTCTTGAGTCTGTCATCCCTGATAGACCCTTATTGTAATGGTTGTTCCATGTAGTATGTTGAGAGGTAGTGTCCTGCATGTATCAATAGGAGTAGTCCATCTTCCCAATGTAGCCTGGTCAGTTGTCAGGTTCTTCCTTTTTTCACTACTAGCCCTTGTAGGTTGTAGTCCCTTTGTATGTACTTCTTCCTTGTACTCCAGCTTGATGGTGCATTTGTGAGCCTTGGAAAACTGTTAGCTACCCCAAAGAGGTGGTTATTGTTGATTATGAGCAACTCTCGGTGGTGGATTGCTTCCTTGCTCTTATCGTTGTCACCTTGATGTCCACTGGTTCTTCCGAAGATGCCTTTCATAGTTTTCATGCCAAGTATTTGTAACCCATAATGGATGATGGGTAAGGGCATTAGTGCATGGGTTGAAAACATTATGTGCCTTGTGCATGGCCTTGTAGTGTGGCCCTATGTATGCGTACTTGGAAAATGCATGGGAAGAAGTATGGTGCAAGAGATTGGGTCTTGAGCAAAGTGCTCAAAGGTATGCTGCTGAAGAGGTTTCCTAATCGACCATGGTTATGTTGTTGTTGAAGCATACAATTCTTACCATGGTGAAAGTGTTGGTGCAAGACAAGCCTACACACATTGGCTTGGAACTTTGGAATTTTGGAAGATGAGCTTGGAACCCTTGAAGGATATCTCTACATGAAGAAAGAGTCATAGGAACCTATGCTTATAGACTATTACCATTTTACTCATTTGTAAAAGTCTAAGTGACTTGACATTTCATGTAATCACTCACCCACCTCATTAGTCGTGGAAAAGAGAATAGTTTAGTGGAGAGAATATCTCCCTAATTTTAGAGGAGAGATTCTAGGGAGCCTTAGTTTGAATTTGAAATTCAAATGTTCTCTCAACTCATATAAAATGAAGAGGAAAAACTCGCGGCTAGTAGAGTCACTTCAGCTCACTCCCCGAGGCATATTGTCATTGTAACTGAGTGTGTGTTAGTGCTACTCCATAGCCTACACCACCACACCTCAATTAGCTATGCTTGTCATGCTATTGAGCTTGTACAATCTTATCAATCAATAGATATATACACATTCATCATTTCTGGTTCTCTGTGTTATCTTCTCCAAGTAAAAAGTCGGGGGTAATCAGATTTTTCCTAAACTTGTTTCTCAGTGTATGGTTTATCAATTTGAGTGATTCCACTTGTGATTGGTAGCTTACTAAGGTACTTTAATTCTTCCAAAAGGAATTGTTCCAATTTTAAGTGTGCTGGTCACACTGAGCATAACACTGAGCAGGTATCATTACAGAAATAGTAAGTTTTTTGGGTTTGTGAAGGAACCAAGTTGTCTGTTTTGGTTTGATCATTACACAAACCATTTCCAAAGTACATATATGATTTCTTTGTGTCATTTGGAAGCTAAGCAAGTGTACTAAGCATATCTGGAATCAAAAGAGGGGAGGTGTGAAGCAGGTTTTGCAGCATCAACTCATTTCTTGAGTGCATCCAACCATCACTCCCAACAGTGGTATCAGAGCAAAGAAGGTAAACATGGGTGATGGTTTCCCTTCCTTCATTGACAAATTGGACAGAAACAATTATCAGGCTTGGTCATTGAGAATGAAGACCTATCTACAAGGGAGAAGCTTATTTGGATACATATCAGGAGATGAGGAATTGCCCTCATTCAAGACTAGAGGACTACCCACAAAGGATGAACATGAAAGGCTCAACCAATGGTGTGCAAAGGATGCTTTGGCAAGGTCTTATCTCTTAAACTCTATATCTGACTTTCTTTTACCTCATGTAAGGAATTGTAAGACTTCCCAAGAGACTTGGGAAACCTTGTCAAATTATTTTTCTTCCAACACAAGGGCTAGGAAGAATCAATTATGGATTGAGTTCACAACCCTTAGGAAGCAGCCCAAGCAATCAGTCTCAGAGTATGTGACAAAGATCAAAGATGTGGCAGACCAACTAGCAAGCATTGGAGAGGAGATTGAAGAGGAACAAATAGTCAGGCAAGTAACAAATGGACTCAAGGCAGATGATAAGTGGGAAAGTTTCACCACTGCAATGGACCTCTATATGGACATGCATACCCCTGATCTCACAACACTCATGGGCCAACTATTTACACATGAAGCAAAGTTTACAAAGGCTGGAGATCAATCAAAAGGTAATAACCCCTCTGCTCTCTATACTGATAAGAAAGTTAAAGATAAAGGAAAAGGGAAGAAACAGGATGAAGAAGGCTCTACCTCTCAAGCTAATTATGCAGGGAGAGGTAGGTCATCTAGAGGAAGAGGCAGAGGAGGTAAGTCAGGTAGGGGGAGACCCTACAACTCATCACCATGCAACATTTGTGGATTGTCCAATCATACCACAGATGAATGCTACAAGAACTACAAGAATTAGAGAGGAAGAGGCTACTCAAGAGGTGGATACTCTCAAGGGAGAGGCAGATTCAACCAACATCAAAGCTACAATGGATACAACAACCAATACAACAACAACTACAACAACAACCACAATGGTAACTACCAAGGTGGATTCAGAAATAGAAGAGACTACAACAACTACACAGAGGAGCAAGATGACTCCCTATTGATCATGAATATGACCTCCAAGGCAGGTACAAATGATGATCATTTATTTTACATTGACTCAGGATGTTCTAACCATGTAGCTGGCATGTGGCACTACTTTCTGATTTGGAAGAGCCCAAGGGCAAACATCAGGTACAAACAGGTGATGACACTAAACACTCTGTTGTCAAAATTGGAAATGTGAAGACATGTGATGGTAACCAGAATCTATTGAGCAGGGTACTCTATGTACCAACCATCACCAAGAATCTAATGAGTGTTGGTCAGATTGTGGAGAAAGGGTTGCAGGTCAGATTCACACAACATGGAGCATATGTGGAGGACCCAAAACATGGATTCAGAAGGATAGCCAAAGGGGAGAAATCAGGTAGATTATTTACATTTGAGCTAGAAGACACCAAGAACATTGCTTTGTATAATTATAAGGATCAGACACTTTCAGAGTTAGAAATATGGCATAAGAGATTAGGGCACATAGGTGAAAGGACTCTAAAGCAAATGTGCAGGGATCAATGTGTGCTTGGGATACCTAATGTATCCAAGCAACACATGATTTACAAATGTGGATCATGTCAATTTGGTAAGTCTCACAGATTACCATATTCAAGGAAAGGTTTCATGCATGAAGACTACCTAGACTTGGTACACACAGATGTTTGGGGACCTAGCAAGGACCCTTCCATTTCTGGTTCAAGGTATTATGTGTCCTTCATTGATGATTATAGCAGGTGGACCATTTTATACTTTATGAAGCATAAAGATGAAGTGTTTAATTGTTTCAAGAGGTATCTTGCACTTGTTGAAAATCAAACAGGAAGAAGCTTGAAGAGGCTAAGGTCAGATGGTGGAGGAGAGTACTTCTCCAATGAGTTTGAAGATTTCTTGCAGGAAAGAGGCATCAAAAGGGAGATTACTACAAGGTACTCACCTGAACAAAATGGGGTAGCTGAAAGAAGGAATAGACTCATTGTGGAAACAGCTAGGTCTATGCTTAATGAGAAAAAGTTGCCAAATTATCTTTGGGCAGAGAGTGTATCCACTGCCACTTATCTCATCAATAGGTTGCCATCCAAATCACTTGATGGCATGACACCATATGAAGCTTGGCATGGTAAGAGACCTTCTCTGGATCATTGCAAAATCTTTGGTTGTGTAGCATATGTGCATATTCCCTCACAGGTAAGGGGAAAGCTAGACCCCAAGGCTGAAAAATGTATCTTCATTGGTTATGATTTGAACCAAAAGGGATACAGATTCTACAATCCAACAAACAAAGGGTTCAAGGTAAGCAGAGATGTCATCTTTGATGAGAATGACTCTTGGTATGAAAATGAATGCAGGAAGATTAGTCTACCCTATGACATGGAAGAGGATTTCCCAAAACTCACCAAGGAGGAACCAAGTCAGCAAGAAGATTCAAGCTCAGATGATGATGATACAATAAACCTTGAAGAGTTCAAGGCTTGGAAGTCCAAAGGGAAGATGAAGATGAAGCAACTAGAAGATAAACCAGAATCTTCAACTCAAGCAATGAGGAGATCTCAGAGAGAAAAGAAGAAGCCTATCAGATTTGGGTATGACACATCACTTGTAACTAAACATTCTATATATCTTGCAAAGGACTTGTTGAATGAAGAACCAGGTACCTATGAAGAAGCAATTAACCAGAATGGAGAGAAGCCATGGATGAAGAGATGGAAGCTCTCAAGGAAAGTGATACTTGGGACTTGGTACCCAAGAAAGACTCTATGAAGGTAATAGGATCCAGATGGATCTACAAACTAAAGAAGAATTCAGATGGAACAATAAATAGGTACAAAGCTAGGTTGGTAGCCAAGGGTTTTGCACAAACCCAAGGCATTGATTATGAGGAGACATTTTCTCCTGTGGCTAAGATGCCAACTATCAGAATTTTGGTGAGTGTAGCTGCATCCAAGAATTGGAACATGTACCAATTAGATGTCAAGAATGCTTTCTTGAATGGATGGATATCTGAAGAAGTCTACATGTCACAACCACCTGGCTATGAAGATCCAAAAAAGGTACATTATGTTTGTAAATTGAAGAAGGCTCTGTATGGTTTAAAGCAGGCACCTAGAGCATGGAATTACAGGTTGACAACCTATCTCCAAGACCAAGGATTTGTAATGAGTAAGGCAGACACTTCTCTATTCATAAAGAGAAGTAGTACAGAGGTAATATATCTATGTGTCTATGTTGATGACATCATTATTACAAGAAATGATGTTTAGGGAATTAGACATATCAAAGGACAGATGATGAAAGAATTAAGTAGTGATCTTGGATTATTAAAGTATTTCTTAGGTCTTGAATTGGTCTACACAAATTCAGGTATCTACATCACTCAAAAGAAGTATGTACAGGATATGGTCAAGAAGTTTGGTTTGCAGGATGCTAAGGTATCTACTACTCCAATGGAGGTTAACCTAAAGCTAAGTGCTCATGAAGGAGAAGAAATCAAAGATATTACAGGATACCAAAGTATGGTAGGTAGTTTGAACTATGCTACCTTGACAAGAATTGACATAGCATATGGAGTTAGTGTGCTTAGTCAATTCATGCACAAACCAAGGATACCTCACCTAGAGGCAGCAAAGAAGATCTTGAAGTATCTGAAGGGAACACAAAGTCATGGTTTGTACTTTCCTTATACATCAGATATTGACATTAAAGTTTACTCAGATGCAGATTGGGCAGGATGCAAGGATGATAGGAGAAGCACCTCATGATACATTTGTTTTGCAGGAGATAAGCCCATTTCTTGGTCAGTCAAGAAGCAACCTACAGTGGCATTGTCATTCACTGAGGCAGAGTATAGAGGGCTTGCCAATGCCACTCAAGAAGCTATCTGGTTGAAGCTTCTATATACAGAGTTAGGTCTATATACAAGACCACCAATCATATTTGGAGACAACACTAGCTCTCTTCACCTTGCAGCTAATCCAATTTATCATGCCAGAACCAAACACATAGAGGTTCATTACCACTATGTGAGAGAGAAGTTACTTAGCAAAGAGATTCAATTGACTTATGTGTCTACTAATATGCAATGTGCAGATTTACTTACAAAGGCATTGGATGGAAACAAGTTATGCAGATTCAAATCCATGATTGGATTGCAGGATGTGATTGAAGACTAAAGATGAAGAAGATGAAGACTTGAGCCAAAGTGTTTGGCTTGAGGGGGAGCTGTTGGTGCAAGACAAGCCTACACACATTGGCTTGGAACTTTGGAATTTTGGAAGATGAGCTTGGAACCCTTGAAGGATATCTCTACATGAAGAAAGAGTCATAGGAACCTATGCTTATAGACTATTACCATTTTACTCATTTGTAAAAGTCTAAGTGACTTGACATTTCATGTAATCACTCACCCACCTCATTAGTCGTGGAAAAGAGAATAGTTTAGTGGAGAGAATATCTCCCTACTTTTAGAGGAGAGATTCTAGGGAGCCTTAGTTTGAATTTGAAATTCAAATGTTCTCTCAACTCATATAAAATGAAGAGGAAAAACTCGCGGCTAGTAGAGTCACTTCAGCTCACTCCCCGAGGCATATTGTCATTGTAACTGAGTGTGTGTTAGTGCTACTCCATAGCCTACACCACCACACCTCAATTAGCTATGCTTGTCATGCTATTGAGCTTGTACAATCTTATCAATCAATAGATATATACACATTCATCATTTCTGGTTCTCTGTGTTATCTTCTCCAAGTCTGTCAACTTCCAAGGAGCATTTCTCAGTGCTCACTGAACCAAATCAAGTGATCTATAGCTCATTGGAACCAGCTCAAGGTCTTCTACAAGCATACAAAATCTCAGAAGTTTTCATTCAGCCATTTGGGAGAAATCCGCTTCGAAGTGCACACTGGTCAGTGTCTGCAGAGTTCCTAAAAAGTCGGGGGTAATCAGATTTTTCCTAAACTTGTTTCTCAGTGTATGGTTTATCAATTTGAGTGATTCCACTTGTGATTGGTAGCTTACTAAGGTACTTTAATTCTTCCAAAAGGAATTGTTCCAATTTTAAGTGTGCTGGTCACACTGAGCATAACACTGAGCAGGTATCATTACAGAAATAGTAAGTTTTTTGGGTTTGTGAAGGAATCAAGTTGTCTGTTTTGGTTTGATCATTACACAAACCATTTCCAAAGTACATATATGATTTCTTTGTGTCATTTGGAAGCTAAGAAAGTTTACTAAGCATATCTGGAATCAAAAGAGGGCAGGTGTGAAGCAGGTTTTGCAGCATCAACTCATTTCTTGAGTGCATCCAACCATCACTCCCAACAGAAAGTTCCATCGATCGTCACTCTTCCTGTTGTATGCCCGTCATGATGATTGACCACTGGCTTGTCTCTCGTGCTGATGGATGTCCGTGTTGATGGTTCTCATCAGAGATTGTTCAAGCTTGCACGCCTCTCCTGTCACTCTCTTTGTTTCTTTTTTTTTTGTTGTGAAATAAGACAAGAAGAAAGGTGTTAGCATCAGTAAAATATTTTACATATGTCAGATGTGTATCATGTGCCTGGGATTCTCAATTATGTCTATGCACGACCGTGTAAGGAGGCCCTGTATTAATGCATACTTTGGAAATGCATGACCTGAATGGTGCAAAAGACAGGGTTATGCCAAAGGCACATGGTTGTTGCTGGTCGAGGCATTTGATGTTACTTGTAGATTTGATGCAATCTTTGTTTGGAGGTGTCAATTGAATCTTGCAATGATGTAATCCTCCTTATAGGGATCCATTTGAGAATGGTATGTGGTCATCTGGAGATCACTTCTGGCCCTTTCATCTTTGGATGGTTGCTAAAACTTGATATCCATCGTGGTCGGCTCCTTGGTGTTGTGGAAGCTGCTGGTACGTTTGGCTTCCAAACCCATATCCTTTGTGATTGTCTTTTTATTATCGGCCAAGAGATGAATTCATCTTCTTTTGGTATCTACCCGTGGTTTCAACTCTTGCTTCTCCGCGGTGTTTTGGTTGAGATTTTCCTCGTGAGGGAGATCAGATGGTTTTGTACATGTAAGAGTACCTTGGGTACCCACATTTGTAATCGCTCTTGTTGAGCTGCAGCTAATTTCTTTGGCACCCAAATTTGTCTAAGACCATGGGATTGAGCTGGTCCTCGTTTCTTGGTGCTTCTTGTAGCATGGTTGGCTTTCCTCACTGGGAAGGGTTGTGGCAAAGCTGGTGCTTGTTCTCCTTTTCGTACCCAAATCGGCTTCATGACCTGAGCTTCTTTCTTGTTGAATTCCATATGTCTAGTTGATATAGCAGATGTCTTTTTTGCTTGCCTCTTTGGTCGAGTTACACTTGCATTAGTATGTGAAGAAGAGAGGTTTGCTAGCCTTTGAGCTTGTGCTTCCATGATTGAGTCCTTTTGCTTCATAGGGTTTTTGACACACACAACATTTTCTTTACGAAGATTAGTTTCGGAAGAACTAAGAGAATGTGTGACCTTTGGATTTGTGAGCATGCAATTGTCTAATTCTAATGTAATACATTTTTCATGTGCCCAAACTTGAAGGATTTGACTTCTTAGGTTCAAGTTGACTGCATGGTCATAAATCCAATCTTGATCCAGGACAAGTGGCTCTATAATGTCCTCATCATGACATACTAGCATTTTGACTTTCATTGGAACATCTTGAAGGTAAATGGGAAGTTCCACCTCGCCCAAACAAGGGGTTTCCACACCTCCCAAACCTATGAGATAGGCCTCTATGGGCTTTATGTTCAATTGCAAGTCTTGGCAGTAGGATAGTCTAATTGCACTAGTTGCTGCACCTGAGTCAATCAATGCTCTCACAGTCCTTGCATTCTTCCCTTGTCCTACTGCTATGGTCACAAAAGGACGTCGATCAATTATTTGAGAAGCAATTGCACTTGATGTTTGACACATGGCCATGTTGTATCTTGGGGCCTCTCGATCAAATTCTAGGCCTAGGCGTCTTAACTTATTTCTCCTAATGTGTTCTCTAGCCTCTGTTTGTGCTTCTTCTCTAACCCTTAACTCTTCTTCTTTTCGCTTCTTAGCAGTGTTGAGTCTCTATAGCATATCCTCTATAAGAGGTTCTTGATATAGCTTGACTCGACAACCACTGATATAGTTGGGCAAGATATCACCTTCTAGTGTGGCCAATCGAACTGCACCGCTAGTGGAAATTCTATTAATGATCATGGGTCCATATCCTCTTTTTTCCAATTTACGGGCATGTTTCTTTAATGTATAAACCAACACTAGGTCTCCCTCTTTCAAGCCTTTATCTTTGATTTGTGTGTGTGCATGGAAGTATGCCTTTTGCCGTTTCTTTGCAGCATAGATGCCTGCCGCTGCTCGTAGCCTTGTCTCACCTAAGCGTTCTAAATCAAAGATCCTCGAGGATAACTCGTGTCCATTCCAGTCATGCTCTTGTGCTACTCTTAAATTTGGGATTAGGAAGTCCAACGGTAGCACAACATTGTGTCCGAAGACCATCTGAAATGGGGTGGCATTGAGTACCGTTTTATAGGCAACTCGGTAGGCCCAAACAACATGATGAAGTTGTTTGTCCCAATCAGAGCGTTTGTTATTTACTAGTTTTGTCAATACATTACATAGGATCTTGTTTGTGCTCTCAGCTTGTCCGTTAGCTTGTGGATGATAGGGGGCAGACTTCTTATGTATCACCAAGAATTCTTGGAGAAGATTTTTGATTACTTCATTTAAGAAGTGTGTGCCTCTATCACTTACTAACTCTATTGGTAATCCGTATCTCGTGAACACATTCTCAAATAAGAACTTTGCCGTTGTTTGAGCATCATTCTTCATTGTGGCTTTGACTTCTACCCACTTTGTAAGGTAGTCCGTGGCTACAATAATGTATTCTGCATGGGAGTTTCTAGCTGGGGGGTTAATAGGACCTACAAAGTCTATGCCCCACTTTGAGAATGCACGTCCTCCCATCATTGGCCTCAAAGGCATCCCATCTTTTCTAATTGGGTACTAGGCACGTTGGTATGTGTCACATTTCTTCACATAGGTATGTGCATCCATATGAAAAGTGGGCCACCAAAGTCATGAGAATAGAATAGTCTTAATTACTCGATCATGACCAAAATGTCCGCCTGCGACACTGCTATGGGCAGTTTCTAAGACTTTCAAGTAGTCTGATTCGTGAATGCACAATCTTAAGTAACCATCTTTTCCTCTCCTATATAGGTTGTCTCCTACGAAGGCGTAGTCTTTAGCCTCTTGCTCCATGCTTCATTTCCTTGCTAGAATAGCCTCCTTGGGTAAGGTTCCCGATCTCATGAATTCTACCAATGGGGCACTCCAATCTGGAATTAATGACACGTGATAAAGGGTGGCATGCTCCACGGGGGGTCTCTCTTTGCACATTGGACAATTCTTAATCCACTCATGAATTTCTTTGTCCACACTAGGCCAATACACTCCTAAACGTTTTAGATTTTGCAATGTTCGTTGTTTAGAATAGTGATTCCCTAGAAATCCTTCATGGGCTTGTTGCAACCAACTACTATGTTCATCGTCATCGACACAACAAGCTAGAACACCTTTCGTACCTTGTTTATACATGCTTCCTGCCAATATTTGATAGCTTTGTGACTGCACAATTTCATCCTTGTTCGTCTTCACCTTCTTATTTGCGGGTCCAAAGGTTAGGACTGGTACCAACGTATTTGCCCATTTAGGAACAACTTCTAGATTGAACAGATAAGCATCGGGCAATTCATCAAACACTCCTTGCGGTGGCTCTCCTGAAGTGATGCGAGAAAGGTGATCCACTCTGAGGTGGGTCTTACCTTGCCTAACAACCACTTCAAAGTCATATTCCATTAGTAAGAGGAACCATCTTACTAAGCGTCCTGTGTTGCAAGGTTTATTGACCAAGTATAATAAAGCTTGATGATCAGTGAAAATTTTGAACTTGTTGGCCAATAGATAGTGTCTAAACTTCTTTACAGCATATACCATGCCTAACCCTTCTCTTTCGGTTGTGGTGTAGTTTCGTTCGGAAACATTCAATTGCCTGCTAGCATAAGCTATAGGAAAATCTAAATTCCCTTCATTAGTTGGTTGTGATAGCACACATCCTATTGCATAATTGGATGCATCCACGTGTACATGGAATGGCTTATTCCAATCAGGAGTGGTCAGTATTGGTGTTGTGCACAAGCGTCTCTTCCGCTCATTGAAGGACTTCTCGCATTCATCGTTCCACTCAAAATTTTTCAACAAGGCATAAAGAGGTTTAGCTATGATTGCATACATGTGAATGAACCTACGGTAATATCCACAATGGCCCATGAAGGCTTGTACCTCTTTAACATTCCTTGGCCGCGGCAACTCCACTATGGCTTTTACCTTGTCCTCATCTGTCGATATTCCATTCTTAGAATCAATATGACCTAAGATTTTACCTTGATGTACCATGAACACACACTTTTCTGGGTTCAGACACACTCGATATTCTCTACACTTGTTGAAGATCTGTCTGAGCTCAGGGATGTGGTATCTTCACTCTTGGGAATGAGCACATAAATCGTCCACATATACTTCTAAGCTCTTTCGCAAGAACTCTTTGAAGACATGACACATGAGTCTTTGGAATGTTGCAGGTGCATTGGTGAGCCCAAATGGCATCACATGAAATGCAAAGATCCCCCACTCTGTGGCAAAAGCTATTTTATGTTGATCTTCTGGGGCAATGGCTACTTGATTGTAACCTGAAAATCCATCAAGGAAGCTGTAAATCTCCTTGCCTGCAACACGTTCCAATAAATGTTTAATGATTGGAAGCGGATAACTATCTCTTATCGTGGCGGCATTAACTTTTTTAAGGTTAATACACACACGTAACTTTCCATTCTTCTTGGGCACCACTACAATGGGGGACACCCATTCAGTATGCTCAATCTCATAGATGAACCCAGGTTCAATCAATCTATCAAATTCTTCTTTTATTTTGGCTGCATAAGTGTTATTATATGTGTAGGGCTTATGTTTGGTGGGCTTGGCATCTGCTATCATGGGGATCGTATGAGAACAAATTTTCGGATCTAATCCCTTCAAGTCTCTATAGTGCCATGCAAACACGTCCCTATATTCCCTTAACAAGGCTACCAACTCTGCTTCCTCTTCTTTACTTAGGTCATCTCCTATGTATGTACATCTCTCTTCATTCTCTTCGATGGTGACTACGATTTTTTTGGTCTTTTCCTTATTATCATATGCTTCTCCTATTGTGGCCTCTCTCTTAGGCATTCGTACCAAAATTTTTTGGTCTTCCACTTCATATTTCTTGAAATTTTCTGGTACTTCAAATAATTACTCCTCCTCTCCTTGTTTCACTACTTTTCTTTTCTTTTTCTTTCGACTACCTTCACTCCCATCCTTTGAATTTACTGTTTTGATACTTGTGAGAGGTTCTTCTTCTTTTTGTGTAAATACTCCTATGTCTTCTAAATAGTGCTCCTCTGAAATAAAGCAACTATCCATCAAATGGACTCTAGATCATCATCAATCTCTTCTTCTTCTATGAAGTCACTAGAGTCACATTCTTCTAGCAAGGGCTGACACATGAACACTGAAATATCATAACCCTTCTCATCACAATGAGGTTTCCATTGTTCTTCATTGACAACAATGTCCATGGTAGCTAAGATTTCTACCCAACCATGAGGCTCAAATTCCTCATCTGGAAATATCATTGGTGTATAGGCTGGGTCTCTAACTGGTCTATCTCCTGGGGAAGTTCCTTTTTCTCTTGCCTTTAAACATTTTTCCTCTTCCTTTGCGACCTTGCACATCCACAAATGAGTATCTTCATGCATCCAAGATGTATCATATGATTTTTTAGAATGCATAGAGATTGAATCTTCTTGCTCCTTGTGGATAGGATTCCACTGTAGGGGTGGTACATCTCTAAAGGTGTAATCCTTCGAATTGACCTTGGTTGTAACCCCTAAGCGCTGCAAGTACAAGGAGTTGGTTCCCCAATCCTGCACTATTTGCAGTTGTCGTAGGAAGGGCCTCCCTAGGATCATCTCGTAGACATTATTTTTCTCAAAGTCACATATAGAAAATGTGTGTTCAAACTCTACACCACAAGTGGTTAGAGTTATCCCTTCGAGCAATCCTAGAGGTCTTTCAAAGTGACCATTGGCCATTTGAAGTGTCATTCTAGTTGGTCTTAATGTGGGCTTGCCCCATCGCTTCCACAAGGAGGTGGTTGCAATAGCAACACCAGCACCTAAATCTATGATTGCTTTGGTTGTGTAACCTTGGTAGGTGATTGGAAGATAAGTATTACCTTCTTCACCTTCACTCATGTCTCCTATTTTGTCTAAAGGTATCTCTGGGACTTTTTGCTTAGAATCAGCTGCTTGCATATGGGAATCAAGTTCTCGAACCTGATCCTTCACATGATTCCATAACTCCGGTTTTACTTTGAGCAGCTCTTCTAAAGTGAGATGACATTGAACCTTAGTGTTCTTCACGACTTCAGTGTTTCTTGGAACCACCGAGTCTTCATTCCTGATCAATATTGTGGGAGCTCTAATCTGGAGAGATTCAGATTCCCATGGGCCTGTGAACTGTGGCAACTCTTGTAAAGAATTAGATTCAAAATCTAATCGTTCATCTTCTTGTTGCTCTGTTTTTTCTCCATAAATAGATGGAATGTCTTGTGGAAATTGATCATGAAGGTCATCAATCTCATGAATAGGAGGGGGAACATCCTTCTCCTTGGCCCATTTCTCTTCTTGGATTTCCCGCAAGAACTTTTGAGTGTGCTGTTGAATTGAAAGAGGTTCCCCATCATCTATGGAGTCAGGAACATAGACTTTCTTTGGTGATGAGCTTTCTCTTTCAATAGTTAGTTGAGCCTGTGGAGGTAAAGAAACTTGTGGTTTGTTTACCAACTGCTCTAATCTATCTAGTAAGCCCTGGAAGTGCAAACTCGGTGTAACAGTTTTTGTCTGATTGAACGACTGGTTGGCCTCGAACATAGCTTGAGCTAGTTCCACCATTTTAATGCACATTTTTGTCCGTTCAATCTCTAAATCTGCTCTAGGGTAGCTCTTTTCTAGGTTTGCAAGTGTTGGCCCTTCTTGAAGTCGAGCTTGGTATGCCTTGAACATCATGTCCAAGTCTTCTGGGGTTGGATCTGCAAGAACAGACCCTGATTGTGGTGATCTATTTACAATGGTTGGTGGGGGGAAATGAGGTTGGGGATGAGGTGGTGTGGATGGAGTTTTGACATGTGTGGGGTTTTGACAGGCAATATCTTCTATTTTTGTTTTTGCATCTTTCAGGCTTTCTTCTAGTTCGGATAACTTTTTGGTCCACTTACGATTGGCCTTCTCTCTAGTATCCTTCCATGTTCTTGTTCTTCTCTTACTAGGCTCTCCTGATTCACTTGGCTCTGATTGCTCAGCTAGTTTAGTTTGTTGTAAGGTGTTGGCAGCAGTCAGGGAACCGAAGGAGCCACAAGACGAAGAGAGTCAGAGCGAAGGGACAGCACAAGCAGACATGGCAGTCAAAGAAGATCTGGCAAGTAGGCCATCTAAATTTTTCAGACATCAAGGAGTTGAGCACACAAGAAGAAAGAGCAAGTAGGGAGCTCAAAGGTATGTATGACAGATCAATAGAGAAAATCCCTACACAAATAGTGATTTTCATCACTAAAAACCATTGTAAATATCATTTTGTATTTTTGTAGCTCCATTTTGTGCAAGCCAAGGAGTCCTTGAGCTTGAGGAGCTTTAGAAGTATCTACCTGCCAATTTTCATATTTTTTAGATCTCATTTGAGCCCTCTAATAAGCCCTGGAACCTAATTTTTAACTAGGCCGCACACTAGGTCTGAACAGGGCCAAAGCTAGTCAAAAACTATAAAAGGAGCTAGAGAGCTCATTTTTGAGGTTAGATTGTAATTGAATTGAACTTGTAAGGGCTTTTTGACAATAATCTAAGAACTCCATTGCTTCTCACTCTTTGTCTTGCCGTGTGTGCACGTGTGTGTGTATGTGTGTGCATGTTTGTGTGCTTCTCACTCACGCACTTGTGCCCCCACTTGCTCGAGGTCTTCATACCATCCTCACGTCTTCCCGGATTGACATTAAAGGAGGTGCTACTCGTCACTGAGCTACACCAAATTTTGGCGCCGTTGCCGGGGATTGAGCTTTGAGGACGAGCGTGTGATGGTAAGACGTAGATTGGAGACGTTGGCGTTGTAGGTAATTTCTTTACTTTTCCTATTTTTCTCTTTCTTACCTTACCACCATCATCACCATCATCATCAGCACCATCTTCCACCTCCATTTCCATCATCGCAAAAAATTCAGTTTTTTGATCATATCACCTTCTCCACCTCATTTCCCTCATTTCACTTGTGAGAGAGAGCGAGAGAGCGAAATTGTGTGTGCTGTTTTTGCATGTTTCTTGAGCTGTCTTGCAGGTACAGGCCGCATCATCGTCCCCAGCACTCTGCACAGGTACGGAATTCTCGGTAACTGTCTGTGTGTCGCCGACTTCTGTCAATCGCGACCGACAGAAAAAATGCTCAAATTGCAAAACAAAGTGCAAAACCATGATCTACAGGCCTAGAGCTTCCCAAAAATGTGCTTAGATTTTTGAAATTCATCAGATTTCTATCAATCGCGATCGCTCTGTCAATCGCGATCGACAAACCACGACGGACAGACCTGTCAATCGCGATCGACCAATCAATCGCGACTGACAGCCCATGACGGCTCTGTCAATCGCGACCGACAGAGTCAACGACCGATTGACCACGACTGACGGATCATACGCGTGACACATGTCAATCGCGATCGAGTCATCAATCGCGATCGACCCATCAATCGCGACTGACAGCCCACGACGGCTCTGTCAATCGCGACCGACACAGTCAACGATTGTTTGACCACGACGGACAGACCCTCGCGACCGACCTGTCAATCGCGATCGACCCATCAATCGCGACCGACACATTCAACGACCCTTTGACCACGACTGATTGATTTTTCGAACCACCTGTCAATCGCGATCGACACATCAATCGCGACTGACAGCCACGACGGACCTGTCAATCGCGATTGACACATCAATCGCGACTGACAGAACTTGCGAACGCGTTAGAAGGGCAAATTTGGCCAATTTTCTAGGGTAAAGAATAGGGGGCTAATTTGGTCAATTTGTGGGACAAACACTCGGGGTTAGCATTGCATGTTGAGGCCGCAACCCAAGTAATACAAGAATTTCTGCCTGCTTGATTAAACTGTTTTGAACCCTGTTTTAATCCCTGAAGCCTGAACTAACATAACTTCCTCATACGAAATCCAATTGCTGTGATTCTTGTTTTGATTGATCTCCAGCCTTTGTAAACTTTGCTTCATGTGTAAATAGTTGGCCCATGAGTGTTGTGAGATCAGGGGTATGCATGTCCATATAGAGGTCCATTGCAGTGGTGAAACTTTCCCACTTATCATCTGCCTTGATTCCATTTGTTACTTGCCTGACTATTTGTTCCTCTTCAATCTCCTCTCCAATGCTTGCTAGTTGGTCTGCCACATCTTTGATCTTTGTCACATACTCTGAGACTGATTGCTTGGGCTGCTTCCTAAGGGTTGTGAACTCAATCCATAATTGATTCTTCCTAGCCCTTGTGTTGGAAGAAAAATAATTTGACAAGGTTTCCCAAGTCTCTTGGGAAGTCTTACAATTCCTTACATGAGGTAAAAGAAAGTCAGATATAGAGTTTAAGAGATAAGACCTTGCCAAAGCATCCTTTGCACATCATTGGTTGAGCCTTTCATGTTCATCCTTTGTGGGTAGTCCTCTAGTCTTGAATGAGGGCAATTCCTCATCTCCTGATATGTATCCAAATAAGCTTCTCCCTTGTAGATAGGTCTTCATTCTCAATGACCAAGCCTGATAATTGTTTCTGTCCAATTTGTCAATGAAGGAAGGGAAACCATCACCCATGTTTACCTTCTTTGCTCTGATACCACTGTTGGGAGTGATGGTTGGATGCACTCAAGAAATGAGTTGATGTTGCAAAACCTGCTTCACACCTGCCCTCTTTTGATTCCAGATATGCTTAGTGCACTTGCTTAGCTTCCAAATGACACAAAGAAATCATATATGTACTTTGGAACTGGTTTGTGTAATGATCAAACCAAAACAGACAACTTGGTTCCTTCACAAACCCAAAAAACTTACTATTTCTGTAATGATACCTGCTCAGTGTTATGCTCAGTGTGACCAGCACACTTAAAATTGGAACAATTCCTTTTGGAAGAATTAAAGTACCTTAGTAAGCTACCAATCACAAGTGGAATCACTCAAATTGATAAACCATACACTGAGAAACAAGTTTAGGAAAAATCTGATTACCCCCGACTTTTTAGGAACTCTGCAGACACTGACCAGTGTGCACTTCGAAGCGGATTTCTCCCAAATGGCTGAATGAAAACTTCTGAGATTTTGTATGCTTGTAGAAGACCTTGAGCTGGTTCTAATGAGCTATAGATCACTTGATTTGGTTCAGTGAGCACTGAGAAATGCTCCTTGGAAGTTGACAGACTTGGAGAAGATAACACAGAGAACCAGAAATGATGAATGTGTATATATCTATTGATTGATAAGATTGTACAAGCTCAATAGCATGACAAGCATAGCTAATTGAGGTGTGGTGGTGTAGGCTATGGAGTAGCACTAACACACACTCAGTTACAATGACAATATGCCTCGGGGAGTGAGCTGAAGTGACTCTACTAGCCGCGAGTTTTTCCTCTTCATTTTATATGAGTTGAGAGAACATTTGAATTTCAAATTCAAACTAAGGCTCCCTAGAATCTCTCCTCTAAAAGTAGGGAGATATTCTCTCCACTAAACTATTCTCTTTTCCATGACTAATGAGGTGGGTGAGTGATTACATGAAATGTCAAGTCACTTAGACTTTTACAAATGAGTAAAATGGTAATAGTCTATAAGCATAGGTTCCTATGACTCTTTCTTCATGTAGAGATATCCTTCAAGGGTTCCAAGCTCATCTTCCAAAATTCCAAAGTTCCAAGCCAATGTGTGTAGGCTTGTCTTGCACCAACAGCTCCCCCTCAAGCCAAACACTTTGGCTCAAGTCTTCATCTTCTTCATCTTTAGTCTTCAATCACATCCTGCAATCCAATCATGGATTTGAATCTGCATAACTTGTTTCCATCCAATGCCTTTGTAAGTAAATCTGCACATTGCATATTAGTAGACACATAAGTCAATTGAATCTCTTTGCTAAGTAACTTCTCTCTCACATAGTGGTAATGAACCTCTATGTGTTTGGTTCTGGCATGATAAATTGGATTAGCTGCAAGGTGAAGAGAGCTAGTGTTGTCTCCAAATATGATTGGTGGTCTTGTATATAGACCTAACTCTGTATATAGAAGCTTCAACCAGATAGCTTTTTGAGTGGCATTGGCAAGCCCTCTATACTCTGCCTCAGTGGATGACAATGCCACTGTAGGTTGCTTCTTGGCTGACCAAGAAATGGGCTTATCTCCTGCAAAACAAATGTATCCTGAGGTGCTTCTCCTATCATCCTTGCATCCTGCCCAATCTGCATCTGAGTAAACTTTAATGTCAATATCTGATGTATAAGGAAAGTACAAACCATGACTTTGTGTTCCCTTCAGATACTTCAAGATCTTCTTTGCTGCCTCTAGGTGAGGTATCCTTGGTTTGTGCATGAATTGACTAAGCACACTAACTCCATATGCTATGTCAATTCTTGTCAAGGTAGCATAGTTCAAACTACCTACCATACTTTGGTATCCTGTAATATCTTTGATTTCTTCTCCTTCATGAGCACTTAGCTTTAGGTTAACCTCCATTGGAGTAGTAGATACCTTAGCATCCTGCAAACCAAACTTCTTGACCATATCCTGTACATACTTCTTTTGAGTGATGTAGATACCTGAATTTGTGTAGACCAATTCAAGACCTAAGAAATACTTTAATAATCCAAGATCACTAATCTTGAATTCTTTCATCATCTATCCTTTGATATGTCTAATTCCCTGACCATCATTTCCTGTAATAATGATGTCATCAACATAGACACATAGATATATTACCTCTGTACTACTTCTCTTTATGAATAGAGAAGTGTCTGCCTTACTCATTACAAATCCTTGGTCTTGGAGATAGGTTGTCAACCTGTAATTCCATGCTCTAGGTGCCTGCTTTAAACCATACAGAGCCTTCTTCAATTTACAAACATAATGTACCTTTTTTGGATCTTCATAGCCAGGTGGTTGTGACATGTAGACTTCTTCAGATATCCATCCATTCAAGAAAGCATTCTTGACATCTAATTGGTACATGTTCCAATTCTTGGATGCAGCTACACTCACCGAAATTCTGATAGTTGGCATCTTAGCCACAGGAGAAAATGTCTCCTCATTATCAATGCCTTGGGTTTGTGCAAAACCCTTGGCTACCAACCTAGCTTTGTACCTGTTTATTGTTCCATCTGAATTCTTCTTTAGTTTGTAGATCCATCTGGATCCTATTACCTTCATAGAGTCTTTCTTGGGTACCAAGTCCCAAGTATCACTTTCCTTGAGAGCTTCCATCTCTTCATCCATGGCTTCTCTCCATTCTGGTTTGGTAATTGCTTCTTCATAGGTACCTGGTTCTTCATTCAACAAGTCCTTTGCAAGATATATAGAATGTTTAGTTACAAGTGATGTGTCATACCCAAATCTGATAGGCTTCTTCTTTTCTCTCTGAGATCTCCTCATTGCTTGAGTTGAAGATTCTGGTTTATCTTCTAGTTGCTTCATCTTCATCTTCCCTTTGGACTTCCAAGCCTTGAACTCTTCAAGGTTTATTGTATCATCATCATCTGAGCTTGAATCTTCTTGCTGACTTGGTTTCTCCTTGGTGAGTTTTGGGAAATCCTCTTCCATGTCATAGGGTAGACTAATCTTCCTGCATTCATTTTCATACCAAGAGTCATTCTCATCAAAGATGACATCTCTGCTTACCTTGAACCCTTTGTTTGTTGGATTGTAGAATCTGTATCCCTTTTGGTTCAAATCATAACCAATGAAGATACATTTTTCAGCCTTGGGGTCTAGCTTTCCCCTTACCTGTGAGGGAATATGCACATATGCTACACAACCAAAGATTTTGCAATGATCCAGAGAAGGTCTCTTACCATGCCAAGCTTCATATGGTGTCATGCCATCAAGTGATTTGGATGGCAACCTATTGATGAGATAAGTGGCAGTGGATACACTCTCTGCCCAAAGATAATTTGGCAACTTTTTCTCATTAAGCATAGACCTAGCTGTTTCCACAATGAGTCTATTCCTTCTTTCAGCTACCCCATTTTGTTCAGGTGAGTACCTTGTAGTAATCTCCCTTTTGATGCCTCTTTCCTGCAAGAAATCTTCAAACTCATTGGAGAAGTACTCTCCTCCACCATCTGACCTTAGCCTCTTCAAGCTTCTTCCTGTTTGATTTTCAACAAGTGCAAGATACCTCTGGAAACAATTAAACACTTCATCTTTATGCTTCATAAAGTATAAAATGGTCCACCTGCTATAATCATCAATGAAGGACACATAATACCTTGAACCAGAAATGGAAGGGTCCTTGCTAGGTCCCCAAACATCTGTGTGTACCAAGTCTAGGTAGTCTTCATGCATGAAACCTTTCCTTGAATATGGTAATCTATGAGACTTACCAAATTGACATGATCCACATTTGTAAATCATGTGTTGCTTGGATACATTAGGTATCCCAAGCACACATTGATCCCTGCACATTTGCTTTAGAGTCCTTTCACCTATGTGCCCTAATCTCTTATGCCATATTTCTAACTCTGAAAGTGTCTGATCCTTATAATTATACAAAGCAATGTTCTTGGTGTCTTCTAGCTCAAATGTAAATAATCTACCTCATTTCTCCCCTTTGGCTATCCTTCTGAATCCATGTTTTGGGTCCTCCACATATGCTCCATGTTGTGTGAATCTGACCTGCAACCCTTTCTCCACAATCTGACCAACACTCATTAGATTCTTGGTGATGGTTGGTACATAGAGTACCCTGCTCAATAGATTCTGGTTACCATCACATGTCTTCACATTTCCAATTTTGACAACAGAGTGTTTAGTGTCATCACCTGTTTGTACCTGATGTTTGCCCTTGGGCTCTTCCAAATCAGAAAGTAGTGCCACATTGCCAGCTACATGGTTAGAACATCCTGAGTCAATGTAAAATAAATGATCATCATTTGTACCTGCCTTGGAGGTCATATTCATGATCAATAGGGAGTCATCTTGCTCCTCTGTGTAGTTGTTGTAGTCTCTTCTATTTCTGAATCCACCTTGGTAGCTACCATTGTGGTTGTTGTTGTAGTTGTTGTTGTATTGGTTGTTGTATCCATTGTAGCTTTGATGTTGGTTGAATCTGCCTCTCCCTTGAGAGTATCCACCTCTTGAGTAGCCTCTTCCTCTCTGATTCTTGTAGTTCTTGTAGCATTCATCTGTGGTATGATTGGACAATCCACAAATGTTGCATGGTGATGAGTTGTAGGGTCTCCCCCTACCTGACTTACCTCCTCTGCCTCTTCCTCTAGATGACCTACCTCTCCCTGCATAATTAGCTTGAGAGGTAGAGCCTTCTTCATCCTGTTTCTTCCCTTTTCCTTTATCTTTAACTTTCTTATCAGTATAGAGAGCAGAGGGGTTATTACCTTTTGATTGATCTCCAGCCTTTGTAAACTTTGCTTCATGTGTAAATAGTTGGCCCATGAGTGTTGTGAGATCAGGGGTATGCATGTCCATATAGAGGTCCATTGCAGTGGTGAAACTTTCCCACTTATCATCTGCCTTGATTCCATTTGTTACTTGCCTGACTATTTGTTCCTCTTCAATCTCCTCTCCAATGCTTGCTAGTTGGTCTGCCACATCTTTGATCTTTGTCACATACTCTGAGACTGATTGCTTGGGCTGCTTCCTAAGGGTTGTGAACTCAATCCATAATTGATTCTTCCTAGCCCTTGTGTTGGAAGAAAAATAATTTGACAAGGTTTCCCAAGTCTCTTGGGAAGTCTTACAATTCCTTACATGAGGTAAAAGAAAGTCAGATATAGAGTTTAAGAGATAAGACCTTGCCAAAGCATCCTTTGCACACCATTGGTTGAGCCTTTCATGTTCATCCTTTGTGGGTAGTCCTCTAGTCTTGAATGAGGGCAATTCCTCATCTCCTGATATGTATCCAAATAAGCTTCTCCCTTGTAGATAGGTCTTCATTCTCAATGACCAAGCCTGATAATTGTTTCTGTCCAATTTGTCAATGAAGGAAGGGAAACCATCACCCATGTTTACCTTCTTTGCTCTGATACCACTGTTGGGAGTGATGGTTGGATGCACTCAAGAAATGAGTTGATGCTGCAAAACCTGCTTCACACCTACCCTCTTTTGATTCCAGATATGCTTAGTACACTTGCTTAGCTTCCAAATGACACAAAGAAATCATATATGTACTTTGGAAATGGTTTGTGTAATGATCAAACCAAAACAGACAACTTGGTTCCTTCACAAACCCAAAAAACTTACTATTTCTGTAATGATACCTGCTCAGTGTTATGCTCAGTGTGACCAGCACACTTAAAATTGGAACAATTACTTTTGGAAGAATTAAAGTACTTTAGTAAGCTACCAATCACAAGTGGAATCACTCAAATTGATAAACCATACACTGAGAAACAAGTTTAGGAAAAATCTGATTACCCCCGACTTTTTAGGAACTCTGTAGACACTGACCAGTGTGCACTTCGAAGCGGATTTCTCCCAAATGGCTGAATGAAAACTTCTGAGATTTTGTATGCTTGTAGAAGACCTTGAGCTGGTTCCAATGAGCTATAGATCACTTGATTTGGTTCAGTGAGCACTGAGAAATGCTCCTTGGAAGTTGACAGACTTGGAGAAGATAACACAGAGAACCAGAAATGATGAATGTGTATATATCTATTGATTGATAAGATTGTACAAGCTCAATAGCATGACAAGCATAGCTAATTGAGGTGTGGTGGTGTAGGCTATGGAGTAGCACTAACACACACTCAGTTACAATGACAATATGCCTCGGGGAGTGAGCTGAAGTGACTCTACTAGCCGCGAGTTTTTCCTCTTCATTTTATATGAGTTGAGAGAACATTTGAATTTCAAATTCAAACTAAGGCTCCCTAGAATCTCTCCTCTAAAAGTAGGGAGATATTCTCTCCACTAAACTATTCTCTTTTCCACGACTAATGAGGTGGGTGAGTGATTACATGAAATGTCAAGTCACTTAGACTTTTACAAATGAGTAAAATGGTAATAGTCTATAAGCATAGGTTCCTATGACTCTTTCTTCATGTAGAGATATCCTTCAAGGGTTCCAAGCTCATCTTCCAAAATTCCAAAGTTCCAAGCCAATGTGTGTAGGCTTGTCTTGCACCAACATGAAGGACCCTAGGACCATAGAAGAGTGTGTACGCATGTGTATTGACATTAAGGATAACCTAGGGGAGGAGTTAGAGCTTTCCAAGATATACAAAGATTCAGATAGTGCCTCTAGCCTCTCTTCCACGCAATCCACATTGATTGAGGAACTTGCAGAGAAAGTTGCTCAGAAACTAGGTGTCTCTAGTAAACAAATCCCAAGGTTCGCCCCTGTAAAAAGATGCTATAATTGTGGAGGCGACCATATGGCAAATGTATGCCCCATTATGGCTCAACCCCAAGTAAATCCTAGTGGCCAATACTGCACCATAGAATGGAGATACACAAATCACACAGCGCAAGATTGCCCATACAACAAGCAAGCAGTTAGGCAAACGTACCCTCAGACATACCCTCAACAAGGAAGATATCAAAACCAATATCCACCACAACAGTACGCTAGGCCTCAACAAACCTACCAACCACAATATCAAGCCCAGCAAAGGCCTCAACCTGTGTTAACCCAACAACCTCCAGCTCCATCCAACATGATCCCTGTAAAGTATGCCACTGCAGAAGAAAACCTGAATAGAGCGATAGTCCCGGTAACCCAATTGCTTTCTGAAAGTGACCCGAGTGACCATAGTTTTGATTCTACACATGTTGATAGTCCCCAGGCCTACTACATGCAGTCTCCTGAGCATGGTGAGTCTTACTATAGTGAAGAGCCAAATGAACCAAGTTGGGAGTCAGATTACACAAACGTCATGTATGCAAACCCCACCTAAGCAAGTAAGACCCCCATTCCCTAAAGGACCATGCTACAGATGTCAGGGAGATCATCTCATTCGTGATTGTCCCTTACCTCCACCTATGCAACCCCAGTCAGTAACAATTCAAGGTTTTTGCCAAGAGTGTGGAAAGGAGCATCTCTTACGAGACTGCCCTAAGAATCCTAATAATATGCCAAAAATCACTCCTATTAATGTTATTGGGTTAGTGGTAGATTTCACAGGAAGTGTCACTTCCACTGCACCCGTACAGGTAGTCACTAGAGCTCAAGCAGTGCAGCAAAACCAAGGGGTAAGCAAGGAAAAGAGCCCAGATGCTAGTGATACTGAGAGCCAAAATAAGAAGAGAACAAGAGCTTGGAGAGATAGCCGTGAACGTATGAAAAGGCAATGGGCAAAGAAGATGAGTGAACTTGAGGAAAGTCTACGAGAAACCAAGGCCAAAATCATAGAGATCACATCTCAACCGCACTCTCACACATTCCCACCGCTACCATCCCCATCACCCTCCATCCCTCCACCCTCTAATACACCCCACGTAACCCACCCACCACCCCAAGCAGGATCAGTATTAGCTGACCCCACTCCTGAAGATATAGACATGGTGCTTAAAGCATATCAGGCCAGAATCCAAGAAGGGCCAAATGTCACGGATCATGACAAGTGTTACCCTAGAGCTGACCTAGAGATAGAACAAACCAAGCTTTGCACGAAAATGGTCGCATTGGCTCAGACTATGTTTGAAGCCAGTCGCCTTTTCAATTACTCGGGCTCAGCCAAGACGCAATTACACTTGGATGGACTTCTAGAGAAGTTAGAGGGCATAATTGCAAGATCTGCCAGGGAAGAAAAAAATCAAGAAAGAGATAAAGCAAGCAAAAACATGACCTATCCCCCATCAAAAGCTTATGTGCCCAATTCCACTGAACGAGACAACCCCCCCTCCCTAGAAAGAATAGAGAATCTAATGGCACAATCACAAAAGGAACTCGCCCCTCAACACCATGACAAGGCTAGTGAAAGAGCAGGTCTTCCTACCCAGAAAGCCTATGTGCCTGAGGCCTACGTGCCTAACTCTACGGAGCCAAACACCTCTTCTTCTATGAATCAATACACACCAGAATTCTTGCGAGAGATTCAAGAAGAGAAATGGGCTAAGGAGAGTGAAGTTCCTCCCCCCATTGAACTGGTGGATGACACACACGATCAATT
The DNA here is from genome assembly GCA_020310875.1 of Ceratopteris richardii. Classification (NCBI taxonomy): domain Eukaryota; kingdom Viridiplantae; phylum Streptophyta; class Polypodiopsida; order Polypodiales; family Pteridaceae; genus Ceratopteris; species Ceratopteris richardii. The sequence goes on from CM035429.1 coordinate 62,527,505, forward strand.
CCCACAAGACCTTCCTTCCATTTATGGAGAATAGGAGAGTGCCCAATCTCAAGAAAGATTAGACTTCGAGTCTAATTCTTTACAAGAACTACCCCATTTCACAGGCCCATGGGAAGCAAAGTCCACCTGTATGAGAGCAACTACAGTCATGGTAAGAAACGAAGATTCAGTCATACCTAGGAACACAGAGGTAGTGAACAACACCAAAGTGCAGTGCAATCTCACTTTGGAAGAGCTGCTTAAGGTTAGACCAAAAGTGTGGAAACATGTAGCCAATCAAGTGCCCGAGATAGCAAAACCTCGTTCCCAGGTAGGATCACATAGGACAGTGCCAGAGATACCCTTGGATAAGATAGGAGATATGTGTGAAGGTGAAGAAGGGAACACCTATCTTCCCATTACCTACCAGGAGTAGACCACCAAGGCAATTTTGGACTCAGGTGCAGGAGTTGCAATTGCCACCACTTCCCTATGGAAGCGTTGGGGCAAGCCAGCACTCAGGCCAACGAGAATGAAATTGCAGATGGCCGATGGTCATATTGAGAGACCCTTAGGATTACTAGAAGGAATAACTCTCACCACCTGTGGTGTCGAGTTCGAGCATACCTTTGCCATATGTGAATTTAGCAAGAACCATGCCTATGAAATGATCTTGGGATGACCCTTTATGCGACAGTTGCAAGTGGTACAGGATTGGGGAACCAATTCTTTGTACCTGCAGCACTTAGGTGTTACGACCAAAGTCAATCTCAAGGATTACTCTCATAGAGATGTCCCTCCCATCCAATGGAACCCCATCCATAGAGCCAAAGATGATACGGAATCGGTGCATTCCATAGGATCAGGATCCTCATGGATGCATGAAGACACTCACTTATGGATGTGCAAAGTAGCAGTAGAGGAAGAGAAGAGAGAAAAGGCCAGAGAATAGGTGCAAACGAAACACATAGACCCATTCAAGACCCAGCCTATGCACCTGTAGTCTTTCCTGACGAAGAATTTGAACCCCACGGCTGGGCAGAAATCCTAGCAACAATGGATGTAGCCATCAATGAGGAACAATGGACACCTCACTGTGATGAGGATGGCTATGACATTTCAGTCTTCTCCATAGAGCCAATCATGGGAGAGGCAGTTCTAGAAGAATGCGAACCTAGCCCTGATGCATTTGAGGATGCAAGTGACTCCGATCTAGAGTCAATCATTATGGACCCACCTTTTGCATCAGATGAAGAATACTTCCATGAAGTAGAATTTCAACCCCAGAGGCATGGAGAGCTTACAAATGATGTAAGATTAGCCACACATGTGACCCTGAAGGAAGAAGGAAAGAAACAAAAGAAGAGAGAAGTCTCACCAGAAGAGGAAGAATCTTTGTTTGAGGTCCCGAAAAATTTTAAGAAGTATGGGATAGACGACAGGAGAGTCATGATAAGAATGCCTAAAGGAGAGGCACAATCAGGAGAGGCCTATGATAACAAAGAAACCACCAAGAAAATAGTAGTGGCCCTAGAAGAAGGAGAGGAGAGATGCACGTACATAGGCCATGACCTAACAGAGGAAGAAGAGCATGCGTTAATAGCCTTGCTAAGAGAATACAGAGATGTATTCGCTTGGAGTTACAAGGATTTGAAGGGGGTTGATCCAGACATATGCTCACACACCATCCCCATGACTTCAGATGCCAAACCCTCTAAGCAAAAGCCTTATACATATAACGATAATTACGCTGCTAAGATCAAGGAGGAGATAGATAGACTGGTTGAAGCTGGATTCATCTATGAAATTGAGCACACTGAGTGGGTATCCCCCATCGTAGTGGTGCCCAAGAAGAATGGCAAGTTGCGTGTATGCATTAACTTGAAGAAGGTCAATGCAGCCACAATTCGAGATAACTATCCGCTTCCTATCACAGAACATCTCCTTGAAAGAGTAGCAGGCAAGGAAGTGTACAGCTTCCTTGATGGATTTTCGGGCTACAATCAAGTAGCCATAGCTCCAGAAGATCAGCATAAGATGGCTTTTGCCACTGAATGGGGCATTTTTGCCTTTAGAGTAATGTCATTCGGGCTTACTAATGCACCTGCTACCTTTCAAAGATTGATGTGTCACGTATTTAAAGAGTTCTTGAGGAAGAACTTGGAAGTCTATGTTGATGATCTTTGTGCTCATTCCAACATCAGACAAACCCATATTCCTGAACTCAGACAAATCTTTGACAAATGTAGAGAATATCAAGTCTGCTTGAACCCAAAAAAGTGCGTTTTCATGGTCAAGCAAGGCAAGATTCTAGGACACATAGTGTCAAAGAATGGCATATCCACTGATGAAGAGAAAGTGAGAGCCATCGCAGAACTACCTAGGCCAAAGAATGTCAAGGAAGTACAAGCTTTCATGGGGCATTGTGGTTACTACCGCCGGTTCATTCACATGTATGCCGTCATTGCAAAGCCCATGTACGGACTCCTGACTAACTTTGAGTGGACTGATGAATGTGAGAACTCCTTCCAGGAGCTTAAACGAAGATTATGTTCAGCACCAATCTTGACCACACCAGATTGGAACAAGCCATTTCATGTTCATGTGGATGCATCCAATTATGCTATTGGGTGTGTACTCGCGCAACCTACTGGTGAAGGTAATATGGATCTTCCAATTGCCTATGCTAGTAGACAATTGAATGCAGCTGAACGAAATTATACCACTACGGAGAGGGAAGGACTAGGCATGGTATATGCAGTTAAAAAGTTTAGACATTATTTGCTTGCAAATAAGTTCAAATTTTTTACGGATCACCAAGCTCTACTGTACCTGGTAAACAAGCCATGCAATACAGGAAGATTAGTAAGATGGTTTCTCTTGCTAATGGAATATGAATTCGAGGTTGTAGTAAGGAAAGGGAAGACTCACTTGAGAGCGGATCATCTCTCTAGGCTCACATCTGGAGAAGTCCCACAAGGAGTGTCAGATGACCTTCCTGATGCTTACTTGTTTAATTTGGAAGTGGTGCCACAGTGGGCTAAGCCACTAGTGCCAGTATTGACATACGGGCCTAACCACCCAGTAATAAACACACAGAATAGAGAGGTAGTAAAAGCCCAAAAGTATCACATCATGGCAGGAAGTATGTACAAGCACACAGATCAAGGAATTTTGGCTTGTTGTGTGGAAGAGGATGAGTACGCTAAATGGTTGCAATTAGCACATGTAGGTGCATTAGAGCAACACTACTCAAAGCAACGAACCCTGCAGACACTAAGGAGACTCGGAGTGCATTGGCCGACTATGGAGGCTGATGTCCAAAAGTTGTGCAAGGAATGCCCAATCTGCTGCACTAAACCACCTGTGGAACATGCCACTCTTTATCAAGTTTCCATAGTGCCAGATTGGAGTGAACCACTAGTATCCTTTCTGAGGACGAAAACATTCCCTCAAGACATGACGCTTTCTAGGAAAAGGAGTTTAGAACAAGAAGCCCAGGATTACTCACTCATTGGTGATAATCTATACAAGCGTGGTAAAGATGGTTACCTTAGGCTATGTGTCCATGAAAGTGAATATCTCAAGATCTTGGAAACTGCTCACCAAGGTGTAGCAGGAGGACACTTTGGACCAGATCGGGTGATCAAGGCAATACTATTTGCGCGTTTCTAGTGGCCAACCCTTCACATGGATGCACATACCTATGTGAAACGGTGTGATGTTTGCCAGAGAACTCAGTATCCTATACGTAAAGATGAGATGCCACTGAAACCTATGATGAGTGGACGTGCATTCTCTAAGTGGGGAATAGACTTCGTAGGTCCTATTAATCCCCCAGCTAAGGGTTCCCATGCAGAATATATCATTGTTGCGACAGACTATCTAACAAAGTGGGTAGAGGTAAAAGCCACGACGAAGAACGATGCTCAAACAACTGCTAAATTCTTGTTTGAGAATGTATTCACAAGATACGGGCTACCTATAGAACTAGTAAGTGATAGAGGCCCTCACTTCTTGAACGAAGTGATTGAAAATCTACTCCAAGAATTTTTGGTAGTTCATAAGAAGTCTGCCCCCTATCACCCTCAAGCAAATGGCCAGACCGAGAGCACCAACAAGATCTTATGCAATGTACTGACGAAATTAGTGAACAATAAACGCTCTGATTGGGATAAATAGCTACACCATGCTGTTTGGGCATACCGAGTCGCCTACAAAACGGTACTCCAAGCCACCCCCTTTCAGATGGTATTTGGCCAAAATGCAGTGCTACCGTTGGACTTCCTAATACCTACACTGAAAGTAGCACAAGAGCATGAATGGACGGGCCATGAACTCTCCTCAAGATTTTTTGACCTTGAACGATTAGGAGAAACAAGACTGAGGACGGCTGCAGGGATATATGCAGCAAAGAAACGACAGAAGGCATACTTTGATGCCCACGTTAAGGATAAAGGTTTAAAGGCAGGCGACTTAGTTTTAGTCTTCACATTGAAGCAACATGCGAGGAAACTGGAGAAGAGAGGTGTCATATTACGGATGCACACTCTTGGGTGAGGTGGCATACATGCCACATGGCATCACATGGGTATTTATACCACTTGGTAGAATAGATATAGAGAGTCTCTTTATGAGAGAGGGTAGAGCTCGGCGGTTGGGAGGAGAACAAAGTCATCCTTCTGTGTGTGTCGACGGCAGCGAGCAGCGTTCGCAAGAAGCCATGGCAAAATGGATGAAGTGCAGTCATAACACTGGTATCAGAGAGATAGAAGTGGCACTCTTCTATCAAAGACAAGAGAGAGATCAGTTAGTCATGATGGTTAGATTGAGTCTCACTTGTAGACTCTAGAGAGAAGTAGTTATGTTTATTTCCAGTGAGGATCTTTGACTAGATGAGATGATCTAGTTATTGACATTAGTTAGACTGGGAGTAGATTGATGATACTTCTCTTTTGAGTTTCCAGGAGATAGGGATACATCTAACCTATTAGGGTACCAAACTCTTAGTTGATGTTACATCATGAGTATGATGAGTAAACATCAGTTAGGAGGATGGGTACTTAGGGATTATCTGAATCTCAAAGGGAATGCTTTCGCATTCATATGGCAAACTACAGGGAAGAGAAATATTAAAGTTTGCACTAGTGCCAATAGATGCTCTTCCAATAGAACCTAGTCCAATGGTAAAGGATGACAAACCACAGATTTCTCGGTTGGAGAAATGTAGAGATTGCATTTTGCTACCAAGAAATTCTTATGTATGAGCTAGATGATGGATTTGCATAGTTCACAAGGTAGTTTAGACAAAACTATTACTTGTGATTACACTCAAGGTTAGGAAGACCTAGAGTGGTATGAGGGCAATCTATCATTTAGTCTTAGATGGGTTTGATGTCACTTGTTTTGGGACTTTGTTCTATATTTCATAGGATTCTATGGTTTATTATCTCCATTATAATATGGTCAAGCCTATAAGCTTGGCACCTTACACTGGCTTTTTATCTTATTACTCCATAGAGGATACATCATATGGACTTAGGTCATTTTGGTGATGTTATATGATATGGGAGTGATAATTTGGAAGTCGAGTGTATATGGGAGATAGTAGGCACCATTCAGACGGTTTCCCACCTTTGAGATGATCTCATATGAGATCTCTTAAGGGGAAGGATATGGGGAAACAACACACAGAGATGACCATGTACATAGAGTACATGGGGTTCAGGGGAGTCCGAGCACTTTTTTCTACCATTATGGACATTTCATTTACATTTTCGAGGACGAAAATGTTTTCAAGGGGAAGGAAATGTCATATTACGGATGCACACTCTTGGGTGAGGTGGCATACATGCCACATGGCATCACATGGGTATTTATACCACTTGGTAGAATAGATATAGAGAGTCTCTTTATGAGAGAGGGTAGAGCTCGGCGGTTGGGAGGAGAACAAAGTCATCCTTCTGTGTGTGTCGACGGCAGCGAGCAGCGTTCGCAAGAAGCCATGGCAAAATGGATGAAGTGCAGTCATAACAAGAGGCTACGGACCCATGATCATTAACAGAATCTCAACAAGTGGAGCAGTGCAACTAGCCACATTACAAGGCGATGTTCTCCCAAGTTATATCAGCGGATGCAGAGTCAAGTTGTATCAGGAACCTCTCACAGAGGAAATGCTAAGTCGACTCAATACTGCTAAGAAACGCAAAGAGAAAGAAAAGCAAATTCGAGAAGAAGCTCAAGCAGAAGCCCTAGAGCGCATACGGAGAATGAAATTAAGAAGACAAGGTAGAGAGCACCCTAGGCAAGATGCATATGCAGACCAAGGATATGACGTGGCTATGTGTGAAGTTTCAGGTGTTAGCTCACATAGGATAACTGATCGACGTCCTTTCATAACCTTAGATATAGGACAAGGAAAGAGTGCAAGGACTGTAAGAGCCTTGATTGACTCAGGTGCAACCACTAGTGCTGTTAAATTGTCTTACTATCAAGAGTTGCAATTAACTGTCAATCCTGTGGAAGCATATCTCATAGGATTGGGAGGCGTGGAAACCCCTTGCATGGGCGAGGTGGAACTTCCTCTCTATATTCATGATGAGGCAATGACAGTTAAAGTACTAGTATGTCAAGATGAGGACCTCACTGAACCCCTTGTCTTGGGTCAAGACTGGATCTATGACCAAGTAGTCAACTTAAACCTAAGAAGTGGACTTCTTCAGGTATGGGTGAATCAAACTAGAATTACAATTGAGTTAAATAATGGAGCACTCAAGGAACTAGGAAAGGCACAGACTCCTGGTCCCTCCAGGGGTACACATGAAGTTGACCATGCTGTTCTTGTCCAAGGCTATGTGATACAGAAGAACGAAGATCTCAAAGAAGGAGTCAGAACCACAATGGAACTCCCTTCTTTTCCAAAGGCCAGAAGGAGGCAGCAACTAAGGGCAGATCAATCACTGAAGATTCTCCAGGCGAGAGACCAAAAGAACGCGCGAAGCAGAACAACTCAGCCGATGAAACAAATGTGGGTGCGGAAAGACGAGCTGCCAACCGTAACTAAGTCGCAACAACGGTCTCAACTTCCTATTAGTAATCAACGACTTGATGCTAATAAGAGGACTCCTAAAACCTCTGTTGAGAAAGTGAAATCCATTTGGGTACCCAAGAAGTCGATGAAGGCTGACCCACAATCAAGACAAATTTGGGTGCCTAAGGCTTGCTTGCGGGCTCAACTAACCCCACACAATTCACATCATACACGACAGGGTTCACTCGCTCAAGCAGCCGCCACCCACTCTTGTCTGATACACTCGAACACACTGCCACCTAGAAGCACGCACAGACCCATTCGTAAATGGGTCCCAATGACACAACAACTCCCAGCATAATTACTCATGCAACCCTCCCGAATCTCCACAAAACCAAGACCAAAAGCCATCCATGGTGTTTGGCAACCTAAGACTTGTAATAAACCCCCCGACCCCAATCTGTGAATTCATCTTCACTTACTAACTGCATTAGTCAGACAGTGCATCTTTCCATCTAGCTCCTAGGACTATCCAGGCATTAACTACACACACTGTCATCGTGCACTCACTGACCACTGACTCATCATCTACCTCATGTTAATGTTGTAATGGGGACAACAACGGGTTTATTCTGTCCATTACAATGTTAACACATGGTTCTATATTCTCACAGAACCAACAAGCAAGCAGTGCCATGGCAGAAGCTGGAGGTTCCAGTTCTCACGCCGGATCCAGCGCACAGATTGTGGATATAGAAACACTCCTCCTCGAACCACATCTCACCGAAAGACCGCAAGAACTTCAAGCTGTGCATGTGCTCCCAGTTCAGGATCCTCCTCAAGGACACACCTCTCAAGTGGGCAAACACGCTCATTGGTTGAGTGATGTTGCAGGACCATTGGGTGATGGAACCTATTTTTGGGAAGCTGAATTGGAGTTTAATGGTAAATGGGGACGCTACCATTTTTTCACGCGCGAATTTGAGAGCTATCAGAATGCCGAAGTAATGCGTTCGGTATGGACCAAAGCTGGCCTGGACAGTTATTTCAGGGCCCACTTACCGAAGCTAGATTTCTTACGTTGTTCTTATCTTATCAATACCATCACTCCTAGCAGGGCCAAGGGAGGCGACAGCACTTTTGTGTTACCCTCACTGTTGCCGGGCCACGAACTTAAAAGATTCAAACTGACCCTCAATCTGGTACGAGAAGCATTGGACATGCATGGTATGCACATTCCTACTGAAAAGGAAACAATGGTTCCAGGCAGAATGAAACATAAAGATCTCAATAAGCTGAAGGATATGGTAGCAATGACACCGACCATCGCTCTTCACCTACCGACCGTCATGCAGCATTTTGCTTTTCCAGCCCAGGAAAGATTCACCATGCCACCAAAGAAGATATGGTTTAGCTTGTATTTGGCAGAGACAGAAAACCTCCCTATCAACGTACCACATTGGATCATAGATCAGATCCACCTAGCCCATCAACGGTGGAACAAGAAGCAGAAAAATGTGCTCCACGGGTGTTGTGCTCTGACCAAAATAATCTATCAATGTCTAGCCTATGACGTGCCTTTTCAGCGGGCACTCGTATGGTCCCGGGCCCAGGAGTTCCAGAGAAGGCTATCAGCGGCAGGTCCTCCATCAAAGAAGATGAGAGGGGGAGTCCAATTACCCTGCGCTCAACGAAGGGGAGCCACCACTACACCAGAGATTACCCCTCCCCAGACACGACGCATTAGACCATTCACCATTCAGCTACCAAGACCAAGTACAGAGGGATCCAATCTGGTGTTTCCACCCGTCCCATCAGACTTGGAATTTCCACAGGGCTTTACTCTCAATGATCTCACTGATGAAGAAGTGGCTAGACTGATCTAGGACTCTAATCTCGAAACGGAAACAGGGCGAGCTCAGGAACCACAAACCCATACAACAACGTCCGCCCCCACCCGACTGCAAGTTGTAGAAGTCGACGTAGATGAACAAGAGACCGAACAAGAGGAAGAAGCCTACGAAGAACAAGAGTATGATGAACTTTCAGAATTAGCAAGTGCCCCCGCGTATTCGGCACAAATAAAAAGACTATATCAAACCATGAAGCTAGTTCAAGAACAGCATAAAATGTCACTTGAAGCAGGCAAGAAACTCATGAACCAATTGCTGGCAGAGGAAGGTGTGGATGATCTGTTCATCGAGTCCATCAACCTACATGCCGATGCAGTAGGATTGGATGAGGCCATTCATGAGGCAATGGCCTACATTCACTGATTTGAGAAAGGAGTTCCCGCCCGTCCCATGAGGTCCGGGAAACAAATTCATATCAACGTATCAGCACCAGGAAATACAACGCAAACAGACGAACATCAGGAAGCACCACTGTCACCACCCTCCCCACCCCTCACTACACAACTCACTCCACCACGTGACACTATCGCCACCACATCCACTATCACCACAATCGTCATGGGAATTCCACTCTCTCCGGGAATCCAATTCGGGGGAGTCACTATGCCTACCTTCACCACTCTCTTCACTAACGTCACATCCACCCCACCCACGGTCCTCATCTACATGGTCACTCAAACATTTGACACTATGGAAACATCTCCTGCCACAGCACCACTCCCTTCCCCCATGCAACCTCTGTCCCCCATACCCCCTCCACCCACATCTCCACTTGACTCCACATCATTCACAACTCCCTTTCCCATCCCCATTTCCCCTGCATCTTCATCTCTCCCTGTATCATTTAATGTAAATAGTATATTCCTAGCTTTAAATCAATGTGTCTATCAACTTCAGAATGAGTATCGAGCTCTCGACGATCGTTATCATCAAGTGATCACTACCAATCAGAAACTTCAGAGCCGCCTCACAGCGATCGAGGAAGAAAATGCAGAACTCAACCAACGTTACACCACGCTCGAACATGCCCACCAAACACTCCTAGAAACTCCCCAACCATCACAACAGCCGGGCACCAAACAACTCGAGGCCTTGCTGGACGTATACCAAGCTGATAATCTCAGAGTCCGGTGTAACTTGGCACTCCTCAAAAAACACATGGCAACCGCCCTTGAAGAGAACAAGAGACTGCAGCAGCAAAATGAAGCAAATCTAGAAGCAGCAATGGAAGGCTCTCCCCATGAAATTGATCCACAGCAGTTTAAATCCGTACCCTCAGAGACAATGAAGACCATCTTGGACAGCTATGTAGATCTATTAGATGCTCATGATGAGTTGGAAAGGGAACGTGATGAGCTACGTGGCCAGCTCAAGGAACAGGAGGCTCCAACCAAGGTAATAGAACCGGCCTCGACTTTAGAGGAAGTGAAGGCATTGACAGAGCAGGTGGTTGAGCTCGAGAAAAAGTTACTAGAGTATGAAAGGCAACCCTCTCCAGTTATAGAACCTGAGCCAGAAGACTTGGTTCCCATTGAGTTAGATGATTCGTACGAGGAACCATACGTTCCTATGCTAATGCCAGAAGGGCAACAAACCTCAGAGGGAATGGATACCTTAGAAGTGGAAGCACCTGAATGGCTTCAATGATTAGAGAAGACAGCGAACACCCACGATGAACGAGTAGCAATACAAATCCAATCATTAGCCAAATTAGAAGACACTGTCATCAAGTCCGAGTATTTCAGACGTATGTCCCATCACAGGTGGATAGGGACCAATGATGATCAGTATGTGCCATATTGCATATTGTTGGCTGATTACAACGCAGAGATCCAACGACAATGTGGGAAAGCCCCCACCTTTGCCACCCAGTTTGGCCCCGACGATATACCAGAGAGTGCAAAAAGAGGTTCTATTCATCAACCCACTTGGAGGATCCGTCTCTTGGAGACTTATCCTGAAATGGTACGAACCTGGAATAACATGCCCCTCTTTATTAAGTACAATCCTTGTTATGCCCCAGTCCTACGAAGACGCACATGGCCCGAATTCACCATTGCTGTCAAGAACATCAAAGGTTGTGCCAAGTGGCTAAATTATGTTTATCTAGCACCTCCACGAGGACCTCCCACTGTAAATTACATGATTTCTACTATCAGACACTGGAGCACTCGACTACCCAATACACCCGATGTGATGGCACAAATGTGTATGAAAATATTTGAATTAATGCTGATCACATTCAGGACATTTAAAAACATTAAGGATCCCCACTTCTCAGGAGCAGGCTTCGTTACAGGCAACCAAGACCTAGTTTACGACATGAGCACCACCCCATCAATAGAAGTAATATATGCTTGGCACGCCAGAATAAAGTACCTCCCCGCTTGTTTTAAACAGACTTTCGAGGAGATGTTCATAACGGGATTCTGGGAATATCACTCAGAAATTTTTGTACCCAGGCCTTCACATCTCCTCCACTTATTCGCTGTGGAGAGAACCATACATTCAGAACAACTGCGGGTGCCACACTCGGACGTACCAGGACCGGTGAATTGGGACTCATTATTAACACATCTAGCACGGGGGCTCAGATTAGAAGAACATCACCTCGCTTCCGACGTCGTCCAATACTACGTTCAACGAACATCTAGACAAGGGTTTGTCAGGGGCGACAGACGCGAGAGCGGGGGGGTGTTGGCAGCAGTCAGGGAACCGAAGGAGCCACAAGACGAAGAGAGTCAGAGCGAAGGGACAGCATAAGCAGACATGGCAGTCAAAGAAGATCTGGCAAGTAGGCCATCTAAATTTTTCAGACATCAAGGAGTTGAGCACACAAGAAGAAAGAGCAAGTAGGGAGCTCAAAGGTATGTATGACATATCAATAGAGAAAATCCCTACACAAATAGTGATTTTCATCACTAAAAACCATTGTAAATATCATTTCGTATTTTTGTAGCTCCATTTTGTGCAAGCCAAGGAGTCCTTGAGCTTGAGGAGCTTTAGAAGTATCTACCTGCCAATTTTCATATTTTTTAGATCTCGTTTGAGCCCTCTAATAAGCCCTGGAACCTAATTTTTAACTAGGCCGGACACTAGGTCTGAACAGGGCCAAAGCTAGTAAAAAACTATAAAAGGAGCTAGAGAGCTCATTTTTGAGGTTAGATTGTAATTGAATTGAACTTGTAAGAGTTTTTTGACAGTAATCTAAGAACTCCATTGCTTCTCACTCTTTGTCTTGTCGTGTGTGCGCGTGTGTGTGTATGTGTGTGCATGTTTGTGTGCTTCTCACTCACGCACTTGTGCCCCCACTTGCTCGAGGTCTTCATACCATCCTCACGTCTTCCCGGATTGACATTAAAGGAGGTGCTACTCGTCACTGAGCTACATAAGGCTTGTGCCCTAGTAAATGTGTGTATAGGAGCCACATTATCACTACTGGAACCTGAATCCCCCACTAAGCCTACTACATTAACGGGTGTAACCTTTGGTGCACTAGAGGGATGTCTAGGACAATCTCTCAGGAGTTGTTCTTTGCCACACTCAAGACAAACAACTTGTATTGTGATGTTCTACCCTTGTGTCGGAGATAGTGGGTGGGGTGATTGTTGTCCTGGTATAGGTTGAGGTTGGCCATATCCTCCATGTTCATACAGTCTAGATGCTCCTCGTGATCCTGGACATGGGTTATACCTAGGAACTTCTCTGCCTTGTTCTGAAGGAGGGTACTCGTATGGTCTACAGTGGGGTGGTACAAACGGTCGTGGTTGTCTATTCATTGGATAGTTTTCGGTGTTGTAGTTGATGTACTTCTGCTCACTATAAGAGTACATGTTAGGCGCTTGAGTTGGTTGTCTATCGTAAGGGTAAGGTTGTCATAACCCTAATGCTTCTTTGGTGCAAACATGAGATGGATGATCCCCACCGCAAAGTGTGCAACTTCTTAACATTGGCACTCTCAAGGAGAAATTCTGGTAGTTCCTTTGTCCTTGTACTCCTAATTTCTTGACCACTAACTCTGCCACTTCCTCCACATAACTCGAACTAGAAGTTTCATTGTTCCTTGTATCCTCTGATTTGGTAGGATCTTGTGTGGTTCTGAGATCATCATCTATGTTTTCTTCCAAATCTATGCACTCCTGAAGACACTCACTTAGGGTTTGTAGTCATTTTACATATACTAAGATTCTCAATGTTCCATTGGTTAGACCTTCTAAAAATAAAGATATCATTTTTTGCTGAGAAGGCCTCTCTATCACAGGGCATCGGGCTACGTATTGCTTAAATCTTTGTGCTGCATTTTTTATTGTCTCATTGGGAGCTTGTTTGAAACTATGTATTAAGGATGACGAATTGTGCTTGATCCCTCGCTTAGTGAATTCCCAAATAAGTTCTTGGAAGAATTGTTCAATATGTTCAAAGCAACTTGGATCCAAGGATTGAAACCAGGTCAAAGCTATTCCTGTGAGGGTTAGCCCAAAGGATTCATATTGCATGAAAAATTCATCCACTTGCTCCACTCGCAATACCTGCTTGAATTCTGCAATGTGGTCATACGGCTCTCTTGTGCCATCATAACGATTTCGCATACATTTGGCCAATTGGATTGGTCTCAGTATTTTGCCGGGCTCTGGGGTTTGACTTGTGATGGGATAAGCAGATTTTACTAGGTGTATTCCAGCTCCTACACCTTGGGGTGGTTCTTCCCTAAATGTGGTTCTATTCAGATTTCCCATTCCCTGGCTAGTGTGGTTATGGGGTTTAATTCCTAGCATGGTGAATTGCTCATGTGGTCCATTGGGTATACTTCCTTGGCTCCTTTGTCCTAACATCACATCTTCTGTTCTTTGCTAGGTCTCAAATGGGTTTTGTGAGGTAGTCTCCTGATCTCAATCTAACTCTCCTCTTTCATTGATCTGATCAGGGTTTTCAGTTACTACATAAATTTGGCCCATCTTGTCCTTGTAGACTCCATCTTGCTACTGACCTGTGTAGACCATCAAGGTAGATGGGTATTCCCTGCAAGTTGGTGGATATGTATTGAAGAGACGTCCTATATTCCCCTTCCATTGTAGACATAAGGCCTTCCCTAGGTACGGAACGATGCATGTCTTCAGAAGCCAAGAGTCTCTCCCAGTTAAGTGACATTTTTTATTGTCTATGAACTCAGCACGTAGTGTTAACCCTTGAGTTGTGAGTCCCTGACTTGGTTGTGTAGTTGACCTTACTTTCAAGTGATATGGTACCTTATCTATCACTTCCTAAGTGTCTACTTGATCTTAGGTTCATAAGCCTTGTCTACAAGTCCACAAATGTCCTTTGAACTGCTCAAAATCTTGTGGAACGCCTTGCTTCCTAGGCCAACCCCACGAGCTTTCCAACAAACTCAAAATCACAGCAAACGGATTTCGCATGAGAAAGTTATGCCAGTTCAGGGTTTTGGGGGTTAAAACAAGGAAACATGACCTCTCAGGAAGTGCTTCAAAACACACGATACACGATACTTATCAAGTATCGTGATACTTGGAAGCAGACGATACACGATACTTGCCTTGCCACGATACACGATATCTCAACTAAACGATACACGACACTTGACACACTGGAAAAGTCACGATACTCGATATTTGGCTGACTGAAAAAATGCCACGATATTCGATACTTGAGCCCACACGATACACGATATTCGACCAACTAGACAGATCACGATACTCGATATTCAGCAAGTATTGTGGAAGGACCCTCACGATATTCGATATTGCACAGGTATCGCCAAGAGAAATCCCATGATACACGATACTCGATATCAGGCAAGAGTTAGACTCACGATACTTGACACTGAAAGTCACAATACACGATATTGGGTAGGTATCGCGAAAAAAATCACGATACACAATACTTGGAATTCCCACGTGATTCGATATTCGTCAAGTATCGTTTTCAGATCTCTACGATACTCGATATGTGACCAATATCGTGAGAAATTTTCTAATGATACTCGATATCTACCAGGTATCGCGAAAGTTAACTCCACGATACACGATACACGATAGGTATCACGATCAGAAGTTCACGATATACGATGCACGATATCTGTTTAGTACTGTTGTTGGGGACATTTGGCTATTTTAACCCCCAAAACCTTGAATCGACATAACTTTTTCATACGAAATTTGTTTTTGATTTTCAGATAGGGTATTTTGAAGTTGACCCTGAGTGTGATTAGGAAACCTAGGGAGCTCTTGGAGAGATCAAAAGCAAAGTGCTAGTGTGTGGAGGCTTGGGACGAGCATCCTGAGCATACAAGTACGACAAGAAGAAGCAAATTGAGGTTGGAAGATCTCTCAACCCCCTCATTCCATTCTTAGCTTAGGCTAAGTGCAGGTAGATGTTTTGATTGAATAGGGGTAGACAATCAAGACTTTGATTAACTCACGAGCAACCACTGGCGCTATAAGATATTCTTGTTGTCAAGAGATGGAATTGTTCATCAATATGATTGAAGCTTATCTTATGGGATTGGGAGGAGTGGAAGCCCCTTGCATGGGTGAGGTGGAGCTTCCCATATCCATCCAAGTTGTCCATATGACAATTAAAGTGCTAGTTTGCCATGATCAAGACCTTATTGAGTCACTCATGCTTGGTCACGATTGGATCCATGATCACGTTGTCAACTTAAACCTAAGCAATGGACTTCTTCACGTTTGGATAAATGAACAACATGTCATGATTGAACTATGAAATTGAACAATCAATGGTCTAGGCCTTCTAGGATTAATCATGAAGAAAAAGATGATGTTCTTGTTCAAAACTATATGATGTAGATGGATTCGATGGTTGAAGCACAAGCAGGAGAGAGGAATAAACTCCCTTCTTTTCCAAAGACAACAACAATCTCAACATCTCAATCAAAGAAGCATGATAAGCAGCTTACAAGGACTATGGAATCCCAAAGAGAGATGACATCTCGAGGCAAAGCATTCCATGATGTGAAGAAGATCTGGAGACACAAGGGTAAGCACCCACCTGCTGCCTTGTTGAGACAAGTCGTGCCTGAGGAGTAGTTGACAAGATCAAAGTGGTCAGTGATAGTACATCAAAGGTTTCTTTCACAATGTCTACTCTCCATTTGCCTTCTATGCCCCTATTTCCCATGCAGAATTATTCTCTTCTATCAATAACCCATTGTACACTACCACCAGAACTCCAACCAAACCCATTCTCGGACACCCCTTCAAACACCTTGTCTAAGGTTACCTAGCCCCAACTGCCACCCTATTAGGAATCCTTGCAACACAACCCTACCCAATCACTTCCACCTCAACAACCTATTCCTCCACATCTCAATCTCGACCACCTTCAACCAGCCTACCACCACCATGGGTAGCCTTCCTTGAAGCCATGCTCTAAATGCCAGTTCCACCTTCTTCAAGGGGTCATAATCCATTTCTAACATCTTCACTATTCATCGACACAACGAGCACTGCACCTACCATGCCAATATTCATGGTAGCAACATCACACACAACCACGTCTAATGCCATGGAAATATCACCACCCACAAGACCTCCTCCATGTTTGAACCAATGTCCAAATTGGTCGAAATCCTCAATAAGATTAAGGATTATTACTCTATCTTTAGAGATACTTCTACAAAAAAATAGTAGCTTACATGGTATCCACTATTTGCGGTTGGACACCATGATTGAAGAGCCTACGTGATGCAGCCACAAAGATCTGTATGAAAATTTTCGAGCTCATGAATTTTTGTTTGAAAACATTTTGCAATGCCAAGGTTTTGTATGTATCGGCACCAAGTTTTAATGAAGGAGAATTTGATTTGGTCTATGATATGAGCAAAACACCTTATGTGAACACTGTGTATGCTTGGCAAGCACACATCAAGTACTTACCTGCCTACTACAAGCAAACCTTTGAAGAGATGTTCTCCATAGGCTTCTAGGAGTAGCACTCTCAGATATTCCTAGCATGACCCATCCACTTATTACATCTTTTTGTAGTAGAACAAGCCCTTCATGCAGAACAATCACATATGCCACATATGGAGGTTCTGGAACTAGTGGATTGTGATCACTTAATGACCATTTTAGCACGTGGACTTCAACTCAAGGAGCATGAATTGATTGCTCGGTAGTCCAATATTACACCAAACACCATGCAAAACAAGGTTATGTCAGGGACAACAAACGTGAGAGAAGGTGTTACCGATCAAGGAGGATTAACATGCCAAGATAGCTGAGGAAAGTAAGCTAGAGAGAGCAAAGTCAAAGAGAAGGTCAAGGAAAGCCAAGCAGACAAGGAAGCCAACAAAGATCCCATGAGTAGGCCAATAATTTTTTCCAAATCAAGCATACAAAAAATATTAATTTTTATCACTACAATTCATTGTAAATCCTTTTTTTGGTAGAATAGACTCCATTTTGTTCAAGTTGAGGAGTCCTCAATCTTGATGAGTAGTAGAACCACCTATGTATCAAATTTCATAAGTTTCTCAACCTGTTTGAGCCTTCAAATGAGCTAGGAAACCTAATTCTTAACTAGGCCAGAAACTTCCTCTAAACAAGGCCAAAAATAATAAAAAAACTATAAAAAGAGCTAGATACTTCATTTTTTAGGTTAGCTAATTGGAGAGTGAACCTATTCTTGAGCATTGTAAACTTGTTTTGAGTTGGATAATTGAAGATTCCATTGTTCTTTCTCTTTGCCTTGCCTTGTATGTGCATGTGTGTGTTTGTGTGTGTTTGTGTGTGCATGTTCATGTGCTTCTCACTCACACACTTGTGTATTCCACTTGCTCATGGTCGTCATACCACCATCACATCTCCATAGATTGAAAATTACAAGGTGGATCTTATCATGTTGGTGCTTGCCATTGTGCTAGAGTCACATGAAACATAGACCTTCCCATAGCTTATGTAACTAGAGAATTAAATGCAAGAGAGAGGAATTATACTACTATGAAAAGAGAAGGATTAGGCATGGTTTGTATGGCTAACAAATTTAGACATTATTTGCTTGCAAATAAGTTTAAATACTTCACAGACCAACAAGCTCTACTTTACTTGGTGAACACACCTTGCAATTCAAGCCGAGTATTAAGGTGGTTTCTCTTACTGATGGAATATGATTTTGATGTCCTCGTAGGGAAAGGAAAGACTCACCTTAGCATGGAACTTCTTTCTAGAACTACTTCAAGAGAATCACTGCAAGGAGCATTAGTTGAACTTCCTAAGGCTTACTTGTTCACCTTGGAAGTAGTGCCCAATTGGGCTAAAATACTTGTGCCTATTGTCACCTTCAGATTCAAAACACCCATGGTACCATATACTGGTAGAAAGCATATACAAACAAAATGATCAAGGAATCTTAGCTTGTTGTGTGGAAGAAGAAGAGCATGATAAATTGTTGTGATTAGCACATGTAGATGCACTAGGGTAACATCATTCAAAACACCAAACCCTACAGACTCTAAAAAGATTAGGTATATATTGGCCAAAGATGGAAGCAGAAGTCTATAGGATGTTTGGGGAATGTCCCACTTATATCAATAGACCCCCTATTGATCATGCAACCTTGTATCATGTCATTATACCAGATTGAAGTAGTCCTTTGGTTGAATTTATAAGGATGAAGAAATTCCCTCAAGGGATGAATTTGGCATGATAAACAAGTCTAGAGCAGGAGTCTCAAGATTACACACTCATAGGAGATAACCTTTACATGTGTGGATGAGATGGATATCTGAGACTATGTGTCCATGAAAGAGAATACTTGAAGGTCTTAGAGATTGTATACCAAGGTGTTGCATTAGGACACTTTGGACCTCATCGAGTGATCAAGGTCATTCTATTTTCAGGACTTTGGTGGCCTACCCTTCACATGGATGCACATACCTATCTGAAGCGATGTGACATATGCCAAAGAACTCAATATCCAATATGTTGATATATTTAGGTAGTGATGTGTGTGAACACAGTAGGATTGTCGGGGCACTTTTTTCCCTCTTTAGCAGGTTTTTTCCCCCCCGCTTGTATATACACCAATTGACCTAACATGTTACTTATCTTTGTACATTCTAGTGGTAGTATATTCAGTATTATGTGTTGTGCTCCAAGCTTCTTCTTCTTCCTTGTGCTATTCATGTGCTTTCACAGAACTCAAACTCCAACAATTGGTATCAGGGCAGGTCGTCGCTTCATCTAGGGCATCATCGACACCCTTCGGTCACAGTCTTAGAATCGCAAGAATTTTGGTGAGCATACTCAGGGTCATTAGGAGATCAAAACATCTTCACTTTGTGGTGCCGAAATCGTAATCTAAGCTTGTTTCGACCTCTGAACGCACTATCATCGCACTTATGTAGGCTATTTTGTCTTCTTGTGCCAAAGGTATATATAGGTTTTGGTTCGATAGTATAAGCATCTCAAAGTGTGCTACAAGTTTAGCAAAACTCATCAAGGTAGTTCTATTCAACTTTTTCAGATATAGTAATTTTTTTGCATCAGGGTATTTTAGTCAGTGGCCATGGCTAAAAGGAGTGATGTATTTTGTATGTTGGTTGTTGAGGATAATTTGGATGGTATGAATTACCCATTCTGGGCTTATATGATGCATCATGTATTGATCACAAAAGGACTATGGAATATTCTGCAGGGTGTTGAAAAACATCCTATTACACATGCAAATATAGGTACCGAAGTTGATGCAGATGGTGTTGAAGATGGTGATATTTTGCAGATTCATGTTTGTGCTATGGTTTCTGTTGCACCTACTATAGAGTAAATTTTTTGGGATGGCAGAGATGCTCAAGCATATGCATTGATAGCCTTGTCTGTCAAAACTACCACTATTCCTCACATTCGCTCTTGTAGAATAGCTAAGAATGCTTGGGATACACTTACCACATTGTACTAGGCTAGGAATGAGGCTCGTATTACTTACCTCCCAAGACAGTTGGAGAGTGAGCATATGAATGAAGGTGATTCTATGGATAGTTTTCTACCAAAGATCAAAGATTTGAAGGAATAGTTAGTTTCTACTGATGAAGTCTTGCCTAACAGTTCACTTGTGCAGACTTTTCTAAATGGTCTTCCTGATTCATACAAGAGTTTTGCTTCTACTCTTAGTTTGATGATGAACGGCAATCCAAATGCCTTATCATTTGAGGAGTTAGTCTCTATTTTGTTGCAAGAAGATTAGTCTAGGCAAAATATGTCCATTATGCACCAGATCAAGCTTTCCTTGCTAGTCTGAAGGGTAAAGGTAAATGGAACTCTTCTACTAGTAAGCAGAATCTACTAATTCTGCACAATCAATGAAGGAACATGAAGACAAGAAGAAAACAGAAAAGTAGAAATTGTTTTGCAAATACTGTAAAGCAAACAATCATGTCATTAAGAGTTGTTCAAAACTAACCGGTAAAGAGGCAAAGAACAAAGAGGCCGGAATGGTTGTTGCAAAGGCTTCTACACCGAAAACAGAGTCTACTAATCTAGTGCAAAAATGTATATCTATAATAGACTTAGATGTTTTGTACTTTGATAATGGGGCAACCAAACATATTACCTTGCAGCACATTTTCTTCACTTCACTCGAGCTTGCCCCTATAGGGAATACTGTCACATGCACCAAGAACTCGTCTAATCCTATCATGGGAGTTGGTAAGATCATTCTGACTACTGCTGATGGTAGTTCTTTCAGATGCTTTATTTGTGCCAGGGATCAAGAAGAATCTGTTATTAGTTTGAGCTTTAGCCAAGATTGGCTTGGTTGTGAAATTTTTTGATGACAGATGTACAGTTCATGATCTCTCAAATGGCGACATGATTATTGCTTCTGGCATTTTATGTCATGGGCTGCATAAGCTCATAGACTATGAAAAACCTGTGAATGATTCAGCATGTGCAGTACATGATTCTCAAGCTATCTCAGATGCAAAGCTTTGGCATGCATGCTTTGGTGATCTGAATTTTGCTAGTTTGCTATGCTTTCAAAAATCTGAAATGGTGTCCTCTTTGCCCAAACTCGAGGCACCTAGTAAACATGTCTGTGAAGGCTGTATTTTGGGAAAAATGCGGCATTCCTCCTTTCCAAAGATGGTTCACTTTGAGCTACTCTAAAATTGCAACTTGTTCACAATGACATCTGTGATCCTATGCAGACACCCTCTTTTGGAAAGTATCTTTACTTCGTGACTTTGATTGATGATTTTTCTAGGCATGCATGGGTATATCCATTGAAAGCAAAGTCCAAAGTATTTATGTGCTTCAAACAGTTTTTGGTTTTGACTGAAAATTTATCAGCATGTAAAATGGGCACCCTCCATTCTGATCGAGGGTGGGAATATATGTCTTCTGACTTTAATGCATTTCTTGTTGAACATGGAATAAAACATCAGTGTATAGTGTCGTATACACCTCAATAGAATGCAATTGCTAAACAAAAGAATATGTCACACATGGAGATGGCAAAGTGTATGGTCAAGAGCCAAGCTTTACCACACAGTTTCTGGCTTGAGGTTGTCATGTGTGCAACATATGCACTTAAGAGGTGTCCAACTAAAGCATTGCAATCTATCACTCCATATGAGGCTTGCCATGGTCCTAAGCCATCTGTTGCTCACCTGCATGTTTTTAGTTGTCTGGCATATGCATTAGTGCCTAAACAACAATGAAGGAGATTGGATGATAAAGCAATAAAATATATTTCTGTTGGGTATAGTTCAAAAAACAAAGGTTATCATCTGTATCATCCACAGACTAAATGCATTTTGGTTACCCGTGATGTTGTTTTTGTGGAAGATGTTATTCAACCACTACTTTCATGTACTAAGGAGACATCTGTTAGCTCCAAAGACATGTATGATACTTTCTTGCCTCTTTTTACAAGTGGACAGTCTAGTGTTGGTCCTGATGAGGAAACCTCTCAACCTTTATAGGTTTCATGTAATGTTGCAGATCATTCTATTTTTTATGCAGATTTACATGATGCACTTGTTGATGAGAGAGCTAATATTGAGAAGGAAAAAACTATACCAAAATGACTGGTAGAAACTTTGCGTGACAGCAAATAAAATGCACCTCTGTCATATCGTACTCGTTCAGGCTCTCATAGTGCCTCTTTTGCATCAAATTCTTATGTTATGGTTGCTTCTAGTCTCTGTAATGAGAATGAGCCTGTTTTGTTTGATGAAGCACAAACTTCTAAAAATTGGATGGCTGCTATGCAATCAGAATATGATGCTATCATGAAAAATGGTACATGGCCTTTATGTGATTTGCCTCCTGGCAAGAAGGCCATTGGCACCAAGTGGGTATACAAGCTGAGGCATAAGCCTGATGGAATGATTGACATGTATAAGGCTAGGCTTGTTGCAAAGGGTTATGCACAAGAAAGAGGCGTTGATTTTGATGAGACCTTTGCACCTACATGTCGAATGACTAGTCTTCATAGCATTTGTGCACTTGTAGCTCATCATGGTTGGAATGTACATCAGTTGGACATTAAAACTACATTTTTGAATGGTTTGTTGCATGAAGAAGTGTACGTTTTTCAGCCCTGTGGATTTGTGCAGAAAGGCCATGAAAACTAAGTGTGCACATTGAAAAAGGCATTATATGGTTTAAAGGAAGCACCACATGCTTGGTATGAAAAGATACATGCCTATCTGATTGCACATGGTTTTGAGAGCAATCCAAGTGAGAGCACCTTAAATGTTAAGCATGCTAATGATGTGCTTCTGATCATTGTTGTGTATGTTGATGACATGCTACTCATTGGTCCTCATGAGAAGCATATTGCTGATTTCAAGGCTGATTTGCATGCCTCATTTGAGATGTCCAATTTGGGACGTTTTCATCATTATTCAGGCATTCAGTTTATGCAAGTTGATGGAGCAATAGCTTTGTGCCAAGCAAAATATATTGACACATTATTGTAGAATTTTGTCCTTGAAGACTATAAACCTGTTAACACTCCTATGGAGACAAGTTTACAATTGAGTCTTCATGATGTTAGAGATGCATTTGATGTTGTTATCTATCAGTAGGTTGTTGGATGCTTGATGTACTTATGCATTACTCGGTCACATATTCAGTTTGCTATCTCACAGATGAGTAGGTTTATGCATTGCCCAGATGTCAAGCATTGGCAGGCAATTAAGCACATCTTTCCCTACTTGAGTGGTACCCAGCTACTCGATTGTTTTATTCGAAGGGGGGATCACTACCACCAGATTTGCATGCTTTTTCTGACTATGACTGGGTTGGTTGCTATGACACTTGTGTGTCCACTAGTGACTTTTGTTTCATGCTTACTAGCTCATGTATATCTTGGTTGAGCAAGAAGTAGCCTACTATGGTCACTTCTAGTTGTGAGGCTGAGTATAAGGCAGCTTTCACAGCGACAAATGAGTGTGTGTGGCTTGGATGCCTTATGGTTGATTTGGGTGTTGGTCAATATTCTTCCACTACCATCTTCACTCACAGTCAAAGCACAATGGCAGTTGCGAGGAACCCTGTGCTCCCACTAAGAACATTGAGGTGCATTATCATTATGTCAAGGAGAGGTTCTCTCTTAGAGAGATCAGCTTGGCATATGTGCCCATGCAGGAGAACATTGCATAGCTTTTCACGAAGGCTCTACCTAGGGAGAAGCTTGAAGCTTTTCGCAAAGCTTTGGGCTTACTTCCTTTTGTGGATTGATTCCACATATCTTGGAACTTCCTTATACATGAGTGCCAGCTCCTTGTTCACCACATCACTCCCAAGGGGTCTTTGTTGATATATTTAGGTAGTGATGTGTGTGAACACACTAGGACTACCGAGGAACTTTTTTCCCTCGTTAGGAGGTTTTTTCCCCCGGCTTGCATATATGCCTATTGCCTTAACAGGTTACTTATCTTTGTACATTCTAGAGGTAATATATTCAGTATTATGTGTTGTGCTTCAAGCTTCTTCTTGTTCCGTGTGTTGTTTGCATGCTTTTACAGACCTTGAACTCCAACACAATACACAAGGATGAGATGCCACTGAGACCCATGATGGGAGGACGTGCATTCTCAATGGGGAATACACTTTGTAGGTCCTATTAATCCCTAGCTAAGAGTTCACATGCCAAATACATCATTATTGCAAAAGATTATCAAACCAAATAGGAGGAACAATGCACAAACAACTACTGAGTTTTTATTTGAAAATGTGTTTACATGATATGGGTTGCCTATAGAACTTGTAAGTGATCATGGAACTCGCTTCTTGAACGAGATCATTGAATATATTTTACAAGATTGCATGGCATTCACAAGAAGTCAACTCCATATCACCCACAGGCCAACGAACAAGGCCAGATCACGCATAAGATCCTATGTATAGTATTGACAAAGCTCGTGAATAACAAGCATAATGATTGGGACATATAGCTTCATCATGTTGTTTGGGCATTCTGAGTGGCCTATAAAACGGTACTCAATGCAACCACCTTTCATATGGTATTCGGCAAGAATGTTTTGCTCCCTTTAGATTTCTTAATACCCACATTGAAGGTGGCACAAGAGCATGAATGGGCTGGCCATGAGCTATCTTAAAGGATCATAGACCTAGAAAGATTAGGAGAGATGACATTAACAATAGGTATAGGCATATACACCGCAAAGAAATGACAAAAAGCCCTTTTTGATGCACATGTGAAGGATAAAGGCTTAAAAGCTGGCAATTTAGTTCTGGTATACACCCTCAAGAAACACGCATGTAAACTAGAGAAGTATGGCTATGGACTCATGATCATCAATAGTATATCTACTAGTGGAGCAGTCCAGTACGCCACCTTAGACAAGGATGTGTTATCAAACTATATTAGTGGATGCAGAGCGAAGCTCCATCAAGAGCCATTGGCTCAAGAGATGCTAGGTTGACTTAACATGGCTATGAAATGCAAAAAAGAAGAGCTAAGGATATGGAAAGAAGAATAGGTAGAAGCCTTGGAGTGCATTCGATGAATGAAATTGAGAAGACGATGCATAGATCAAACTAGGAACGAGAATTATCAGTCTTATTTAGAAGCTCCTAGATATCACATGGCTATGTGTAATGCTAAAAGAAGTTCTTCCCATAGCATCAGGCATCCCTTTATCTCAATAGAAAATTAGGGCATGACACTACTGCTAAAACAATCAGAGCATTGATCGATTTAGGCAAAGCGACTAGTGCTATAAGTTATTCTTGTTGTTAAGACATGGAATTGTCAATTAGTACTATTTAGGCATACCTCATGGGATTAGGAGGAGTGGAAACCCCTTCCATGGGTGAGGTTGAACTTCCCATCTCTACTCAAGATGTCCCTATGACAATTAGAGCACTAGTATGCTAGGATGAAGACCTAATCGAGTCTTTCATCCTTGCTCAAGACTGAATCTATGATCATGCAATCAACTTAAACCTAAGAGATTGACTTCTTCAGGTTTATAATTTGGAGCAAGGTTTCATGATAGAACTAGAAAATGGCATATTCATTGATCTAGATATCACCCAGGCTATTAGTTCTTCTAAGATTAACCACGAAGAAAAAGATGTTATTATTTTCCAAAGCTATCTACTGCAAAAGGATTCAATAGTTGAGGAACAAGTGCTAGAGCTAATGGAACTCCCTTCTTTTCCAAAAACAAATACAATCTCAGTATCTCAACCCAAGAAGCATGCGAATGAGCTCAAGAAGACTGATGAATCAAGAAGATAGACGCCATCTATGGCATGAAGCAAATTTGGGGATGAGAGGATGAACAAAAATTTACACCATTGTGGTATAGCTCACTATCGGAGAAGCAGAGGGAAAACCAAGGCAACAAGTTGTAGAAAAATGCAGA
Organism: Ceratopteris richardii; assembly: GCA_020310875.1. NCBI lineage: Eukaryota > Viridiplantae > Streptophyta > Polypodiopsida > Polypodiales > Pteridaceae > Ceratopteris > Ceratopteris richardii. The sequence goes on from CM035429.1 coordinate 62,553,306, forward strand.
TATCCATCTCAAAAAGTGCCCTCTATTTGGGTATCAAAGTGGTGGATGAAGGTCGACCACAATCATAGAAAAATTTGGGTGCCTAAGACCTACTTGTGGGTTTAGATCACTACACATGAGCTCTTAGGATTTAGAAAATCCTCATCAATCCCAACCCCTTGTAAACCCACATTGAAATCTATTGTAACCACATCATCATGTAAAGTCACTCCTATAGTAACTTGGAAGTTAAGTCATCATTGAACCTCACATATGTACCAAAATGTAAATAAATTTGTACAGTATTAGAAGCATGGCATTTACCTACCATAGTGACCCATGGATTAAGGAGGCATCAGTACCCAACCAACGAATATTAGCACTTTGCCTATCGTTGAGCTTCCAAAGGGAAGACTTGAAGCACTTCAACACTTGTGAACCATCCTAATCCACTATCCCCCTATAGGAAACATGGCAAAAGTCAGTTCTCACTCCCATTGGTTCAACAAAATGGCAAGAGCTCTCTGCGAGAAGGCCTATATTTGGGAAGGAGAGTACGAGTTCAACAATGTATGGGGAAAATATCAGTTCTTTACGTGCAAGTTTGAACAATTATAGGACACCCCAAAGGTTCCACCCATCTGGAAAAAAGTATGATTGGCCAAATAATTTAGTGCACCATTACCCAAGCCTCATTTCATGAGGTGCTATTATGTGATCCACACTCTATAGCCTAGTAATGTCAAGAATCTACCTAACACCTTCTTCATTCCCTCTCTCATGTGCACATATCACTACCCACAACACCTCCTCCACCCCCCACACTTCCATCTTCCCTCGTGTGCCCTCAACCAACATCATCTACACCCATAACAATATCATGCACAAGATCCACACTCCCCATCCCAATTCCTTTCACCTTGCATTCCCCGTTGTACATATAGCATCCATGAATGTAGATAATGCAATCAATACAATGATTGAATATTAGCAACTAAGACATTAATATTACAAACCAACTAAGACGTGAATATTAGCAACAGGAGGCACACAATGTAGCAATCAACATAGAATCTCTTCAATTACAAGAGAAAGTAGTAGAGTTAGAGCGAAGCAACAAGGTCTTAGAAGATCAGTACCACTCCTTGCAGTAGTCCCACAACAAGTATGAGTGCAAACTTTAGAATGTTGATCAAGAAGTTGTGAAGGTCGTTGAAAGCAACTTGCAAATCCAATTTCCTGTGTGGGCACATATGCCAAACTGATCTCTCCAGCAGAGAACCTTTCCCTAACATAATGATAGTGCACCTAAATGTGCTTAGTGCGAGCATGGAACACAGGGTTCCTCGCAACTGCTAATGCACTCTGACTAGTGAAGATGGTGGTGGCAGAAGATTGACCAACACCCAAATCAGCCATAAGGCGTCTAAGCCACACACACTCAACAATCTCTGTGAAAGCTACCCTATACTCAGCCTCACAACTAGAAGTGGCCACAGTAGGATGCTTCTTGCTCAGCCAAGATATGCATGAGTTACCAAGCATGAAGCAAAAACCATTGGTGGACACAAGAGTTTCATAGTAACTAGCTTCGTCAAAGTCAGAAAAAGCATGTAAATCTGGCGATGGTGGTCCCCCTTGGGGATAAGACAATCCAAGTAGCTGGGTACCACTCAAGTTGCGAAAGACTCTCTTAATCGCCTGCCAATGCTTGACACTTGGGCAATGCATAAACCTGCTCATTTATGAGACAACAAATTGAATATCTAGCCGAGTAATGCATAAGTAAATCAAGCATCCAATAGCCCGATGATAGAGAACAACATCAGGTGCATCTCCAGCATCATGAAGAGTCAATCATAAACCTATCTCCATAGGAGTGGCAATAGGTTTACAGTCTTCAAGGCCAAAAACACTACAATAATGTTTCAATATATTTTGTTTGAAACAGAGCTATTCTGCCATCAACTTGCATAAACTGAATGCCCAATAATGATGCAAATGCCCCAAATCAGACATCTCAAATGAGGCATGCAAATCAGCCTTAAAATCAGCAATATGCTTCTCATGAGGACTAGTGAGCAGCATGTCATCAACATAGAGGGGAATAATGGCACATTTGATAGACAAGGCTATCAATGCATGTGCATGAGCATCTCTCCCATCCAACAATATTGCTCTGTAGTAGGTGCAATAGGAACCACAACATGAATAGGAATCTGAAGAATATCAACATCTTCAATGTCGTCTGCATCACCTTCATCAACTGTGTTTGCAGGTGTAATAGGATGCTTTTCAACACCCTGCACAATATTCCAGAGTCCTTTTGCAACCAATACATGACACATCATATATGCCCGTAATGGGTAATTGGTACCATCCACCTTATACTCAATAACCAACATGCGGAATACATCACTGCTTTCAGCCATGATCACTGACTAAAATACCCTGATGCAAAAAAATGGTTGTATCTCAAAAAGTTGAACAGAACTACCATGTCAAGTTCTGTTAAAATTGTAGCAGACTTCAGATGCTTATACTGGCAAACAAAAAATTATATGTATCTTTGGCACAAAAAGATGAAATTGCCTGCACAAGCGCTACAATAGTGCATTCAAAGGCCAAAAGGAGCTTAGATCACAATTTTGACACCACAGAGTGAAGCAGTTTTGAACTTCTAATCAGCTTGAGTATCACCAATTTTCGTGTGATTTTGAGACTATGACCAGAGGGATGTCGACGATGCCTTAGATGAAGCGCTACTCTGATACCAGTTGTTGGAGTTTGAGGTTTGCGAGAGCTCGCAAGAAGCTCAAGGAAGAAAGAATAATGGAGCACAATACACAACACTAAATTTTATTGCCATTAGAATGTACAAAGATATATTGCCCATTAGGGTTATAGGCATATATACAAGGGGGGGGGGGGGGGGGGTGGGGGAACCTCCTAAAGAAGGAAAAAGTGCCCTGACGGTCCTAGAGTGTTCACACACATCACTACCTAAATATATCAACATAGTTTGCCTTTGATTTATTTAAGAATCATATTGTGTCTAGCTGGAATTAGATGCATTATTTCAAGTTGTCTAACATCCATGCTAGTATAAACTAATTCCCTGTGTCGTACGAGTCATGGCTCTTTATGATTATACACCAAAAATGCATTCAAACCTCGGTTTTTGACCCGGCCTACGATGAATATCCCTCTATTTGTTTGGCTATGGCAACCATTGAAGCATAAAATATGGTAACATTGTCTATCTTGTGCTCCATAGAAACAGTGATTGAATCAATACAAAGCTATCTCAATTCTTTCGGATTGTTTTGTTTCTTATACTTGTCGTTTGCTATTGCGCTTGTTTAGTGTTCTATGTCACAGGTTTGCTACTCTCTGACAAAATTGTTTTTTATCTTTTTTGTTGTTTTCCTGTGGGATATATGTGATTGATGGCTTCATCATCGGCACCAAACAAATGTCATGCCGGTTGGACTACCAGTCTATGTTTTTTTTTATCCATTCCAATATCAATATTTTGTTTGAAGAAGTATTCTTAAAAACTTCATGGATTATTTGATGCCGATGTCCATAGCTTCTTCTACATCACTATTTTCCTGTTGTATCCATACAAAACGTCCTTAAATTATGTCCCCATATAAAAGGTTTCATCCCAGTATTTCTCCAATCAGTTCAAGGCATTGAGATGTCCTCTCGAAGAAGCATTAGCTAAAATCAAGTGTGAATATGTATGTATGTATGTACGTACATATGTAGGTGTATGTATGCACATATGCATCTGGAGTTTGTTGTTTTCAATCTTTCATTGTGCACCTAAGCAACCATGTGTGTGTGTGTATATATATATATATATATATATATATATATATATATATATATATATATATATATATATATATATATATATATATATATATATATATATATATATATGTACATATATATATATATATATATATATATATATATATATGTGTGTGTACATATATATATATATATATATATATATGTATATATATATATATATATATATATATATATATATATATATATATATATATATATATATATATATATATATATATATATATATATATATGTATATGTATGTATATGTGTGTGTGTATGCGTGTGTGTGTGTATATATGTGCACATGGACACACGCATGCATTGCATGCATGTGTATGTACATGCATAAATACATGCACACATGCTTACCTACATAGACAGGTACATACATACATGTTTACTTTGCTTGATAATACACACATGCATGGATGCATGATTGCTTGGATTGTGGCAGTTGAATTCCCTTTTTAGGTGCACAAAAAAGGGTGAAAAAGAATATTCATATCTCCACATTAAGGAGCTTTTTAGTTGTAATTATTATTGTTTTATTGAATCCTTTCTTTCTGTTTCGATTCAGATTGATCATCTAATATTTGTTTTCCTCTCCCATTTTTTAGAGCAAGAGGTTCGTGAATTTGGTTTAAACCGCTTTGCAGAATATACTACTGGGTGTTTTTAATCGTGTGTGTGTGTGTGTGTGTGTGTGAGAGAGAGAGAGAGAGAGAGAGAGAGAGAGAGAGAGAGAGAGACATGAATCGGCCTTTTCAGTTATCCTCTTTTCTTTTACTTGCCATCATTACACGTAAGAAAAAGAGAGAACAGACATTAGTCATCGGCAACAAAAAGATAATCGTGACAGATTAGAAAGGTGAGGACAAGGACAAAGAATGCAAGCACCATCAAGTTGCCAATTCCAGGAAGGCAGGAATGGTCGTTCACAACCATGCATTTTGGAAGCCAAGAGTATGCAGTGACCACACTATCAGGGTTAGTTTCAGACGGGGTGGCTGCCATCTCCACCTTAGATCCACATGGAGCAGAGTCATTCGCTAGTTTCAGTGGAAGCGCTTCCAGGTCCACCACCACTGAGCTCGGTAATCCTCCACCCAAGAAGAAATTCTGGGATGGCAGAAGAAAATCAAACAATGGCCAAGATATTCCATTGCCGATATTAAACTGCTGAGGTCACCTTCGTTTTGGCATTCTAAAGCTGCTGACGCTAATCTATGGCCTATTCCAACATGTGAAGTGAAGTACATAGAGCAAACATCACCAGAAAGGCATGCGCCATTAAGTGCCTGTGCACGAAGAACTGCGACATCTTCACTCTGAAATTGGAAAGGAAGTAGAAACCACGCAATTCGATGGCTTTTACTAGATTCGTTTCCTTCCCCCAGCTAATAAATATGAGCAAGTTATGTGGCTATCAACTTGGAAAGGAAACTGAAGCAGTGGTTGGGCCTCTCACCTCTTGAGGCGGGGGCGAGGGTTCAATCCCTGGCAGCAACATGTAATCTGGAATGATGTTGCATTGTGGTTGAGTGCGACCGTTTGTCTGTCCTTGCGGTAGTGTTGACCGCCGTTTAACCTAGTCTTGTAAACCCCTGTTCTTGTGGGATAAGGGGGGTCCCATGGGTACTATGCCCTTCCTTGTACAGTTGCAATTTCAAAGTTAAAGTCCGGGGGAGTAGGCCTCGGCCGAACCTCCATTTAAAAAAAAAAAAACTGAAGCAGTGATCAGAATTTGATCAACGTCAACAACCCATTGAAGCAGTGGCAAGGACATTACTTGTCTGCATCTTAAGACAGCTCCTTCATTCCCTAACGGTGGCACTAACTGTCACATCATCTGATATGAGCATACACCATGTGACCATGTTTAAATTGCTGGAATGAAGTCCCATTTTGATTAATCGATTGGCAAAAATTTCACAGACGCAAGATAAGGAGTGAGATCCTATATTAATTAGTAAAATGGCAAAGATTTCAAACATATGAGGTAAAGATCACTTTAGGGTAAAGTTCCACTAAGTTTAGGTACAGAAGAGACTGCGAACCATATTCTATTTTGAACGACCATAAGTAACGCTTACTTGTCCATTCCACATTCCACTAGGTGTGAATGTGGTTGGAATACAGCTAACGTCACCCATTTAATCAATCCACACACGAGAAACCCCGGTAGGACTTTAAAAGAAAAAGCACAGGCATCCATTTACATTAAAGCACAGGCAATTCAACAAAGAAAAATAGCAGGGTAGCCATTGCTAAGCATGTACATTGTGAGAAAACAAAAACTCTCTTTACATTTTTATACAAGAGTAATGTACAGATGGCATTCATTTTTTGAGAACTTCCCATCAGGGAAATAATAGATAATTAGGTCTTTTGAGCTGCTTGACAACATTTACAGTAGAAACCAAAGTTAGTCCCATCTGAACATAAAACATAACATAGCTGGCTATTTTGATGCTGCCAAGACCAAAAACAAACATACGTCATACAGGCTACTGGGTGTAAACATAATACTATCCTGGATAAAGCAAATCCTTGTGAGATTTGACTCCTGTCAGTGACATGATCCTTGTCAGGTCTCTGTGAGCGAGACTTCCAGCCATCCCTGCATTGTTTCTACTCAAGACAGTCTCACTTGTAGTTCTCGTGACACCCAAAAAGTCAACCATTTCCTTCTCAGCCAGACCTCTCTGCTGATCACCACAAGCACGCTGCAGATACTCCACCTCCTCCTCAAGCATGAAATTATTGTGCACTGCTAAATTTCTCTTGAGCTGTTAATGCACTTTTTTTCAAAAAGGCACTAACATTACCAGTAAGTTCAACTTGAGATGGCACAAGTGACAAATTCATGGCACCCAACTGTACACCTGATATGGAAGTGGCAACACTTGCAAGACCAATGCCATCTCTGCTGACTGATTCTGAAGCCCAAAAATCAGTAGTCGGGGTATTCCCACCCTGACTGGCTTGAGAAGAGACTAAGACATCACTACTACCGTCAGTCAGAGGAGACTCCCTTACTGAAGCTGACACACCAGTTCCATGTCCTTGAAATGTGGAGGGATAGCTTGCCTTCGCACCAATTTCTGCAGCTTTAAGAAGTAATGCTGTTGCTGAAGTTGCTGCACTTGGCTTTTCCAAATATGACCTTTGAGTATCATGAACACTGGTAGATAGTCCAACAGATTGTGTACAACAATCATGATCATCCATGGAAGAAAATTTAGAACCAGAATCATTACCAGACTGGCGATGTGCTGGGGAAGAGAAAAGGCTTGCCAACATACCCATTGCTCCCTTGGAAGGGACACATTTGCTGCTCTTGTGGCTATCTGAACCTCCTAGGTGACCAAGCTTAGCTGAGTCCTTCAGACTAGAATATCTTAGTGTACTTGGGTTAGCTATTGGTGGAAAAGCACTTGATGGACCCGGCCCAGGAGCTGGTTCAAGGCAAAGAGATAACCCTGGCCCTTGAGTTGTTCCCACATTAATCCCACTTTGCATGTGTATTGAAGGCACAGGTGCAGAACCGTTATCTGAGATTGTTTGGTCTGACAATGGCTCAGATAAGATGGGTTTTGTAAAGTTTGAAGATGGAATGACCTCGCCAGTGACTTGAGAAACAGAAGATGGAATAGCATGTACAGGACCTGAGATTTCCTCAATGGAGCCATCCTTGGCATTTTCACCTGAATCTACTTTAGGCTTCTGAGTTTCCTCTTTGTTACACATTTGGCCTTCCCCACTCTCTTTGACATCACAAAATGTTCGATGAGTGATGAAGCTATCCTTCCTATGTTAAAAATAATAAGAGAAATAAAAGTTAGAGATCCAGATGCTGCAAAGCCTTCTTAAAAGTCTTTAAGTCTAAGAAAACCTTGAGAATGTAGTCCCACAATCACAACGGTATTCCTTAGTTCCGCATATCTTTTGGTGTGCTTTCCAATCTGAATGAACAGCATATTTCTTGGAGCATTTATCACACTTCCACTTTTTCTCGCCATGCTTTCTGAAGAAATGTTTTTTAATCCCTGTGAGATCTCCTAAAGCTCGAGCTGGATCATGATGCACACAGTTCACTTCAGGGCATACATAAACCTTTTTCCTGTTTTCGTGGCTTTCTTTTTGCTTCAACCTCCAAGGTAAGTTGTGCCCTCTCCGATGAAGCTGTAAGTTCTGATCTCTCGGAAACCCCTTATTGCATATCTCACAGACGAATCTATTTGTTGTCAAAAGACTCCTTGGAGAAAGTGCAATCACCTCAGCATCAGGATCTACATAAACTATTGAAGTCGATGAGTTCAATATATACAATGCTTCTAAACCTACTACTGCTTTACAATGTGACATTCGTGAAACACAATGACACAAAACAAACACTTGTAAACACAGTAATTCATCAGCAAAACCCAACGCAAAGCTTTCTGTAACGGTTAATCAGAGCAGCATACATGCATGGAACAATGATTCTAAGAACCGCACGTACACATACAAAGCACACAACATCACACACACGTGCACACACACACATGCAAACATGTGCATGAAGAAGAAAAATCAATGTAGACCAGAGATTGATACCTGAAAATAGAAGTATATGGTTGATTCAAATAAAATGGTTATGGAAAAAGAAGGTGTTATGCATATCCTCCATTTTACTGATACGGGATGTACAAAAAATGCAAAGAAAGAAGTCTAGAAAAAACACTGTGAGAACTGAATGCCTATCGTCAGCACAAATAGGTATTTGAATTGCAAGTGTCCATTCTCAACGCTAATAATGTGCGTCTGGAAAAAATAAGGAGAGAATCATATGAAAGCATGTTAAGTGGAAGATACATGACAAGTGCAATATTTCTAATTGCATTTTAAGTGCCCCTAGCAATGCGAAATAGGGATAGTCTAGGAAAAAAACCAAAAAGAAAAAGGGGAACCTTATGAATGGGTGCTAAGTGGAAGATGGTGATGAGAGCATTGAGTGACCCATTTGAGCTGCGATTTTAGGCTTATGCTCCTAACGACATTTTCGCTCACTACAATATATGTTCGAGGAGAAGAGCAAAGAGTCTTATTACAAGCCTCCCTTCGCTAGTTTCCACAATAACCTTAAGGCCAAGAGGCCCCTGTTTTTTTTCTTTGTATTTATCCGATGTTAGCCTATATGTCGTTTATGATAGTCTACTTCTGTACTTCCAGAGGGGCCACCCCACCCTCATCCGGATCTGTAATCTTTTCTATGTAATATAATCTCCTTTGTGCAAATGTATACATATATATGTAGCGACGTATACATATACATAAGGATCCAAAGGTGTATTAAAAAAGTTATATTTATGAAGAAAAATACATCGCAGTATCTTAAGTAGTTCAAGTGAGTATAGCTTCTAACCCTGTACTATACTAAGATTAACGTATGTACAAATATGCAAATTCAGCATCAGAGTCATGTTTCCTTCTAACTAAACAAGCTTGCTTATACATAACAACAAATGTATGTATGCATAATAGCATCAGAGGCTTGGTTCCTTGAAACAAAACAAGCTTGGATATGCAAAGGGAAAACAAAATATATGAACAAAGAGCTTCCTTGAATAGGGAACTAACTGTAGTCCACCAAGATGATTAGGAAATAACTGAATGATATTACCGATCAGTAGATGAACACCAACCCCTAATTAAATATCATCCTTCATCCAGCTAGAGTAACTGATAGAAACTAAGCAGCCAATCACAAACTCACACATTAACCTATTTGATGAATGCACTGAGCCTGGAGACCCTATAAATATATTCCTTGAACCAATGTTTTTTTCTACTGAGTGTGAACTTCTTGAAGGATCATAGTTCTGGAAGATTGAATTATAGGCACCAAGTATTTTCTGAGGATCCCCCACCCAACACAAACAATGAACTACGGCTTGGCATTTGCAGTTCAATTAGATTAGTGGAATAAGAAAGCACACAATGCAGAAGCACAACCTTACCATGTATGGAGACATAATTTATTACAAGAACATGCTAAAGCACAAGAAACTGAGTACGGCTGAGGTGGTTGAGCCTTTCGCCTCTCATTAGAGGTGCAAAGAGTTCAATGCCCCTGGGTTTTAGGGCTATCCTTTTCCAGTTCCTATCTTGAGTGAGCTTTCGGGCTCTGTTCATTCCTAATAGGTTTTAGGTTTCTACTCCCTGTTTGTGTGGAATTCTGGGGCTCCCGTGGATACTATGCCCTTCATTCTCCAGTCACACATTCAACTAATTCAAGCCTAGGGGGATATACATAGTAAGATCGAAACTCCCCCTTTTAAAGGAAAAAAAGATCATCAACGGAAGGAAATTGTAAGACACTACTACATATCATATATGATAACTCTCTTAAATAGAATATTAGACTCCCCCAGCCCGGTGCCAAAGGGAACGAAACGGGACCATAGAGTTACTTAATTAATACACAGACTAATAAGACTACCTGGATGGCCGAGAACGTTCCGGTGCTTCCTCTTCACATTGGAGAGATCCATTGAGGGCTGATCCTCATCATCATTTATATTGGGCATGCTAGCAGCAGAAGACTCGTGTTGTGCTTCCATTCAGTCTTTCAAGTTTCGCATAAGCTCACTACCTGATACCAAATCGACCAGCCAAAGAGTTTCTGCCTAAAAGAATGTCATTTAATGGCGTAACAGCATTCTTCCTGGAAAGTACGTCTACGTAGAGAGCCATGCATTATGGTTCCTATGCACGTTTCTAAGCATTACATCAAGAAAAAGGATCCCTCGTGCGTGGATTTGCGTGGATATTTGCCTCTTATCTCTACAGGTCAACATTCTCTTTCGATTTTGGGGTGCCATTCCTCTAATTATTAAGGTACCCTCTCTCCCCGCGAAGATATTTGAGGGGAAGACGGAACCGGAAAACTATGGAGCCTTCTGGTAAGATTCTGCACTTCAATTCAGAGATACTCAGATTGTTGCAATTCAAGGGTTTTTGAGAGCGACTGGGAAGATGGATCACTAAGAAAGAGGTCTTTGGTTCTTCCTGTTCAAATGTCTATAACCCGTTTTTCAAGGAAACGCACAGACGCACACGAAAAACCACCTTCCATCCTACAGAAACTTCCTCACTGCCCATTACCCAAAAAGCCACTTTCACGCATCCATTTGCTGTATTCCTTACCAAAATGTTTGAGGATGGATACACAGACAAGTCGAATTGGTGGGGTTGAAAAGAGGATCAGGATTCCGTATTATCTCAATGGGCAGTGACATCAACGACATCAGCCGCCAATCATTTAGGAAAGAAAAAAACAACAGAAGTGGGCCAGCAGCTACCGTAACTAACTGTTCCCTTGCCTTTTAGACTCGGGAGTCGGGCACGGTTCAACCCATGAACACTAAACAACATTTTAGTGTGTGTCTGTTTTTTTTTAATGGAGGTTCGGCAAGCGCCTACTCTCTCAAGCTTTAACTTTGAAAGAATAATTGTAGAGGTGAATGGGCATAATATCTGCGGGACCTTTCGTATCCCACAAAGCAAGGGTTAGACAAAGTTATAACTGATTTCTATTGATTTAAATTGGCCAAAGCCATTACATATTCAGCCGAGGGATTGAACTTAAGACCTCCGTCTCAAGAGACCAAAGACACAACCAGTAGAACAAGAGTATGTGCACAAACATTCTAGTGTTGAGATCAATATGTATGAGCATTCTAATGTTGAGATGAACACTTATGCTTTTTGGTTGTTCACATTGTTGCTACAGGTTGTTTAAAACCAATTGATTTTTTTAGTTAGTTCAAACCAGTTACATCATCTAGTGAGATGAACACGTATGCCTTCAGGTTTTTTTCGCATTGTTGCTCATCTCCTTGCCATATAAGCACCTCAGCGAGTAGGAATGATCTAGATGATGAAGTGAATATCTATGCTAAAATATAATAAGAAATGGATTCTTTGAAAGGTATTTTAAAGTTCTAGAGGTTGAAAGGTGTACCATGTTGCAACAAATGAAGTTAAAGACTTTTGTTTTTTATAAAAGGAAGTTTGGCTGAAGCTTAATTTCTTCGAGCTTGGATGTATTGAAAGAACAAATGTACAACAGAAGGGCGTAAGATTCATGGGACCTCTCATATCCCACAAATTGTCGTAGGATCACAAGGAAAGGGTGACATGAAGGTATGTAGTATTCAATGGTCCGAAAGTATTAAAAAAATTAAATTGGCCACAATGGATTAGGTATGTCCAGTAGCCCATGAGGGTTGAACACACATCTCCTGGTTAAGAGGTGAGTGCCCAACCAACATACCTATGGAGCGTGGACAATTAAAGACTATTTTGTGTGAGTATGATGTGATGTCGTGAATGCATGTAATCTTGAGAACAAGGGAATCAACATGATGATGCACTAAGAAGCATTTATGTTGAGCATGGCGTCTCAAAACTTGACATCAATTTTATGAATCATGTTCAAGTATAAGTTTTCACGAGGAAGGAGATAAGGAAGAGAGCTCACACACACACTCTCACTCTCAAGGAGAAGCACACACACAGATTGAGGCAAGGAAGAATGATCTTCTTCTTCTTCTTCTTCTTCTATTACATAAAAGGAATGTACAAGAATGACCTAAAAACAAGAATACAACCAGTGCAATATATAAGGACCAGTACATAAGGAAAAACCTAATGTCCGCGAATGAGTGAGCTGGCAAGAAACAAATGTGCCGTCACTCTCCGTAGATAAATCTAATAAAGCTCAATGAAGTATCCCTGACATATACCGGCGTGACCACTATACATGTCAGAGAAACGAAAAACTGGTACGTGTCATCCTAGATCATCACATGTTGAGCTTGATATCTCAACACTCCCCCTCAAGCTCAATGCCATATCCTGTAATCCAAGCATCTTCCGAAGCTTCTTCAACTTCTCAGCTCCAAGTGCTTTGGTGAAAATATCAGCAAGCTGCTCATCTGTTCTCACATAAACAAGATCAATATCACTTGCTAATACCTTCTCTCTGATGAAGTGATAATGTACCTCGATATGTTTTGTTCTAGCATGGAAAACAGGGTTCCGTGCTAACTGTATGCTGCTAAGATTATCACAATAGATAGTGATAGGCTTTTGCACTTCCACACCGAAATCTACAAGTAACATCTCCAGCCATGATGCCTCACATGCTGCCATTGCAGCACCTCTATACTCAGCCTCTGTACTCGACAAAGCAACAGTGGGTTGCTTCTTACTGCTCCATGTAATAGCTGCACCTCCAAGTGAGAAAAGAAAGCCACTAGTAGATCTTCTATCTGGAGTACTACCAGCCCAATCTGCATCGGTGTATCCATGAACCTGCAAATCTACACCAGCTTCATAAAACAATGCATAATCCAAAGTAGCACTCACATAACGTAGAGTGCGCCTCAGAGCATCCAAATGTGGCTTCCTGGGAACTTGCATAAACTGACTTTCAAGTCCAACAGTGTAGCTTAAATCAGGCCTTGTAATTGTAAGATATATAAGACTTCCCACAATTTTCCTGTACATAGTAGCATTTTCCAATGCTTCACTTGATGTAGTATCCAATTTCAAATTCTGATCTAAAGGCATAGAAATTGGCTTACAATCAGCCATACCATACTTTTGCAGCATATTCAAGGCATATTGCCTTTGCGACATCCATATACTTGTTTCTGTATGTATAAACTCAATGCCCAAGAAATAGCGCAGCACACCAAGATCTTTCATGTCAAATTCCTGCATAAGAAGTTTCTTTACCTCTTTGATGCTTTCTTCATTATCACCACCTACAATCAGATCATCAATATAAATAGCCACAATAGTGATGCCATCTTCAGCCTTCCTTGCATATAGTGAGTGATCTGCATCACACATAGAAAACCCAATGCTGGTTAAGTAATCAGCAATCCTTGCATGCCATGCACGTGGAGCCTGCTTCAGCCCATACAAAGCCTTTTGCAACCTGCAAACATATCTGGATGCTTTGAATCTTCATATCCTTGTGGCTGGTCCATATATACTTCTTCCTGTAACTCACCATGTAGGAAAGCATTCTTCACATCCATCTGATGCAAAGTCCATCCTTTTGCTGTAGCTAATGCAACAAGTGTTCTGACAGTAGACATTTTAGCTACAGGGCTGAATGTTTCCTCATAATCAATGCCATATGTCTGTGCATAACCTTTAGCTACCAATCGTGCTTTATACCTGCTTATGCTACCATCAGCATTATGCTTTACCTTGTAAACCCATTTGCAGCCTATGGATTTCTTTCCTTGCGGCAATGGAACCAGCTCCCGTGTATCATTTCCATAAAGTGCAGCCATCTCCTCATCCATAGCTTTTTCCCAATTTGCGTTACCAATTGCATCTTCAAAACAAGAAGGTTCAGCATCTTGTATTACCTTTGTCATGTAGGCACAATGGCAAGCCATGTAACTATCATATGTCAATCGTTGCACTGAATTACGAATCCTCCCAGATCTTCTTGGTCTTGGGTCACTTCTTCTTCTTTCATCTGCATGTGCCCTTCTTACTCCTGGAGTCTTCACAGAGGGCAATCCAAGTTCCTCATCAAGACTCTTTTCTGAACCGCTTGAATCTCCATCAACGTCTTCAAAACCTGCACCTGTTTTACTACCACCAGAAAGCTTTTCTTTACCTTTCTTGGATGTATTTGATGAATTTGCTGGACTGAAATTTCCACGCAATCTTCCACTCCATGGATTTGAGTTGGAACTATTGCTTGGTGATGCATCCGGTCCACTCAAAACTTGAGATTCTGCACTAGATTTTTCAGCATTTTCTTTGTCATTTGGTTCAAGATTCAGTCCTTTGGCATCTGCATAGAAGCTTGACATTTCATCAAATACCACATCTCTGCTCACCTTCACCTATCGTGTGAGTGGGTTATACCATTTGTACCCCTTTTGCTCAAGGGAATATCCAATGAAGACACATTTTTCTGCTTTCGGATCAAGCTTCGTCCTCAACTCATCTGGAACATGTACATATGCAATACAGCCAAAAACTTTCAGATGTGATAAGTTTGGCTTTTTACCTGTAAACTTCTCTTCAGGTGTAACTTGATGTACAGCAGCAGTCGGAGTTCTATTCATGATGTATACAGCAGTATGCACAGCTTCTGACATGTATTCACCTCCTCCATCAGATCTTAATGTTTGAATGTACTTCCCTGTCTGCTTTTCCACCATAACTTTAAAATTCTGGAAGTGAGTAAACACCTCGCTCTTCTCTTTCATGAAATATACCCATACTTTGTGTGTATGGTCATAAATGAAAGTAACATAAAACCTGCAACCGCCCATAGATGTGGTCTTTGTTGGACCCCAAACATCTGTATGTACTACTTCTAGTACATTCTCACTAACATGCTTGTCATGTGGAAATGATGCTCTTGATTGTTTACCAAATTGACATGCTGCACATACCTTTTGCATTTATGCAACTTTGAAATTTGGTAGTCCATGGACAATCTCCTTTGACTGCATCAGTTTCAGCCTTTGCAAGTTTGCATGTCCAATCCGTTTGTGCCATATCTCTATATCTGCAATAACTCCTGCACCTTTCGCAAACATGGCTGCATTCATTTCAGGAATCTTCACATTTAAGGTGAACATCCTACCCACTTTGTTTCCTTTGGCAACCAATCGTCCATCCTGCTTGTACTCTTCTACATATAATCCATCAGCATTGAACCTGACTTGTAATCCCTGGTCAACCATTTGTCCAACAGAAACCAGATTCTTCGTTATATTTGGAACATGCAGCACATCAGCGAGATGTTTTACCTTTCCGTCCTCCATAGACAATGCTATGTTTCCTATATGCTCAATAGGATGTGATGTGTCATCACCTGTTTCAACATATCCAAGAACTGGCATTTTCTGCAAACTACTAAACCATTCTGCATGATTGGTCATGTGATTTGAAGCACCTGAATCAACATACCAGATATTATCATTCGATTTTGAAACACCAGTAGACATCGTATTCATCATGTGATGTTGAACCATAAACAACTTCTCAGAATCATCTGCACTTGTGGATGCATAGTTGTTTTGCTGCCTTCTGTTATTTTGATTCTTTAACTTGCAATCACGTTCAAAGTGTCCAAGTTTACCACAATTCCAGCATCCTTTACTATCATTACCTGAATCATTTCTTTGGAAATTTCTGCGACCTCTTTGGCTCCCCTTGCCTCGAAACTGTCCTCTTCCTCCTGCATGATTCTGTTGTTGACCTTGGTCTTGGTTACTATTTCCTCTTCCACTTCCAAAACCTCTACCTCTGCCTCTTCCTCTGCCAGAGTAGAATACCTGCTCAGAACTGGGCTTTCCTTGGGAGTTTGAATCCTCACCAAGATTCTTTTCTTCAATGATCAGCATAGAGACCAAATCAACAAAATTCAGAATATTTTCCCTGGTCTGTATAGAAGTTCTGAACTGCTTATATGCAGCTTCTAAACCACGAAGGCACACTTCCACCTTATCATCATCATCTACATTCACGCCAATAGATGCAAGTGACTCACATATGCTTTTGATTTTTAGAGTATAGTCACTTACCGACATGCTCTTTTTCTCCAATGTATGCAGCTCGTTCTTGAGTTGCAATTTTCGTGCCTTTGTATTGGTCTCGTACAAAGTGACCAAACTGTTCCAAGCCTCTTTTGGAGTTTTGGCATCCTGTATGTGTCCAATCATGCTATCTTGTATGCTAAAAGATAGCCAATACATTACCTTTCGTGCTCCTTGATTCCATTCCTCATATGCTCTTAACTGTTCTGCAGTCCGATTCCTTTCTGGTAACTGCGGAGCATTTTCATTCTCTCCTTCGATGTACTTCCAGTAGCCTTTTCCCATAAGGAAATTCGTCATTCTGAATCTCCAAGCATGGAAGTTGTTCTTGTCTAGCTTATCGCTCATAAGCTGACTCATTCCATCTGCGTTTGCCATTCCTGCAACAATTCACAACACCGCAACACACTACAAGCTGCACTTCTGCTTGAACACTGTCGCACTGACGTGACAGTTTGATCTCAGAAAAACATAGTTTTCATGTATCAACAGTACACGGAATCTCTTGAAATTCTGAATCTGGAATATATGAGTGTCGCCGAACACAATGCAAGTTACAATTTCTAAAACTGACCTGGTTTTTTTGTGGGCCCCACCTTGCGGGCTCGAAACGGAGGTCGAGACGGCTCCGAAACTTCGATCTGACAAAAACGAGTGACCCTAAAGGGATAACTCACGTAAATATTTTGAGGTCTTCTACCTTCACGATGATTTTTGTAGCAAACGGAGGCCGTTTGTGAAATCGCGTTTTCTCCACGCCTTGCCGCGTAGTCTTCACCGTCGCCTTCTCCACGAGCTCTCTACAGCCACGCTGGCTCTGATACCATGTCACGAGGAAGGAGATAAGGAAGAGATCTCACACACACACTCTCACTCTCAAGGAGAAGCACACACACAGATTGAGGCAAGGAAGAATGATCTTCTTCTTCTTCTTCTTCTTTTATTACATAAAAGGAATGTACAAGAATGACCTAAAAACAAGAATACAACCAGTGCAATATATAAGGACCAGTACATAAGGAAAAACCTAATGTCCGCGAATGAGTGAGCTGGCAAGAAACAAATGTGCCATCACTCTCCGTAGATAAATCTAATAAAGCTCAATGAAGTATCCCTGACATATACCGGCGTGACCACTATACATGTCAGAGAAACGAAAAACTGGTACGTGTCATCCTGGATCATCACATGTTGAGCTTGATATCTCGTCCTAACAACATGTAATAATGGTTGATGTTCCATCTATTGTGAACCAACCAAGTGAGGACATGCTACAAGGTACCCGCCTAACAAGACCCAAAACTTAGATTATTATCAATTTTATGAATTATGTTCAAGTGTCCTAACAACATGTAATAATGGTTGATGTTCCATCTATTGTGAACCAACCAAGTGAGGACTAAGTGGAGTCCACTTATTTGTGTATCCCCTCAAACATTTTTCTGGGTTCTTGAAATGATGGCTTCTAATTATAGAATCAAAACTTGAAATGATGGCTTAAAGTTGGGCCAAAGTTTTTTTTTTCTTTGAGAGTACAAGAAATTTGAAATGTCCATTGAGTGGGACTTGAACCCAAGCACTTTGTCCCACAATATTCAAGGCATGTCGCTACACCACACTCGTTTAGACAAGTTGGTTCAAAGTTTGTGTCTAATCCAATTTCTAAACTTGGCCCGTCTAACTTTGCATTTCTTTCTCATATATGATATCAAAGTTGGCATTTATACAAAGAAAATGATTAAGGATGTGGGCGTTTAAGATGAATTGTATTTTAGGTATCGGATGCCTTGATGAGGGGTGATGCCATATTTTATCGAGATCCAAAGTAGGCATCAAAGAGAAGTAAAGAACCTGATGAGAGGGATCATAAGCACTATTTTAAATTTTCACATATTTCAGAAGATGCATGTAACAGTGTGTTGAAGGGTGTGTGAAATCTAAGAAATAGATGAAATGTGACGACTCATCTTCTCTCATTTACAATTCCAAAAAAAATGAACCATGATCGCATGATCAATTAGGATAGGCCCAAGAAGGTTTGCATAGTATATGGATAGTGCCCTCCAAGAGAAAGTTCATATTAGCAAGATTTGATCTTGTTATTTCTAAATTATCTAAATAATGGATTAAGATCTTTGTGTGTATCAAAAGGCTAAAAATCCTTAGCAATTGCACTAATAAATGTGTGGACATAAAAGATAGCTTGGCTATACACTTGAAACTATCCAAAGTCTAGTGTAAGACGTGAAGTGAATCCTTAGATTCTAATGTAATTGGTAGATCTTTAATTGATGAAATAGCATAATTAGTCACCAAGAAGTTGACGATAGGGTAAGTATAGACTAAAAGTTTCAAGGTCTATCCCAAAAATTCAACCATGGAGAAGATGTATGAATTGCAATAGAGACCTTCCTACTTATGTGCAACATAATGCCCTCTTCAATGGAGAGAAAACTAGTGCAAGTCTCTAAAATCTCACTATCTAGAATGGGGTTGTCATATTCATCCAACTTTCTCTAGTTTAGATGGTTTACATAAAAGATTAGATGGATATGATATTCTCTGTAAGTTGGAAATCGTGTAGCACTTGCAGCCAAGTGATCCTACCTACCAATCTCACACATTATGAGTGCAATTAAGTGGTGACTTGAACTAACACATACAAATTGTCAAACCAAGAGTCGAACCAGTTACACACATGCAAAGGCATAGTTGCATGATGGTTGGTGCACATATGGATAAACTCGGTATCTAGAATGAGTAAACATACACTCATATCCTCCTCACTCAATCACTTTCACATTTTAGACATCCATAAATGTCTATACTTAAATGGAAATAGCTTATAGGACCCTTGACCAAATAGGGTCAATCATGGCTTCCTTTTGACTATCAAAGGTTATGTACAAAATATAATGTTCCAAGAAATGTCTACCTAAACAAAGGATATGCAAAACCCTG
Source organism: Ceratopteris richardii (assembly GCA_020310875.1). Classification (NCBI taxonomy): domain Eukaryota; kingdom Viridiplantae; phylum Streptophyta; class Polypodiopsida; order Polypodiales; family Pteridaceae; genus Ceratopteris; species Ceratopteris richardii. Next base: position 62,572,745 of record CM035429.1, read on the forward strand.
ATCTTAATATGTAGGTAACTGGATTTCTAATTCTAAGCATTGTTACACATATTTCTCCCTCGAGTAGCTTTGATGTGAACATTTTCCCTATACATGGGCACTTTTCACTCTAGTGCTGGCTAGAGGTTTTTTCCACATGTTACCACATACATGATGCACTCATATGTGGTGGTACTTTGTACGTAGGGATATTATTCAGCTCTTACTTCAATTTAGTTTATCATCAACAGAGAGAGCTATTCCGGCCATCCATCTTCACCATGTGTCTTGTTGCATTTGTGCTCCTTTTGTGTGCTTCTTGTGTGTATCTCGCACTTCTACACACATCCAATAGTGGTATTAGAGCAAGTTCAGCTCCATCTCAAGTTTTGATTTTTCATGTCTCGGTGTGCGCACACTTTTAACAGTGCAAATCCGCTTCGCAGTATAGAATAATGAATTTCAGCAGCCAAGAAACATTTCCATCAGGTGCTCTCAAGTTTTACCCCCATTTCAAAGCCATTTGTGCAGTCAGAATTGCCATCAGAGTGATAATTTGTGAACTAGAATTTCAGCACTCATTTCAACTTTCATCGAAGTAAAAAATTTGTCACATTCTTGTTCCTTAGTGAAATGGCGGGCAACAATGACTTGTTTGGCATGCTTCAAGCTGAAGATAAGCTTGATGGGAACAGCTATCTAATGTGTTCTTACATGATGAAGCATGTTCTTGTTGCAAAACAACTTTGGAACATAGTGGCAGATGTAGATCGAAGACCCCCAGGTGCTTCTACTTCACAATCTATAGTCACAGATGGAGCTTCTTCTTTGACTATAGTGGTTTCTCCTTCTCCACCTACATAGGAGTAGCTTAGATGGGATGAAAAAGATGCTCAAGCTCATGCCTTGATTGCGCTTTCTGTGAAGCGTCATATAGTTCCACACTTTCGGTCATGTTCTACATCACAACAGGCATGGGACACTCTTGCTTCTTTGTATGCCATGCGTAATGAAGCACATGTTGCATACTTGAGGAAGCAACTTGAGGAAGCAACTTGAGGATGTATGTATGGCTAAAAATGAGTCGGTGGATGTGTATGTGACACGCATCAAGGACTTGAAAGAGCGATTGGCAAACATAGATGAGATTATTCTGGATGCATCACTCATTTCTAATTGTTGAACGGATTGCTGGAATCTTTTCAAAGCGTTGCTACTACACTCCATTTGGTTGCAAAAGGGAATCTTAATATGTATGCATTTGATGAGGTTGTGTATCTTCTTGTAAGAAGAGAAATCTAGAGTGAATAGGAGTGGTTTGATTGAGGGAATGCAAGCACTTGCTATCTCACAAAAGGGGAAAATCAAGTATGGTTCAGCTTTGTGTTCATCAAAACCAAAGCCTCAGTCTTCCTCTTCCACTCATTCCTCTAATGATGTTGATTTGCAAAAGAAGAAGAGATGCAAATATTTCCGAAAGGCTAGTCATACTATTGATGAGTGTAGAAAGCTTCCTAAATGCAATGAAAAGAAGAAGGAATCCGGCACGTCTATTGCTGAAAATTCAGCAATGTAAAGAATGATGAAGCCAACATGGCTCAAGATTTTTGGGCATGTGTTGTTACATGTCATTATGATGTTTCTTTGCATTCTAAATGTATGGTTGTGAGTGAGGCTGATTCCGATTAGTTCTTTGATAGTGGTGCTTCAAAGCACATAATCATGCAAAAGATTTTTTGCCTCTTTGAAAGATGCACCCAAAGGAGGACATATGGTGTGTGCAAACAATGCCTCTTATCCTATCATTGGAGTAGGAGAAATTGAGCTTACGATTGCAAATGGAGGTGTGATTCTCTTGAAAATTGCATTGTATGTGCCCGATATCAAGAATAACTTAATTTCAGTTCCATTGATTGCCAAAGCTCGACTTCATGTACACTTTCTTGATGATAATTGTAGGGTTCATGATTTCAGCAATGGCGATGTTATCGTGATGTCCCATCAAGACTCCATCTTTTGGGAAGCATGTATATTTTGTTACCTTCATTGATGATGCTACTCGTCATACATGGGTGTATCCTATGAAAGCAAAGAATCGGGTATTTTCTTGCTTCAAAGCATTTTTAGCTATGGCTGAAAATTTTTCTTCACAAAAACTTTTGACTCTATGCACGGATCGTGGTGGTGAATACATATCACATGAGTTTAATGCTTTTCTTTGTGAAAGAGATATTTCACACCAATGTACGGTGCCACATACACCTCAGCAAAATGGTGTTCCCGAGCATAAAATAGAACTCTACTTGAAATGGCACGATGTATGGTTAAAGGAAAGCATCTTCCTTATAAGTTTTGGATGGAAGCGGTCATGTGTGCAAACTATGTGTTGAATCACTGCCCTACAAAAGCATTGAGAGTCATCACTCCTTATGAGGCTTGGAATGGCCATAAGCCTATGGTTAGTCACAACGTCACAAACTTGATGACAAGGCAAAGAAATGTATATTTGTTTGTTATAGTGCTGAAAGTGAGGGATATCATTTGTATCATCCATTGACGAACACAATTATTGTGAGTCGAGATGTGGTATTTGTTGAAACTTCAATTTTCCCTCTACTTGAATGCAAAAAACAGCCAACAGTTAGCTCACAAGATGTGTTCGATACACTCATGCCTTTGTTCCAAAATGGTGCACTTGACTATGTCCATGTAGACAGCCAACTGAGGCTCAAAGGGCTTAAAAATTCCAGCAAAATAGAGCTGAAAATGCAGAGAATTTCTAGCCAAACGTGGCTATAATTTTTTGGCCAAAAAATGTCCAAACTGTTGGAAATTTCCAGCCACATATGGCTGAATATTTGCATCAAAATATGGCTGAAAATGAGCATGAAATTCAGCCCATGCATGATGTACATATTGAAGATGTTTTACATAATGAATGCATGTCTATCAAGAGTGCACAAACTATGCCAAAATGGCTGAAACAAACTTTGCAGGATAGCAAATTGAGTGCATCTTTGCTTGGTAAAACAAGATCAATCTCTCGCAATGAATCAAGTAATTTTGTGGATTATTCTCTTATTGCTACAACATGTAATGAAGAGCCACTTTCTTTTGAAGATGCATGTGAAGATCCATAATGGATGAGTGCTATGCCATTAGAAATGGATTCCATACATAGGAATGGTACTTGGGAGTTATGTGAATTGCCAAAAGGAAACAATGCCATTGGTACAAAGTGGGTTTACAAGATTAAAAGAAAGTCTGATGGTAGCATTGATCCCTACAAAGCTAGATTGGCTGCCAAAGAATATGCACAACAATATGGCATTGACTATGAGGAAACTTTTGCACCTACTTTATGCATGATTACCATTCGTACCATGGTTGCATTGGTTGCCCATCGAGGTTGGAAAGTGCATCAGTTGGACATAAAAACAACCTTCTTGAATGGTGATCTGCAAGAACAGGTCTCTGTGAAGCATCCTCTTGGTAGGTAAGAAATCATAGCAATCATTTTTGGTGCATTTTGAGTACTCAAATAGTAAAGATTTCTTTGATTTCAATCATGCATTGAAATGCAATTGTGGGGTAGAGAGAAGACTTCTCCAATATGAAAGATTACTTCTGTTTATAGGTCATACTAAGAGAAAATTTCATGTCAAATCATTTGCTATGAAAGGGAAAGAGCATATGGTATGTCGCTTGCATAAAGCCTTGTATGGTCTCAAGCAAGCTCCATGTGCATGGTATGACAAAATCCATAAGCACTTAATTGCTCTTGGTTTCACATGTAGTCCGATTGAAAGCACACTCTACGTATGCAAAAATGGGGCTGATCTTATAGTGCTTGTTCTTTATGTCAATGACATACTCTTGAATGGGTCATGTGATGCAAAACTTGACATTCTTATGGCTGATTTGCAACATACTTTTAATGTCACTTATCTTGGTATTTTGAGCTACTATCTTTGCATCCAGTTTGTATCCGTTGAGCGGGGAATTGTTATGCATCAAGCAAAGTATGTTGAAAAACTACTTTAGAGTTTTGACTTTGAGGATTGTAAGCCAGTTTCCACACCAGTTGAGACAGGATTCAGGTTCTCAGTCGAGGATTCCAATGATGCATTTGACACTTCTTTTTATCAGCAAGCTATGGGATGTATTTTATATGCATGCAACACAAGGCCAGATATACAATATGCAATTTCCCAGTTGTGTCAATTCATGCATAGCCCTAGCACTAAGCATTGGCAAGTGGTAAAATGTGTGTTTAGATATCTCAAAGGCACTTTAAGCTTACGTCTCTTTTATGGCAGAGATGTTCAACCATGCTTGCATGCTTTTACATATAGTGATTGGGTTGGTTGTTATGATACTTGTGTGTCCACTGGTGGTAATTGCTTTTCCTTTGGAGACTTATGCATATCTTAGTTGAGTAAGAAGCAACCTACAGTGGCGACATCGAGTTGTGAAGCTGAGTACAGGGCAATTTTCATAGCTACAATGGAGTGTATATGGCTGAGATGCCTATTGATGGATCTTTGTATGGAGCTTGATACTGTTATGCATGTTCTCACTGATAGTCAGACTGCTTTGGCTGTTGCACAAAACCCAATGTCTCATGCACAGACCAAACATATTGAGGTGCATTATCACTATGTGAGAGAGAACCTTCATGTAGGAGATATTGATTTGGTATATGTGCCTACACAAGATAATGTGGTAGACATATTCACCAAAGCTCTTCCACGTGAAAATTTTGAAGCTTTTCGCAAAGCTTTAGGCTTTTACCTTGTGAGGGTTGATCTGTCACTCCCTAAATGTGTTCACATCATTCGCTCTAGGGGTTTTGTTACAAATATGTGTTCCTTGAGTAGCTTTGATGTGAACCTTTTCCCTAGACATGGGCACTTTTTACTCTAGTGCTAGCTAGAGGTTTTTTCCCCATGTTACCACATACATGATTCACTCGTATGTAGTGGTACTTTGTGCTTAGGGATATTATTCATCTCTTACTTCATTTTAGTTCATCGTCAATAGAGAGAGCTATTCCAGCCATCCGTCTTCTCCGTGTGTCTTGTTGTGTTTGTGCTCCTTGTGTGTGCTTCTCGTGTGTCTCTTGCACTTCTACACACATCCAACAAGCATGAATTCCAAATTGGACTCACCTTTATGCACATTAATACATTAGGAACCACCATCTATCAAGATGGCTATGGACAGTCTATTGTTGGGCTTGGCGAGCTTAAAGATCTAGCTCTTCTAAACATCATAATGCTCAAACTAGAGGGATAGTTGTAAGAGGACAAGATGGGAGCTTATTACATGGTTGCAGATAAGCCAAAAATAATCACTCCACAAGGGGTAGAATTCCCAAAAAATAAGAGTTCCAATCATGAACCACAACAAGTTAAAAGTGGAATGGATCGTAATGCCCTACCATATTTAACAAGGATCATCCATGTGAGAAACGTAATTCATGATTGATTATCTCTTGATGTGTACTTTGGGGTAGAGTTTAATAATTCTTTTGGACTTTACCACTAACTATGGGAAGAGGTCCTTAACATCCGGTTATCCATGAGTATAGGTATGTGGATCCAACTCTACCACCCATGTTCAAAGATAATAGGAACAAACATATTTTCCAATTGAAGCAGATGGCCAACAATGCTTTAAACACCAAGTTCTGCCTATATTTGTGAATGGAATTCCAAGGATAGTAGTCATTTTGAATTGAGGTCCAAGGAATCCCAACCCCTTGATTTGGATGGTACCAACCTATAGTCATGAGGGTAGCACCTACTTCAAGTGTGTCATATATGTATACCACTACATTGACACAAACTACATCTATCTAAGTAGTGTAGACAATAGTAGTCTAAACTCCAATGACAATAGCTACATTTGTACCCTTAAACACAACTACCACATGGCAACAAGTGCCTAGCATGTCAATAGGGTCAATTCCATCAATAATTCTGATGCCAGGTATGCTGCCACTACTACTATTTCCCCTACATTTTCATAGTGTCCACCTCAAATGCCATATGTGGTAAATCCATTAGGCCAACAAGTGCCTACTATGCCACAAGCCCCATTTGTTTCTCAAGGCTTGGCACAATAACCACAAATGCCACAAGTATAAATAGTTAGAACAAACTTTGATAGAAGGTTCAAACTTTCCCACGTGGAAAAATATATGTGATGGTACTATGAAGGATATGGTGATCCTCAATTAGAGGAGTTTGAATTTAGACAAGTATGAGGCTTGAGCAGGTGTATGAATTTTTCACACATTATGAAGGCTTTGGACTCACCTTGAAACAAATTTCCTAGCATAGTTACATGGTTTCAACGACTTTGCATATATAATTTCATAGTTGAATTCACTATGACAAGGGTAAGACATGATACCTTCGTAATGATAATGAGCTTCAAATGAGAAGCCAATGAGGACTTGAGATTAGTTGCATGTTGCTAAAAGCATTATGTGGCATGATGTGTAAAAGGGGATCTTCCCTCATATGCAAAATTGATTGCACATTTCCTTGATGGTTTGAAGAGCACTCAGTTGAGAACTATAAACTACTTAATGGTCCCCACCACTCTATAAAATTACACACATCATCCATTTTGAGGATGATTTGGGTAATTCTATCCAATCCTTCTCACCATGTATAGACTCACTCCAAGTGTGAAATCAAGTTCCTCAACAATTGATGAAATGGAAAAGGTTGTTGCGAAGAAGTTGAACATACAAGCCACTAGGCCTCCACCTAAGAAGTGTTTTGAACTGTGGAGGAGATCATCCGTCACATGTATGGAATAGAAGGTCGTTTCTGCCAATACAACCACAACTAAAATATTGTGAGATTGAAAAAAAAAAGTGGAAAAATCACTCAATTGCCAAGTGTTTCTACAATAAACAACCAATGAGGTAGTACCCTACATAGTAGGCCGATACCAAAATAGACCAGTTATGGTAAATGATCCAATCCCAAGGCCTACTCCACAACAGTAGTATTAATATCCACCTTGATATTTGTACCCAGTTAGGCCACCAATGCCATATTTTCCTAGATCTATGCTGAAGTATTCCACATACCCAGCTAGACATGTGTTGAGTCAGAAACCACCTGATCATCAACATGTAATTCGGGTAGAGTATAGATAAGCCCAAGAGCCAACAGATGGGCCATAATGCTAGAGGTTATAGGACAAGAAAAGGCCATAAAAAGTAGTCAGTAAGAGGCATACCCTCAACAATATGACCCATCCACTAGTTAATCAAGGTACCCTAATTATTTAAGTGGATATTGTGAATACTATAGTCAAGGTTATGGGTATAATGAGCCCCAATATAGCCAAGTTTATTATTCAAATGTTCCACCATAGAATGTTTCTAGACCTGAGACTATATCTACTCCTCTAAGAGGTCTTTGATTTAGGTGTAATGTGGATCATTTTTGTTAGAGAGTATTGACATGCTCAAATTTCCCTATTACCACCCATATTAACTAAGGAATCCTTTTGTAATGATTGTGGAGAAACTCAGCTGTATAAGGACTATTGTTACAACTTAGTCAAAAGCAAGCTTGCATCTATTAACATGCTAACTACAATTCCATCTAACTCTAGTAGTGAAGGGGAGAAAGAGTCTACATCTCTGATACAAGTAGTGACGTAAGAACAAGCCAAGAAAAAAGGAAATGATAAGTAAAAAAGGTTCTTAACTCATCCAAGTCAAAGAGTAATGAGGAGCTTCCAAAGGATTCTCAACCTATCAAGGGGACCTAGAATAGTCAACAAGTAAAAGATGTCAACAAATGGAAGAAGAAAATTGTTGAACTTGAAAATTCTCTCAATTCCATGCAAGATGAGCTAAAAGTAAAGGCCATCAGCTCAAAAGTGATTAATAAAGAACTCAAGAGCAAGTAATGAAGCAGCATAATGCTTTGTCACTATCACATGCCTATGCTTATCAAAATCCATGTCCACATCTTGGATCACAACTTGCTCACCCTGAGAGTAGCGATTAGTAACCTCGGAGTGCAAGAAAATATGTGTCAAGACTAAAGGACAAAACAAAGACACAAAGTCACATATTCACAAAGTACTTATCCATAAGATTGGTGATTATAGTCAAAGGGATGAGGGTAGTACACACTATAATGGTGTGACTACTAAGGCTATTCTGGACTCAGACACAAAAGTAGTCATTGCTACCCAAAAATTATGAATGGAGAGACCCTCAAGTCTCCTAGAAAATTTTTTCTTGACCACTTCCAATATGGAATTAGATCACACAATCTCCATATGTGAATTTGTAAAAAGCAAGCAACTATGAATTGCTCTTAGATCGCTCATTTCTAAGATAATTTAAAGTGTTCTAAGAATGGAGAGCAAATGCAATTTACATTTAGCATAATGGAACAACTACAAAGATCAACCTACATACTAATGCATATCGAGATGCACCATCTCTCCAATGGCATGCAATTCATGATGACAAGGAAAAAATCTCTATCAAGAGAAGATGTTTGATTCAAACATCTTGGACACATGAAGCTTTGGTGGTGTCAGATAGGACAACAACAACCAAGTCAACCATCGAAACGATCAATTGAAGACATTGAGTACATTCTTGCCTTCAATATAAAAGATGGAGATTTTGATCAAGTCCAATAAGAAAAAAGAAAAAAGAAAAAGCAAGAGAAAATTCCCATCTCCATATCAATCCCAATCCAATTGATTTATACTTTTTTCCATCCACCCTTTATTTTATTAAAGCTCAAATCACTCACTCACACCCTCATTCCACCATCTTTGATTTTCTTTTAGCAAACCATTTATTTTTCTTTTTGAGTGTACATATAAAAGATATAAAAAAACCAAAATGAGTCTCCAAAAAGTTGTGTTCTACCTATTTAAAGGATTTTTTAGGTGCCAAGCACTATACTAGAACACCAATATCAAAGACATGATGCATGTAACTCAATGCCCACACTCATCCCAGATGATACAAAGATGTTTGTTGCAGATGATAGAAAGTGGCGAGGGATGAGTGTTGGAGGAAGCTCAAAAGTCAACCCAAAAATCACAAAATCAAAGAAATTAAAGCTCAATCAAAGGATAATGCAGATGATAAAAGGGAAGCATGAGCATGGAAGTAAAGGAGGAAGAATCCTACTAATCTTTCTCATCTGAAGTCCCTCTTAAAATTAGGTTTTTTCCAATCCTTTACCCAAAATATATGTAGAAATGCCTATTTTTTGTATAATTTCCTATTTTTAGGAGGAACCAAGCCCACAATATAAAATCCAAGTAGTACAACCACACTAAATTTTGTATTTTTTGACATTGTGTTAGTGGCCAAAGCAATAGTGGCAGGAATGGAGAAGGCGGCTTAAGAAGACAAGCAAGTTTGAGGAAAGAATGACAAAGTGAAGGAAAAGGGTTAGACACATGACTGATTAGACAAGGAAGTCAAAGAATGACAAGTAGAGAATAATATCTTCAATAAATTTTCAAAACATTATTTTTATAAAGAGTGATTCTCATCACTACCCTCATTGTACATAACCGTTTTTTACACTTGCAAATCCATTTCTTGTAAGTTGAGGAGTCCTCAAGCTTGAGCAGTACTAGTAGAACCTATGTTTAAAACTTCATAATTTTTGGAGCTTGTTTGAGCCCCCAAAGTAGTTTAGGAACCTAATTTTTAACTAGATCAAACACTAGAGCTCAACTAGGCCACTAATTAGTTAAAAACTATAAAAAGAGCTAGAGAGCTCATTTTGAGGTGACATAGTTAGAGATTGAGCTTTCTTTTTAGTGTTGTATACTATTTTTGAGTGCCTAAAAAGAAGATTCCATTGTTCTATCCTTTGTCTTATCTTGTGTGCATGTGTGTGTGTGTGTATGTGTGTGCATGTCATCATGCTTCTCTCACTCACTTGTGCACTCTTATTGCTCATGGCCATCATACCACCCTCACGTCTCCATGTATTGACATTTCTGAGGTGGTTCTTCACCATGGTGGTACTTCCATTGTGCTAGAGCAACACCAAATTTGGAATCGTTGTCATGAAGTGCGATCCAAGGATGAGCATATGACAATAAGACATAGATTATCAATGTTGGAATCATTGGTAAGTAGGTTTTTTTTTCTTTTTTCTTTATTTTTTCATCACCATCTCCATCACCATCTCCATTCTCCATTCCCTTCCATCCATCATCACCAAAAATTTCAGCTTTTGATCATGTCCCCATCTATCCCATTCATTACCTCATTTCACTTGTGAGAGAGAGCTTGTCTGTGTGTTGTTTTTGCATATCTATGAGTGTTTTCAATAGGATTCAACTTCAACAGTAGCTTTAGCAGAGTCATTAGGTATGACAAACCCTTTGCGAGGCCCAAAACAACTGTCCTCGTCTATTGCAATAGAAAAAAAGTCAGTATTTTTATTTTGTGCCATCATATGCATGATAGAAACCTGCATATCACCATCCCAAAACACTAGATGCACCTAGAAAATTCCTAATTTTTTGTCTATCACGATAGAATCAATTCCATTATGATAGGGAAAAACCATGATAGACATCGTTTATCGTGACATAATGAAATCATGATAGACGATGGAGAGATCGTTTATCATGATAGACATCTAGATGACAGGTAGACCCTAAGATAGATGACAAATGCCCATCTACTACAGTAAACCATCTATCGTGACATACAAACCATCTGTCATGGTAGACACCCATGTATCACAACAATTGCTTTTTACAATAAATGATAGGCCCATTTATCATGATAGATAGACCATTTGTAGTGATAGAATGAATCCATGATAGACTATAGAGCCATCTATTATGATAGACACCCCTCTATTGTCACAAAGTAAAACTACAATAGAGCTGTCTATCAAGATAGACACCTTCCATCATGATACATAGAAAATTTTGCTATTTTAATTTGGGACAACAACAACCAAGTCAACCATCCAAACGATCAATTGAAGACATTGAGTACATTCTTGCCTTCAATATAAAAGAGTGGAGATTTTGATCAAGCCCAATAAGAAAAAAGAAAAAAGAAAAAGCAAGAGAAAATTCCCATCTCCATAGATTAGGCATCCTCTTTGTTAGATAACTCTTGAGCACATCACTCAAGACCCACATTTTTCACATAGTTTTGAATAAGTGCATCTAAAGTTGCTTGAAACTCATGTGCTACCTTAAGTAGCCCCCCTATGACTTTCGCAACCCATCTCTAATAATTTTTTTCTATTATTTTTGAGTCATGGAATTAACTTTAATTTTTTTTAATTTATCAACACACACACAACGCTTCAATCCCAATCCAATTGATTTATACTTTTTTCCATCCATCTTTTATTTTATTAAAGCTCAAATCACTCACTCACACCCTCATTCCACCATCTTTGATTTTCTTTTAGCAAACCATTTATTTTTCTTTTTGAGTGTACATATAAAAGATATAAAAAAAACCAAAAAGAGTCTCCAAAAAGTTGTGCTCTACCTATTTAAGGGATTTTGTAGGTGCCAAGTACTATACTAGAACACCAATATCCAAGACATGATGCATGTAACTCAATGCCCACACTCATCTTAGATGATACAAAGATGTTTGTTGCAGATGATAGAAAGTGGTGAGGGATGAGTGTTGGAGGAAGCTCAAAAGACAACCCAAAAATCACAAAATCAAAGAAATCAAACCTCAATCAAAGGATAATGAAGATGATAAAAGGGAAGCACGAGCATGGAAGTAAAGGAGGAAGAATCCTACTAATCTTTCTCATCCGAAGTCCCTCTTCAAATTAGGTTTTTTCCAATCCTTTACCCAAAATATATGTAGAAATGCCTATTTTTTGTATAATTTCCTATTTTTAGGAGGAACCAAGCCCACAATATAAAATCCAAGTAGTACAACCACACTAAATTTTGTATTTTTTGACATTGTGTTAGTGGCCAAAGCAATAGTGGCAGGAATGGAGAAGGCGGCTTAAGAAGACAAGCGAGTTTGAGGGAAGAATGAAAAAGTGAAGGAAAAGGGTTAGACACATGACTGATTAGACAAGGAAGTCCAAGAATGACAGGTAGAGAATAATATCTTCAATAAATTTTCAAAACATTATTTTTATAAAGAGTGATTTTCATCACTACCCGCATTGTACATAAACGTTTTTTACACTTGCAAATCCATTTTTTGTACGTTGAGGAGTCCTCAAGATTGAGCAGTACTAGCAGAACCTATGTTTAAAACTTCATAATTTTTGGAGCTTGTTTGAGCCCCCAAAGTAGTTTAGGAACCTAATTTTTAACTAGACCAAACACTAGGTCTCAACTAGGCCACTAATGAGTTAAAAACTATAAAAAGAGCTAGAGAGCTCATTTTTGAGGTGACATAGTTAGAGATTGAGCTTTCTTTTTAGTGTTGTATACTATTCTTGAGTGCCTGAAAAGAAGATTCCATTGTTCTATCCTTTGGCTTACCTTGTGTGCATGTGTGCGTGTGTATGTGTGTGCATGTCATCATGCTTCTCACTCACTCACTTGTGCACTCTTATCGCTCATGGCCATCATACCATCATCATGTCTCCATGTATTGACATTTCTGAGGTGGTTCTTCACCATGGTGGTACTTCCATTGTGCTAGAGCAACACCAAAATTGGAATCGTTGTCGTGAAGTGGGATCCAAGGATGAGCATATGACAATAAGACATAGAGTATCAATGTTGGAATCATTGGTAAGTAGGTTTTTTTTTCTTTTTTCTTTATTTTTTTCATCACCATCTCCATCACCATCTCCATTCTCCATTCCCTTCCATCCATCATCACCAAAAATTTCAGCTTTTGATCATGTCCCCATCTATCCCATTCATTACCTCATTTCACTTGTGAGAGAGAGCTTGTCTACGTGTTGTTTTTGCATATCTATGTGTGTTTTCAATAGGATTCAACTTCAACAGTAGCTTTAGCAGAGTCATTAGGTATGACAAACCCTGTGCGAGGCCCAAAACAACTGCCCCCGTCTATTGCAATAGAAAAAAGTTAGTATTTTTATTTTGTGCCATCATATGCATGATAGAAACCTCCATATCACCATCCCAAAACACTAGATGCACCTAGAAAGTTCCCAATTTTTTGTCTATCACGATAGAATCAATTCCATTATGATAGGGAAAAACCATGATAGACATCGTTTATCGTGACAGAATGAAATCATGATAGACGATGGAGAGATCATCTATCATGATAGACATCTATCTATCGTGACAGGTAGACCCTAAGATAGATGACAAATGCCCATCTACTAGAGTAAAACAATCTATCGCGGCATACAAACCATCTGTCATGGTAGACACCCATCTATCACAACAAGTGCTTTTTACAATAAATGATAGGCCCATTTATCATGATAGATAGACAATTTGTAGTGATAGAATGAATCCATGATAGACTATAGAGCCATCTATTATGATAGACACCCCTCTATTGTGACATAGTAAAACTACAATAGAGCTGTCTATCATGATAGACACCTTCCATCATGATAGATAGAAAATTTTGCTATTTTAATTTGGGGAAAGTAAAGTTGGCTCTACTTTTGATGCTAATTGTGTGATTTTTTCAGGGTTTTTGAGGCTAAATGAGTAGCAAAGCAAAGCGCATTTGTAGAACAAGGCTTGGGAGAGCATCTTGAGCACCAAAGTAATTTTCAAGAATGGGACTTGAGGTTGGAAGATTCTTGAACCTCCTCAATGAATTCTAGCTTAGGCTAAGTGTGCATATGTGCTATAGATTAATTAGGTCAACGATAGGAATGAGCGAAGAGCAAGAAACCCTAATTCACTCACATCAAAGAGTAGAGTAAAGTGCTATAACCATAAGGAAATGAACATGATCAAGTGATCAGACGAAGACTATCGACAAACAAAAATCACTCATGATGATGAATCAATCAAAACAAGATTTCACATCAGAAAGAACATAAAAAGAACAAGTAATTGACACATAAGGAACCCTACAATGTGGTTGTACTCTAAAGTGTGGGAAAATAAGTGGATCAAATGAATAAACTTTAGATCATGTCCCTATGACTGATAGACAAAGCCTCAGATCATTTGAAGTGAGTGTCAACAATACGGCCAGATCTTGGGCTCTGTAGTTGAGTGACTATCCTTATGTTAAATGACTATATGTCATTTAGCATGGAGAGACCTATAGGAAGTTCAAGGCTGGCATACTTCGAGACCCTAGAAAGCCCCTGTAAGACTTATCTTGAATATATTCAAACCAACCACTTAGGTGCTCACATCTACGCGGATGGTTTAAGAAGATCAGTAATCCAACTTGTGAATCCGGAGCATCCCTTTGGAATATTTGATCACCCTATGGTCAAATTCAAGGATGTGTCCTACAAAGATAAGCAAGGTACCACATATGTGGTAACCAACTTACTGGATAGGATAGATGAGTTTGGATCGGTCATACCTAAGTATGAACTAGGACATTTTGATCATGAGAAAAAAGAGAGAGAACCTAGAACTCCTAGAGGTAAATCAATTCTAACAAAGATCATCAGACTTGAATGGATCCCTCAAGACAACACGAGTATAGAACTCTTTGTTAACAAAGAAAGTGATGAGGCATTTTGGGTATTCAAGCCATATAAGCCGTATGATGTGGATGGTATCATCATACACAAGTTTAAAGATCTAGATGCTCCAAGTAAAGTCATTTATTTAGACAACAATTCTAAAAGGATGTATGTTGTTACAGAGCATAGTATACATGCATACACTTGGAAGGTTGAATTAATTTTCCTCACATGTCCTAGAAGCACAAAAAGAGAAATCTAAGGAAAGACCTTAAGTGAGCTTTGTGCAAAAATTGATTCTACGGTGGATCATTCAGTCCCATTGATCACCGTTTGGCATAAAAACCAGAAGATTACCCAAGTGTTAATTGATGGCGGTTCGGGTGTGAATATTGCAACTGCAGCTCTCTGCAAGAAATTGGGTTGGACCCAAATTGAACCCATAAAACTTTTTGTGAGAATGGCAGACCAATCCCGAGTCCATCCGGTGGGACTAGTACGTAATATTCCGATTATCTTGCAAGGAACCACATTTAAAATGACTTTTGTAGTCCTAGAATTACCAGAATCCAGCCTCGACTACAACTTACTTTTCGGTCACCCATGGCTAAAGCAAGCCAAAGTTGTGCAGGATTGGTCAACCCAAGAGTTAATTTTCCAAGACAATCACCAAAAATATGTAGTTAAATTGGATGCTGTGCAACCCTGTGATCTTCATGCACGACCATATGTAGCGGAGCCGGTCCATATGTTGGATGGGTTATCTGATGATGAGGAAGAGGCGTTCCTGAAGACCAATAAGGATTTGATCTCATTAGGTACTGTAGATCTCCAGTCGGTAATAGACAAGTGGAGTCCAACAGCTTGTACGGTTGTACTAGTGACCGGAGATGCAGAAGCAGATGATAGTGTAGCTATGGATGAAGCCACCCTACATCAACTCTTGCAGCCAGCTGATGATTTGGTAAAACCTTGACAATTTTATGTACCGGAAGTTCAATTAGTAACATATAATTTGGGTGACATGGTCAACCCGCGACCAGTTAAGATTAAGGCAGGATTAGTAGAGACATTCCAAGATGATTTGGTACAACTCCTGCGTGAACTCTCCGATGTTTTTGCTTGGGATTATAGAGACATGAAAGGTCTTGACCCGCGGATTTTTCAACATCGGGTAGTGCTCAAACCGGATGCGAGGACAATCAAACAATCTAGTTATAGAATGAATCCTAATTATGCAGCACAGATGAAGGCCGAACTTGATCATTTATTGAAGGTGGGATTCATTGTGCCAATTGAGCATGCTGAGTGGATATCTCGAATAGTGATCGTCTTGAAGAAAAATAAACAGTTGCGTATCTGTGTTGATTACCAAAAACTGAATGCTGCCACCGTACCGGATCCGTTCCCTCTCCCCTTTCTCGATACAATGCTCGATCGGGTAGCAAGGCATGAGATGTATTCTTTTCTCGATGGGTACAATGGATATAATCAGGTGAGGATGGCAGAACAGGATATACCGAAGACAACTTTTATCACGAATTGGGGTGTCTATGCTTGCACCGTAATGTGGTTTGGTTTAAGGAATGCCCCGAGTACGTTCCAAAGATGTATGCAGGAAGTCTTTTCAACCTACTTGACTACCTTTATGCAAGTATATTTGGATGATTTTTCCTTGTTTGGCAAGACTTCGGCGCACCTGTATCATTTATGATGCTGCTTTGAAAAATGCCGAGAGTACCGATTATGCTTGAATTCGACCAAATCTGTTTTTGCGGTCTCTTGTGGCAAACTACTTGGTCATATTATCTTGGAACAAGGAATACAAGTCGATCCGGATAAAGTAGCCGCCGTGTTGGAGGCACCAGTCCCCACGACACCAAAAGAGGTTATGCGCTTTCTTGGTCAAATCCGGTGGCATGGCAGACATTTACGGTGGTTAGCTCACTTAGCAACACCACTTAACAGGCTTATGACCAGTGCTCCGCGGCAGTATGATTGGACACAGGAGTGCCAAAATGCATTTGATCGTTTAAAGGTTTTATTGACGCAGGCCCCAATTTTGCAACCACCTGATTGGGAATGACCGTTTCATGTTTTCGTGGACGCATCAGATTTTTTTTTTTTATATATAAAGGAAGTTCGGCATTAGCCTACTCTCCCGCACTTGAATTAAATAAAGAAAGAAAAGTACAAGAGAAGGGGACTAGTGCCCACGGGACCCCCCAAATCCCACAAAGCAGGGGAAGCTTTAAGAAAGCTTAGATGGCGTTACAAAGAAGGTTAATCACCCTCTCGTCACCCTCACGCGGGGCCCACTTGGGTTTAAGCTTGTTATTGATCAAAAGGAGAACTTGATGATGCCTGAAGGGGGGGGATTTCTTGCAGTTGACAATCCTTTTGCCAAGGAGGAATAATGATTTCTCAATTGACCACTCCTTGGGGGAGTCACTAAAGTTGAGAGCACATCTTTCCCGCCAGATTTTCCATAGGACCTCCCCTCTGATGGCGTTCCAGAGGGTCGCGGAGCAGCCGATCGCTTCTCCTAGTAGGGCTTGCTGCCAACTGAGATGTTTTTGAAGTCTAATTTTCATTCCAACCGTCTGCCAGAGTCTGTTGGAGTTGGGGCAGGTATAGAAGATGTGTGGGACATCTTCGATAGACCGGTAGCAGCGTTTGCACCAAGGAGAAATCCCACAAAGTTTGCTAGCCTTAAGGTTGGTCCAGATTCCATGATGAAGAATTTGCCATAAGAGGACAGACTTTCTGATTTCTATGAGGGGGTGCCAAATAGCCATGAACTTCATGTCCCATCGAAGCCGCGTCCAAGACAGGCACACTTCTTGTTGAGGTTAATCTGATAGTCAATCATTTCTTTGATGTTCGGGATTTTTGATAGGCTATTCCCATTGTGCAATTTGAGACCAAGCGAGCTTGATGTGTCGTGTCCCATGAGAAGGCAAGTTTTGTGTCGATCCCAGGCGAGATATCTGCTTTGCAAAGTGTTCCATTCTTCGTACGAAATGTTGATGCGAGGGTCAATATCCTCGAAGTTGATCCAGCGGTTGGTGTCCTGTTTCCAGAGATGTTTCCATTTTTTGAAGCCTTTGTTCCATAATTTCTTGGCATTTTGAATGTTCCAAGGTTCCACGCTCCGGATGCCATGGATCGGAAACCAGATAGAGTCGTTTTGTTTGATACCGGCTGCCCACTTCCAGTCTTCACTAATTCTTGTGTAGCTTTTGACTTTATTCCAACTCTTCCATAGGGAGCATATGAGATTAGAGCCTTTTGGGAAGACGGGGACTGGGGAAAACAAGAGGGTCAAGATGTCGAGATTCTTCCAGTTTGGGAAACCCATGAGAGCCAACTCGTTCTTGTTTCTGAAGATCAACTTGGCCCACGAGGCCTCCCCATTGCTCCAAGCCTTAATCATCCACTTGGCTGCCAAGTTTGTTAGCCATGCACCCAATGTCCAGGATACCAAGTCCCCCACTATCTCTAGGGCTAGCGCAGATGGACCATTTGATTTTAGGCACGCCCCTTCTATTGTGATCGCCCGTCCAAAGGAAGTTTCTACAAATACTATCCAGTTTGGACAGATCTTGCTCTTTCGGTCTCCAACATGAAAGGAAATAAATGGTAGAAGAAAGGAGGAACGTGTTGATAACCATCGCACGACCAACAAGATTGATTTGCATACCTCTCCAATAGTTAAGCTTCTTTTCGAGTTTGGCCAGCACCTAGTTCCACCGCTGTTCCATAGAGACGCCAAATCCCAAAGGGATCCCAAGAAGCCAAAAAATTTGGCCCTGTGGAATGATTTGACAGCCATGATCAATGAGAAGGCCGGGCTGAGACCCCACAATAGCTCTAAAGGCATGTCCTCATGCAAGTAGTGTCCTCATGCAATAAATTGACAAATGGTTTCGGCTTGTCTATTATGCAAGCTGCCGATTAGCCCCTGTTGAAAGAAACTACTCAGTAACCGAAAGAGAGTGCCTTGGATTGGTGTACTCTCTTAAGAAGTTCCGACATTATTTGTTAGGCCGAAAATTCACCTTCCATGTGGATCATGCTGCACTGGTGTACTTGGTTCGGCAACAACATTTAGGTGGTCGATTGGCTAGATGGGTTCTACTATTACAGGAGTTCGATTATGAAGTTATTCATCGACCCGGCACAGCACATGCCTTGGCAAATTTTCTATCTCGATTGGATTTCGGTGAGGCTCTAGTAGGGGTTGATGACACTACACCGATAATTTACGTTACCGAGACAACTACTGAAGAATCTGCAAAACCTCCTGATGTTCCTACATACTACGATATGTTACTAACTTTCCTCACTGACGGTTGTCTCCCTCCTCATACTACCCCTGCTCTGTAGTGGAAAATTGCAGTTTACATTTTGCAACCACCTGATTGGGAATGACCGTTTCATGTTTTCATGGACGCATCAGATATTGCGATTGGTAGTGTCCTCATGCAATAAATTGACAAAAAATGGTTTCGGCCTGTCTATTATGCAAGCTGCCGATTAGCCCCTGTTGAAAGAAACTACTCAGTAACCGAAAGAGAGTGCCTTGGATTGGTGTACTCTCTTAAGAAGTTCCGACATTATTTGTTAGGCTGAAAATTCACCTTCCATGTGGATCATGCTGCACTGGTGTACTTGGTTCGGCAACAACATTTAGGTGGTCGATTGGCTAGATGGGTTCTACTATTATAGGAGTTCGATTATGAAGTTATTCATCGACCCGGTACAACACATGCCTTGGCAGATTTTCTATCTCGATTGGATTCCGGTGAGGCTCTGGTAGGGGTTGATGACACTACACCGGCAATTTACGTTACCGAGACAACTATTGAAGAATCTGCAAAACCTCCCCATGTTCCTACATACTACAATATGTTACTAACTTTCCTCACTAATGGTTGTCTCCCTCCTCATACTACCCCTGCTCTGCAGTGGAAAATTGCAGTTTACAGTCGAAGATTCCGGTTGCTTATGGGTCAACTGTATTATCTTGATCATAATGGTGTTTTACTTAGATGTATCCCTCCACATGAAGCAGAATTGGTTATTGCCATGGCTCATTCATTACCCTCGGGAGGACATTTCGCAGCTTCTCTTACTCATCGGAAAATTTTGCAAAGTGGGCTACAGTGGCCTACAATGTACAGAGATGTGGTTCAGTTTGTGCAGCAGTGTGATGCCTGTCAACGATCTGGACAGCCTTTGCAGCGACACTTCTTTCCCTTTCAACCTGTCTTACCTTTGGAACCCTTTCAGAATGGGGTTTAGACTTCATTGGTCCAATAACACCACCAGCTACCCTCACCAACAACTGCTATATCTTAACTTGTACAGATTATGCCACTCGGTGGGCGGAAGCTTGGTCTTTACGTCCTGCAGCAGCTGTTTTGATGGTCAAATGTTTGATGAAGGATGTCTTTCCACGCTATGGGTTACCTCTGGAACTAGTGATGGATCAAGGAACACATTTTACCAACAACTTAATGCAAGTGTTGACGCAAACTTTTCAGATTATGCATAAATTCAGCTCACCGTACTATCCATGTGCTAATGGTCTAGTTGAGAGTACCAATAAGACTCTGTTGAATATGCTCCGTAAATTTCTTTTGGAATGTCCGGAACGTTGGGACCAGTTACTACCTACAGTTTTGTGGGCTTACTGGACTATGTACAAGGTAGATACTGAGAATCTACTCAAATGCTCGAGGATGAGGAAGATGACGATGCAGACTTGTTTCAACTTTTTCGCCAAAAACGAAGATGTGTTAAGTCAAGTGCAGGGATCAACTGTTGGTCATGAAGAAAAAGTCTTCCACGACACTGCTACATCCATTCATGTCGATTCTTCCATCCCTTCTTCTCCAATTAAGCAGCAGGAACAAGGTGCCAACATGGAAGACTCCGAAGAAGTTTCTTCTCGGGCGGATTCTCGTCAGCAGAATCAAGAAGCTGTGAAAGAAATTGTTGTAGAAATTCTTAACGAAGTGATTGCCATGGTTGACGCTGTGTTTGACAGAACTGAGGTGACAAAGCAGCATACAACCGGCATAATCTTGATGCCGAATACCCTTATCCCACTTCCTCCGCCAATGAACCATGTTGAGCCCGTTGTTCCCATTGAGCCTGTTGTTCTTGACGCACCCATTACTCCCTCATCTTCTCCCGACTACTCTCCACCACGCTCCCCTCACCTATTATCAGCCTCTTCATCCCAGCCACTTCCTGTTCTTCCGCCTTGGACAGTTCTTTTCAGCGAGTTAGAATCTATGGGTCGACTTTTGATTCAATTCTCACAACAATTACCTCATCGGATGAAGATGGCAACCGACCATATCCAACAGGAACTACAAGGGAAAGTTGACTTATTAGAAGCAGATATCGCGCTTGAGGCTGTCATGTGTGCAACATATGTACTTAACACGTGTCCCACTAAAGCACTGCAGTCTATCACTCCATATGAGGCTTGGCATGATCGAAAGCCATCTATTGCTCATCTACGTGTTTTTGGTTTTTTGGCATATGCATTGGTGCCTGAACAACATCGCAAAAAATTGGATGATAAAAAATTTATTTTTGTTGGGTACAGTTTTGAAAGCAAAGGCTTTCATCTGTATCATCCACAGACTAAACGCATTCTGGTTAGCCGTGATGTTGTTTTTGTGGAAGATGCTATTCATCCATTGCTTTCATGTACTAAGGAGACATCTGTTAGCTCCAAAGACATATATGATACTTTGCTGCCTCTTTTTACAGGTGAACAGTCTAGTGCTAGTCCTAATGAGGCAACTTCTCAGCCTTTGCAGGTTTCATGTGATGATGCAGATCATCCCATTTCTGATGTAGATTCACATGATGCACTTGTTGATGAGAGAGTTGACATTGAGGAGGCAAAAACTATGCCAAAATGGTTGGTGCAAACTTTGTGTGACAACAAATTAGATGAAATTCTGTCATAACGTACTCAATCAGGCTCTCATAGTGCCTTGTTTGCATCAGGTTGCTATGCTACGGTTGCATCTAGTCTCTGTGATGAGAATGAGCGTGTTTCATGAGGAAGCACAAAATTAAAAAAAATTGGATGGCTGCTATGCAATCTGAATATGATGCCATAATGAAGAATGGTACTTGGTCTTTATGTGACTTGCCTCCTGGCAAGAAGGCCATTGGCACTAAGTGGGTTTACAAGCTGAAGGTGAAGTTGCAACAGAAGAAGAAAAGAGATCAAAAGCGAGAGACATAGGTGCCAGAGAATATCATAGATCACTTCAAGGCCTAGCATACACACCTATGATCTCTCCAGACAAAGAATTTGAACCCCATGGTTGGGCAGAGATCTTAGTAATGATGGGCATCATTGTAAAGGAAGAAAAATGGACCCCCCATTGTGAAAAAGATGGCTACGATATTTTTGTATTCATGTGTGAACCCATCATTGAAGAATGTGAATAGTATAGATGTACAAGAAGAAGCAAGCAACACGGATCTAGAATCCATCATTATGGATCCCTTTTGTGCCTAAGAAAAAGATTACCAAGACTTGGTAGAAGCTAAGATATAGGAACAACAAGAGTGTAAGAATGACATAATGCTAACTATGCAAGTAGACAAAAAAAGTAAGAAAAAGCAATGAAAGAAGAATTTTCCACACAAACACAAGAATTTTCCACACAAACACAAACACAAGAATTTTCCACACAAACACCAACAATATCATGGCTGATGTGGCAAGAACTAGTTCTCAAGTAGGCACA
Organism: Ceratopteris richardii; assembly: GCA_020310875.1. Classification (NCBI taxonomy): domain Eukaryota; kingdom Viridiplantae; phylum Streptophyta; class Polypodiopsida; order Polypodiales; family Pteridaceae; genus Ceratopteris; species Ceratopteris richardii. The sequence continues at coordinate 62,595,147 of CM035429.1, forward strand.
AGTAAGGAGGTGGTCGATATGGAGAGCTTAGCTATCATGCCTGAGACAAATGAATGACTAGGGCACATGCAGGCCATACATATCATACCCATACAAGACCCCCTAAGTGGCCATACCATGCCTATAGGCAAAACCTCCCATTTGGTTTAGTGAAGTAGCAGGACCATTAGGAGAGGGCTCATACCTTTGGGAGGCAAAGCTAGATTTTAATGGCAAGTGGGGAAAGTACCATTTCTTCAAGCATGAGTTTGAGAAGTTACAGATGCAGAAGAGCTACACCCAATGTGGCAAAAAGCAGGATTAGATGCATACTTTGGTGATAAGTTTCCCAAGCCTGACTTCATGAGATGTTATTATCTTATCAACATCCTGACTCCCAGCAAGAATCCCAAAGCCTCGAGCACATTTGTGCTTCTGCCACTAACCAGAGAAAATGAATTGAAGCAGCTTAAGTTAACCAATAACCTAGTACGTGATGTTGAGGATATGATAGGGATGCACATACCCATTAAGAAGGAGATTCTAGTGCCAGAGATCATGAAGAATAGAAACCTCACAAAAATCAAAGATATGGTGGCCATGATGCACTAATAGTGCAGTTCACCTTAGAATGTGCATGCAGCGTTTTGCCTTTCGAGCAACAGATAGGTTCACAATGCCACATAAGAAGGTATGGTTCAATTTATATCTTGTAGAAATTCAAAACTTAAAGATTAACCTACCTCACTGGATTATTGATCAAATCCACTTGGCGCATAAATGATGGCCGTGCACGTTAGTATTGTATGGATGTTGTGCCTTGACCAGGATTAGTTATTGATGTTTGGCTTATGACATTCCAATTGAGAGGGTTCTAATGTGAAATAGGGTACAACAATTCAAAGGTTGAACATCCACAAGACCCCCATCAAAGAGTATGTGAGGAGTAGTACCATTTGCTCAACAGCAAGGAGCCACATTCACCCCAAATGGCACTCCCTCACCTCAACGTGTACACCCATTCACATTATGCCTCCCAAGATGCAGCTCTAAGAGCCCACACTTGATATTTCCATCAGTCCCCACAAACCTTGAATTCGTGCAGGAGTGAATATTGAGTCGGGTGAGGAACAAGTCATGGAACACTCACAACCACAAGCAACCACATCACAAGTGTTGGTTACCATAGTCGATGGGGATGAAGAAGATGATGAATATGTAGATGAAGAAGAATCTGAAGAGGGTGATGATGAACATGAGGAAAGACATGATGATGAGCAACCAAAAGTGCTTGAACTCATGGGTGCTCCCACTTACACCTCCTAATCATAACCATTATACAACACAATCAAGATGGTACAGGAATAGCATAGAGTCTCATTCGCATCAGGCCAAGCCTTGATAGATCAAATCCTTGTAGAGGAAAGGGTGAACCCTCAATTCATCAATACACTCAAGTTATTAATAGAACCATTAGGGGCTCAAGAGGCCGTGCACATGGCATTGTGACAATCAATCCGCTACAACCGATGCAGAGTGGAGACAAGGCCATGGGCAAACAAAGACATATGTATATTCATATTGGAACCATAAGCGACCAGAGAACCAACAACCACCTCAACAAACACAATAGATCTTAGAGCTTAGAGCTTAGAGCTAGTGTGAGCTTAGAGCTATTGTTGATCTTGTAAGAGTGTTCTTGAGTAATAGATTGTGTTCTTGAGCTTCCATTATGTCTCTCTTGTCTCTTCCGTATGTGTGTGTGTGCACTCATATGCTTCTCACCATCACCTTCACTCACTTCATTCGTTCATGATCTTCATATCAATCCTATCTCTTCCGTGGATTGAAATTAATGAGGTGGAGCTTCTTGGCATGGTACCTGCCATTGTGCTTGAGCAACACCAAATTTAGCATCGTTATCTAGGGTCAAATTCTAGGACAAACGGTTGATGGTAAGAGTATAGCGAGAATTGAAGTTGGAAGGTAGCTAATTTAAGTTTTTGTTGTTGTTTTTGCATTGTTTTTAGTGTTTTTCATCTCCTCTAAACTCCCTTTTCACCCTTGCATCATCTTCTTGCATCCCAAAAAAATCAAAAAATTCACCATATTCACCCATTCTCTCCATTGTTCTCATTTGTGAATGTGTGTGTGTGTGCGAGAGAGAGAGACAGAGCGAAAGTGTTTGTCTGTGTTTTTGAGTTTTTATGCACAAAAAGGACTCTGGTACAGCATGAAAGCTCTGAAAAGGTAAGAATGTCCATTTTCCATCAGATCTGCCATGTGTGTTGGACCATCGTGATGGTCTCAAGACTTTGACTTTTTTGGATTAAATCAGTGGCACGATGTGGGGTGACCTTGCACACAAAAGAATCCATAGACTCCATTGCAAAATTTTCATTTTGGTAGACCATCGCAATTGGCTCACGCCATCACAATGACATATCACCATCGTGATTGGCTCACACCATCACAATGCGACTAAACCATCATGATGGTCCAAGGCACCGTGAGGATGAGGTATGCCATCATGACGATCATGCCTACCCTACACCATTGCGATTGGCTCATGCCATCGTGACACCTAGGGCCCATCGCATATTTGGACCATCCTGCGTTATGACCATCGGAATTGGCTCACACCATTACAAAGACCAATAATCATCACGATTGGCTCATGCCATCATGATGACTAGTGACCATCACGACGAGATCATGCTATTGTGAGGATTCACCTAGTTCAAACCATCGCAACAACACACATATTGTTGACTATCACAATGACTCATTGACTTGGACCATTGTGACTATCTCTAGACCATTGCGATTATGTCACACCATCACGACAATTTGAGACCATTGCAATGGTTCATCACCATCGCGATCCTTGCAAACCATCACGATGACCCGACTCCAACGCAAAAAATTAGGGTTGATTTTTTGGCAATTTTGAGGCTAATTTTGAGTGATTTTTTGTAATTGATGCATCTTTAGGACTCCCTGGCTTATGTTTGAAGAGATACGATGTGCCTATCTTAGACCCCTAAGAGCCTGAATGGTCATAAGTTTCTCATACAAAATCCATTTTTTTGAGCTCTAGAGCTCATTGGAAAGCTCGTAGGAATAGCATGTTGATATTTAGATAGGATAAATTGAAGTTGACATTCCTGTGGGATTAGGAAACTAATGGGGCACCTGAGGACATCACAAAGAGAAAAAGGATCCTTCAAAGTGTATAAATCAAAGTGTCTATCCATTAAAGTTAAAGATTGGTCTAAACTTCATATTTGTATAAGTCTCTTAAGAGTATCCAAAGCAAGGCAAAAAGTGAAGCTAAAATAGGCTTGGGAAGCACATCTTCTTGGGCACTAGAACAATCAACAAATCTGACTTGAGGTTGGAAGAACTCTCAATCCCCTCAGTCAATTGCTAGCTTAGGCTAAGTGCAAGTAGTAATTGTTGATTGAAGTAGGAATGTGATAGGAACAACTCAAGTACAAGAGCAGTAATTTCTCAAGTCCAAGAGTAAGCTAAGAGATTGTGAAAATGGAAACCCTAAAGGAAAGAACTTAACTTCAATGGTACGGGAACTTAAACATACAATGAAAAGATGATTCCCTACATATACATTGAGAAAAGACAAGAGTTTACACGAAATAAGAATGAAACATGTTATTGAGAATGAAGAAGTAGTGCGATCCAAACACATATTGAGCGATCAAGGGAGATAAATCCATGAACCTTAGATAAAAAAAGCACATAGGTAAGGCAGGTCAACAAAGCCTTGGGTCATTAGAAGCAAGTGTGAGGAATATGACACATTCTTGGGCACAACAATTGAATAGTTATCCATATGATTTGAGCTCAGAGACAAGCGAATCTAAAACGGCTTACAACATGGAGAAAATAGGAGTGTTAAGTGTAGCTTATCTAGAAAGACCCAAAGGACCTTACAAGACCTAGTTAGAATATGTGCGAACCAACCACTTAGGTGCACACATCTTTGAGGATGGTTTGAGAAGGTCGGTTGTTCAATTGCACAACCTTGACAAACCCAAATGCCTACTTAGACAAGGAAGGAACAATGTACATCATAACTAATCAAGCTAACCACACTAATGAATTAGGTGTAGTCATTCTCGAGATGGAAGCAGGAGCCAAAGGGCAAGAACCACCAGGAGACAAACCTAGGACACCTGGAGGGAAATCAGTGTTGACAAGGATGTTGAACCCAGAACGAATCCCTGAAGATAACAAAAGCATTGAGCTGTTTCTTAATAAGGACATTGACAAAACGTTTTGGAGGTATAGGATAGAACAATCAAGTGAAATAGGATCAATCACCATCTACGAATTCAAGGACCCTGATATGCCTCGAAAGGTAGTATACTTAGATAACACATTAGAACAAGTGTTTGTAGTGTCCGATCATGCAACACATGCTTATACATGGAGAGCTGAGTTGATTTTCCCCCTATCTTGAGAAAATGCAAACACTGGCCATCAAAATGTTGGGACATCCTCAACCGATGACTCTCAAAGAGAGAAGAATAGGGAAAGGCTACAAGTGAGTTTTACCCACCCCCTAGGGAGAGATATATTGGCCATGGAAACTGATAGAATGGAGAGACCATGGGAACCAAGACTACAAGGTGGTAGGGATGACTTCATCTACCTAGACCCCATGAGCACCCAATAATATTGAGACCTACTCAGTTAGTGAAGTCAATGAAAAACTATTTTGATAGGACATGAGATCCCTGTGACCATGTTACTGAGTTTAAGCAAGTGTTGTAAGCAGAGCAAGTGGAAGATATGTTCATGCAATACAATGCATTTGGAATCATGTTAAAGAAGACAACCTTAACTTGGTTCCAACCTTTACAACAAAGGCAATTTAGGGACATTCATCACCTATTAGATTCATTCATTACGGAGTTCTCAAAAATTGGAATTAGGCATAACACTTCCTCGTTAATCCAGAGCTTCAAACAGACCCCCATGGAATAGTTAGACTTGCAAGACGTAGGTTTAGACAATATATTGAAAGATGACCTGTGCCAAACCTTTCCTCAAAGGCCAAGCTAGTCCATTGCTTTTGGATGGCCTCTTGAGCTCTAAACTACGAGCTTATGTATATGTAAAGGAACCCAAAACTCTAGAGCAATGTGTATGGATTAGTATAGACATTTAGGACAATTTAAGAGATGAATTATAACTTTCAAAGGTCTACAAGGATTCACATTGCTCCTCTCAACTATCCTCCAAACATTCTAGTTCCATAGAAGACATAGCTGAGAAGGTGGCCTAGAAACTAGGAGTCTCTAGTAAACAAATGCCTATCTTGACATCTGTTAAATGATGCTACACCTACGGTGGTGATCATATGACAAATGTGTGTCCCAATGTAACACAAGCCTAAGCCAACCCTAGTGGCCAGTACTACACGATTGAAAGGTGGTACACTAATCACACGGCATAAGATTGCTCGTACAATAAACAAGTGGTCCGACAAAACTACCCACAAGCATACCCCCAACCATGTATATACCTAGCATAGTACAATGCTTAGCCTCATTACTACATGCCCCCATACAATTAACCTTATCAGACTCAACCGAGGCCACAACCCATTTTGGCTTAGTAGCCACCCCCTCCAGCCAATGTGATCTCAGTCAAGTATGATGCAGCAGAAGAAAAACTCAGTAGGGCTTTAGTGACTTCTTCACCCTTGATCATCAAAAATGATCATAATTCTAACAGCTTTGATTCCATAGTCCACCCACATACTATACTAAATCAGCAAAACACATGGAAACATACCACTATGATAGTCCACCATTGGAACACAACTAGGAGCCTGAATATGCCAATGTAATGAATACCAACCCTAACCCACGGGCCCATGTACGACAATTGAGATGATAGAGCCCTAAAGGACCATGTTTTAGGTGCCAAGGAGATCATTACATAAAGGAGTGCCCACATCCTCTAATAGCAGGGCAGTCATAATGTTACAACATTCAAGGTTTTTGAGCCAAATGTGGTAAACAGCATGTCATAAGAGATTGTCCTAAGAACCCTAGTAATGCCTCTAAAGTGACACCCATAAATGTGATAGTTATTGTGCATACCTCAGATGTATCCCCACCTATGTATATGCCTATCCAAGCTATAATGAGAGCCCAAGCGTTGTTACAAAATCAACAACCAAACTCAGATAAAATAATGGACAATAACAAAGTTGGAGAGTCTAGTGGAAGGAAAACTAAAACTTGGAAGGATTCACGAGAAAGGATCGAGGAAATGGAGTAAGAAAATAAGTGAGCTCGAAGGAAGTCTATAGGAACAAGAGCGAGAATCTTATAACTAACTTCACAAGAATCAAATCAAGAGAACCCAAGTTAGAGATCAGGATCTATTTTAGCTGAACCCATACCTAAAAATTTAGACATGATGTTCCAAGCATATGAGGCAAGATTAAGAGAAGGACCCTAGGTAGTTGAATTGAGTAAGAACTATCCACGGCTAGACCTCAAAATCGAGAGAACTCATCTTTGCATGAAGATGGTAGAATTAGCCCAGACCATGTTTGAAGCCTCTCGATACATTAACTGGAGTAACATAGCAAAACCAGAGTTACACTTTCAAGGACTATTGGAGAGGCTAGAATATTTGATATCAAGCAACAAAAAGAAAAGTTTGGGGTAAGCCAACACTAAGACCCACAAGAATCGAGCTACAAATGGCTGATGGACACATTGAGAAGCCATTAGTCTACCCCTAAAGGGACCCTAACATGGGTGCATCCAAAGGAAGAATTAAAATAAGAAGAAGAGCCAATCAAACCAATAAGAGTATTAGCAGAATTGTGCCCCATGGATGTGATCTATGAAGATAGTAGTTCCAAAGCGGACCAAGGAAAAGAGGCTGAGCAATAGATACAACTACAAATCAGGCAGCCATTTACTGAGACCATACATGTCAATGAAGGTAATGATGTGAACACAAGAGAAACCACCTATCCTTCCTCAGACATGGATTAATGTGATCGTGCCTCGATTAAAACCTATTATCAAGCATATGATTCAAATGGTCATGCACACACAACATCAACTATTGGAGGAATACAAAGAATATTAACAAGCCAATGTGTAAAAGAATCAATTCAAATCTCTAAGTGAAAAAGTATCTGAGCAGGTCATGAAGCCACAACTAGATCTTGCAAAGAAGGAAGAGTATTCCATGATCACTACTAAAGAGATTTGCATAATGAAGAAGAGAATGTAAATTTACAATGTCAAATTGACAAGGTAAAGAAGGACTAGGAGAAGCTAAAGAACAAGGCTATAGAAGTAAAAAAGAAATATGATTCCTGTGAAGCGGAAAAGCTACATCTCAGTAACAATAGTAAGCTTCTAGAAAATCAAATTAAGGTGTATATGGATGAAGCATATTTTTTATGCAAGCCAATTCATGAACTCCATACTATTGAATCAACCAATAGAGGCATCAATGATAGTGAATGAAGAGATGCAAGACCTCAAAACACAATTGAATGTATATGTCGAGTAGCTCAAGAAAGAACAGACATTACGAGCATAATGGGAACTAAAGGATGCAAAAGAAAAAACAAAATTAAAAAAAAATGAAAGGAAGTTATCAATAACTATATAGAGCAATTAAAAAAAGATGGAGATTAGCTTTAGGTAATAGTGTGAAGGAAAAACAAAGATTGAAAAGAAGTTAAAGGTGACAAGAGAACAAAACATCATGAAATATCAATTCGTAAAGGAACTAAAACCTCAATTATCACAACTTTAGAACATGGGGACACCAGTAGTACAAGGCACTCATTTGACTACTGAGGAGGTTGAGGTACGGCCTCTTTCTCCTCCCATTGTTCAGTCATCGATAAGAGATCAACAAGAGATTGATATTGATGAGCATCCAATGTCGTACACTGCAGAATTAGGTCAGAGAGAGGGGGTGCTACTAGTGTCTTGCTTGACATAGAATTTTGAAGACATACTGGTACAAGTTATGAAGGAAGCAAAAATGAAAAGCAAAGACTTAGACAAAATTATAAAGCCATTCAATGTACCATACGGCATTATGAAGGAAGAGACACATCATTATATAAAGAAGTCTACCTAGAAGGATCCAGACCATAATCTAAACTTCATAGGTACAACATTCACCTATACTCAAGAGGAAATTGAAAAGGCTGATCTTGTATGGTGGAGAAATTATTTTGGAGAAAAATCCAACCTTGCAGGTGCACTGGCAAGAGGCACCATATCTATTATAGGTTAATCCATCATTTTGTCTAGTGCTAAGACATCAACCATGGACATGGTTTTGGGAAGATTAGAATAGTGGCAAATTTAATCCAAAGTGGCATGATTTTCCACTATTACTGAGCCCGCCACACACTTATCTACTGACAAAAGAGTACATGATACGGATGATCAAATTTTGGATATGTAGATATGCACATGTACCAGATCTTACAATTACAATAATAAATACAATACTCAACATGATTCTAATAGTTTTGATGGTGTTCAAACACATTGAGTACACATTTTTTAACTTCATCAGCATTAATCAAGGCACCTTAGTTTTTTATCTCTTTGTTATGCCAAGCCACCTTACAATAATGTCATATTATTCTTGATTAATGTTTTTGACGACCTCCTACATGCAAACCTTCAAACAATCCTTCTATACAATGTTTTTTGAAATTTATTCAAAAATCTTTTTGAGAATGTCATCAAATTTAAATGCCCAATTAGTAGCATATGAATGAAGCTTTTTTTGTTGATCATTTCCAAGCTCCACATGATGGAGTCAAGTCAGATAAATGGAAGTAGTTCACGATACGCGAAGCAAATCAAATCAAATACACAAAGGAACGAGTATATCAAACCTACTCACATCGCCAACAAAAGCTTGTCGGGGTAGACAAAGTTCAAGAGGAGGGATGTATGGAGGGAGAAATGAGCAAATGCAAAAGGCAAAGTGTAGAGCAGGTGAGCTTGCTAGCATTTGATTGACTTTATTTGGGGAAAAGCTTCGGGGAAGTGTCAAAGCATGAGCAATTTGAAGCAAAGATTTTGGGAGGAAGGGGATGCAAGACAATCAACTTTGGTGACCCTTAAACTTGTAGTGGAAGGCGTGGAGTCGCCTCTTTTGAGTGAATCAAAGCAAATGTCCCATGCCTTAAAACCAGGCGCCTTCCAAGATGCATCCTTGGGCGACCCTCACCCAAGGCAACACTCCTCCAAAGCCACTTTGGGCACCATCCTCAAACATGGGCGACCCTCCTCCAAGGCCACTTTGGGCACCCACCTCCTGGGCGACCCACCTCCTTGGCGACCCTCACCCTTAGGCGACCCCCACCTACTGGGCGACCCACCTCCTGGGCGACCCTCACCCTTAGGCGACCCCCACCTCCTGGGCGACCCACCTCCTGGGCGACCCACCTCCTAGGCGACCCTCACCCTTAGGCGACCCCCACCTCCTGGGCGACCCACCTCCTGGGCGACCCACCTCCTGGGCGACCCACCTCCTGGGCAACCCTCACCCTTAGGCGACCCCCACCTCTTGGGCGACCCACCTCCTGGGCGACCCACCTCCTGGGCGACCCTCACCCTTAGGCGACTCTCCTCCAAGGCCCACCTTGGGCGACCCCCTTCCAATTCCATCTTGGGCGACCCTCCTCTTGAACCTACATCCCAAGTCGGCGAGCCTCCTCCTAATCAACCGTATGGACACTTGGGCGACCCTCTCCCCTTATCCTCCCAAAACTCCAACTTGGCGACCTCTTCGGCCTTAGAACCTCCTAACACCCATGTGGGGTGATGCAATTGGGCGACCACCATTTTGAGATATGTGCAAATTAAGGCGACAACCTTCAACCTTTCCCCTCCACCTACTCAATCTACTACCAAGGCGACCATGTGAAGTGCATCAACCTGGACTTCTAAACTCCATAACCAGGTGGCTACTATTTTATGAAGGAATATCAAATTGGGCGACTACCGACTTAGTATAGGCCACCATGAGCTACTTGGGCGGCAAATGACGAGTGGAGCATAGTTTGTCAGTAATGTGTCAGAATGAAAAATAATGCAGGGAATATTGCCACTTAGCTTTGGTGGTGTCAGAAGCTAAAATTGGGGGCCTTATTGAAGTTGGCTACCAGAGCCAAAATTAGTCCTCTCCTCCACCTCTTGACCACCACTTTTGCGCGTGCGGCACTTAAGGCTTGATTTGGCAGGGCCACCCTTGGCCACTCTGGAGTCTATATAAACAGATGTTTGGCACCCATTTGGGGTGTAATCTGAATCGTGTGGGCTATTGCGTATCATTACTACCATCATTTGTTGATGCTAGTTGAGGCTTTTTTTTTGTCTACTCTCTGCACTCTGTTGCTACAGGCACATTGTTGGAGGTCACTCTGTGATGAGTATACAGAGCGTGGGCCTCCAGTGGAGTTGGTGATTAGCATTACAGGGTGATTGAGTGGCTTGGATCTAGTCATTGGCATGCATCGGTGAATTTCTTCAAGATCAAGTCATCATCTTTATTGTATTCACTTTGTTGGTCTCACTCTTGTATTGTTGCTAGTTAGTTTTGGAATGGCATGCTAGCCCACTGTTACATCCTTTTGTATTATTTTAGCTCTCTGTAATCATTTTCAAAGTTACAAAGTGATTTCCTCTCTCAAGAGCACTTGTCATTGATCCTTTCTCTGCAACTGTACATTTTCACTTCTATTGGTTTCTCTGTTATCAGTGAAGGTACCTGCACACAAGAATGTCACAGGGTATACTTCCCTAAGGAGAACCTCCCTTGAGTAGACGGAGTACTGGAAATGTATACAATTTGATATTGTTGGAAGTGGATACCCCGGTACCTCCTCTACAGTTTGGCACACCCGGTGGGACCCTTGCATTTTTGTGTGAGGTATTTAGTGTGCACTATATAGTTGTTGTTGCATTAATTTTTTGATTTTTGCATTCTGAGAGTGGGTACATGACCCACACTCGAGTAGACAGAGAGCCCCTTCGTGTACAAAGAAGCCTCAAGAAGTCAGCTCTACTTTCGGCTAGTACCCCTCTACCTTTAAATGTTTCTATCGAATTGGATTCTACCCCGCTTTCAAAAGAGAAGCTGAGGAGGACATTAGATTTTTCCTCTGATACTTCAGAAGAAACACCGGTGCCAATGGAGGATCTTTCTCATTTACTCTCTAGGTTGAACATCAAGTTCCCTACATTTAAGGGATTGGCTTATGAGGATGCGGATGACCATGTGAGGAGGTTCGTCTCGTTATGCCGTGGAAGAGGATTGCAGAATTGAGAGGATGCAATGTTGGTACTCTTCCCATCTACATTGGAAGGCCTTGCACACAAATGGTATAGTCAATATGCAGATGGACACTTCACTACATGGGAGGCACTGAAGATGGCATTCTCGCAGACATTCCGACCAAGCAACTCCTCTGAGAGAGCTCTAGATCAGCTAGAGAACCTAAAATTGAGATCAGGTGAATCCTTTCATGAACTTCACACTAGAACAAAAGCACTTGTTTCACGTCTGTCACATGCTCCAGGTGATTTCTTGGTAAAAAAATGGATAGAGAAAGCTCTGCCCAAGTCATCTCAGTAGAAGCTTCGTGAATCTCTTAGATTGGATGCAACACTTGATGATTTTGTTGCAACTGCATCGCGCATTGAGGAGGCTAGACTACATTTTGAAGGGGAGGCCCGACCAAATTATGCATCAGACTTGGATCCTATCGGGCAACTCAGGAAGGAGTTGGAAGCCTTAAGAATGCAGCAAAGTCGCCAAGAAGAGAAGGTCGTGCCGGCGCCCCCGCCCCACACTGTTGATGAAGTAGCTCAACTTCGTCGTGAGCTCGAAGATTTGCGAACTACATAGGACATACGAAGACAGGTTTGGTGTACAATATGTAGCAATAGTGGACATTCCAATGTTAATTGTCCTAACAAGGTCAGTTGTCAATTTTGTGGCAAAGATGGTCATGAAGCTAGAGACTGCTACTACCTCAAGGGAGCACAACAACGAGGTAACCATCAAGTTTTGGATTCATATTATGCTAGTACTTCGAATGCACCTAATAGAGAAGAGACCCGTCCAACTTGGCCTAGATATAGTAGGCCACTAATGTGTTATCGTTGTGGTGAGTATGGCCATATACAGAACGAGTGCTCCTTACCAGAAGGTGCACCTCCCTGTCAGCATTGTCCAGATGCTAAGGATCACTATACCAGGGATTGCCCAAGGAGCCGCCCTCCTCCAATTCACATGATTGCAGTCTCCCCACAAGTAGAAGGTATGACCACTCAGTCTTATGCTGTTTCATCTTCTTCAATGCCAATGATGACTAGAGCCAGGCAAGCGGCAACAGCCTATAGGGAGGAACAACAAGGACTCAAAGATAGAGATGAGGAAAAGAAGGCGGGATGGACGGACCAAGCAGACATTGAAGGAGCTTATGAGAGGGTGACTACTTTGCTAAAAGATCAACCAACAAGTCCTCAGGAAGAAACACAAGAGGTGAACATTGAGGAAATCTTGAGAGGTATTCATCATAAGATTAGTCTGTACCAACTTATAAAGATGGATTCAAAAGTAAGAAGTGATTTGTTGAAGATTATACACTCTGCATGCTTGTGCCCACCTCCTAGCATAGATGGTTTTATGGTTGACTTTCCCCCTGCACCCCTGGCTGACTATCAGAGCTCAAGATTATCTGTTTTTATAAAGAATGAAGCTCTCACAGGTGTTATCATAGATGGAGGTTCTGGCATCAATTTGATGCGTGATTTCACCGTGAAGAAACTAAAGTTGAATCCCACAAAGGCAGCACCCTTCACAGTTACATTAGCAGATCAATGTCAGGTTGCACCACTTGGCATTGTTGAAAAGGTACTTATGATAGTGCAGGGTTGTCACTTTGTTCTAGACTTTGTTGTTATTGCCCTGCCACAGGAGACCTCATACCCTCTACTCTTGGGAAGGCCTTGGCTAAGGCAAGCAAGGGCTCTACAGGATTGGGGAAAGAACAAGTTATGGATTTCCACATATACTAACAATCAATTACAGATACATTTGGAAGAAGGATCAGACATCAACAAGGCTACTGGGTATGCAATGGACACTCAGGTAATGCCTTCTGAAGATGATACCCTATTAAATTGGATGATGGGGAGGACAGAATGCTGCACAGTGGAGATATGTGAAGTAAATGAGGATTTTATAGAAGCAGCCCAAGGAGGCCAGAAAGAGGAAAAAATTGATGTTTTTCACTTGAACAGTATGGAAGAGAGTAAGATATGTGATCGCAAGAAACTAGAGGAAGAAGCAAAAATTGGGCACCATGAGGCCCAAATTAGGCACCTCGCTCATATTGGGCACCAAAAAGCCCAAGTTGGGCACCTAGCTGGTGGTGGCCCAAGTGGGCGACAGGAGGCCCAAGGTGGTGGCCCAAGTGGGCGACAGGAGGCCCAAGGTGGTGGCCCAAGTGGGCGACAGGAGGCCCAAGTTGTGCACTTAGCCAATAGTGGCCAAAATGGGCCAATCCTCCCTCTGGAACTCACTACTTCTCTGAAGCAAGGTAGTCGAGCTTATCTTTTGCAGGCACCTCCCGAAGGACCAGAACCACTTATTGGGCCAGTAGACCCAGATAGTCAAAATTTGACAATAGGCACCACTACAATGATATGTAAGGAAAAGACAGGTAAACATGAAAAATTGGATGATTTTATGCTTGCAGGACCAGAAAGTGACAAAGTTGTGCCTGCATCTAAGGAGGCTAATTTTTACCTTCAAGAACTCCCATTTTCAAATATACCTTTAGGATGGATCAAGGAACAGATTGTGGATCATAAATTGAACTCCGCTCCTGCATACAGTAGGGATGAATTTTCAAGTGAGTCCAATTCTGAAAAGTTTGTTCAAGAAGTAAATCTTGGAGATGAAGAGAACCCTCAAATAGTTCACTTGGCCTCTTGGTTATGGCATTATCCCTCTTTACTACAGAAGGTAACTTCTCTACTTTTTCCTATAAAAATGTCTTTGCATGGTCCTACAAAGACCTAACAGGGATACCAGAAGAGCTTGGGTTACATTGAATACCTTTAGTTGAAGGAGATTCACCTGCAAGAAGCAGGCCTTATCGTCTCAATCCAAAGTACGCAGAGGCAGTAAAGCTAAAAATAACAAAACTGGAAGAGGCAGGTATTATTGTTCCAGTAGAACATTCAAGGTGGCTTTCTTCCATGGTCATTGTACCAAAGAAAAATAGTGGCAAAATAAGAGTATGCGTTGATTTTGGTGCTTTAAATAAGGTGACTGTTCAAGATGGCTTTCCTCAACCATTCACAGAGCAGGTGCTTGAAGAAGTAGCTAGACACACTCTATATAGTTTTCTTGATGGTTTCAGTGGCTACAACCAGATAGTGATTCATCCTGAAGATAGAGACAAAACGGCCTTTGTTACTCCATGGGGCACTTATGTTTATACCCGCATGGCTTTTGGCTTGAAAAATGCACCAGCTTCCTTTAATAGAACAATGTATTTGATACTAGGGAAATGGTTAACCACCTTTCTGCGCATTTTTATGGATGATTTTTCAGTGTTTTCAGGCACGGATAGGAGAGCAATAGTTCAAGATTTCCATGATCACTTGGAAAATCTGAGGGAAATCTTTGAGCAGTGTCTCAAAACAGGTTTGAAGTTAAATCCTGCTAAATGTCATTTTTTGGTCACTAAAGGCACTCTCCTTGGTCATATAGTATCCGCCAAAGGGATAACTATTGATCCGGCAAAGATCACTGCCATCCTCTCCATGCCGATTCCACGAACCCCAAAGGAAGTACAAAGTTTTTTGGGCCATGCAGGATACCATAGACGATTTATCAGAATGTATTCAGAAATAGCTAAGCCCTTGTCTAGGCTTACAAGTAAGAAGGTTCCTTTCTCATGGAGCCCTGAAGCTGAGAAAGCATTTTGCGAACTAAAATTGAGGCTGTGTACTACTCCACTTTTAACTGTTCCTAATTGGTCATTAGAGTTCCATGTACATACAGATGCTAGTCTTCATGCAGTTGGAGCAGTCTTGGCTCAACCATCATCACATAAGGTAGACCAACCTATCGCTTATGCTAGCAGATTGCTTACCAAAGCTGAAAGGAACTACAACACTACCGAAAGGGAAGGTTTGGCTATCGTATTTGCTCTTCAAAAATTTCGGCACTACCTCCTGGGTGTGCATTTTATTGTCATATCTGATCATCAGCCTACGAAGTACTTGATTAACAAGCCTAGAGTAGCTGGAAGGATTTGGCGATGGTTATTGCTATTTCAAGAATTTGATTTTGATATTCATATTAAGCCAAGGAAAGAGCACTATATGGCGGATCAGGTATCAAGGACTGCTCTGAGTGAAAAGGCAACAGGTATTAGTGATGAACTGGTGGATAGTACTCTTTTTCTGGTTGCAATGCAAACTGATTGGTATGATGGAATTCTTCAGTTCCTCTCAGTTGGAAAATTCCCCAAACATCTAACACCATTAGAAAAGAGGAAATTACTCCTTAAATCCAAATCTTACTCACTCATAGAGGGAAATTTATATAAGTATTGTCACGACGGTATCTTGAGAAAGTGTGTTTTTCCAGAAGAAGTAAACTTTTTGCTTGAAGCAGCACACAACGAAGGGCATATGAAGGGAGAGGATTTGGCTCACAAAATTATCCACAAGGGACTATGGTGGCCGCAGGTATACAAAGATGCAATCAAATTTGCTAAGGAGTGCGACATCTGCCAGAGATGTGCTCCTAGGCCAACCAAATTGAATTTTCAACCATTAGTCGTCTCCACAGGATGGCTACCTTTTGAACATTGGGGTCTTGATTTTATTGGTCCGATCAGTCCAATTGGTCAACCTGGGAGTAAGAAATATATTATGATGGCCACATGTTATGCAACTAAGTGGATAGAAGCTAAAGCCACCACAGATTGCACGGCCTTGACAGTGGCTAAGTTTTTGTTTAAACGTATTTTCTCAAGATTCGGTTGCCCACTTGAAATTACTAGTGATAGAGGCACTCACTTTGTAAATCAGTTGCTCCAATTCGTCTTTGATAGGTATAAAATCTTTCACAAAAAGTCATGTGCTTACTATCCAAGGGCAAATGGCCAAGCGGAAAGCTCTAACAAAATTTTGATTGGGCTCTTACGCAAATTATCCTTTGATCATCAAAGTTCTTGGCCACAAGCATTAATCGGTGCAATTTGGGCTTTCCGAACTACTAGAAGGGGAACCACTGGCGAGAGTCCATTCCGCTTAGTATATGGTAAAGAGGCCTTGGCACCATTTGGATTTATTATCAGGAAGGAAATTGGAGCCAAAGCCATTGGAATTGAGCCTCCCATTAGAAGACTTGTGGCATTGGAAGAATATAGGGAAGCAGCCTTGAGGAAACTGCAGGTAAAGCAAGAGGAACGCAAAAGGTTGCATGACAAGTATCTAAGGACTAATGAGGTACAGGAAGGATCTTTGGTCTTGGTGCATCAGATCCCACCAGCATCCACCAAACTGGCACCTAAATGGATAGGGCCCTACAAGGTGATAAAGGTATTATCACAAGGAGCAGTTCATTTAGAGGACTTGCAGGGTGAAAGGATGCCCCTGATCAACATCTCCAGGGTGAAGAATTATTTGAATTAATGCAAGCGGATGGAATTCACTCATTGTACATACCATAGTTCTTTTCATTTTCTGCAGTTCATTTTGAAGGAATAAGTGAATAAAGGAGTTGTTGCACCGGGATGGTGCAAAGTCTTGATGTGGGGGTCTGTAGAGCAGGTGAGCTTGCTAGCATTTGATTGACTTATTTGGGGAAAAGCTTCGGGGAAGTGTCAAAGCATGAGCAATTTGAAGCAAAGATTTTGGGAGGAAGGGGATGCAAGACAATCAACTTTGGTGACCCTTAAACTTGTAGTGGAAGGCGTGGAGTCGCCTCTTTTGAGTGAATCAAAGCAAATGTCCCATGCCTTAAAACCAGGCGCCTTCCAAGATGCATCCTTGGGCGACCCTCACCCAAGGCAACACTCCTCCAAAGCCACTTTGGGCACCATCCTCAAACATGGGCGACCCTCCTCCAAGGCCACTTTGGGCACCCACCTCCTGGGCGACCCACCTCCTCGGCGACCCTCACCCTTAGGCGACCCCCACCTCCTGGGCGACCCACCTCCTGGGCGACCCACCTCCTGGGCGACCCACCTCCTGGGCGACCCTCACTCTTAGGCAACCCCCACCTCCTGGGCGACCCACCTCCTGGGCGACCCACCTCCTGGGCGACCCTCACCCTTAGGCGACCCCCACCTCCTGGGCGACCCACCTCCTGGGCAACCCTCACCCTTAGGTGACCCCCACCTCCTGGGCGACCCACCTCCTGGGCGACCCACCTCCTGGGTGACCCACCTCCTGGGCGACCCACCTCCTGGGCGACCCTCACCCTTAGGCGACTCTCCTCCAAGGCCCACCTTGGGCGACCCCCTTCCAATTCCATCTTGGGCGACCCTCCTCCTCTTGAACCTACATCCCAAGTCGGCGAGCCTCCTCCTAATCAACCGTATGGACACTTGGGCGACCCTCTCCCCTTATCCTCCCAAAACTCCAACTTGGCGACCTCTTCGGCCTTAGAACCTCCTACCACCCATGTGGGGTGATGCAATTGGGCGACCACCATTTTGAGATATGTGCAAATTAAGGCGACAACCTTCAACCTTTCCCCTCCACCTACTCAATCTACTACCAAGGCGACCATATGAAGTGCATCAACCTGGACTTCTAAACTCCATAATCAGGTGGCTACTATTTTATGAAGGAATATCAAATTGGGCGACTACCGACTTAGAATAGGCCACCATGAGCTACTTGGGCGGCAAATGACGGGCGGAGCATATTTTGTCAGTAATGTGTCAGAATGAAAAATAATGCAGGGAATATTGCCACTTAGCTTTGGCGGTGTCAGAAGCTAAAATTGGGGGCCTTATTGAAGTTGGCTACCAGAGCCAAAATTAGTCCTCTCCTCCACCTCTTGACCACCACTTTGGCGCGTGCGGCACTTAAGGCTTGATTTGGCAGGGCCACCCTTGGCCACTCTGGAGTCTATATAAACAGATGTTTGGCACCCATTTGGGGTGTAATCTGAATCGTGTGGGCTATTGCGTATCATTACTACCATCATTTGTTGATGCTAGTTGAGGCTTTTTTTTGGTCTACTCTCTGCACTCTGTTGCTACAGGCACACTGTTGGAGGTCACTCTGTGATGAGTATACAGAGCGTGGGCCTCCAGTGGAGTTGGTGATTAGCATTACAGGGTGATTGAGTGGCTTGGATCTAGTCATTGGCATGCATCGGTGAATTTCTTCAAGATCAAGTCATCATCTTTATTGTATTCACTTTTTTGGTCTCACTCTTGTAGTGTTGCTAGTTAGTTTTGGAATGGCATGCTAGCCCACTCTTACATCCTTTTGTATTATTTTAGCTCTCTGTAATCATTTTCAAAGTTACGAAGTGATTTCCTCTCTCAAGAGCACTTGTCATTGATCCTTTCTCTGCAACTGTACATTTTCACTTCTATTGGTTTCTCTGTTATCAGTGAAGGTACCTGCACACAAGAATGTCACAAGGTATACTTCCCTAAGGAGAACCTCCCTTGAGTAGACGGAGTACTGGAAATGTATACAATTTGATATTGTGGAAGTGGATACCCCGGTACCTCCTCTACACAAAGAAAATTAAAAAAGAAAAAGTTCAATAAAAAAGATTGCTCTCTGCCTAAAGCCCCACATGGGAACAAATCAGGCTAAGACAAGAAACAAGGGAAAGAAAAGACACAGGCCGAAGAAATGCAGCAGGTCGTGGAGAAGAAGCACAAGAAGAAAAGACAAATTCAAATGTATCCCAAGTACAACCACTAGCTGTGTGCAGACAAAGGAACATATAGGCCAAAGACATCAAGAAGCACAAGAAGATAGAACACGATTGCAAGAGTACTCTAGAAACTTAAAGTGCTTCAATTACACCCATTGGGAGTGAGCATGGATAACATATAATACATCAACCTAGTGTGTGAATATAAGGAATACCAAGGGGCAGAAGTAATAACAGATTAAGGATTAGATTGGATAAGGTAACAAATGTCTTGATCTCTTTCTTTACCATTGTATGCATGTGTGGCAACCTATTGCACGTTGATTGATTTAAATGTGGTGGTCTATTAATGTGATTTTGATGCACATAACCAAGAAATAGTGTCCCATATGAGGCTAATTGAGTGATTTGCATTAATAGACATGTGTGCATATGTCAGCATGGGTCTAGTGTTGAGTGCATGATTGAGTGCATGATTGCAAAAGATGTGTGTGTGCTAGGGAGATGTGTACGTAAGCATGCATTAAAAGGAATATATTTCTCATTTGGCATATGGGATTGGGGGCACACAAGCATATGGGTGTAAAGTCGATTGTGAACATGAATGCATATGAGTATGGATAGGTGTGAATGTTTGTGGATATATGCATTGTGCATGTGAGAGAAGGGGGTAACTCCTAAGGTTGTATTGTGTGGCCAGATTAGTTTTCAGAGTATTTCACTGTTCTTTTTTCCTATATGCCTTGCAGCCTAACATGTGTTGCAAGCCATGGCTATAGCGATAGATACGATATAGTGTGTTGGGCTCAATCTGAGCATTGAAGGGTGGGTTGTAGAGATTGGAAATCTGCTAAACTCCATCGCTCGATCTACTAGACTCGAACTTCCTATTTAGGTTAAGTGGGCTTCATAGAGGGAGACGACTAGAACTCCAATGAGGTCAAGGTACATTTTCTTTGGCCAACAATGGAATTAGTTTCCTAGAAGTTCCCGCATGTATATATTTGGAGTTCATGTACCTCAGGTATCTTGTAGAATCAGAAGCTAGTTGGTAAGCATGGATGGGAGGGCTGGCAAGGGTTGGGTAGTGGTCGCCTGCCCTCTACAAGGGTGGTAACACGAAGGGCAGGGGGGGAATGCCACATTATGTGCACAGCAGTGGGAGCTTCTTTAATTTTCAGGAACGAGAGGGGGGATTGTTGGAGTTAGACGTCTGCGGAAGCACATGAACAACACAAGGAAGAAGAAGAAGCTTGGAGCACAACACACAATACTGAATGTATTACTAGAGAATGTACAAAGATAAGTAGCCCATTAGGGCAATAGACGTATATACAAGTCGGGGGAAAAAAACCTCCTAAAGAGGGAAAAAAGTGCCCTGGCAGTCCTAGAGTGTTCACACACATCACTACCTGAATATGTCAACAAATCCTCCCTTGGAGTGATGCGGTGAACAAGTGGTTGGCACTCATGTATAAGGAAGTGCCAAGCTATGTGGAGATCACTCCACAAAAGGAAGTAAGCCCAAAGCTTTGCAGAAAGCTTCAAACTTCTCCCTAGGCACAACCTTCATGAAAAGGACTACAATGTTCTCTTGCATGGGCACATATGCCAAGATGATCTCCCCAATAGAGAAGCTCTCCCTGACATAGTGATAATGCACCTCAATGTGCTTATTGCAAGCATGGAACACAGGGTTCCTCGCAGCTGCTAATGCGCTCTAACTGTTAGTGAATATGGTGGTGGTAGAAGACAGCATGAGAATCATGTTTTGCACATGCCAAATCATTTATAGATCTTTCATAGTCTATGAGCTTATACAACCCACAACATAAAATGCCAGAAGCAATAATCACGTCAGCATTTGATAGATCGTGAATTGTACATCTGTCATCAACAAATTTCCCAACCAAGCGAATCTTGGCTAATGCAGAAACTAATAACAGATTTTTCTTGATCCCTGACACAAACAAAGCATCTAACAAAGTGAAAGAACTACGATCAGTAGTATTCAAAATGATCTTACCAACTCCCATAACAGGATAAGAGGAGTTGTTGGCGAATGTAACAGTATTCCTTGTAGGGGCAGGCTCGAGTGAAGAGAAGAAAGTGCGCTACGAGGTAATATGTTTGGTCGCCCCATTGTCAAAGTATCAAACATCTGAGTCTTCTGCAAACATGCATTGCTCATGAGAAGATGGGTCAAAACTGCAAACAACAGTAAATGCCCATTCTTCTTCCTACACAAGATTAGCAGATTCTGTTTTTGGTGTAGAGGCTTCTGCAACAACCATTCCAGCCTCTTTCTTCTTTGCCTCTTTAGCAGCCAGTTTTGGACAGTTCTTTATGATATGATCATTTCCTTTACAGTACTTGCAAAACAATTTCTGCTTTTTGATTTTTTTTCATCTTTGTCTTCGCTCTTCGATTGTGCAAAATTAGCAAATTTCTTCTTACTAATTGAAGAGCTCCATTTTCCTTTGCCCTTCTGACTAGCCAGGAAAGCTTGATCTATAATATGCATAATGGACCTATTCTACTTGGACTGATCTTCTTGTAACAGAAGAGAGGCTTACTCCTCAAATGACAAGGCATTTGGATTGCCTTTCATCATCAACTGAAGAGCAGAAGCAAAACCCTGATATGAATCACGAAGACCCTTCAAAATGGTCAGTACAAGTGAGCTATCTGGTATAACCTCATCAACAGAAATCAATTGTTCCTTCAAGTCTTTGATCTTTGTTAGAAAACTATCCATAGAATCACCTTCATTCATGTGCTCACTCTCCAACTGTTTTCGGAGGTAAGCAACACGAGCCTCATTCCTAGCTTGGTACAATGTGGTAAGTGTATCCCAAGCATCCTTAGTTGTTCTGTAAGAGCGAATGTGAGGAATAATGGTACGTTTGACAAACAAAGCTATCAATGCATGTGCTTGGGCATCTCTGCCATTCCAACGAATTTTCTCTGTAGTAAGTGTAGCAGAAATGGCAAAACAAATAGGAATATGCAGAATATCATCATCTTCGACACCTTCTGCATCAACTTTAGTACCTGCAGTTGTAACAATTGCAGGTGTGATAGGATGTTTTTCAACACCCTGCACAATGTTCCACAATCGTTTTGCAACCAATACATGTCACATCAATTGCAGGTGTGATAGGATGTTTTTCAACACCCTACACAATGTTCCACAATCCTTTTGCAACCAATACATGTCGCATCATATAAGCCCACAATGGGTAGTTAGTACCATCCAACTTATCCTCAACAGCCAACGTACGAAATACATCACTGCTTTCAGCCATGGCTGGTGACTAAAATACCTTGATGCAAAAAATTGACTGTATCTAAAAAAGTTGAACGGAACTGCCAAGATGAGTTCTGCTAAACCTGTAGCTGACTTTGAGACCCTTATATTGGTGAACTAAAACAGGTATATACCTTTGGCACAAAAAGATAAAATGGCCTACACAAGCACTATGATAGTGCGTTTGGAGGCCGAACGAGCTCAGATCGCGATTTTGGCACCACACAACAAAGCTGTTTTGATCTCAGAAACACCCTAAGTATGCTCACCAAATTTCATTTGAATCTGAGACTACAACCGGAGAGGTCTAGACGACACCCTAGATGAAGCGGTGACCTGCTCTGATACTAACTGTTGAAGTTAGACGTCTACGGAAGCACACGAATAGCACAAGGAAGAAGAAGAAGCTTGGAGCACAACACACAATACTGAATGTATTACTAGAGAATGTACAAAGATAAGTAGCCCATTAGGGCAATAGGCGTATATACAAGCCGAGGGGAAAAAACCTCCTAAAGAGGGAAAAAAGTGCCCCCACGGTCCTAGAGTGTACAATACAACCTAAGGGAGAATGATAGAGAGGGAGGAGAAGCCATGCTAAGAATAAAGAAGACGGGATCGCATGTGCTATTAAAAGAGAGGCACATGTGTTTTAGTTGCATGAGCAGATTGGTTCCAAGACATCATGAGTGTGGGGTAGATATGGCTCTCATGATCTTTGTGACTCCATTAAGCATAAGTTGCGATGCTACAGGGAAAGCTTGTGGTGCAAAAATAAAAGTTTTTCTATTTGAGGTGAAAATACGTTGTGAATTTTATTTTTAAGCCTCTATGTCACCTTCCCTCTCTCGATTTCCATTTAATACCTCTAAGTGCAAAGCTCTTGCATTTTCTCTACTGAATTTGGGAAGGATGTTCAGCCAAAACAAATGGAGTTGAAAGATAAAGTGTACTTGGGTTTATCATTTATACTGTGTTAAAACAGACCTAAGCGTATCCTCTATTTTCAAAGTGCCAATATACATGATGATGTTATGCATCTGAGAGTTTAAGATTATAAAATTCCTTTGCTCCAATAGAAAATAAACTTTTCCCTCGAGCTTGGATGAATTCCTCTCATTTGTCCATATATGTGAGAAGGAACCATAGTGTGTCTATTGGGACATTCGTATATGTGAAAGTTTGAGTGTTTGATAGAGTAATACAAGTTGAGAGATTTCAAGGAATTCGGGCAAAAATATAAGCATCTACTCACATCTTTCTCTTCGGCTTAGGACCTCATCACAATCGAAGTAATGTAG
This sequence comes from Ceratopteris richardii, assembly GCA_020310875.1. Lineage (NCBI taxonomy): Eukaryota > Viridiplantae > Streptophyta > Polypodiopsida > Polypodiales > Pteridaceae > Ceratopteris > Ceratopteris richardii. The sequence goes on from CM035429.1 coordinate 62,618,721, forward strand.
TAACCTCAGTGTATGAATAAAAGGAATATCAAGGGAAAGACAAAAGCATTGGATTGAGGCTCAAACAAGGTAACAAATTGTCTCTGAGTCTTGAAGGCTTCCTCGGCCACTGAGCTTTGAAAGCAGGGGTTGGGCGGTGGTCATCCCCCCTCTACAAGGAGAGTACCATGAAGGGGGGGGGGGGGGGGGGAACGCCCCAATATGTACACATGAGCGGGAGCTTCTTTAGTTTTGGGGAACTAGAGGGGGTTATCGAGAAAAAAAGAAAGGAAAATCAGGAGAGAGGGGGGTTCTCACATGTCTATTGGGAGAAGAGGCATTTTTTCGTAGAGGATCTTCTCTTTGGTGGGATTTTTATAGGATGCATTCTCAGGGGAGCTTATCAAAGGTTTTAGAAACCCTTTTGGAGTTTTTCGGGGAGAGCAGAACACTATAAGGAGACTCTATATTTGGTCCCATTATGTAAAGAAGCAACTAGTTAAATGCATTCTATGAGTGTGTATATGCTCTCACTATTCCCATGCATGAACAATTTTATGAGTCAATGGCTATATTCATCCTTCATTTTTGTGTGTATTATACAATGCAGCCTAAGGGAGAATGATAGAGAGGGAGAAGATTTCTTTGCTCCAATAGAAAATAAACTATATGAGAGAAAGAACCATAGATTTCTTTGCTCCACCTTGGATGAATTCCTCTCATTTGTCCATATATGAGAGAAAGAACCATAGAGTATCTGTTGGGACGTGTGTATATGTGAAAGTTTGAGTGTTTAATAGAGTGAGGGCTGTTGCATGTGAGGGTAAGAGAGTGTGTGTGAAGGTTCAGAGAGGAAATCGAAGAGAGGGATGGTTAGAGACGGTCTTTATCACTATTTTGTTAATTCCCTCTAAAGGTCAAAGATTTTATTCTATTTGTATAGTTTATAAAAAAAATGGAAAATGCATGCTAGCTCATAATTCTGTAGTTTTTGTATTGTACTCATAGGGTGAGGGGAAGAAAGAAAGAGAGCAAGGAAAGGAACACTGCAATAGGAGAAGAGAGAAGGACGGTGAGAAGTGAAGGTTGAGAGTGAGGTGAAAAGAGAAAGGTAGGCTGAAGCATATGAAAAAAAAGGGAAAGAAAGAAGAAGACAAGGAAAAAACGGAAGAGAAGGAAGGGAGTGGAAAAAGGGGGTAAAGGGAAATAGAGAGAGAGAAAATGAAAGTAAAATAGGGAGTAAGAGGAAGAGAAAGAGGGAGTAAGGAGAACAATCCCGAGAGGCAACTAGTAAAGCCCGAGTCTATATTTACATATGCACGAGGGGTTCCATTTCCTCTTTTCTACAAATATATTCGATGTATAAATTGTGGACTTAGAGTAATACAAGTTGAGATATTTCAAGGAATTTGGACAAAAATATAAACATCTAACCACTTCTTTCCCTTGGGTTTAGGACCTCATCACAACCGAAAGTAATGTAGTAACACTAGCGTATGAATAAAGGGAATATCAGGGGAAAGATAAAAGCATTGGACTGAGAGTCGGACAAGGAAATTGTCTCTGAGTCTTGAAGGCTTCCTCAACCACTAGGAGCGTCTGGTTAAAAGGAATATACAAAAGGAAGTTACTACATCAAGTTGGAGAGGAACAAGTTAGTAAGAGGTGATTGAGGACAACAAGCCTCATCTGCCATATATATCCCACGTTCAACCACCAATTGTGTATCGAGAAAAGCCTCTAACCATGTGTCATTAAAAACCCTTAAAGTGTGTCAAGGGATGATAGAGACTAAGAGGGGGAGAGTTTTGTAGAGGGCCAAAGATAAGGAAGTAGAAGAAAGAAGTAAAGAAAATTAAGCCCCAAAATTTTCAATAAGTGGTCCATTTTCTTTTTCCAAAATCCATTGTAAAACATTGAGAAACCATGTAAATGCTCAAGAGGATTCCTCCAGATGCATGATCCTTGAAGATTGTAACATTACTTTTGTACATTAGTAGGAATTTAGTGGTTTATAGGAAAAGTGCCAGTCTTTGATGTGAAAGGACGATTTTAAGGGTTAAGGGCACATGTATCACTTTGTGACTCTTTGTAAGAACTTTTTTGTCATTGTGAAGAAATAACAACTAGAATTTTGAATTTGCTTCTTCTTGACTATTTATCTTCTTTTCCATGAGCTTGTATGTGTGTGATGCATGAAATGTGTGCCTAGAGGTGTTTTCTACCCTTCCCCTAACTAAATTAAGCTGAAAGATAGCACCATTGGACGCATCTCATTGTAGTCTTTGAAACGAAACCACTATTGACTATATTCAGGTATTGGAGCTAAGAGATGTCTTGATTTGTGCTTGTTGTGTAATAAGTGTCGTAATACTCATTTTTAGTGAGAGAGGTGACTTGAGAGGTAGTTAACCCTAATTTGTGTGCATTGTTTGTCCATTCACTTCATTAGCCATCATGAGAGCACATGTCCTCATACTCTTGATGTGGTCTAAGTCCTTGGATTGATAATTTAAAAGTGTATCAATCCACCACTATATGCACTTGTTGATATATGAGGTATAGTCTCCTTCATCACAAGTCCCTAAGACATCGTGAGCTTAGGTACACAAGCTCTCCATTGCTAAAGAAATGAGTACAAAGCTCAGAAGAGCTCTAGAATCAATAAGCTAACCTTTACAAATGAGAGCTCTTTCACTTTTATAGTTTTTAGAAGAGCTTTAACCACACTATAATGCCTAGCCAAAGTTTAAAAAATTAACGTCCAAAGACTATTTGAAGGGCCAAAAAAGTAAAAAAATTATAAGATACTACTCACCTTGTGAAGTTTGACTACTACCCTAAGTTTACAATGTGGTCATGGTTATTGCTAAAAATAGGGTTTTATGCCAAAAGTTGGCATTTTTAGAAGTATTTTGGGCATAAAATGGGGAAAAACTATTCTGAGGAGGATTTTGAGTTGGAAAAATTAGTAGGGCCCTTCCTCCTTCACTTCCATGCCCGTACTCCTCTTTCTCTGTACTATTTTCCCTTTGATTGAGCTTTGATTTCTCTGACTTTAACTTTTTGGCTATTTTTTGAGCTTCATCCAAAATTTGTAGATATGTTATGCTCTAGATCCATGCACTCTCCGATGCATTCATTCAAAGTGTTTTTCCTTCAAATGTACTTAAAAAAACATAATTTTCCATTAATCAATCCCCTCAAACCTTTTTCAAGTGGTCTTTCACAAATTAGGCAATGATCTACATATTGCTTAAAATTTCTAGATGCCTCATGGCGGATTCATGTATAGCCTATTTGAATTTGTAAATCAAAGAAGTGGAATTGTGCTTGACTCCTCTCTTTGAGAATTCTCTATTAAAATATTCTAACAAAGATTCTAGATTTCTAATCATGCCTATGATCAATGGTTGAAACCATGATAGTGGAGTTCCATTGAGAGTTAAGCCAAAAGATTCATACTAAGTAAAGAAGTTTGTAATCTTCCCTTCTCTCAAGTCTTGCTTGAATTCTATTATAGTAATTTTTCATGTACTTCACCACTTGGTATAGTTAAAGGCATCTGTGTAGATCTTGAGATCTTTGCATCAAGTTTGTAGCTTGTGCTTGTTCATTTTCTTGTATGTTTGTCTATGTTGCTTACACATTTTGGTATTGAGATCATGCCCTAGTTTGGAATCTATTTGGTGGCATGCCTAGAAATCAAGAATTTACTTCTTCATTAGAATTCTAAGAGGATTCTCAGAGGGGTTCATGATTATTGCTAGTATACCTCTATTGCCTTGCAAATTGGATCCTTCACCTAAGTTTCCACCAACAAAATGTTGAGGATTATGTCCTATGTTTGATTTATTTGACTCATATGTCTCCCAAAAAGAGTTTCCTGATTTATCCTTGAACTCATGAGAGAAACTTTGAATGAAATTGTTGTGAAACCTATAATATCACTCTTTTAGTATGTGGATTTACAATATTTTGAATCAAGATTTCTTGCAAATGAGTTTGTCCGTGTATATTCCTTTCCAACAAGGCTCATATTCAAGGATCTTCCTGTAACAACCTAAGAAATTATGATCACCACATGCTAGAGAGATAACTCTCCTCCCAACCAAATGCCTCTATATATAGATCTCTCCAGGGAACTGCCTTCTTGGACACGTGGATACTAACCATCCAAGTGTCGGCCATTTAACTACATGTGCGTCAAGTGTCCCAATTAACTTGAGTTAACTCAAGTGCATGCTTCTAGAAGGCTCGAGATCTCTTTGGGCAAAATATTCTCCCCGTGTCTCCCATGGGGATTGAACCCAAGACCTCTTCCTTCACATCCTTGAGACTTAATGTAGCTCAAGCGTAAGCACCACCTCCTTTACTTGTCAATCTGCGGAGACGTGAGGACCGGTATGAAGACCACGAGCAAGTGAAGGCACAAGTGCGTGAGTGAAGGCACACAAGCATGCACACACATACACACACACGCGCACACGATAAGATCAAAGAGAGGAACAATGGAAAGCTTCTATTGCCAAAGAGTTCTCTTACAAAAGCTCTATCCTCTAACAAGCTAACCCCAAAAATGAGCTCTCTAGCTCTTTTTATAGTTTTTTGACTAGTTTTGGCCCTGTCCAGACCTAGTGTCCGGCCTAGTTAAAAATTAGGTTCCAGGGCTTATTTGAGGGCTCAAACGGAGTCTAAAAATTATGAAAATTGGTATGATGATAGTTCTAATACTCCTCAAGCTCAAGGACTCCTTGGCTTGAACAAAATGGAGTTACAAAAATAGAAAATGGTATTTAGAATGGTTTTTAGTGATGAAAATCACTATTTTTGTAGGGAATTCTTGTGAAAATTTGACATACACTTCTTGGAGCTCCCTACTTGCTCCCTTTCCTTGTGTGTCCACCTTTCTGATGTACTTCCATGCTTTGTCCTTGACTTTGAGCTTCAACACTCCTCCCCCTCTCGAGTCTGTCATCCCTAACAGACCCTTGTTGTAGTGGTTGTTCCAAGTAGTGCCTTGAGAGGGAGTGTCCCTTCTATATGAACAAAAGTCGTCTGACTTCCAGATGTGGCAAGGTTGGCTGTCTGGTTCTTCATCTATCACTGCGAGTCTTTGCAAGTTGTAGTCTCTTGGTATGTGCTTCTTCCTTGGATTCCAGCATGACTGTGTCGTTGTGAGTCTCCGTTGATGTTTTCTAGATCTTCCAAGGTTGATGTTCATAGTAGTCATGCCAAGTACTCATAACCCATATTGAGTGATGGGTAAGTGTGTTTGTGCATGAGTGGAGGAAAATATGTGCCTTGTGCACGGCCTTGTAATGTAGCCCTATGAATGCTTACTTGGGAAATGCATTGGAAGAAGTATGGTGCAAAAATTGGGGGTCTTGAGCTAAGTGCTCAAGGGTATGCTGACGAAGAGGTTTCCTAAGCTATCATGTTTATGGTGTTGCCAAAGTAAAGATACTTACCATGATGAAGGTTCGATCAATGTTTATCTCTTCGTGTTGTACTCCCGACATTTGTGATGGAACATTGTCGATGAATGTCCATGTTGATGGTCCACTGATGAAAATTTTATGAGTGCCTGGTCTTGTCTCCTCTTTTCAAAGCAACATTTGCCAAATACTGAGAATTGAATTTCTTTATATTCCTTGGCAAACAACACTGGGTAACTACACCAAGCTTAGTTTCACATATTCTCTTTAGCTCACCATACGCAGGAGTCTTCTCATCCAGTATACATACAAGGATTTGCGGTGTACCCTTTGCAGATATCTCCTTGGATGCTCTCGTACATACAGTAGTTAAGCATCACTCAAGTTGTGGACCTTCAAGCTCTTCCCTCCTACCATGGTAAGGGGAAACAGTAGTTGTGGATACCATGTCCATGCCAGGTGCTTGACATCTACCAGATAAGACATCAATAATATCATCTGCTAGCCCAGACACACTTCTATCCAAACTAAGAATTGCCCAATAGTCAACAGTTCCAACTTCAACTAAGCATGACTCATTCATGTTCCATGAGCGAAACCTCGGAACAAATTTTGTCTCTCTCTCTTTTTTTTTTTTTTGGAGCTATGTCAGAAAACAAGAAGGCAAATGTTAGTATCAGTAAAAATAGTTGACATACATCCATGTGCTCTTGTGCATGGGATTCACAAATGTGTCTATGCACAACCATGTAATGTGGCCCTATATTAATGCATACTTTTGAAATGCATGAACTGAATGGTGCAAAAGACAGGGTTGTGCAAGGAGCACATGGTTGTCGCAAGTCAAGGTTGTCAATGTTGCTTGCAGATGCTGATATGGCCTTTGCTCGAGGTATCCATTAGATCTTGAGATGATAACTGATCCTTCCTCCTTACAGGGATCCATTTGAGAATGATCTTCGACTGTGTAGTGAGCATCTTCGGCCTATTCATCCTTGGCTGGTTTCTTGATTGTTGTGTCCCTTGTGGTTGGAGCGTTGTTCTTGTAGGGGCCGCTGATGCTTTTGGCTTCCAAACCCATATCCTTGATGATTGTCTTCTGACTCTTGTGGAAGAGGTGATTTGATCTTCTTTCATTCTCTATATGCAATTCTTACCCTTTTCTCTTTGTGGCTTCTTTGTTGAGACCGTTCGCATGTGGGAGAACATAGGTTGTTGCGGATGTAAGAGCTTCTTAGGTACCCACATCTCTAATTGCCCTTGTTGAGCTGCCACTAATTTCTTAGGCACCCAAACTTGTCGGATACCTTGTGGTTGAGCTTGTCCAAGCTTCTTCCTTCATCTTCTGGCCTGGTGGGAGTCCCTGGAGGGAAATTGTGGGGTTAAGGCCAGTGGTTGCTCTCCTTTTCGTACCCATATCTGCTTCATGCCTGGCACTACTTTCCTTTGGAAATCCCGTTGTCTATTTGATATAGCAGTTGTCCTGTTCTGTTGTGCCTGCCTTGTTGGTTGAGTTGTAGTGGCGGCATGAGTCCTTGCACCAGAGGAGGAGTCCGCTTGTCTTTGAGCCTGTTCTTCCATGATTGAGTTCTCCTGCAACATAGAGCTTTCGACGCATACAACATCTCTTTTGCTAAGATTAGTCCTAGGAGGACTACAAGATGTGACAACTAGATTTGTGAGCATGCCATTTTCTAGTTCTAATGTAAAGCATTGTCCCTGGACCCAAACTTGAAGAAGTTGACTTCTTAGGTTCAAGTTGACTGCATTGTCATAAATCCAATCTTGTCCTAAGACGAGTGGGTCTGTAAGGTTCTCATCTTGACACACTAGCACTTTGACTTTCATTGGAACATCGTGAAGGTAGATGGGAAGTTCCACCTCGCCCAAACAAGGGGTTTCCACACCTCCCAATCCTATGAGATAAGCTTCTATGGGATTGATGTTCAACTGCAAGTCTTGGCAGTAGGAAAGTCTAACTGCACTACTTGTTGCTCCTGAGTCAATCAATGCTTTCACAATCCTTGCACCCTTTCCTTGTCCTATCTCTATGGTCACAAATGAACGTCAATCAATGACTCGAGAAGTCGCTATGCCTGATTTTTGGCACATATACATGTGATATTTTGGGGCTTTTGAGTTGACATCTAGGCCTAGTCGCCTTAACTTATTTCGCCTTATGCGCTCTCTAGCCTCTGCTTGTGCTTCTTCTCTCACCCTTAACTCCTCTTCTTTTCGCTTCTTAGCAGTGTTGAGTCTCGTAAGCATATCCTCTGTAAGAGGTTCTTGGTATAACTTGACTCTACATCCACTAATATAGTTGGGCAAGATATCACCTTCTAAAGTAGCTAATTGAACTGCACCACTAGTGGAAATTCTGTTAATGATCATGGGTCCATATCCTCATTTTTCCGACTTACGGGCATGTTGTTTTAGTGTGTAAACCAACACTAGATCTCCCTCTTTCAGTCCCTTATCCTTGATGTGTGCATCCAAGTATGCCTTTTTTCTTTTCTTTGCAACATAGATGCCTGCTGCCGCTCGTAGCCTCGTCTCACCCAAGCGTTCTAGGTCAAAGATCCTAGAGGACAATTCATGTCCATTCCACTCATGCTCTTGTGCTACTTTTAAGGTTGGGATGAGGAAGTCCAATGGTAGAACAACATTCTGTCCGAAGACCATCTGAAATGGGGTGGCATTGAGTACCGTTTTGTAGGCAACTCGATAAGCCCAAACAACATGATGAAGTTGTTTGTCCAAATCAGAGTGTTTATTATTTACCAGTTTTGTCAATACGTTACATAGGATCTTATTCGTGCTCTCGGCTTGTCCGTTAGCTTGTGGGTGATAGGGGGCAGACTTCTTATGTATCACCAAGAATTCTTGGAGAAGATTTTCAATGATTTCATTCAAGAAGTGTGTGCCTCTATCGCTTACTAGTTCTATTGGTAGTCCATATCTAGTGAACACGTTCTCGAATAAGAACTTAGCCATCGTCTGAGCATCATTCTTTGTTGTGGCTTTGACTTCTACCCACTTTGTAAGGTAATCTGTGGCTACAATAATATACTCTGCATGGGAGTTTCTAGTTGGGGGGTTAATAGGACCTATGAAGTCTATGCCCCACTTCGAAAATGCATGTCCTCCCATCATGAGCCTCAAAGGCATCTCGTCTTTTTTGATAGGATATTGTGCACGTTGGCATGTGTCACATTTCTTCACATAGGTATGAGCATCCATATGAAGAGTGGGCCACCAAAGTCCTGAGAATAGAATGGTCTTGATCACTCGGTCAGGACCAAAATGTCCACCTGCAACACCACTGTGTGTAGTCTGTAAGACCTTTAAATAGTCTGATTCATGAACGCACAATCTTAAGTAACCATCTTTGCCTCTTCGCTATAGGTTGTCTCCTACTAAGGCATAGCCTTGAGCCTCTTTCTCCATGCTTCCTCTTCTTGCTAGACTAGAGTCTTTGGGTAATCTTCCCGATCTCATAAATTCTACCAATGGAGCACTCCAATCCGGAATTAATGACACTTGATAAAGGGTTGCATGCACCACTGGGGGTTTTTCCTAACACACTGGACAATTCTTAATCCACTCATGAATTTCTTTGTCCATGCTAGGCCAATACACTCCTAAATGTTTTAGATTATGCAATGTGTGCTGTTTAGAATAATGATTTCCTAGCAATCCTTCATGAGCTTGTTGCAACCAACTACTATGTTCATCGTCCTCAACACAACAAGCTAATGCAACGTCAGTACCTTGTTTGTACATGCTTCCTGCCAATATGTGATATTTTTATGATTTTACAATTTCTTCTTGTGATGTTTTCACATTCTTATTTGCAGGTCCGAAGGTTAGGACTGGTACTAACCTATTTGCCCATTTAGGAACAACTTCTAAATTGAACAGATAAGCATTGGGTAATTCATCAGACACTCCTTGCGGTGACTCTCCTGAAGTGATGCGAGAAAGGTGATCTGCCCGAAGGTGGGTTCTACCTTTCCTGAAAACAACTTCAAAGTCATCTTCCATTAGTAAGAGGAACCATCTTACTAAGCGCCCAGTATTGCAAGGTTTATTGACTAAATATAACAAAGCTTGATGATCAGTGAAAAACTTGAATTTGTTGGCCAATAAATAGTGTCTAAACTTCTTCACAGCATATACCATGCCTAAGCCCTCTTGCTCAATCGTGGTATAATTTCGTTCAGCTGCGGTGAGCTGTCTACTAGCATATGCTATGGGCAAATCTAAGTTTCCTTCACCTGTGGGTTGTGCTAGCACACATCCTATGGCATGATTGGATGCATCCACATGGACATGGAATGGTTTATTCCAATCAGGAGTGGTCATTATTGGTGCTGTGCACAGACGTTTCTTTAGTTCATTGAAAGAATTCTCGCATTCGTCGTTCCACTCAAAATTAGACAACAGGGCATAAAGGGGTCTAGCTATGATTGCATACATGTGGATAAACCTACGGTAATATCCACAATGGCTCATAAAGGCTTGTACCTCTTTAAAATTCCTTGGCCTTGGTAGCTCCACTATGGCTCGTACCTTATCTTCATCTGTTGAGATTCCATTCTTAGAAACAATATGACCTAAGATTTTACCTTGACGCACCATGAACACACACTTTTCTGGGTTCAGACACACTCGATATTCTCTACACTTGTTGAAGATTTGTCTGAGCTCAGGGATGTGAAATCTTCTTTCTTGGGAATGAGCACATAAATCATCCACATACACTTCTAAGCTCTTTCGCAAGAACTCTTTGAAGACATGACACATGAGCCTTTGGAACATTGCAGGTGCATTGATGAGCCCAAATGGCATCACACGAAATGCAAAGATTCCCCACTCTGTGGCAAAAGCCGTTTTGTGTTGATCTTCGGGGGCAATGGCTACTTGATTGTAACCTGAAAATCCATCAAGGAAGCTATAAACTTCCTTGCCTGCAACACGCTCCAAAAGGTGTTCTGTGATTGGAAGCGGATAACTATCTCTGATAGTAGCGGCATTAACTTTTTTAAGGTTAATACACACTCGCAACTTTCCATTCTTCTTGGGAACCACTACAATGGGGGACACCCATTCCGTATGCTCAATCTCATAGATAAATCCAGCTTCAATCTACCTATCAATTTCTTCTTTTATCTTGGCTGCATAAGTGTCATTATATGTGTAGGGCTTCTGTTTGGTGGGCTTAGCATCGGCAGTCATGGGGATAGTATGAGAGAAAATTCTTGGATCTACCCCTTTCAAGTCTCTATAGTGCCACGCAAACACATCCCTATATTAGAGCTATGAGCTCCATCTCTTCTCTTGCACTTAGGTCATCTCCTATATATGTGCATCTCTCTTCGTTCTCTTCAATGGTCACTACAACTTTCTTGGTCTTTTCTTTATTATCATATGATTCTCCTATGATGGCCTCTCTCTTAGGCATTCGTACCAAAATTTTGCGGTCGTCAACTTCATATTTCTTGAAGTTTTCTGGTACTTCAAACAATGATTCCTCCTCTTCTTGTTTCACTGCTTTTCTTTTCTTTTTCTTTTGACTGCTCTCACTTCCATCCTTTGAATTTACCATTTTAATACTTGTGAGAGGTTCTTCTTGTTTCTGGGTGAACACTCCTATATCTTCTAGATAGTGCTGCTCTGAGTTAAAGCAATTATCCATCACAATGGACTCTATATCATCGTCATTCTCTTCTTCTTCTATGACATCACTAGGGTCACATTCTTCTAGCAAGGGCTGACACATGAACACTGAAATATCATAACCCTCCTCATCACAATGAGGTGTCCATTGTTCTTCATTGACAGCAATGTCCATGGTGGCTAAGATTTCTGGCCAGCCATGAGGCTTGAATTCCTCATCTGGAAAGATCATTGGTGTGTAGGCTGGGTCTCTAACTGGTCTCTCTCCTGGTGAAGTTCCTTCTTCTCTTGCCTTTAAACGTTTTTCCTCTTCCTCTGCGACCTTGCACATCCACAGGTGAGTATCTTCATGCAGCCATGATGGATCAAGTGAACTTTCAGAATGCACAGAGATGGAATCTTCTTTTGCTTTGTGGATAGGATTCCATTGTAGGGGTGGTACATCTCTAAAGGAGTAATCCTTCAAATTGACCTTGGTGGTGACCCCTAAGTGTTGTAAGTACAAGGAGTTGGTTCCCCAATCCTGTACTATTTGCAATTGTCGTAGGAAGGGTCTTCCTAGGATCATCTCATAAACATTATTTTTCTCAAAGTCACATATAGCAAAGGTATGCTCAAACTCTACCCCACAGGTGGTTAGAGTTATCCCTTCTAGCAATCCTAGAGGTCTTTCAAAATGACCGTTAGCCATTTGCAGCTTCATTCTAGTTGGTCTTAATGTGGGTTTGCCCCATTGCTTCCACAAGGAGGTGGTCGCAATAGCAACACCAGCACCTGAATCTATGATTGCTTTGTTTGTGTAACCTTGGTAGGTGATTGGAAGATAAGTGTTACCTTCTTCACCCTCACACCTGTCTCCTATTTTATCGAGAGGTATCTTTGGAACTTTTTGCTTAGAGCCTGTTTTTGGCATATTGGAATCAAGTTCCAGGACCTGATCCTTCACATGGTTCCATAGCTCAGGTTTTGCTTTGAGCAGCTCTTCTACAGTGAGGTGACACTGAACCTTAGTGTTCCTCACGACATCAGTGTTCCTTGGAACCACTGAGTCTTCATTTCTTACCAGTATTGTGGGAGCTCTAATCTGGAGAGATTCAGATTCCCATGGGCCTGGAAATTGAGGCAGTTCTTCTAAGGTATTAGATTCAAAATCTAATCTTTCGTCTTCTTGTTGCTCTACTTGATCTCCGTAAATAGATGGAATGTCTTGGGGAAATTGATCATGAAGATCATCAATTTCAGGAATAGGAGGGGAATTACCCTTCTCCTTGGCCCATTTCTCTTCTTGTATTTCTCGCAAGAACAAAAATGGGCCAAGGAGTACTGTTGAATTGAAGGAGGTATTCCAGCATCCGTGGAATTAGGAACATAAGCTCCCATTGGTGGTGAGCTTCTTCTCTCAATAACTGGTTGAGCTTGTGGAGGTAAAGAGACTTGTGGTCTGTTTACCAATTGCTCTAATCTTTCTAATAAGCCCTGGAAATGCAAATCTGGTTTGACTGAGTTTGCCTGATTGAACTTTTGACTAGTCTCAAGTATAGCTTGAGCTTGTTCTACCATTTTCATGCACATTTTCATCCGTTCAATATCTAAATCTGCTCTAGGGTAACTCTTGTCTAGGTTTGCAGCTATTGGCCCTTCTTGAAGTCGAGCCTGGTAGGCCTTGAATATCATGTCCAAGCCTTCTGGGGTTGGGTTTGCAAGAACAGACCCTGGTTGCGGCCTATTTACAATTGGTGGTGGGGTGGGATGAGATGGAGTGGATGGAGTTTCGGCATGCGAAGGGTTTTGAGATGCAATGTCTTCTATTTTTGTTTTTGCGTCTTTCAAGCTTTCTTCTAATTCTGATAACTTTTTATTCCACTTGTGATTGGCCTTCTCTTTGGTATCTTTCCATGTTCTAGTTTTCCTCTTACTAGGCTCTCCTAATTCACTCGACTCCAATTGTTCTGCTGGTTTATCTTGTTTTAATGTTTGTGCCCTAGTAACTGCCTGTACAGGAGCCACATTACTGCTACTGGCACTTGAATCTGCCACTAAGCCTACCACATTAATGGGTGTAATCTTGGGTGCACTAGAGGGGTTTCTTGGACAATCTCTGGGGAGATGGTCTTTGCCACAATCAGGGCAAAAAGCCTGTATTGTGACGGCCTGTCCTTGAATCGGAGATGGTGGGTGGGGACAATCACGAAGGAAATGGTCGCCCTCATATCTGAAACATGGTCCTCTAGGGGCTTGTGGTCTTACTTGTCTCAATTGGGGCCTAGGGTTAGCATTTGTGTACATGACATTGGAGCATTCTGGCTCCCAATTTTGCTCCATAGGTGGTGCCTCATATTGATACGAGTAAATCTCACTATGCTCAGGTGACTCAGTGTAATAAGCATGTGGACTACCTTCATGGGAGTAGTCTGAACTATGAACATGAGAGTCATTATCTGGTATCAATGGGGTTAGTGGCACTAATGATCTATTTGGATTTTCCTCTCCCACAGCTACTTGACTGGAATCACATTGGCAAGAGTTGGTGGTTGGTTTCCCAAGACTGGTTGTGGCCTATATGGTGCCTGATATGCTCTTGTGGTCTATAATATGGCTGTTGGTATTGGTTCTGATACCTACCTTGTGCGTAAGGTTGCTGATAATTCTGTCTAACAGCTTGCCTATTATAGGGACAATCTTAAGCCGTATGGTTTGTGTACTTCCTTTCAATAGTGCAGTATGGGGTATTCCTTTCTCTCATGTTCTGGTTGTGCATTGGGCATACATTAGCCATGTGGTCGCCTTCGCAAGTATAACACCGATTCAATGGGGTGACTCTCTGTGTTTGTCTATTTTGGACTCCTAGCTTCTTGGCAACTTGCTCTGCTATCTCATCCAGCTCAGTGGAGGCTCTGGAGGTATGACTAGTAGAACTATCAGAGTCTTTATAGAGTTTGGATAGTCCTAACTCCTCACCCAAGTTATCTTCTATGTCAATGCAGGTCTGCACACACTCTTCTATGCTTCTAGGCTCTTTCAAATACACATATGATCTTAACTTTGTGCTCAGTAAGCCATCTAAGAACAAAGCCACTTGTTTGGCTGGTGTGGGTAACTCTGGAGTAGGGCATCTTTCTAGGTACTGTTTGAACCTTCTACCTGCTAGTCGCACTGTTTCTTGGGGTGTCTGCTTGAAACTGTGGATCAAAGATGATGTGTTATGCTTGATACCACTCTTGGAAAATTCTACAATGAATTCATCTAGCAGCAAACCTATATCGCGATAGTTGCGACTACTCAGTGGTTGAAACCAAGCCAATGCAGTGCCCTTAAGAGTCAAACCAAATGCCTCGTACTAGGTGAACAAGTCCTCAACCTGTTCAACTCTTAACACTTGTTTGAACTCGGCCACATGATCATAAGGATCTCCGGTCCCATCAAAATAATTCTTCATTGCCTTGATCACTTGAGTGGGTCTAAGGGTTCTTGGGTGCTCTCGGGGTCTAGGCAATGGAAACTCCTGTTCATCTCTTTGTTGCCTATGTGCTTGATGTCTCTCTCTTTCAGGTCTTTCATTTTCAAATCCTAATCTATTTCTGCCCACGGTGTGTGCAAAACTTACCTCAGGTCTCTCTCTAGTTCTTTCTCTCTAGGCTTCATGAGCTTTGGATGATCCTACTCCTTGGAGGTCATGGGACACATTGGATCTTGATGGAGGGAAAATCAATTTATTCTTCCAAGTATATGCATGTCTATCATGTTCTGTTACCAAGAATATTTTCTCTGATGTGTTATCCAAGTAGACAACTTTTCCTGGTATCTCTGGGTCCTTGAGCTCATAGATGATGACTATGCCCAATTGGCTAGGTTGATCTGCCTTGAATCTCCAAAAGGATTCCTCTATTTCTCTATTCAAGAATAATTCTATACTTTTGTTGTCTTGAGGGATCCAATCTAGAGTGATCACTCTGGTCAAAACTGACTTGCCTCTAGGAGTCTAGGGTCCTTGTCCTACATTTCCTTGTTCTAGGTCTCCTATCTCATTCTCAGAAATGATATTTCCAAACTCATCGGTCCTATCTGGTTGGTTGGTGACCACATACATGGTTCCTTCCTTATCAATGTATGAACCCTCTTCGAACTTGACTACTGGGTGTTCAAGTCCAAAGGATTGATCTGGATTTTTGAGTTGGACCACTAATCGCCTTAGGCCATCCTCATAGATGCGAGCACCTAATCGGTTGGTCCGAATATATTCCAATTGTGTCTTATAGGGACCTTCTGGTGTTTGTAGATGGGTAGTCCCTGAGCCACCTGCAGGTTTCCCCATGCTAAAAGACATTTTTGAGTCACTTGTGTCTGAACTTAGTCTATAAGGATGACCACTTAGTTGTTCTGCCCAAGACTTAGTTGTATGGTTGACACTAGCCTCAGAAGATCTAATGCTTTCTTTATCCTTGCCTAGGTGTCTACCAGATCTCAGGTTCATAAGCTTTGTCTTCTAGTCCCAAAATTCCCCTTTGTATTGCTCAAAATCCCTTGGAGCCCCCTTGGTTTCCTAGTCCCACTTGAGGGTCAACTTCAAATTAGTCTATCTGAAAATCAACGCATTATTCTTATAAAAAAACAGTTGAGGTCGTGTAGGATTCAAAACGAGCTTTCCAACGAGCTATAGAGCTCAAAAAATGGACTTTGGATGAAAAAGTTATGTCAAATCAAGCTCCTGGGGGTCAAAACAGGCAAACGGGACCTTTTGGAAAAAATCGCGATTTTGTGAAATCAAGAGAATCGCGATTTTGTGAATCTCAAGAGAATCGCGATTTTGTGAATCTGAAGAGAATCGCGATCGTGTGAAATCAGAGAATCACGATTGTGTGAAATCAGAGAATTGCGATTGTGTGAAATCAGAGAATCGTGGTTGTGTGAAATCAGAGAATCGCGATTTTGTAAAATCAGAGAATCGCGATGCTGTGAAATCAGGGAATCGTGATGTTATGAAATCAGAGAATCGCGATTTTGTACCTTGAGAATCGTGTTTTCACAAAATCGTGTTTTGGCTGAAAATCGTGATTTGTGAGAATCGCGATTATGAGCAGAGAATCGTGTTTTTGAGAATCGCGATTTTGTGTAGAGAAAATCGTGTTTTTGAAAATCACGATTGCCAACAGAGAATCGTGTTTTCACAGAATCGTGTTTTGGCTGAAAATCGTGATTTGTGAGAATTGCGATTTTGAGCAGAGAATCGTGTTTTTGAGAATTGCAATTTTGTGTAGAGAATCGTGTTTTTGAAAATCGCGATTGCCAACAAAGAATCATGTTTTCAGAGAATCGTGTTTTTTTGGCTGAAAATCGTGATTTGTGAGAATCACGATTTTGAGCACAACCACAGAATCGCGATTCTGAGAATGACCTCAGAATCGTGTTTTCTTCAGAGGGTTTTTAGGCGGGAAATAGAGAATCGTGATTTTTCAAAAAAATTTGAATTTTTCATAGAATCGCGATTTTCTTCACAGAATCGTGTTTTTTGGCGGGAAATTCAAATTTTTGAGTGCCGAGCAACGGCGAGCTCCGTATGTGTAGAAAATCATGAAAAAATACAGCGCTTGCTCTCTCTTGCACTTCCTAACTCCTCCTCCCACAGTAATGCATGAAAGATGGTATGAAAATGGTGAAAATGCACTAAAAAGCAAGAAATTTCTATGAAGAAGAAGATGGAGATGGTGATGATGATGAAGATGAAGAAGAAAAATCAGAAAATGAACAAAAATGACAGTTTTTTTACCTTCCAACGTCGTAAATCTACGATCTTACCATCACAACGCTCGTCCTTGAAGCTCTCTCCCCGGCAACGATGCCAAAATTTGGTGTAGCTCAAGCGTAAGCACCACCTCCTTTACTTGTCAATCTGTGGAGACGTGAGGACCGGTATGAAGACCACGAGCAAGTGAAGGCACAAGTGCGTGAGTGAAGGCACACAAGCATGCACACACATACACACACACGCGCACACGATAAGATCAAAGAGAGGAACAATGGAAAGCTTCTATTGCCAAAAAGTTCTCTTACAAAAGCTCTATCCTCTAACAAGCTAACCCCAAAAATGAGCTCTCTAGCTCTTTTTATAGCTTTTTGACTAGTTTTGGCCCTGTCCAGACCTAGTGTCCGACCTAGTTAAAAATTAGGTTCCAAGGCTTATTTGAGGGCTCAAACGGAGTCTAAAAATTATGAAAATTGGTAGGATGATAGTTCTAATATCCTCACGCTCAAGGACTCTTTGGCTTGAACAAAATGGATTTACAAAAATAGAAAATGGTATTTATAATGGTTTTTAGTGATGAAAATCACTATTTTTGTAGGGAATTCTTGTGAAAATTTGACATACACTTCTTGGAGCTCCCTACTTGCTCCCTTTCCTTGTGTGTCCACCTTTCTGATGTACTTCCATGCTTTATCCTTGACTTGAGCTTCAACACTTAACCACTAAGCTAAGTGGATCACTTGTTCACAAGAGGACAAGACCTCCTAGTAAGTCTAAATTTGAGATCTTTGGTCATACACACGAATGACCAAACAGTGTCTGATTTCAAATCCGTCTGAACCAGTCGGACCCTAGATCATAGGTCTACTTTATTACATTCTTCCCCCCTTGGAAAATATTTTCATCCTCAAAAATAGAGCTATATATCTACTGTAGGCAACCCCCGAGCCTCATGTTCTGAAATTGGAAGAACATGATCATGTTCTAGAACTAGAAGAACATGTCTCATCTCTGTGGTGGCATTCCTGTCCAAATGATTCAAAAACACTGTCTCACTTTGCACTTTGATAAACTGATCAAAGTACAAAGTATTGAATGAATAATAAGGGTGGATCAAAAAACATCTCTAGTCAATTCACAATTCCTCGATGTGCAATCTAGGCACAAACATGTGAATTGGGTGGATACAAATTACTAGTCCATTTCTGGGCATGACTAGTGCATGGACTTAGTACTGAAGGTGGGATTCTTATCCCTCACAAGACTTTGAGAACTCTTGATTCACTTGAATTTGTTTTGGAGAACTTGAAGTTTGGTTGTCCCAAACATCTAACTTGGATGTTTGTGCAATGGTTTACTCCTATCCAACAATTGCATGATTTTTTTTTCTCGACTAGAGGACTACTTTGTCCTAATGAGTTTAAAAATCCTGTTGGAGTTAGACGTCTGCGGAAGCACGCAAACAGCACAAGGAAGAAGAAGAAGCTTGGAGCACAACACACAAGACTGAATGTATTACTAGAGAATGTACAAAGATAAATAGCCCATTAGGGCAATAGGCGTATATACAAGCCGAGGGAAAAAAACCTCCTAAAGAGGGAAAAAAGTGCCCCGGCGGTCCTAGAGTGTTCACACACATCACTACCTAAATATATCAACAAATGCCCCCTGGGAGTGATGCGGTGAACAAGGAACTGCCACTCATGTATAAGGAAGTGCCAAGCTATGTGGAAATCACTCCACAAAAGGAAGTAAGCCCAAAGCTTTGTGAAAAGCTTCAAACTTCTCCCTAGGCAGAGCCTTCGTGAAAAGGTCTGCAATGTTCTCCTGCGTGGGCACATATGCCAAGCTGATCTCCCCAGCAGAGAACCTCTCCCTGACATAGTGATAATGCACCTCAATGTGCTTAGTGCGAGCATGGAACACAGGGTTCCTCGCAACTGCCAATGCGCTCTGACTGTCAGTGAAAATGGTGGTGACAGAAGACTGGCCAACACCCAAATCAGCCATAAGGCGTCTGAGCCACACACACTCAACAGTCGCTGTGAAAGCTACCCTATACTCAGCCTCACAACTGGAAGTGGCCACAGTAGGCTGCTTCTTGCTCAACCAAGATATACATGAGCTACCAAGCATGAAGCAAAAACCACTGGTGGACACATGAGTGTCATAGCAACCAGCCTAATCTGAGTCAGAAAAAGCATGCAAATCTGGTGGTAGTGATCCCCCCTTGGGATAAAACAACCCAAGTAGCCGAGTACTACTCAAGTAACGAAAGATGCGCTTAACCGCCTTCCAATGCGTGACTCCTGGGCAATGCATAAACTTGCTCATCTATGAGACAGCAAACTGAATATCTGGCCGAGTAATGCATAAGTAAATCAAGCATCCAATAGCCTGCTAATAGAGAACAGCATCAAATGCATCTCCAGCATCATGAAGACTCAATCGTAAACCTGTCTCCATAGGAGTGGCAATAGGCTTACAGTCTTCAAGGCCAAAATGCTGCAATAATGTATCAACATATTTCGTTTGACACAAAGCCATTCCACCATCAACTTGCATAAGCTGAATGCCCAAATAGTGATGCAAATGCCCCAAATCAAACATCTCAAATGAGGCATGCAAATCAACCTTAAAATCAGCAATATGCTTCTCAATAGGACCAGTGAGCAGCATGTCGTCTACATAGACAACAATGATCAGAAGCACATCATTAGCACGCTTAACATATAAGGTGCTTTCAATTGGACTGTTCTCAAAACCATGCGCAATCAGATAGGCCTGTATCTTCTCATACCAAGCACGTGGTGCTTGCTCTAAACCATATAACGCCTTCTTTAACCTGCACACCTGGTTTTCATGCCCTTTCTGCACAAAGCCACGGGGCTGAAAAACATACACTTCTTCATGCAAGTCACCATTCAGAAATGCTATTTTAATGTCCAACTGATGTACATTCCAACCATGATGGGCTGCAAGTGCACAAATGCTCCGAACAGTAGTCATACGGCATGTAGGTGCAAAGGTCTCATCAAAATCAATGCCTCTTTCCTACGCATACCCCTTTGCAACAAGCCTAGCCTTATACCTGTCAACTGTACCATCAGGTTTACGCTTCAGCTTGTATACCCACTTAGTGCCAATGGCCTTCTTGCCAAGAGGCAAGTCACATAAAGACCATGTATCATTCTTCATTATAGCATCATATTCAGATTGCATAGCAGCCATCCAATTTTCTGAATTCTGTGCTTCATCAAAAGAAATAGGATCATTCTCATCACAGAGACTAGATGCAGCCATAGCATAGCAATCTGATGCAAAGGAGGCACTATGAGAGCCTAAACGAGTATGATATGACAAAGGTGCATCTAATTTGCTGTCACGCAAAGTCTGCACCAGCCATTTTGGCATAGTTTTTGCCTGCTCAATATCAGCTCTCTCATCAGCAAGTGCATCATGTAAATCTGCATCAGAAATGGAATGATCTGCATCATCATATGAAACCTGCAAAGCTGAGAAGTTGCCTCATTAGGACCAGCACTAGACTATCCACCTGTAAAAAGAGGCATCAAAGTATCATACATGTCTTTGGAGCTATGTTAGTACATGAACGCAATGGCTGAATAGCATCTTCCACAAATACAACATCACGGCTAACCAGAATGCGTTTAGTCTGTGGATAATACAGGCGATAGCCTTTACTTTCAGAACTGTATCCAACAAAAATACATTTAACTGCTTTATCATCCAATTTTCTGCGATGTTGTTCAGGCACTAATGCATATGCCAAACAACCAAAAACACACAAATGAGCAACAGATGGCTTGCGGTCATGCCAAGCCTCATATGGAGTGATAGACTGCAGTGCTTTAGTGGGACACCTGTTCAGTACATATGTTGCACACATGACGGCCTCAAGCCAGAAACTATGAGGTAAAGCTTGACTCTTGACCATACACCTCGCCATCTCCATGAGAGACATGTTCTTCCGTTCAACAACTCCATTCTGTTGAGGTGTATACGGCACTGTACACTGGTGTTTTATCCCACGTTCAGCCAGAAATGCATTAAAATCTGAAGACATATATTCCCCCCCTCGATCAGAACGGAGGGTGCCCATTTTACATGCTGACAGATTTTCAGCCAAAACCAAAAACTGTTTGAAGCACATGAACACTTCGGACTTTGCTTTGAGTGGATATACCCATGCATGCCTGGAAAAATCATCAATGAAAGTCACGAAGTAAAGGTAATTTCCAAAAGAGGGTGTCTGCATAGGACCACAGACATCACTATGTACAAGCTGCAATTTCTGCGTAGCCCGAATTGAACCATCTTTTGGAAAGGAAGAACGTTGGATTTTGCCCAAAATTCAGCCTTCACAAACATGTTTTCCAGGTGCCTCAAGTTTGGGCAAAGAGGACACCATTTCAGATTTCTGCAGGCGTAGCAAACTAGCAAAATTCAGATGACCAAAGCGTGCATGCCAAAGCTTTGCATCTGACATAGCCTGAGAATCTTGAACTGCACATGCCGAATCATTCACAGATCTTTCATAGACTATGAGCTTATACAGCCCACGACATAAAATGCCAGAAGCAATAATCACATCGCCATTTGAGAGATCATGAACTATACACCTGTCATCAACAAATTTCACAACCAAGCCAATCTTGGCTGATGCAAAAACTGATAACAGATTCTTTTTGATCCCTGGCACAAATAAAGCATCTGACAAAGTGAAAGAACTACCATCAACAGTAGTCAAAATGATCTTACCAACTCCCATAACAGGATAAGAGGAGTTGTTGGCGCATGTAACAGTATTTCCTGTAGGGGCAGGCTCGAGTGAAGAGAAGAAACTACGCTGCGAGGTAATATGTTTGGTCGCCCCATTGTCAAAGTACCAAACATCTGAGTCTACTGCAGACATGCACTGATCATGAGAAGATGGGTCAAAACTGCAGACAGTAGTAAACACCCATTCTTCTTCCTGCACAAGATTTGCAGACTCTGTTTTTGGTGTAGAGGCCTCTGCAACAACCATTCCAACCTCTTTCTTCTTTGCCTCTTTAGCAGCCAGTTTTGGACAGTTCTTTATGATATGATCATTGCCTTTACAGTACTTACAAAACAATTTCTGCTTTTCTGATTTTTTCTCATCTTTGTCTTGGTTCTTTGAATGTGTAGCATTTGCAGATTTCTGCTTACTAGTAGAAGAGCTCCATTTTTCTTTGCCCTTCTGACTAGCCAGGAAAGCTTGATCTGCAACTCGCATAATGGACCTGTTTTGCCTGGACTGATCTTCCTCCAACAGAACAGAGACTAACTCCTCAAATGATAAGGCATTCGGATTGCCTTTCATCATCAACCGAAGAGTAGAAGCAAAACTCTGATATGAGTCAGGAAGACCATTCAGAACGGTCTGCACAAGTGAGCTATCTGGTATAACCTCATCAGCAGAAATCAATTGCTCCTTCAAAGCTTTGATCTTCGTTAGGAAACTGTCCATAGAATCGCCTTCATTCATGTGCTCACTCTCCAACTGTTTTCGGAGATAAGCAACACGAGCCTCATTCCTAGCTTGGTACAATGTGGTAAGTGTATCCCAAGCATCCCTAGCTGTTCTGCAAGAGCGTATGTGAGGAATAATGGCACGTTTGACAGACAAAGCTATCAATGCATGTGCCTGGGCATCTCTACCATCCCAACGAATCTGCTCTACAGTAGGTGCAACAGAAACAGCAGCACGAATAGGAATCTGCACAATATCATCTTCGACACCATCTTCATCAGCTCCAGCACCTCCAGCACTTGTATTTGTAGTACCTGTAGTCGCAGGTGTAACAGGACGTCTTTCAATACCCTGCACAATGTTCCACAGTCCTTTTGCAACCAATACATGTCGCATCATATAAGCCCATAATGGGTAGTTGGTACCATCCAACTTATCCTCAACAACCAACATATGGAATACATCACTGCTTTCAGCCATTGCTGGTGACTAAAATACCTTGATGCAGAAAATTGACTGTATCTCAAAAAGTTGAATAGACTGCCTAGGCGAGTTCTACTAGACCTGTAGCAGACTTCGAGACGCTTAAACTGGCAAACAGAAACTGATATATATCTTTGGCACAAAAGGACGAAATAGCATGCACAAGCGCTGCGATAGTGCGTTCGGAGGCCGAAACGAGCTCAGATTGCGATTTCGGCACCACAGAGCGAAGATGTTTTGATCTCGAAAACACCTTGAGTATGCTCACCAAATTTCGTGCGAATCTGAGACTGCAAACGGAGGAGTGTCGACGGTGCCCTAGATGAAGCGACGACCTTCTCTGATACCAATTGTTGGAGTTAGACGTCTGCGGAAGCACACGAACAGCACAAGGAAGAAGAAGAAGCTTGGAGCACAACACACAAGACTGAATGTATTACTAGAGAATGTACAAAGATAAGTAGCCCATTAGGGCAATAGGCGTATATACAAGCCGGGGGAAAAAAACCTCCTAAAGAGGGAAAAAAGTGCCCCGGCGGTCCTAGAGTGTTCACACACATCAGTACCTAAATATATCAACAAATCCTATGTAAACTGTAAGAAAAGTTTATCATTTTCTTTGAATCAACCATAATATAACTTGACCAATTCAAATTCAAAATGAAAATTATCCAACTTAGGACACTTTTCTCATAGACTTGAGCTAAAAGTTATTGGGAATTGTCAATCTACTAAGAAATTCCTAACTTCTCTATTCTAGAGTATACTGGACTCTAGGAAATCATTTATGTTATAGCTTGAAGAAAACTCAAATGAGTAAGTCAAGCTTGGATTTATCATCTTTCAAAGATTGAATAAGTTCTTATACAGAACATCTATCGAGGATGTTTAATTTAGTTATCTAGTTCCAATCGGCTCACCCTAGACTTTTGTGAAATGAATCAAATACCATATCTGAGTCAATTCTAAAAGATTTGGAAAGCAAAAGGAAATAACTAAAAATCTGTATAACTAATTCAAACTTCTAAGATATAAACTTGCTAAGAGTCAAGTACTTGAGGACCCAAGACTTTAGCTCAAGACTTTAAATTCTTTTTCAACAAGGTATTGAAGCATTTATTTATTCTATAGCAAACCGAAAACATCATCCAACCACAAGATACTAGTGTGGTAACCAACATCAGTGAGATTCTTTTGATTAATTTTTACTCAAACAATGCTTCACTTGAGACTAAGTCCATGCCTATACTCAAAATTTATGACTCCTTACTAGGAATGCAATTCTTGTGCATTTCTTGAGTCAAAAGAGTGAATTTACCAAGTTACACTAGGAACTTGACGCTTGACTTAGTCAGTCAAAAAGATCAACTAAAAATCAAAGTCTAACTTTTTTAGAAATCTATGAAATATTTCTGAATTAACAACACTTTATCTTGAAGTGTTTCAAGAAGATCTTGGAAGTTACTTACTTCATATCTTCTATCCTTTATCTTGAAGTTATCTTGAAGTATCTTAGTATACTAATTTTATCCTTCGTGAATTAAACTCCTTTTTTGAAGTCTTAATTCCATTGAGGATCAAGCCTAACTTCAAGATCCAAACTAGGACTAAAAGACAATTATCATCCCATGGCCCAATGTCCCATATCATCTTTCCTAGATCAATCTGAGTATAAAATTTGGTGTCCCATACCACCCTATTTTATATTCACATTAATATGTGGGTGATTCTTATCCTAAAGTCTAAACATATCTTGATAGAGTACCTTATCTCTTCAATTGAAGTTTTACGCATTACCTCTTACTTGATATTCTAGGTTTTGATCCCTTCACATGAACGTTTCACAATCTTATGCTTTCCTTTGGGAACTTAAAAACCTTTTGATGGAACATCCATCCTTCTTTGCTAGGGTTTTTAAATAAAAACCAATTAGAATTCCAAGTACTTGAATTTTCACAAATTCAAGTTCAATTGGTTTATCCTTGACCAACTTGTAGTGACAAGAGCTTCTTTTTGTCTTTAGATTTGTACCAAAATCCCTTTAAGGATAGGAAAACATTTATGTTTTACATTCCACAGACTTAAGTATTGTCTTCACGGTTGTAGACTACATTCTTGGAATTCCTTCACTCCGTTTAGACTTGGAATAGCTTACTCTTTTCACATTTTTCCATTGGATAAATGGAACCTGAGTGAAAATTTCCTAAAAGAAATTTTATTGCCAAAACTTGGGCAATCTACGGAGTAGTTCCTATCACACATTCTTCGACAATTATGGCCAAGCTTGATCAAGTCTAGTTGATCTTGTGACTAAAATAAAGACTTCGTCTTTATCTTTAAGATCTCATGAACTATCTAAAGCTTCTTTACTTATCTGTAAGATTTTTAGAGATCTTTCCATCAACTTAAGTCCAAGCATGCACTGATGCCTCTCAGATTCCAAAGCTAAGAATCTTTGATATACCTTTAGGTTATATCACTACTTGGACTTAGGTACCCATACTAGTGGTTTGGGAACTGGGAACTACTTGTTAGTAAACTTTTCTTGAAAGATTCTAGTTACTTTGGTATATCTTTTAGGAAAATATCTTGATTCCTAAAGATTACTTGGGTTTCTTCTTTAAGCTCTAATTAACTTAAACAAAACCAATCATACTTTTCTTATCCTCAGAAAAGTGCTTAATATAAGTATTCAACTACTTAACCAACAATCATGCATATAAAAATGTCTGTTCTTGCATGCAAATGCATGTGAGTGCATGCAAGCGTTGCCATTCTCCTTTCATGTATTAAACCTAAATCAAGCAATTCTCGAGCTTGAAAATGCATGTTTCCAATCATCCATGCACAAACATTCTACTTGCTAGCTTTTATAAAAAGATATAACTGTTTGTGCATCAATTTGAGCACTAACTATCTTTTTAAACAAGAAGAAAATATGGTTTGTGCATGAAAACATTCTTCCGTAAGGAGAAATGCACCAAGATTCTTTTACTCCCATGCGGTGACATATAGATGCATGCTTGTGCTTAATGAGTGTTTCAATGCATTTATGCTCTTTCATTTAGCTTTCAATGATTTGCATCAAGATTATCAAGAATGGTCTACTACCATATTTCAATGATAAAAATGCATCCTACATGAAAGGAGAGAGCAAAAAAGCAAATATTGAAACCAATCATTAACTTGGAAAATGCTTATCTCGCAATTAGCTACGTCCTTCCATTGATCCTGAGGAAGAGCCATTATGCACCCTTAGATCCTTGGGGAAAATCTTTCCACGCAAAGAAGAGGCAACCTTCATAGCCACGCTCACATCTTTCCAAAATCTTGAAGAGAGCCATCTTTTGTTGATCGAAAAGCAATGAAAATCAAGAGCACGATTTGCCTTGCTTTGATATGATGTTGCTTCACTTTGACTCGGATTTGAAAATAACTTTGGCTTTAATCACCAACATCAAGGATCTTCAGATTATGTACTCGGGTTTGGTTGAAAATCATAACAGAAAATGCAAATCATAACAGAAAATGCAAATCACAGAGGTTCTCCACTCGAGATTAGCGGACAAAATAAGAGCAGAATTTAAATTTTCAGAAATTCAACACAGGTAAGACGTAGCAGGTAAGACGCTTCGCACAGAACAAGAAGGTGATGGGTCTGATACCCGTCTGCCCATGATGGCAACATACTTTTGCTGTTTAAGATTTTGTAAAAAATATAGCTTTTATATCCAAAACAACATCTTGATGTAGTGGTATAGATATGCTCGCGTGTTAGCAAAGGTCTGGAGATCAAATCCAGTCGCTTTCATCGTTCATTAGAATTGTCTTTATTTCTCCTTTTTCTTCCTGATTCAGTAAATATCACCGAGTTGTGTTGACTCCTTGGATAGCGCAGAAGATCAAGGCTTCCGACGTCACGTGTTTGATCCTCAGGTGCCGCCAGAAAACTCTTTTCGCTTATGTTTTATGTGCTTCTCGAGCAATAATCATAGTTTGTCATATTTTCTGCAGCAAAAGATTACATGATGGATTACATTTATGCTCTTTCATTTAGCTTTCAATGATTTGCATCAAGATTATCAAGAATGAAGTTGACTACCATACTTCAATGATAAAAATGCGTCCTACATGAAAGGAGAGAGCAAAAAAACAAATTTTGAAACCAATCATTAACTTGGAAAATGCTTATCTCGCAATTAGCTATGTCCTTCCATTGATCCTGAGGAAGAGCCATTATGCACCCTTAGATCCTTGGGGAAAATCTTTCCACGCAAAGAAGAGCCAACCTTCATAGCCAGGCTCACATCTTTCCAAAATCTTGAAGAGGAGCCATCTTTTGTTGATCGAAAAGCAATGAAAAGCAAGAGCACGATCTGCCTTCCTTTGATATGATGTTGCTTTACTTTGACTCGGATTTGAAACTAACTTTGGCTTTAATCACCAACACCAAGGATCTTCAGATTATGTACTCGGGTTTGGTTGAAAATAATAATAGAAAATGCAAATCATAGAGCTTCTCCACTCGGGATTACCGGAGAAAATAAGAACAGAATTTAGATCTTTTTTTTATATAAAAGAAGTTCGGCAATAGCCTACTCTCCCGGACTTGAATTAAATTAAGAAACAAAGGTACAATAGAAGGGGACTAGTGCCCACGGGACCCCCCAAATCCCACAAAGCAGGGGAAGCTTGATTGAATCCTAGGTTGCATTACAGAGAAGGTTAATCACCCTCTCATCGCCCTCATGCGGGGCCCACTTGGGTTTGAGCTTGTTGTTGATCAAAAGGAGAACTTGATGGTGTCTGAAGGGGGGGGACTTCTTACTGTTAACGATCCTTTTGCCCAGGAGGAATAGTGATTTCGATCTTCAAAAATTCAAACCCTGTAGCAGATAAGACGCTTCGCACAGAATAAGAAGGCGATGGGTTTGATACCTGTCTGCCCATGATGTCAACATACTTTTGGTGTTTGATGCTTCTTCAAGGATAGAGGGTCTCTCTGTTAGCAAAGGTCTGAAGATCAAATCTAGTCGCCATCCATCGTTGATTAGAATTGGCTTCATTTCTCTTTATGGTTCCTCATTCAGTAAATGTCAACGAGTTCTGTTGACTCCTTTCGATGTCGCGTGTTTGATCCTCAGGTGCCGCTAGAGAACTCTTTTCGCTTATGTTTTATGTGCTTCTCGAGCAATAATAGTTTGTCATATTTTCTGCAGAGAAGAGAAAAAAAAGAAGAAAAGTTGATGTGTGCCCCCCTCTTTTGTGGGTTTGTGGCCTTTTAGTTCTTCCCTGAAAAGCGGTGTTTTTGGATGCGATGTGATCGGTGGGGGGAGTCTCCCTTGTCTGTGGTCAGCTTTCTCTCTATGTTGGAGGGTCTCGCCGCTGGGCATTGAAAATATAAGGGGTGCAAGTTCCTTCGGCCATGGATGTGGCTTCGTCCTCTCTCGTGAAAAGTAATCGCCCCCCCCCCCTGGGAAGACCGGCACTTTGGCCGCTCTGCTGGAGGGGGAGTCATGTGCCGCCCCCGGGGCATCCGAAAGTGTTGAATCCCCCATCGTGTCCCTCAGTAGACCCGCAGTTCTGTCTGCCCAGGAGGAGCTCAAGAAAGTTTGCCTCGTCGGCCAAGTGTTTGGCCCTAGGCCCCCGCTCGAAATCGTGCGACAATGGCTTCAAAAAGAGTGGTTCCCTCGAGGGCTAATTGTCAGCAAATGCCAGTTCTTACCAGCAAACCACATGCTGCTAGTCTTTGAAAATGAAGAGATGGCGTTCCAAGCCCTAAGCGTTGGCACCTGGCAGCTCGGTCGGTCGACCCTGTGCTTATTCAGATGGTCCCCGGACTTTACCACCGACAAATCGAAATCACTTCGGTACCCTCTTTGGATTGAGCTTCCTAACCTCCCATACTTCTTGTACAACTTCGTGTGGGACATAGTCTCCCCCATCGGCAAGCCATTGGCTTCACGAGAAAACATTGGTGGTCTCATCTATGAGGGCGCAAGACACTCGTTCAATGCTAGATGGCACCCACAAATCTGCGTCGAGGCCGACCTCAGTTCGCCACTTCCATCTACGATCAAAGTGGACATGGGAGAAGGAGATGTTTGGGAGCAGGATATCACTTACAAAAACCTCCCCAACGTGTGCTTTCATTGCGGCCAACAAGGTCACAGGATCAAAGACTGCCCTCTCAGGCAAAAAAACAAGTGATTTCAAGAAGCCTCCAAAACTGCTCAAGACAACTTTGACGATTTGACCCACTTGGCCAAGAAAGGGGAAGGCAAGGGCCTCCTCAATCCACAAGTTGATGCCGATGGCTTTACTGAAGTTAGAAGAAGAAGGAAAAGAAGTCCGAGGGCCAACGGTGAGAGGAACAACCCGCCAATTACCTCACACAGCAATTTGTATTGCAATCTTGGAAAGGAGATCAACGAGCTCGACTACCCAGGTGGGAAACCACCTGAGGTAGACACCTACGACGTAGCCCTAGAGATCCCTGACAACAAAGAAACCCCCCAGGAGGGCTACACCACAAGCAAAGAAGATGGTTTCACTACTAATAATGAAGACAACATGGATAGTGAAAGTTCCATCATTGGATCGACGATCCCGGAAACGATGCCGAGCACGGGGCCCAACTCTCCCCAGCGGGGGACATCCCGCAAAGGGAAACAGCCTTTGGAGTTACACTGGAAAAGCCCCCACAAGAACCGATTTCTAAGTAGGGATCAGATCCCAGCAAAAAAGAAAGATGAAGCCAAGAGAAGAAAGGACAAGGCTCCCTCCCGCAAAGAGGGATCAATTCAAAAATGATTGTCATCTCGCTAAACGCTAGGGGGCTAACCGACCCCTCAAGAGCGGCCATCATTGGTCAATGGCTCCGCGACATTAGCTTAAAACCAGACATTATATGCATTCAAGAGATCAAAATTGACGGAGAAGACCTTCTGAAACGGCTCAGACAGGTTTCCTCGGCCCATGTGTGGATCCCAACGAAGCACCAGCGGGGGTCCGGTGGAACGGCTATCGGTGTTAAACAACCCTGGCTTGAAAAGCTCGAGAACTCCATTGAAGACGTAAATCACCGCTGGATTGCGGTTTCTTTTGGTGCTCCCCTCTGTGTTACTATGGTTTCTTTGTACGCCCCTAACGGGGATTTGGAGAGGCTGAACACTTGGGCTTCTCTTGACTCGCTTCCCCACAACGTGCTTATATGTGGAGACTTCAACATGGTGGAGGACCCTACGGACAGATGGATGGGCAAGGGCAGGGTCATCGACAGTCGGGAGAAAGAAACGTGGGACATAACCAAACTCCACTTGGATCTGGTCGAATTCAAAGACTCGAATGGCTTTTCCTGGTCGAATCTCCAAGCGGGCGAGGATCTGAGGAAAGCTAGACTTGATAGATGCTACATCTCTCAGAGTTTTACTCATCTGTGGGGCCACCCTTCCATCGCGCAACGCACTGACCTCACCATCTCTGATCACTACCCGATCGTTATCACTTTTCAACCTTCCAACAGGACCCACAAGGCTCCGTGGTTCCATGCCGACGCTTCCACCTTCTCTCTCCCCTCTGTCCATCAAGAGATTGCCGATGTGTGGAAGGTGGCATTCGCCTCTGGCTTGGCCCCAGCCAAGTGCTGGAGAAGTGCGGTCGACAATTCTCGCAAGATCATGATCAGAACCAAGAAGATGCTCGAGACAATGCGGCGGGCTCGTAGGGAAGCACTTTACCTCAGACTCTGGCGACTCGAGGAGGAAGTGAACAAAGGGAAACACCAAGCCCAGAAAGGTCTCCGAAAAATCAGAGCAGCGTTGAGATACGAGGAAGAAATACAAAGGAAAAACTTGCAAATCTTCTTCAAGGAGTGGTGGGCTGGAAAAGCCGACAAACCCACCAAAGAGATGTGCAGTATCCTTAAAAGGAAACACAACAGAGAGACGATTCCCCTACTTCTAGACCCACATGGCAATGTATGCAACTCGGAAGAAGATAATTTTGGCATCATCGAAGGGCACTTCTCGAGACTCCTGGGAACCTCGAACCCCCTCTCCCACCATAGAAGGGACTGCATGGCTGCCATTTCTAGGGTTTCCCCCCGAAGGATTCCACCCAACCTCCACTCCCTGCTTCATGCCCCGATCTCTGAATCAGAAATCATTGAGGTCATTGATGCCCTCCCTCTCGGCAAAAGTCCGGGACCCGACGGACTCACTAATGAATTTTTTAAATCCTTCAAGCTGGTGGTTGCCACCCCTCTTCGGATGGTGTGGCAAGAAGCGCTAAAATTTGGTGCTCTTCCTTCTTGTATAAATAATGGAATTATCAAGCTGATTCACAAGAAGGGGGAAAAAAACAAAATCGAGAACTGGCGGCCAATTACAATGCTCCAAACAGGATACAAGATTGTCGCCAAAGTCATTGCCAACAGACTTGCGTGCCACCTGAGATCTTGGCTTAGTGAGGACCAAAAAGGTTTCATCAAAGGCAGGTCCATCCTGGAAACCATTGTGGATATTTGGGAAGGTATTCAATTTGCAAATGAGTCTAATCAAGATGTGGTCTTCCTCAAGATCGACTTAGACAAAGCCTACGATAGGCTAGAATGGGACTATATTCTGCAGTCGCTTCAAGACCTCGGTTGTAGTCAGAAATTCACCAAGATGATCGCGACCCTTCTCGGCAACGCAACGACCCAAATTAACGTTAACGGCAAACTTTCGAAGGCGATCCATCTTAAAAGATCTATTAGACAAGGATGCCCTCTCGCCCCCCTTCTCTTTGCCATTGCCACTGAGGGGCTGAGCAGACTTGTGGCTCATCATGTGGAGGTTGGCAATATCAAAGGCCTCCAGCTACCTCACGCCCACAGTCAAATCATCACGAGACTCTTTGCCGATGATATGAATGCGTTCGTTCACAATGATAATACCAGCCTGGAGACTTTCTGGAGGTGCCTTGATACCTTTTGTGAGGCCTCTGGATCCAAAATCAACCACAATAAGACCGCCTTTAGGGCCATTGTGGGACATCAACCTGGCCTTCTCATTGACCATGGCTGTCAAATCATTCCGCAGGGCCAAATCTTTCGGTTGCTTGGAATCCCCTTGGGGTTTGGCGTCTCTATGGAGCAGCGATGGAACTGGGTGCTGGCCAAACTTGAAAACAAGCTCAATTACTGGAGAGGCATGCAAATCAATCTCGCTGGACGGGCGATGGTTATCAACACGTTCCTCCTCTCGTCTACCATCTACTTCCTTTCTTGCTGGAGACCGAATGAGCAAGGCCTGTCCAAACTGAATAGCATCTGCAGAAACTTTCTCTGGACGGGTGATCATAACAGAAGGGGGGTGCCTAAAATCAAATGGGCCATCTGCACCAGCCCTAGAGAGAGCGGGGGGCTTGGCATCCTGGACATTGGGTGTATGGCTAACAAACTGGCAGCCAAATGGATGATTAAAGCTTGGTGCAATAGGGAGGCCTCGTGGGCCAAGCTGATCTTCAGAAACAAAAAAGAGTTGGCCCTCACGGGATTCCCGAACTGAAAGAACCTTGACATCATGACCCTGCTATTCTCCCCGATTCCTGTCTTCCCGAAAGGCTCCAATCTCGTATGCTCTCTTTGGAAGGGCTGGAATAAAGTCAAAAGCTTCACAAGAATTAGTGAGGACTGGAAGTGGGCGGCCGGAATCAGACAAAACGACTCTATCTGGTTTTCGATACATGGCATCCGGAGCGTGGAGTCGTGGAACATTCAAAATGCCAAGAAGTTATGGAACAAAGGATTCAAAAAATGGAAACACCTCTGGAAACATGACACCAACAGTTGGATCAACTACGAGGATATCGACCCTCGCATAAACATCTCCTACGAAGAATGGAACACCTTACAAAGCAGATGCCTCGCTTGGGATCGTCACAAAACGTGCCTTCTCATGGGACATGATGCTCCGAACGTGCGTGGTCTCATATGGCACAATGGAAATAGCCTGCTCAAAATCCCGAACATCAAAGAAACGACTGACCTCCAGATCAGCCTCAACAAGAAGTGGTGCCTGTCTTGGACGCGGCTTCGGTGGGACATGAAATTCATGGGTATCTGGCACCCACTTATAGAGATTAAGAAGTCTGTCCTCTTATGGCAAATTCTTCATCGAGGAATTTGGACTAACCATAAGGCAAGCAAAATTTGTGGGATCCCTCCGTGGTGCAAACGCTGCCACCATGCAATCGAAGATGTCCCACACATCTTCCTTACTTGCCCCAACTCCTACAGAATCTGGCAGATGGTTGGACTGAAAATCAGAGTGCAGAAACAGCTTAGTTGGAAACAAGTCCTTTTGGGAGAAGCGATTGGATGCTCTGCGGCTCTCTGGAACGCAATCAGAGGGGAAGTCCTGTGGAAAATTTGGCGGGAGCGGTGTGCTCTCAACTTCGGCGACCCCCCCAGGGAGTGGTCGATTGAAAAATCTCTATTCCTCCTTGGCAAAAGGATTGTCAACAGTAAGAAATCCCCCCCCTTCAGGCACCACCAAGTCCTCCTTCTGATCAACAACAAGCTCAAACCCAAGTGGGTCCCGCATGAGGGCGACGAGAGGGTGATCAACCTTCTTTGTAATGCAACCTAGGAATCAACCAAGCTTCCCCTGCTTTGTGGGATTTGGGGGGTCCCGTGGGCACTAGTCCCCTTCTATTGTACCTTTGTTTCTTAATTTAATTCAAGTCCGGGAGAGTAGGCTATTGCCGAACTTCCTTTATATTAAAAGATTACATGGCGAATTTGTTCTCTTGGATAAGAGGAAACCTCTTCCGCCATGAGGACGCAAGTTCTAGTTTGGTGCGCGATCACAGAAAACCCAAAACTGTACTTTCTTTTGGTTTTGACATATAGCTACAATTTCTATAATCAGTGTTGGTGCTTATCACACTGCAACTCAAGGATTAGAGAAGCTTGGATAGGCAGATTTTGGAGGGATCAAGCTTGCCAGTGTTCAATCCCTGCGAACACAAGCAGCACTCAAACTCCTTAACTATTAATCAATTTTTGCTTCTCCTAGCTCCTTCAGGAGGATGCCATTCTTCCCGAAATTCTGCGGGCTGCTAAGCTCACGCATGGAAGAGTTGGCTAAGAAGAGATATATACGATTGCTAAGCTGATGCAACAAGAAGAATAGCTCCAAAAAGGAGATATATCCACACAAGAGTTTCATATGATGAAGAAGAAACTATAAGGTGAAGATGATACAAGATGCAATGTTTCCATGAAAGCTTGCTTGGCTGTGATACCAATGCAAAAACCTAAGAAATTACGACCACCACATGCTAGAGAGATGACTCTCCTCCCAACCAAATGCCTGAGTCTATATATGGAGAGAAAAACCTAAGAAAGTACGACCACCACATGCTAGAGAGATGACTCTCCTCCCAACCAAATGCCTCTATATATAGCTCTCTCCAGGGGACTACCTTCTTGGGCACATGGATACTAACCATCCAAGTGTCGGCCATGTAACTACATGTGTGCCAAGTGTCCCAGTTAACTCGAGGTAACTCAAGTGGATGCTTCCAGAAGGCTCTAGATCTCTTTGGGCAAAATACTCTGCACATGTCTCCCATCGGGATTGAACCCAAGACCTCCTCCTCCACATCCTTGGGACTTAACCACTAAGCTAAGTGGATCACTTGTTCACAAGAGCACAGGACCTCCTTGTAAGTCTAAACTCGAGATCTTTGGTCATACACACAAATGACCAAATAGTGTCCGATTTCAGATCCGTTTGAACCGGTCGGACCCTAGATCACAGACTTACTTTATTACACTTCCCAACTCTAGGTGTGGGAGGAATTTCAGGTGTTTATCATCATCACTTGTGTCTTAATCAAGCTCATTCTCTCCTTTGTCATTTGTGTGATCAAGGTCAAGGGAAAGCGCATAGATGATGCTTTCTTGATCTTTACGATGATCTCCATAGAATTTAACAATTGGATGGAGGCCAAGCATCAAGCAATTATGATTTTAAGCCTAACTATCTATTGATTCAAGAAATGTCTCTCAAGGGTTCATTGTTCCTGTTGACATATTTTGGTAATGATGTGTGTAAACACACTAAGATCGACAGGGCACTGTTTTCCCTCTTTAGGAGATTTTTGCCCGTCACTTGTATATACACCTATAAAAACCGTAGTAGGCCACTTATCTTTGTATTTTCACTTGGTTATACATTTAGTATTGTGTGTTTTGCTCCAAACTTCTTCTTCTTCATTGTGTTGTTTGTATGCTTTCATAGACCTCAAACTCCAACAATTGGTATCAGAGAAGGTTGTTGCTTCATCTAGGGTGTCATCCACACCCCTCCAATCATAGTCTCTGAATCACATTAAAACTAGTGAGCATATTCAGGATGATTAAGACTTCAAAAGAGCTTTGTTGTGTGGCATTGAAATTTTGATATGAGCTAGTTTTGGCCTCTGAATGCACTATTGCAATGCCTTTGTAGGCAATTTTGTCCTTTTGTGCCAAAGATATATACTAGTTTTTGTTCCCAGTACAACTCAAAGTTTGGTATACGTCTAGCAGAGCTCGATAGGGTAGTTCTATTCAATTTTTTGAGATGTAATCTTTTTTTTGCATCAAGGTATTTTATTCAATGGCCATGGTTGAAAGCAATGATGTATTCCGTAAGTTGACTATTGAGGACAAGTTGGATGGTACCAATTACGCATTATGGGCATATATGATGCCTCACGTATTGGTCACAAAAGGATTGTGGAATATTGTGCAAGGTGTTCAAAAACACCCTCGTACAACTACATATATTGTCATTGAAAGTTATGCAGATGGCATTGAAGATGATGATCTTTAGGTTCTTTTTTGTGCTTCGGTTCGTGTTGCACCCATTGCACAACAACTTCATTGGGATGGCAAAGATGCTCAGGCACATGCATTAATAGTTTTGTCTATTAAACGTGCCATTATCCCTCACATTTTCTCTTGTAAAATAGTAGAGGATGCTTGACAGACTTACCATTTTATACCAAGCAAGAAATGAGGCTCATGTTGCTTACCTTTGAAAATAGTTGAAGAGTGAGCATATGAATGAAGGAGATTATATGGATAGTTTCTTGAAAAGATCAAAGATTTGAAAGAGCAGTTCATTTTTGCAGATGAAGTCTTGTGAGATAGTGTTGTAAATTAAAACAAAAGGGGAAGACAAAGAAGAGGAGAAAACAAAAATGCATAAACAATTCTACGTAGTAAAAAAGGGAAGACAAAGATGAGAAGAAAACAAGAGTGTATAAACAATTATGCAAACATTGTAAAGAAAATGATCATGTCAAAAAGAGTTGTCCAAAACTAGCCATAAAAGAGGAAAAGAAGAAAGAGGTTGGAATGGTTGTTGCAGAGGTCACTACACTTAAAATAGATTATGCTAATCTTGTGCAGAATGTAGAATGGATGTTTTCTGCTGTTTGTAGCTATGACCCATATTCGCATGAACAATGTATGTCTATAGTACAATTAATTATCTGGTACTTTGACACTATGGAAACCAAACATATCACCTCGCATCACAATTTTTTCACTTCACTTGAGTCTTCCCGTACAAGGAATATTATCACTTGCACTAATAAATCCTCTTATCCTATGATGGGAGTTGGTAAGATCATTTTGACTACTAATGATGGTAGTTCTTTCACATTATCACATGCTTTTTTGTGCTACGGATCAAGAGAAATATGTTGTATCTTTCAACATCACGCAAGACCGGCTTGGTTGTCAAATTTGTTGATGATAGATGTATAGTTCATGATCTGTGAAATGGCAATGCTATTATTGCTTCTTGCATTTTATGTCATGGGTTGTATGAGCTCAAAGACTATGCAAAATCTGTGAATGATCGAGCATGTGTAGTTCAAGATTCTCAAGTTGTCTCAAATGCAAAGCTTCTAGTTTTTCTAGTTTTCTATATCTACAGAAATCCGAAATGGTGTCCTCTCTGCCCAAACTTGAGGAACCTCGTAAACATGTCTGTGAAGGTTTTATTTTGGGTAGAATCCAGTATCCCTCCTTCCCAAAAGATGGTTCAGTGCACGCTATTCAAAAATTGCAGCTTGTTCATAGGTTATAGGCATGCATGGGTGCATCCATTGAAAGCAAAGTTTGAAGTATTTATGTGCTTCAAAAAATTTCTACTTTTGGCTAAAAACATCTTAGCATGTAAAATGGTCAACCTTCATTCTAATCAGGGGGGGAATATATATCTTCTCATTTTAATGCATCTTTGGCTAAACGTGGGGTAAACCATGAGTTTACAATGTTGTATACATCTCAACAGAATGGAGTTGTTGAAAGAAGGAATAGGTTTCTCATGGAGACAGAGAAGTGTATGGTTAAAAGTCAAGTTTTACCACATAGATTTTAGCTTGAGGCTATTATTTTTGTATCATATGTACTTAATAAGTGTCCCACCAAAGCACTGCAATCTATCACTCCATATGAGGCTTGGTATGGTCACAAGCCATGTGTTGCTCATCCATGCATCTTTGGTTGTCTGGTATATGCATTAGTGCCTGAACAACAATGTAGAAAATTGGATGATAATGTAGTAAAATGTATTTTTGATGGATACAACAAAGCAAAGGCTACCATCTGTATCCTCCATAGATTAAACACATTTTGGTTAGTCATGATGATGTTTTTGTGGAAGATGAAATTCATCCATTACTTTCATGCACCAAGGAGACATCAATTAGATCCAAAGATGTATCTACATCTTTCTACATGTGGACAATCAAGTGTTGGTCCAAATGAGGCAATTTCTTTTCCTTTATAGGTTTCTCATAATGATGTAGATCATTCCATTTTTTATGCAAGTTTAAATGCTGCACTTGATGAGAGGGCTGATATAAAGGAGGCAAAATCTATGCCTAAATGGTTGGCGTGGACTTTATGCGATAGCAAATTAGAGGCACCTATTCCATATCATACTTGTTTAAGCTCTCATAGTACTTGTTTGCATCAGATTTCTATGCAATGGATGCCTCTAGTTTTTGCGATGAGAATGAGCATGTTTCTTTTGATGAAGCACAAAATTCAAAATTGGATGGCTACTGTGCAATGAGAATATGATGATATGATGAAGAATGGTACTTGGTCTTTATGTGATTTGCCTCCATGCAAAAAGGCCATTGCCACTAAATGGGTATACAATATGAAGCGTAAGATTGATGGAATAGTTGAAAAGAATAAGGCGAGGCTTGTTGCAAAATGTTATGCTCAAGAGAGAGGCATTGATTTTGATGAGACCTTTGCACCCACTTGCCAAATGACCATTGTTCATAGCATCTGTGCACTTGCATCTCATCATGGTTGGAATGTACATCATTTTGATATTAAAACTCCATTTCTGAATGGTGACTTACATGAAGAAGTGTATGTATTTTAGCATCATGGTTTTGTGCAGAAAGGGCATGAAAAAACATGTATGGGTGGAAAAAGGAATTATATGATTTGAATAAAGCATCACATTTTTGGTAAGAAAAGACAAATGCCTACTTGATTGCACATGGTTTTGAGAAGAGTCTAATTGAGAGAACCTTATATGTTAAGCATGCAGACGATGTACTTCTAATCATTGTTGTGTATGTTGATGACATGCTGCTCACTAATCCTAATGGGAAGCATATTACTAATTTGCATGCCTCTTTTGAGATGAAAAATTTAGGGCATTTGCATAATTATTTGGGGCATTTAGCTTATGCAAGTTGATGGTGGAATAGATATGTGTCAAAAATATATATTGACACATTATTGCAGCATTTTGGCCTTGAAGATTGCAAACCTATTGCCACTCCTATGTAAACAAGTTTATGGTTGAGTCTTCATGATGCTAGGGATGCATTTGATGTTGTTCTTTATTAGCATACTCTTGGATGCTTGATTTACTTATGCATAACTTGGTTTGATATTTAGTTTGTTATCTCTCACATGAGAAAGTTTATGCATTGCCCAAGTGCCAAGCATTAGTAGGCAGTTAAGTGCATATTTCGCTACTTGAGTGGTATCTAGCTACCTGGATTGTTTTATTCCAAGGGGGGATCACTATCGTTAGATTTATATGCTTTTCTTACTCTGAATGGGCTACTTTCTATAACACTCATGTGTCCATTAGTGGTTTTTGCTTCATGCTTGGTAACTCATGCATATCTTGGTTGAGCAGGAAGTAGCCTATTGTGGTCACGTCTAGTTGTGGGGCTGAGTATAGGGCAGCTTCTATAATCATTATTGAGTGTGTGTGGCACATATGCCTTTTGGCTAATTTGGGTGTTGGTCAGTCTTCTACAACCACCATCTTCACTGACCGTCAAAGTGCATTGGTAGTTGCAAGGAACCTTATGTTCCATGCTCGTACAAAGCACATTGAGGTGCATTATCATTATGTCAAGGAGAGGTTCTCTACTGGGGAGGTCAATTCGGCATATGTACCCACACAAGATAACATTTCACATATTATCACAAAAGCTCTACTTCGAGAGAAGTTTTAAGATAATCTTTGGGCTTACTTCCTTTTGTGGATTGATCTCTTTCGACATAGCTTGGCACTTCCTTGTACATGAGGGCCAACTCCTTGTTCACTGCATCACTTCGAGGGGGAGATTTGTTGATATGTGTGTTAACACACAAGGACCGCCAGTGAACATTTTTCCCTCTTCAAGAGGTTTTTAATGCTCGGCTTCTATATATGCCTATAACCCTAATGGGTCACTTATCTTTGTATTTTCACTTGGTAATACATTCGGTATTGTGTGTTGTGATCCAAGCTTCTTCTTCTTCCTTGATTTTTTTGCGTGCTATAGTAGACCTCAAACTAAAACAAGTCCACCTTGCATATCTTGGAAAGTATCCATTTGATCCCAATTGAAGTCTAAATCGTTATGTGACAATGCCACGCCAAAGTGACTAGGATGCAAGTTGCCACTTCTACAAAGGTGATATGACTTTTAACCAAATTTTGCTACCTCAAGTTCCTACCTGAACTTAGGTGCATGTAGAATTATTTTTTAGTGAAAAAGATATGATAAAGATAGGGTCACATGCATAAAAATGCTAAAAATGAAATTTCACATATTTACTTGTAGTTAAGAACTCAAGACAAACATCCTGCTTGCAAGCCATCATGTAAGTTTCTTAGGAAGTCATCCCCCCTTCCCAGCAATGGCAACAAAAAGTGTTGTCATGCAATACATGATACATTCTTACACCTTTACTTTATAAAATCCATGAAGAGTTTACCTTTGGATACAATAAGTATATGTTATGGATAAATGTCTCTCCAAGACCCCTTGTATTCACCTACCACTATAGAGAGGAACATCCAAACGAGTAACAAGAATACTGGAGAACATCACAATGTAATTTTTACCTCAAAGAAAACCATATTCAAGCTAACTATTAGCATGATTCTGATTTTAGTCAAAGGTGGCAACAACAAGATCCTGGTGCCGTTATGGTAAAGTTGACTTATTTGGAGCTAGAGGTTACCATAGTGCATATGTGATCCAACGAAATCATGTCAGTCATAGATGAACTTCAGTCCAATACAAGAAAAAGAGAAAGTTGGGCTAAATGTTGCAAAGTGGTTGCAAGAAGAACCACCCTTGTTTGGCCCTCTTGCATTAGAGTTAGGAGAACGTTCTGACAAGAAGCCAATCAAGGATGAAGAAAAATATCTAGTGATGCTAAATTTGAACACCACTAAAGTCCCACCAAACTCTATCTTGGATTGTATTGAAGCTCTTTGAATAAATCAAGAAGCTATGTCTAGGTCATTCTAAACTACTCTATAAGTACCTATTTAGATAGCATTAGAATGTTGTCATTTTTGTGCCTAATCTTTACTTGGGAAATATTGTGAAAAATAGAATAAAAATTTACTCTAGTGCCATTACACAACATAACACTTACTAAAGTTGGTTTCATGGATCATGAAGTGCCGCTAATTATAGTTTGATACAAGAACCAAATAATCAACAAGATGCTTAACAATGGTGGATCAGGAGTAAATATTACCACACTTAACATTTGTAATTAGCTAATATAGAAGAAAACCAAGAGTGATCCCTTTTTTATATTAATGTAAGATTAGTCTCACATACAACCTTTACGAATAATTAAGGGTGTACCAATTACTATGTAGGGAACTACATTCAACATGACTTTTGTCATATTGGATCTTACTGGGTTAGAAGTTGATCACCATTTGATGATCGGGTGTCCATAGCTGATACAAGCCAAAACATTACAAGGTTGTATTTTACATAGGGGCGGTCAAGTATACAATCACTTTTGATGAAGTTGGAAAGTGACACCAATGCCAAAATCTAGAATTTTTAGAACCTACACACCTTATAGACGGATAAACAGATAATGATGAAAAAAAAAATTTCAAGGCTAACAAGACTTGCTCTTAGTGGGCTTCAATATTTTCTATCGCATTATTGCACTGCATTTACAAATTCAAACACAACCTCTCGCCACTAATGCAACAAATCTGATTATGAACTAGGATTTTTGTATTATGAAAAAAGCTCCTATTGAATTTCCTAACAGAGAGATCATCAAAGAGGATCAAATCCAAATCTATACTTTGGGGACTATGACTAATTCAAAACTATCAAGATTTGTACAAGACTAATGGAACCCTTCTAAACAACCACAATTGGGGAATCTATGCATGCAAAGTTATGTGGTTTGGACTAAGGAACACACATAGAACTTTTTGAATGTTCATGCAAGATATTTTCCTAGAGTACCTCATGAAATTCTTATCAAACTAGATGATTTTTTAGTTTCAAGGCATAATACTGCATTTACAACAACTTCAACTATGTTACAAGACATGAGTAGAGAAGCTCTTATGAAGATGAAAAATAATGGTACATTGTTTAGGTTGTACTAATCATATGTCATGCAGAGGAGCTTTGCTCATAATCTACAAGTACTTAGTGGAAACGGATGTGTTGAAGCATGTGATGATACTCAACACCTAATTGAACATATTGGAGATAAGGCTTGGAGATATAAGTAGAGAAAAGGTATTATCTAATGTTTCTCACGTTCATAAAATTTCAACGGGCTTGATCTCAGTAGGAAAAACTATATAGAAGAGTTATCATGTCATATTCAATTAGAAGAGGTGCTTCATCAAGAATCCAAAAGAAGTTTTTAAGGTCATTGCTCGTAGAAGACAAGGATGTTGACTTTGGATGTCCAACATCAACATAGAAAGTTCATGCACATTCAATTTGGGATCAGGAAGATTTTGGAGCTAGACTTATGGCATAAAGGGATAGGAAACATCAACATTCCAAAGCTAAAGGACATTAGCAAACATGAACTAGTAAGAGCTCTTCAAAAATTCAATAGTGATGGACTACATGAGTTATGTGAAGCTTGTCAACTAAGAAAATAAACAAGGCAATATTTCAAGAGGAGCAATAATGTGGCCTCAAATGTCTTGGACTTGATACATACAGAAGTATGGGGGCCTAGACAAAAGTCCTCAATGATTGGTAATCATTTTTTTGGTCACCTTCATTGACGATCACTCAAGAAAGCTATGGTTGTTTTGTATGAAGCAAAAATTAGATGTGTTCTCTATGTTCAAGAGATTCAAATCTCAATTTGAGAAAGAAATAGTAAGTTCTTTAAAATCCTTGAAGTCTAATGGTGGAGGGGAATACTTATCCAAAGAATTTTAAGATTTTATACAAGAGAATGGGATCAGAAGACAATTTACTTGTGGGTACACCTCAAAAAATTGGAAAAGCTAAGAGGAAAAAATAGACAAATTGCTAAAGTTGTAAGATGCATGTTGAATGAGATGAAGGCACCATTATACTATTAGGCTAAAACTACCACAATGCCAGTTTACTTGATGAATAGGTGCACTAACATCAGGAATATAACTTGACACTAGAGAAGATATATTCTAATAAGAAACCTGAACTTACACACCTCAAAGTTTTTGGATGTGTTTGCTTTGTTCTCATTCTGCAAGAGCTTTGAAAAAAGATAGGACCAAGTTCAAAAAAATGGATTTTCATTGGTTACTCAATAGAGCAAAAAGGCTATAAGTGTTACAGGCCTACAAAAAAGGAATTAAGATTCTCATGGCATGTGGTCTTTGATGAACTAAGACCATGGTATGAAGACAAATGGAAGGAAAAGTTTCTTGAATAAAATTACGATGATTATGGAGAAACTAATCGAAGATAAGTTCAAAAATCAAGCACAAAAATTTTAGGTCCAGAGGCATCTACATCAAATGGAGAACGAACAACATGGAGAGGGACACTTGGAACTC
This sequence comes from Ceratopteris richardii, assembly GCA_020310875.1. Lineage (NCBI taxonomy): Eukaryota > Viridiplantae > Streptophyta > Polypodiopsida > Polypodiales > Pteridaceae > Ceratopteris > Ceratopteris richardii. The sequence continues at coordinate 62,661,930 of CM035429.1, forward strand.
ATTTTTTGCCTCCAAATTCAGCTTATATAGAGCAGAAGAAGCAAGTGTTGCTCAAAATAGTGAGATAGGTGCAAGTGAAGAAGATTATGAAGAGGTGATCACTCTAAAGGTAAAGTTGAATAGGTTGAAGAAGAACTTTCTAAAGGCAATGAAACAAGAAATTCAAGGAAAAGGTATCCAACATGAAGGCTGAATTATGATGGCTTTATGGAAAATCACTTTGCATGCATGATGCAAGTCATCAAAGGCAAAAAGCCTAAAACATATGAAGATGTTTGCACAAAAAATAATGGAAAAAAGCTATGAAAGAGGAGATAAAAGCTCTCAAGGATAATAACACATAGGAGGTAGTGCCAAAGAAATAAGGTATGAAGATTGTCCCAAATAGATGAGTGTTTAAAGTAAAGAGGAATGTTGATGGTTCACTAGCTAGGCATAAATCTAGATTGGTTTTCAAAGGTTTTAAACAAACACAAGGCATAAATTATGATGAATTTTCCAGCCCCCTTTCAAAGATGGGAATGATCAGAACTTTGATAACAATTACTCCTTCAGGGAGGTGACCATTATACCAATTGGACATCAAAAAATACTTTTCTCTAAGGAGAACTACAAGAAGAGGTATACATGAGTCAACCATATGGATTTGAAGATGAAAACCATCCATGTTTTTTTTTCTAATTTAAGGAGGCACTTTATGGCCTGATGCAAGCACCACGAGTGTGTGGATATAGCCCAAGTTGTGCATATCCTTCATTGTACATGAAGAAGGAAGAAAATAGAGAGGTATATATCTGCATATATGTTGATGATCTCATCATAACAAGGAATGGTACTATAGGGATCAAATATATCAAAAGAAAGATTGGTAAGGAGATTAAAATTTTAGATCTTGGAGAGCTCAAATATTTTTAAGAATTGAAGTTTTCCATTGGAAAGATGGAATCTACTTCGTGCAAAGGAAGAACATGTTGGATGTTCTTTTTAGATTTGAAATGAATGAATGCAAACCTCTCACTCAACCCATGGATAGAAATACAAGACTTTAATCAAATAATGGAGAAAAATTGGAAGATGTAAAGACATACAAGAGCATCGTAGAATCATTAATCTATGTAAACTTTACAAGACCTGATCTATCTTATTTTGTTGGTGTACTTTCTTGGTTTATGCAATCTTTGACAAGTGATCACTTAAATTCAATCAAGAGAGTGTTAAGAAACATAAATCATACAATTAATAATTATTATTTTTACAACTTTGATGAAATTGTAGGCCAAACGCTTAGCGATGTTGATTGGGAAGGTGCTAAGGAAGACAACAAAGCAACCTCAATCTATATGTTCATGATAAGAAGCAAACATATCACATGGAGCTAGAAGAAACAACCGAGTGTTGCATTTTCATCCATTGAGGCTGAGTATAGAGGATTATCATTTTCCACATGTGAAGAAATGTAGATTAAGAAGATTTTGGCTAATCTTGAAGTATAAGTTGAGATCATTCCTATGTATATTGATAACATGTCAAGTAATTATTTTCCTAACAATCCCATGTTTCATGCCAGGAGTAAACACATAGAGGTCCACTACCATTATGTAAAATAAACTCTACAAAGAAAATATGTGGAGATAAAGTTTGTTAGAACCAAAGAGCACATTGCACACATGTTTACAAAGTTCTTGGATGTTTCTAAACTCAAAGAGTTCAAGGATGTGATAAATTTATAGGAGATTGTTGAAGATAATTCCCAAACAAGATTGAGGGGGTGTGTTGAAGATATATGTGCAAGCTCATTGTCACATGAGCTATGCTTGGATAAATTTACCAAAGGTAATGGAAAACATAAATATAAGTCTAATAATGAAGAAATCTAGTCAACAATCATGATGAATAAAAGATACAATATTTGCCTTGTAGTGAGTGGCATGTAGTTGGAAATCTAATGAAGGTGGTGAGTTAAGAAGAATGTGGAAACTTCTTCACATTCGCATTGGCTCTAAAAATGGAGTGCGAGCACATTGCCGACTAGGGAGAAAGAGATAAGATCCCCCACCAGTCAATTTTTATCTTCGAAGTTATTTTGTCATTTTTTTTCTCATAGACAGTTTTTAGCCTCATGTCATTTTGCACATAGTTATATTTTGAGGTTCATATTGCAATGTATATGTAACTATTTCTTTGCATTTAAATACTCATTCAAATATTATCCTATTTATTTTGTTTGCTACAAATATCTCCTTCAAAGGTTTTATATTCTTTGGGTTATGAGTCTGAGGGTGAAGTCTAGTTCTTTAGCATACTTGTGTGGTCAGGTAGTCTAGTTTTCCAATCAATTTCCTGTGCCAAAACTAACCAAAGTTAAGTAATTTTTAGCGTTTTGGAAATCTATCTTTCTCTAATTTCATTAATTAAATTCATAGGTCCTTTTTGGTGTTGATTTGAGAGTCACAAGCAATCCAAGGTGAAGGTGTCTATCAAAGTGTTCAACCTATGAGGGCTCACTACATGTTTTTTGTCATGCATAGGATAAATCTTTCTCCATATAATCCATCTAGAGTTTCTCACATAATAAAGCCATCATTGTACAAAAAATCTTACAGCATTACTTCACACCATTGTGCTCATCCATATTATAGAATACTTCACTACCAAGTACATAAAAACAAAATAAATAATAATGTTAGTATCAATACTTTGTCAAATCCTATAGATGATCATGAATTACAGTCAAAATGTCATGAAAATCCAACAATGTGCCTCAAGAGACCAAGAATGGAGCTTAATTACACTGTGTGATATTCAAATAAATTATTTTAAAAGAAAAATTTGTAAATACGAGTTGTAAATATGGGAAAACTTTGTGTTTTGTAGATTTGTAGAATAAGAAAGAGTATTTGCTCTAAAATCCATAGAAGAAGAGAAATTTAGAGGAGGTTTTGTTATGTTTTTAGTGTTCTCAAAAGAAAAAAGAAATGGTCTTGAGAAGACCATCTAAAGAGACCAAAGTCCTTGTTTTTAAAGTTTTTTTGGTAGTGTGAGTAAGAGAACTCTTCTTCTTGTAAAATTCATGCAAAATTTTTCATGGATTCTTTGTGATTCATTCTTTGCATGTTTTATGATGTGTGACACTTGCTACTTGATTCCATGTCTCTATTACTACCTAAGTGTTTTGGGTCTTTTCTCGTAATCACAAAAAAGTTTGAGCTATTTTTCATGTCTATTTATAGGCCATAAGCTTTTTTGTCCCTATATAGAGCTTATATGGTCCTTTCTTTATACTTTTGCCAATGAAAACTTGTAAGTATTCCTTTTATCTTCAAAAGCAAAAATTATATCCTCAATTTGGATAAGTAACAAGGGAGATATGGTCATTTTGCTGATAAGATGTCTTCTTTTGATCGTCTATATTAGCTCGACCTTGGAGATGAAGAAGAAGATGAAGTTTTGGTCACCGATTGCCCTTGAATTGATCATGGATTTTTTCATTGTGATCTTGATGGTCTTGATTGTCATCATGGAGTTTTTGATCATGATCATGTGAACTTTGATTGCAATGAATTTCACCATGATCACATAAGATTTTATCATGGTGGGAATTATTGTGTACATTTTATCAACTTATAAATTTATTGTGATCACCCATAATTATAATCATGATTGCCCAAGATTTTATCGTGTGATCATTTTTCACTCAATTTTGGGTGTTCATATTTGGATGGTTAGAATTTGAGTGCGTCAATCTTTTATCGAGTGGATTTTGGCAAGTGCAATAGAATTTCATGAGTGATTTTCAAGCTAATTTTGTTGATTGATTATAAATCCTTATCTTTCGATCAAAAAGTAGGGTCAGCTTCTTCTCTTCCTCTTACAAAATCAAAAAATAAAGGGCCGTCTAACTTCTCTAGGGAGTACTAGTTCTAAAACTTTCTTATCTATTTATTCCTTTGGTTCAATTGGGACATCAGATTGCTATTTTGCATGCAATGCCAAATGAATCATGGGCATGCCAAAACATCCATCATGCTCTCTCTTTTGTCTCCCACCTAGTCCTTTTTGGGTGTTGATTTTTCTATTTCTACATGTTAATATTTTGCAACCCTCTCTAGAAATCATATCCTATCATGGTCACCAAATGTGTTTGTGAGATTGTAATCCCACAAACCCAAGGAAATCATAGTTTTTTATCTCTAGAAGACAACCAGATATCACCAAAATTCATAGACCTATTTTTATTGCATCGAATTTCTTCTCCATAAGAGGTTCAAGAGGTGGAGCACTTCATATGGAAGTGGGTGCCTCTATCAAAAATGATAAATGAACTCTTTACTTTCATGTTAAAGGTCTTAATTATGACGAGCGATCAATCAAGAAAAACTTAAACAAATTCAAATATATGACATGAAAATGAGAAAAATTCAAAATTCTAGTTGTAGCATGCACTTCCATGTACAAAACAATTCCTCTTCATTTGACATCCTACCTAATACTAAATAATTTGTTTAAGATATATGTGCAAGATCATGGTCACACGATCTATGATTGGATAAATTTACCAAAGTTAAAGTTGAAGGTAAATATAAGTCTAAGGATGAAGAAATCTAGTCAAAATTCATGATGAATAAACGATACAATATCTACCTTGTAGTGAGTGGCATGTAGTGGGCAATCAAATGAAAGTATTGAGTTAAGAACAAGGCACAAACTTCTTCACATGCTCATCCAAATGGAGTGGGAGCACGTTCTCAACAAGGAAAGAAAGATACAAGAGCCCTTCAATCATAGGATTTGATTTTGTGAGGTTCATATCTCAATTTTTATGTAACTATTTCTCGCATTTAAGAACTGATTGGAATTATCATTTTGCATGTTTTATCTATCTCAATATCTCTTTCAAAGTTTTTATATTATGTGAGCTATCAGTCCAAGAGTGAAGTCGAGTTCTTTAGTATGCCTTTATGGATAGGTAGTATATTTTTGTTAGTTGAATTTCCCAACCAAAACTAACAGAAATTAAGTGATTTATAACTTTTTGGAAATACTCTTTGTGGAGTTTTATTTTTTAAAGCCACAAGTCTTTTTGAGTTTTGAGGTGAGAGTAACAATCGATCAAATGTGTAGGTGTTTGTCAAAGTGCTAAAACTACAACTGCTCATTACATGCTTCTAGTTGTGCATAGGAGAAATAACTTCATAGCTGGTATAATAAACAAGAGGGAGCTTCACGAACTCAAGAGCAAATGACTTTATAAATATTTGAGGTAACTCTCAAAGTTTTTGACAATTTTCAATGGCTAACTTGGTTCAACCAATTATATTACAAAATATGGTTGAATCACATGAACTAGGTAGCAACATTTGTAAAGCAATAGAAATTGTATGAGATTTTCACAAAAGTTCATAAATTTATTCATCTACATCTATGCCCCCTTCATCTGATACATCAGTTTCACTTTTTGACTTTTGTGAAATCTCTTCCTCCTCTTCCATAGCAAGAAGAGCTTTATCTTCATCCAAGAACGTACCAATTTCGGGAGGATCAAGCATGGACCTTTTTGTTTGCCTATGATTACTTGTGTTACATAGATCTGGAATTTTTTTTTTAGCATATTGATGGTTGCTTTTCACAAGTGTCCTATTTTTGTTAGGACAAAATTGTAAACAAGAATATCTACCTCATCTATTTTAAGAGTAGATGTACTGTTAATATTCTTTTTCCTTTTTGAACCCGTTTGTTTCCAAAAATCCCATATCATTTCTAAAGTGTACTTTCTTGTGAATGCATTAGTACTTTTAGTATACTACCAATGTGTTGTCAAAGATTTTATTCCATCATGGTTTATATCCTTAATGACATCTATAACTTTTGCAATCCAAAATGGTTTGGCCGATTCATCGCCCTTAGCAAGGACCACAATAAGCATCCCCACATTCATCTCCTTCACAGTTCCATGCCATTTTGCTTCAGCTTTTTTTGTCATCTTTGGACGTAGATAAATATTCCTCTCTAGTGGGTCTATGAAGCTTTGAAGTGGATGTGCATTACATGCTTTCTTCACATTTACATGTGTGCTAAACTCCCATGTGAATGGAACATCAATTGGCCAACATCGTGCAATGTTATTCTTTATTATATGTTCTTGATGCATATAAAAATCATCCCACCAAGATACACCTTCATTGCCTGCATATTTTTTGTACATCCTCAATTTGCCTCTCCTTTTCCATAAGTGTCTGCATCCACCTATTCAAGCATGTTTGCAAATTCTATCGTAATGTTTTTATCTTCACATGGACATTGCTTTGCACCATGAACAACTAGCAAATTAGGCACATAAAATAAGAATATGCATCCATACTTAGGCTCCCACCCATCAAAAAATGAAAATTACTTCGCAAATAAAAGAGTTGTGTCATCAATCTTCCTCATAAAAAATACATGGTTGAAACTAATATTGTGCAATGGTGCCAAAGCTTTATTTGTATTATCAAGACCTATTCAGCAAAAATCCTTGAGGTCATAGATTTTTGTAAGATGATGAGCTTTAGGCTTTGAACTATAAGCTTTTGAAATTAAGTTGGTCAATGATCGAAGAGTAAAAGCATTATGACATGCTAATCTCCTAGAAAACATACTAAAAATTTGATCAATGTGGTCATGAGTATGCCCAACCAATAGAACATTGACCTTAACATTTTGAAATACTTTCTTATCAACAAACATCAATAAATATCCAAAGAATGTAGAATTCGTGTTCTCTCTTACAGTGTTATCAAGTTGCAAATACAAAATTGGCAGTAGATGTTGCTCCCATGATTGGAAAATTCTATGAATCATAGTGACAATGAGATTTGGATCATTATGTATGTTGGGATAGGTCAAAAAAACTTAGGCCTTGCATTTCAATTGCAAACCAATGCACGTGCCAAAATGCATTTGCACAAGGACTTCATCCCCAATATCCTTGGGAAGGTGTGCAAAATGAGGCAGGCATGTCTTCTTTTGATCCATACCATCAATCAACAAACACATATAATGCTCTGGACATCCAAGTGCTTTACCTCTATGATGACCTACCCCTTTTCTTTCTAAAGCTTGACTATCACGATGCTCTCTAATAAGAATTTTCAAATTATCTTTTTCTAAAATTGTTGTGGCCCCCTTAGCCATGTTCTTCAACATGGCACAGATTGAACATTCACCCATCCAAACTTTTTGAGGAATAGTAACATTGTTGAACGCATAAGAGGAACAAACTCAATGCTTGGATTCAATTTGAGGCTCAAGTCAATGCATGGGATTGACTCAATGCATAAATTCTATGTTGAGCATCAAATCAACACTAAAATGTCATCATAAGCATTTTCAAGAAGATTGATGTCAAAAATCATGCCGTGTGTGGGAATCTAAGATGACCCTTACTTTCCTTGACGGTGTAGGGAATCTGAGAAGATGGATGTGAATTTGGTCAAGAAGCTTAAAGTTAAATTGACGATAGGGGATAGTTGAAAGGAGGCTATCACTGCATGGGGAGAGTGGTCAAAAGGAACAAGAACGAAATCATCTGAGAGAGCCAACAACCCAAGTAGCCCCTCCTCTGATGGACATAGTATTGCAAAGCCAAGCGAGCCTAGCTTGAAAAAGGATGCTCTAGTCAGAGATATGAGGGAGCTTGAGTGGTGCCTATAGTAAACTAAAGAGAAGAATTCCTTGCTTCTAGTCTTTGCAAGTGCCCGTGGTAGGGGATGAATCATCACCATTATGATTTCCAATGCGGGCTTGTGTATAGACTAGATAATGAGGATGAGGAATCTGATGATGTCTTTGTTCTCATTGACACAACAAAAGGTTTGAGAAGTGCAATCTGGAGCATGGACATGTTTTGCCCAGTGTTGTTCTCCTATGAGGCTTGCTGATATTTGCAAGGAGTCAATAAAATTGATCGTGGAGCTTATGCCCTGGATTCAAGGGAACAATTTTTATAGAAAAGAAGCAGAAACCCACACGAATAAAATCAAAAGGGAACCACTCTATGCAAAAAAAAACAATTAAAAAACAAGCTAAACACATGGATATAGACGAGTATGGTATGATAGAGGTGCATCTCATTTGTTGTCCCACAAAGTCTACACCAACCATTTTGGCATAGTTTTTTCTTGCTCAATATCAGCTCTCTCATCAACAAGTGCATCATGTAAATCTGCATCAGAAATGGAATAATTTACATCATCACATGAAACCTACAAAGGTTGAGAAATTTGCCTCATTAGGACCACCACTAGACTATCCACCTATAAAAAGAGGCAGCAAAGTATCATACATGTCTTTGGAGCTAACAGATGTCTCCTTAGTACATGAAAGCACAGGCTGAATAGCATCTTCCACAAAAACAACATCACGGCTAACCAGAATGCGTTTAGTCTATGGATGATACAGAAGATAGCCTTTGCTTTCAGAACTATACCCAACAAAAATACATTTTATTGCTTTATCATCCAATTTTTTTTTTGTTCTTCAGGCACTAATTCATATGCCAAACAACCAAAAGCATGCAGATTAGCAATAGATGGCTTCTAACCATGCCAAGCCTCATATGGAGTGATAGACTATAGCGCTTTGTGGGACACATGTTAAGTACATATGTTGCACACATAACAGCCTCAAGCCAGAAACTATGTGGTAAAGCCTCACTCTTGACCATACACCTCGCCATCTACATGAGTGACCTATTCTTCCATTCAACAACTCCATTCTCTTGAGTTGTATATGACACTGTACAATGATGTTTTATCCCATGTTCAACCAAAAATGCATTAAAGTCAGAAGACATATATTCCCCCCCTCTATGAGAATGGGGAATGCCCATTTTACATGCTGATAGATTTTTAGCCAAAACCAAAAACTTTTTGAAGCACATAAACTCTTCGGACTTTGCCTTCAATGGATATACCCATGCATGCGTGGAAAAGTCATCGATGAAAGTCACAATGTAAAGATAGTTTCCAAAAGACAATGTATGCATAGGACCATAGACATCACTATGAATAAGATCCAATTTTTGAGTAGCTTGAATTGAACCATCTTTTGGAAAGGACGAATGTTGCATTTTACCAAAAATACAGGCTTCACATACATGTTTACTGGGTGCCTCAAGTTTGGGCAAAGAGGACACCATTTCAAATTTCTACACGCATAGCAAACTAGCTTGATTTAGATGGCCAAAGTGTGCATGCCAAAGCTTTGCATCTAAGATAGCTTGAGAATCATGTACTACACATGTTGAATCATTCACTGATCTTTCATAGTCTATGAGCTGATGCAACCCATAACATAAAATGCCAAAAGCAATAATCACGTTGTCATTTGACAAATCATGAACTATACATCTGTCATCAATAAATTTCACAACCAAGCCAATCTTAGCTAAAGGTGAAACTGATAACCGATTCTTCTTGATCCCTGACACAAATAAAGCATCTCACAGTAATCGGATAAGAGGAGTTGTTGATCTTACCAACTCCCATAATAGGATAAGAGGAGTTGTTGGTGCATATGATAGTATTCCCTATACGGGCAGGCTCAAGTGAAATGAAGAAACTACGCTGTGAGGTAATAAGTTTGGTTGCCCCACTATGAAAGTATCAAACATCTGAGACTACTACAGACATACACTAATCATGAGAAGATGGTTAGAAACTACAAATAGTAGTAAACGCCCATTCTTCATTCTGCACTAGATTAGTAGACTCGATTTTTGGTGTAGAGGCCTCTGCAACAACCATTCAGGCCTCTTCTTTCTTTGCCTCTTTAGTAGCCAGTTTTGGATAGCTCTTAATGACATGATCATTTGCTTTACAGTATTTTCAAAACAATTTCTTCTTTTCTGATTTCTTCTTATCTTTGTCTTCCTTCTTCGAATGTGCAGAATCATGAGATTTTTGCATACTAGTGGAAGAGCTCCATTTTCCTTTGCCCTTTTGACTTGCCGAGAAATCTTGATCTGTAACACGCATAAGAGACCTGTCTTGCCTAGATTGATCTTCTTGAAATATAACAAAAACTAACTCCTCAAATGATAAGGCATTTGGATTGCCTTTCATCATCAAACAAAGAGTAGAAGCAAAACTTTGATATGAGTCAGGAAGACTATTCAAAACACTCTGCTTACACCATGCACATCTCATCCCTTGTGACTATCCCCCCACCCCATTTCCCCACTAATTCACCTCACATATTCCCTATTCCCCCTCCACCGGCCCCACTCACGATCATGGTCACTTCGCTTGACCGCTTCCCCTTTTCATTTCAAATTCCACATTCTACATCCTTCCACATGAATCTAGTCTATTCAACATCTAGAATAAAAACTTATTTTGAAAAAATGTTTTGTGAACTGTCAGGAAGGACTTCATCAACAGAAATTAATTGTTCCTTCAAATCCTTGATCTTTGTCAAAAAAAATTCCATAGAATCACCTTCATTCATGTGCTCACTCTCCAACTGTTTTTGGAGGTAAGCAACACGAGCCTCATTCCTAGCATGGTAAAATGTGGTAAGTGTATCCCAAGTATCCTTAGCTATTCTGCAAGAGCTAATGTGAGGAATAATGGAACATTTGACAGACAAAGCTATCAATGCATGTGCCTAAGCATCTCTGCCATCCCAACGAATTTGCTCCACAGTAGGTGCAGCAGAAACAACAACACGAATAGGAATCTGCAAAATATCAACATCTTTGACACCATCTACATCAGCTTTTGTATGTGTATTTGTAGTACCTATGTTTGTAGTACCTATAATAAAGTGATAGGTAGGAGATGGTTGAACTACACCCTAAGAGAGAGGCTTAGGAAGTAATCCTCAACCATGGCTTTTGGGGCAAGTGGTTAGCCCATCACATTCCTAACCAAGAGATTGTGAGTTCAACTCCTTACATTGGTATCAGAGCCTAGGAAGTAGGCTTGGGAAAGGTGGATTGACCTAATGGCCTCTAAAAAAGGTGCTTGGACACCTCTATATGAAAGGGTACAAAGTAGCACACGTCGCTTTCACAAGTTAGCCTAACAAATATTGAGGTGTATCTCTCAATCCATAGGTCGGATTGAGGCATATAATATACCGGTGGAAAGCTCTTGGAAAAAACTCTCTAAATCCACTGCGCTAGCTTGGAAGTGTGCAGTTCTTGGGAAACCTTGGGTGGCACTTGATTGAGGGTTCAAGATACCAAACATGGGTGAGAACAAGGTTCAAGACACCAAGGTTGAGAGCAAGGGTTCAAGAGACCAAGGTTGGGAACAAGGTTCAAGAAACTATGTGAGGTTGAGGACATCAATTCAAGGGCACCTAGGGAGTTCAAGGGGTTGATCATCGAGGCTAGAGGGATACAAGGGTAGATCATTGAGGACAATGATTGATCAAGGGGGGACGAATGTAATAAAGTGATAGGTATGAGATGGCTGAACTAGACCCTAAGAGAGAGGATTAGGAAGTAATCCTCAACCATGGCTTTTGGGGCAAGTGGTTAGCCCATCACATTCCTAACCAAGAGGTTGTGAGTTCAATTCCTTGCAGTACATTTATTCATAGGTGTGATATGATATTTTTCAACACCCTGCACAATACCCCATAGTCCTTTTGTGACCAATACATGACACATCATATAAGCCCACAATGGATAAAAGTACCATCCAACTTATCCTCAATAACCAACATATGAAATACATCACTGCTTTCAGCCATGGCCACTGACTAAAATACCTTGATGCAAAAAAGTGACTGTATCTGAAAAAGTTGAACATAACTACCAAAACAAGTTTTGCTAGACCTGTAGTAGACTTCGAGATGCTTATACTGGCGAACCAAAACCTATATATATTTTTGGCACAAAAAGATGGAATAGCCTACACAAGCACTACGATAGTAATAAAAAAATGTTCGGAGGCCAAATCAATCTCAGATCACAATTTCGGCACCACAAAGCGAAGTGGTTTTGATCTCCTAATCATGTTGAGTATGCATGCCAAATTTTGTGTGATTATGATATTGTGACTGAGGGAGTGTCAATGATGCCCTAGATGAAGCCACGACCTGCTCTGATACCAATTGTTGGAGTTAGACGTTTGGGGAAGCATGCGAACAACAAAAGGAAGGAGCAGAATCTTGCACACAACACACAATACTGAATGTATTACTGGAGAATGTACAAAGATAACTAGCCGATTTGGGTAATAGGCATATATACAAGTTGGGGGAGAAAAACCTCCTAAAGAGGGAAAAAAGTGCCTCGACAGTCCTAGTGTGTTCACACACATCACTATCAAAACATATCAACACAAAAGAGGTTGAAATAGCATTTGATGAAAATCTAAAATTTGATGCTCTCAAAAAATTCGACCTGTGGTTCCAATCAGCATTTAGGATAGGAGAGGTCTGGAGCTTCAAGACATAATATTTTTGATGTGGGAGAACAAATAGGTGATGGGGCAAAAGCAAAGAAAACCAAAACTTGATCCCCAAGTGGATGTAAATTGCAAGTTCAAGAGGGGTGACTTGTTCATTGAGGAGGTTATAGAGGACATGAATCGTCAACCCTAGAGGGTCATTCAGAGTATCAAAGATGAGACTCTCATTGTATCTACACTTCCAAGGGTAATTTTGAAGGAACTCAGCCTCAATGAAATGGTCCTAGACTTAAACAAGTAGGTATCCTTACTCCCATGTTTACGTAATATATTTGCAGATCCCTTTAGCTAACTATTACATTTATTGCAATCATAAAGTATACATGAAGATACAAGAATTCATGATGAGGAGACTTAGGTGCTACTCTTGGGAGGAAGTCTAGGTAGAGTATCCCACAACATCATCTTACAAGGCTTTATCGGAATATTTCATTCTTTTGAGAGATTGGGTAAACGCATTTGTTTATGTTATGAAATGAAGTCGATGCGTGGCTTCAGCTTCTGGTATGAGACTATGATTCGATGCCGGGAATCAACTTTGGTGTAGACTGATGGCATATAAGTGTTAGTTATTCACACAAAGTTGATCCCCAACATCGACTTGTCATCTAAGACCAAGATTCAATGCTCCGCATCGACTTTGGTGCATATTGATACCATATCAGTGCTTTTTATTTAACAACAAGAGTTCCGTTTTGCAATTCATTTGCAGAAGCATCCAAGGCATAAGAAGATTGGTGAGGCCATCAATGATTGCCATCCTGTTTTTCTTGTTCACATACAGAGGGCCAGGCATGAGAAGTCACAGATTAAAACCAAAGAGATCTTTTTTTTACTGAGGAGGAATCTAGACTCAAACCATTCTCCAATCCCATTGAACCCCTCCTCACTTTGTACTATAATATTTTTTGTGCCAATGTAAATAACATTTGTAACATAGTTCCAAGAAAGAATTACGTCCTTTTATTAGCATATATTCCCTATGGCTTTAGAATGAGCGGCTCTATCGATGATGACAAGCCTTTTAAGCATCCACAAAGTACGAATAAGGTAAAGGATCTCAAGAAACTCACACTTTCTACTTCGTAGAGGATTATTATCTTCCTCAATAGGGAGCATTGTCAGTGTCAACAACTTTGAAGTCTAGGTGTCGTGATGTCGAGTCTTTAATGTGGTATGTATCTCTTTTCATTATTTATTCTATCTTAATAAATAATTCTCGTTTAATAGTTATCATTTTTGAGCATTGGATATGTAGGGTAAAAAAAACATTAATCACATGCTTGGCCACCATTTCGCGAGTGTAGTTGAGTGCTTAATAGTAAGATATTATGATGAGGTCAACAAAAAGCATGTATGGGATCAATGTAATGAGAATGGGATTCCAAACATTCTCATGTATCCTACTTTCACAAAGAAGCTAAGACATGTGGTTAGGGATAAGACTCATTGAGCTATTTAGCAATGGTGATGTTTGGGTGTTGGATTTGTTCTCTAGAATAGGTAATTAAGGTTTTATGTGGTTATAGCAATTTTGATGCATATGTTTATTATAGGCACTACATTGGCATGCTCCTTAAAGATGTTTGGGCACGACAAAGCATTTAAGGATGAAGATCAAGTAAGTTTCATTTAGATGCATATAAATCGGCTGAATGAGTGTCATCATGAAGATCAAGAAGTGGGCAGAAAGCACATTGATAATATAGAGAGATTCCAACCTACATCAAGAAAGTTGGTGCCACCTCTAGTAGGTGAGCCTAGGGACATGTCTGAGCTAGAGGAGTCATATCTCAAAGAAACCATTATTGAAAATGTGCAAACTCAATCAACTTCTTTTGTAAGTTGAGCCACAGGCTTCTTGTATAAAATCTTTGTAACTTATTCTTGATCATAATCAGAAGTTGGTTTTGTTATATCTCATTTTCTTTGAGTCGATGTGCAGTTAATTTATGCAAGAAAATTTAAAAGTCATAAAATTTTTGTGATGATCTCTTGTGAATTGTCTTCATTGTACAATAATTACTACAAGTGGAATGGAATGTTCTTCTTCATTCTTTATATGTTCTATACCTATTTTGTTTACATTGATTTTGTGGCATCAAACTAGAATAAATTAGTATTCTTACTGACATCCCGAGTTGAGCTCTTAAAATATGGGCATGTTTCATGTTAAGAATAGTACTCATGGAAGAGTAGTTCTCAAAGTTTGCTAGTTTTGTGTTGTTTTTAAGTTAGACGGATTCAACAAAGTATTTGAAAACCCAAATGCAATTATTCGCATGCTCCAATAGAGGGACACATCTATTTCTGCATTGTGAAACTAGACAATCCTCAAAATTATGCAAGCTTTTGGTGATTCTATGCTTATTTTGCATAAAAACAAAGGAGAACATGATTTAGTTCTCATTTTTAATGTCTCGGTATTGAGTCATGTTCCTCATTTCACAAGTCATTACTAATGCCATGGTAGGGCATATTCAACATCTAGAAATAGCTAAGGATGTTTGATAAGCTCTTGAAAGTATGTACTCAACAAATACAAGATCTAGGAAACTTCAACTCAAGAATGAGCTAAACACAATCAAGAGAAGTTCAATTCAATCAATTTCTGAATATACTTTGAAGAATAAGGAGCTCAGTGACACTTTTGCTTATATTGGAAAAATAGTTGAGATGAAGATCTTGTGTGTTGTACTCTCAATGTATTGATAGAAGATGAAAGATGGAAGCCTTTTATAACTTCCATTAACTTGAAAGATGCATATCCAACTTTTGAACAACTAATCCCTCATCTTGTCACCTAAGAGTTGATTTGATGGCCCCAAAGGAAAGAATACCCATGATCAAATGTTGTATCTAGGTTAAGGTAAAGGAAGGAACTCAAGAGAACTCTCAAGGAGGTCACAACAACTCCAACTACAATCAAAACAATTCACAAGACAACGAGGTCAAGGTTTTGATATCCATCGATTGTGAGCTTGTTCTTGCTTCCACCATTGTGTATTGCTAATTTCTCATTCTCTTTGTTGATCTTATGTAATAAGAAAAAAACACATTATTATTGTCAAAGAAACCAGGCAAGACCTTGTTCCCTTTCCAGTATTGAAATGTTTCCTTTACAACCCTTTGTAGTGTAGAGTTGGTGTGTAAGTGTGAATGGTCTTGCGGTGTGAGGTTGCAAGTTGATGCAATGCCTATATGCATACTCAGAAAATGCATTAGCTCAGTATGCTTCTAGTAATGTACATGTATGTTACAAGGTTTGGCTTTCTAGAGTTCCCTTATGGGATTACAAGAGTTGATTTTAGGTTTATACATTGTATCCAGAGATAGTGGCTTATCTTTGGTATGGGATTGTTTAGGTACCCATCTCCAAGTGGTTCTAAGAATAAGATTACAAGATGATTTATATACAACAACTTTTTTCCAGATGTATGAGAGGTTGGGGTGGCTCACAACTACCTACAACTTAGGAGTTTATGGGAGGATACTTGAGCTCTCAAGTAGGTCTTAGGTACCCACATCTATAAGTTATTATGATATGCCTTCATTGATCTCTTTGGTACCCAAATTTGGAGTAATCTTTGTTGTGAATCTTTTCTTTGTTTTGTTGCTCGCCCCTACTTCATCTTGTTGTGCCTCTTGGATGGTGGCTTTGAGTTTGAGGGAGCAATTGGTTGCTCACATTTCTACACCCAAATCTTCTTCATTCTTGGAATGTTTTTATTTCTCCATGATTTTTTTGGTCTTCTTGGTTTTTGTTCCTACTAGTGTTGCTATCTATGCTTCCTAGATTGAGTTGTTGATATGACACTCATCTTTGGAATAGAAGGGAGTTCAATAGAGTGCTTGATCTATTCAACAAAGTACAAAATCTTTTGCATAACACATGTGGGGACACTTGCAACATCTTTTTCGTCAAGGTTAGAAGAAGTAAGGGCCTATTTTGAATTGAGATCATTGGCCATATTGCTTTCTAGCTCTACCGTAAAGCATTCTTATCCTACCCAAACTTGAAGAACTCGACTTCTAATGTTTAAGTTGATCGCATGATTATAGATCCAATCTTGGCCCAAGATTAAAGACTAAGTGAGGTCTTCAACATGTCATACTAATAATTTCACTATCATAGGGACATCTTGTATCGAGATGGGAATTTCCACCTCGCCCATGCAAGGGGTTTCCACACCTCCTAATCCTATGAGGTAACCCTCAATCAGATTCATATGCAAGTTCATATCCACACAACAGGAATGCCTTATGGCATTGGTAGTTGCTCTTGAATCAATTAGGGCTCAAATAGTGTTAACTATTGTGTCATATTAAATCTCAACAAAAATGAATGGTCATCTCTCAACTATAATAGGAGAAGTATTCTGCTTCATTTGGCACATTGCCATGTGAAATCTAGGGGCATCAGAGTGGGGAAGGACATTCACAAGATGAAGCCTCTCTTCATTGTAGTTTCTAGATTGGATTAGGCCCTCTCTTCTTAACTTCATTCTTTTGATGCATTCTACGGCTTCTACCTAAGCTTCTTCGTGTATCTGTTTCTCTTCTTTCTTGCATTTCTTGGCTTCATTGAGTTTCCAAAGCATCGCATCTATCAAAGGCTCTTGGTAGATCTTGAATTGACAACCACTTATATAAGTTGGCAACACAACTGCTTCCATAGTAGCTAATTGAACTGCACTGCTCATTGATATTCTATTAATGATCATAAGTACATAACCTTGCTTCTCTGCTTTCACACATATTGCTTCAATGTATACACCAATACTAGGACACCTTCTTTTAAGCCTTTATCTTTCATATGTGTGCATCAAAGTAAAAATTCTATCTCTTCCTTTTTTATTGTTGCTAATCTCAATCATATATCTCTTAAGCATTCTAAGTCCATGATTCTAGATGATAGCTCATGGCCTATCCACTCATGCTCTTGTGCAACCTTTAGTGTGGGTATCAAAAAATCTATTCATTTTTTCTTAGAAACTTTCTTATTCTTGGATGCTATTGATTTTTCTTGAGAAACTTGGGTGCATGCCTCTTGTAGCTCCTTTTCTAGGCTTCCTACTCTCTTTTCCCATTTTTTACTAATCTTCTCCTTAAATTGTTTCCAAGTCAAGTTTCTTTTCTTCTCCCGAGATCATTCTAGTTTGAGGGGATGAGGAGGAAAAAAGTCTTCATCCTCCTCTGACTGCTCAGATTGCTCCTTAGCTTGAGCTCATGATCTAACTGCTTGAAGAGGCACTTGTCCTTTAGGATCACTTCCACTTTCCATGATCTCTATCATTTATAAGGGGATGTGTGTGTCATATTTTGAGGGTTATCAAGGCATTATTTAATCAAATGACCTTTCACATATTCCTTGCAAAATCCTTCAATCTTCCAAGTAATGGTTCTAGATGGATTAGGGTAATCCTTTAAGAAATGGTCACCACCACATCTATAACATTGAAAGTTTGGAGTAGATGCACCTTTTGTGCATATTTGTCTCTAGATAGCTCTTTTCTCTACATATTCTTACATTAGATTGATCAATCCAAGTGGGATTTTCACTAGTGCTTGTAGGATAGTAGGCTTCTTCTTGATATCGCTTAACCTCAATGTATGTAACTTTGGGATACTCATTTCTATCTTCTATTGCCTTTGTTGGTATTTTATTATTGATAATATTTTTAACGTGGTCTATTATAATCTACATGTGGATATTTGGGTATTCTATTGCGCATGTAAGTGAGATGATCCTCATTATAATGTTCACATCTCCTAAGAGGTTGTGATCTTTGGCCATAAGGATCATTTCTTTTGCCTTTCCCTTGTTCTAATTGAAGCATCTTAACTACCATGTTATCAATTTCTTCAATTGAATATTTTGTTGAACTATAGGAAGCTAAAGCTTCACCCTTGGTGTCATAAGGTGAAATCTTCATTTCTACAGCTAGATTTTCTTCTAAGTCCACACATTCTCTGATATGTTTGTTCAAGATACTGAGTCTATGAATGTATACTAGTGAGCATAAGTGTCAATTTTGTTTTTCTCTAAGGAAATATAGAAATTAACTTCTTTTCTAGTGGACTTTTATCGGGTAGACATCAATCTACATATTGTTTAAAGAATCTAGCTGCAATTGGCATTGATTCTTGATTGTCTTGTTTGAAGCTATACATTAGCAATGTTAAATCATGTTTAACCCCTCATCTAGGAAAACTTTCCTATAAAGTCTTCCACAAGAGCTTTTAAGTTTTTGAACCTACCTATTTTTAATGGTTGAAACCATGATAATGTGATTCTAATCAATGTTAATCAAAATGTCTCATATTGACTGCAAAATCAAGTGATTTGTTAAGGATTCAAGAAGATAAAAGAAGGAGAAAAGACAAGTAGGTTCTTCACTTTTGAACTCCAAGACATTAAGAACATTGCCTTTTTCAATTATGGCAGTCAAACCCTATCAGACTTAGATTTTTGGCAGAAGAGGCTAGGTCACATTGGAGAAAGAGTCCTCAAACAAATTAATGGAAATTAGAGTGTACTTGGACTACCCAACATATCAAAACATCACATGGTATACAAATTTTGTGCTTGTCAATTCGATAAGTAAGGTGACATACATGGAGACCATTCACTAAGAAAGGTGACATACATGGAGTCCATTCACTAAGAAAGGTGACATACATGGAGACCTCTTGGAGTTCGTCCATAAAGATGTTTAGGGACCAAACAAGGAACCTTCAATTTATGGATCAAGGTACTATTTGTCATTCATAGATGATTGTGGTAGATGGACTATCTTATATTTTATGCCGCATAAGGATGAAGTATTTTCATGTTTTAAAAAGTACTTAGATCTTTTGGAGAGCCAAACTTGTAAAACTCTAAAAACACTAAGGTCGGTTGGAGGGAGGGACTATTTCTCCCATGAGTTTGATACTAATCTCCAAGAGAGAGAATCAAGAGGGAAATCATGACAAGATACAATCTTGAGTAGAATAGAGTGACTGAGAGAAGAAATGGGACAATTATGGAGGTTCCAAGGTCCATGCCCAATGAGAAGAAACTCCCCAACTACCTATGGGGAGAGTCAATATCTACTACCACCTATTTGGTGAATATACTTCCATCAAAAGATCTAGATGGCATGACTCCATATGAGGCATGGAATGGAAGAAGACCTAGCTTGGATCATTGTAAGATCTTTGGGTGCATTGCATATGCACACATACCTTCATAAATTAGAGGTAAATTGGACCCTAAGGCAAAGAAATGTATATTCATTGGCTATGACCTTAATAAAAAAGGTTCTAGTTTGTACAATCCAAGCAAAAAAGGACTCATTGTAAGCAAAGATGTTGTGTTTGATGAAAACAAATCATGGTTTGAAGATGATTGCAAGAGAATCAAACTACCGTATGACCTAGAGGAGGACTTTCCAACTCTGTCAAAAAGGAATGAGCAGACATTTGAAGCATCAAGTGATTCTAAAGATTATTAGAAGACTCTAAGGAGAGAAATTAACTCTTGGAACCGCAAAGGAAAAGCCAAAGTTTAGGAGTTGAGGGATGTAGCAGAATTCTCTCAACAAACAATCAAAATGTCAACAAAGAAAAGAGGAATCCATAAAGGTATGGTTATGACACATCATTACTCACTAAACACCCTATCTATTTAGCACAAGATTCAAATTTTGAGGAGCCCTCATCCAATGAGGAAGCAAAGAAGAAACCTGAGTGAATGAATGCCATGGACAAAGAGATTGAAGCCTTACAAGAAAATCATACCTGGGAGTTGGTATGCAAGACTTCATCTATGAAGATCGTAGGATCAAGGTGGATATACAAGGTAAAGAAAAAATCTTATGGGACTATCAACAAGTACAAAGCAAGACTTGTGGTCAAAGGATATGCACAAACACAAGGGAAAAAATATGAAGAAACTTTTTCACCTATGCAAAAGATGCCAACTATCAAAGTGCTTATAGGCATTATAGCTTCCAAGAATTGGAAGATCTACCAAATGGATGTTAAAAATGCATTCCTAAATGGTTGAATATATGAAGAGGTATACATGGCTCAAACTCTTGGTTTTGAAGATTCATCATTCCCTCAGTATGTATGTAGGTTAATGAAGGCCTCATATGGTATGAAGCAATCCTAAAGGACTTGGAATAATAGGCTTATCACTTATTTGCAGGATAGAGGATTCATTGTGAGCAAGCATATCTTCCCCTCTTCATCAAGAGGAATCAATCTGAAGTCATATACCTCTCTATATATGCTGATAATATAAGGAGGATCAAGCTTCAAATGAAAGAAGAATTCAAAATCAATGACCTAGGGTAACTCGTATACTTCCTAGAGTTGCAAATAGTGTATACAAAAAGGAGTATGTATCTTAGTCAGAGAAAATACATCAAAGACATGCTTGCCAAGTTCAAAATGGATAACTCAAAGGTTGAAGGTACGTCCATGGAGATGAACCTGAAGCTAAGTGCTCATGAAGGAGAGCAAATTGAAGATATAACTAGCTATTAGAGTCTAGTTGGTAGCCTAAACTATGCTATCATGACAAGAGTTGACATTTATTATGGTCTAAGTTTCTTATGTTAGTTGATGCACACTTCTAGGAAACCTCACATGGAAGCAACCAAGAGGATACTCAAATACATGAAGGGAACCATTAATGAATTTTTGTATTACCCATACATATTTGGTATAGGCATTAGCTTTTTCTCTGACTTGGATGATTGGGCAAGCTCGAAAGATGACAAGAGTACATCAGGATTCCTCACCTATGTAGGTACAAAGCTCATCTCATGGTCCTCAAAGAAGCAACCCACTATTGCACATTCATCAATTGAAGCTAGATTAGAGGACTAGCCAATGCAACTCAGGAAGCAATGTGGAGCAAGACCTTGTATTTATATTTAAGTCTTAAGTCATCGAGAAGTGCATTATCACAGTCTTTACAAGAAAGGAAATCCAATTATCATATGTATCTACTCACCAACAATGTGCAAACATGATGACCAAAGATTGGATGGAGTTAAGTTGAACAGGTTCAAATCAATGATTGGATTACAAGACATATTGAAATATTGAAGACTCAAGATTCTTATGCTTGAGCGAGAGTTGTTGGTGCAAGGAGAAAGCCTAAGAGCTTGACCTATGTTCGTTCATTTCTCTCATATTTTTTATGCACAAATGTAAACCACTCAAAGCTTACATTTATGAGTGTCAAAGGTTAAAGCTTTGAATTTATCTTAGTCAATTGTAAAAGTGAGAGAAGAGGAAAGACTAATGACTTGATGGGAGCCAAAATCCACGATCTTTTTTTCAATTCAATTTAGACTATCTCCTAAGATTTAGGACTAACTTTTAGGTAGAAGATTCAACCACTGTCAAACTCAAAAAGTGTATATATACACTACCTTTTAGTGGAAGGATATACAAAGCATTACGGTGGGATTTGAGTTGTGATTATGAGCACACATTGTAATCACCGTGAGAGAATTCCTACACAACTCCTTTTTATCATATGTGCAATATCAATACACATGATGATTTAGTTTCATTGATTACTTATTTTGTATCTACTACAACAATACATTGAGCTACTCCTTCATCTTCTCATAGCCATTTCTCAGTGTATGTGCAAATCAATGTCTATCTTATCACTTTGATCACTTATCTAAGACTATTCTCAGCTTACATACAAAGTTTCATCAACATTGGATGTGCAAATCTCAAGATATGAAATCTCTGTCTTCCTAAAAAGTCAAGGTGAACCCCCAAACTTCTTAAACTTATAGCTCAATGTATAGTGAGCCTAAATTCATGAAATAACTTTCTTTGGTTAGCTTAACACTTTAATTGAAAGTATGCAAAATCTCTTTGGTTAATTTTTAGAAGGTTGTGAGCTCTAAACATTTTCCTAAGAGCTTCTCATCCAAAAATAAAAGGTTTTTTTAAGCCTTGCGATATCCTAACTTATATGTGTTGTCCCAACTATTTGTGAATGATATTACAAAGGACTTAGGGGCTATTAATGCATAGTTAGGAAGCTAAGGGAGTTTATAGGTATCCTAGAACTCATGTTGGTTGGCATTGACCAGGTTTTTTCCAACACTCTCTCATCTATGTTATTATCTCATCACCTCATCACATTATATATGTATATATATTGTTGGAATTTGAGGTCTACGGAAACACACGAATAGCACAAGGAAGAAGAAGAAGCTTGGAGCACAACACAACATAGAATGTATTACAAATTGAATGTACAAAGATAAGTGGCCCATCAGGTTTATAGGCATATATACAAGATGGAGGAAAAAATCTCCTAAAGAGGGGGAAAATTGTCAAGATGGTCCAAAGTGTGTTCACACACATTATGTACATAGGTCTTTAAGATTTTTAATAGGATTAGGATTTTTAGGTTGTTTACACATGCATACACACATATACACATATAAACACATAATATATGTACACATACACATATATATACACATGTATACACACATATACATTTTTTTTTGTCTAAGTCATTACGATTAGGGTTTAGGGTTTTTACACATGCATAACATATATACACATATACACATGCATACACACATATACATGTTTTAGGTCTAGGTCTTTAGTGTGTGTGTGTGTGTGTGTGTGTGTATATATATATATATATATATATATATATATATATATATATATATATATATATATATATATATATATATATATATATATATATATATATATATATATATATATATATATATATATATATATATATATATATATATATATATAACTAAATATATACAATCAAATATATAAAAATAGGGATTTATGGTTTTTTAATTAAATTAAATATATATAAGAAAAAGAAAATAAAAAATAGAATATATAATTAAATATATATAAAAAATAGGATTTTAGTATAGATAAATAAATATGAAAATATCTAGTGTTTTAATTAAATATATTAATTGAATAAGAAAATCAAATTCAATTTAAATATTAAATGAAATAGCTAGTTTAGATATTTAGGATTATGGTTTTTAGGTTTAATAAGAAAAATCAAATGTTCTAAAATGTCCATATTGTATTAGATGGCTAGTTTAAATCCGAGGGAGAGAATGGCATGTCCTTGCACTAAGTGCAAGTATCAAATTTATCAGAAATGATGGATTTTTACTCCACATGTTAGAGAATATGGATCTTATGATAAAAGTCGTCTACAAAACCTATGCTACCATTGGCATAGTCCCCCTGGTGAGCATATGGACCCAAATGACATTGCATTGCTAACCTCTCGTGGACAGAAGAGAACAAAAAGGGAGGTAGAAGTACAAGGTACTAATAGCATTACACAGAATGAACACATGGAAGAAATGCTCAAAGCATTTTATGAGATGGACGAAGATCACGATGGTGGAGAAGATGTCGTGAGTTTCATGGACACAATAGAATTTGCATGATCAGAAACCGATAAAGAATATGAAACCATGCAAAGACTAGCTCATTTACCACTGTACAATGGAGCAAAGATATTTGTACTATGTGTGTTACTCCTGATGCTTAATCTACAATCCATTTATGGATGGTCCGATACTAGTGTCCCTGAATTGTTCAGGTAAGTAGATTTGAAATAAACTTTCATTGATGTATCAAAATAAATTTATTTACTAATATCGTTCTAATTGCTTATTACAGGCTTCTTAGCGATCAATTTTTGCCAGAGGGCAATGACATGCCTCCAACAAGTGGAGGTGCAAAAAAACTTTTTCAATCCATTGGAATGGACTACACTAAGATTCATGCTTGTCCGAATAATTGCATCCTCTTTCGAAATGAGTATGAGCATCTCCACATATGTCCACAGTGTGGAGAAAATAGGTTTAGAGAAGACCTTGTGGATGAAGCGATGGATATGATACTATGCATCATGAATTTGTAAGTATCATTTGATTTATTGAATTTGTTTGTGTTAAGCATGTCATGTATGTTCATCTAACATTCAGTATATTTGTTGTAGGAGCTGGCAATGGGTCGTCCTCCAACACAAATGGAGGAGGCTTATGGATATCATCATGGATTGATTGCACTATTGGAGGACTTGGAGGGATGTGGTGCGGTCATTTCATGGGAGCATTTGTGATGAGGTGATGAACTTAGAAACTTGGTTTCTACTTGTTGTTTGTAAATATCATGTCAATTTATCTCATTTCATGAATGTTCTTTGTTACAGGACTGCTAAGATAGATGTTTCGATCCTTCTGTATATGTGTATGGCAGTGGTGTGCGACAATTTTTTATTTGGTTCATATATGGCAGTGGTGCACCAGAATTTTGTATTTGATTCTTATATGGCAGTGATTTGCCACATTTTGTATTTGGCTCATTTATGACAATGGTTTGCCACACTCTTGTACATGCTTCATTTATGAAATATATAACTTTTTTTATACATGGTTCATGGTTCATTCTACTCATCTCTATTATGTCCGATAGTATTTTGCTTTATGAAATCATGTTTCCATTGTCATTAGAGTACACATCACATGTACTCGGTTTTTTTTTGGGAGAGTGTATTGTCTTTTGCTAAATAACATCATGGTAATGTTGTTGTATCAAGATATAACACACTCTACCCAAAAAAAAATTTGCAAATATGGTCATCGGTATGCACGATGGTACTCCCAACATGGACGTCAGTATGTGCAATGGTATGCCTATTAGTCGCTAGTATAGACGCCCGTATGGGTGATGATATGTATAATCCTAATGGGTCATTATCTTTGTACATTCACTTGTTAATGAACTTTGTATTGTGTTGTGCTTCAAGCTTCATCTTCTTCATTGTGTTGTTTGTGCACTTTTGTAGAACTCAAACTCCAACAATTGGTATCAGAGGGGTTGCCACTTCATCTAGGGCATTGTTGACACCCCTTTGTTCATAGTCTCTGAATCCCATAAAAATTGGTGAGCATACTCGAGGTAATTAGGAGATCAAAATAGCTTCATTTTATGGCAGTGGAATTTTGATTTGAGCTTGTTTTGATCTCCAAAAACACTATTGCAATGATTGTGCAAGAAATTTTGTCTTTTTGTGCCGAACACATATATAGGTTTTTGTTAGCTGGTATGAGCTCCTTGAATTCTGCTACTAGTTTAATAGAGCTCAACAAGGTGTTTCTATTCAAATTTTTGAGATACACTCAATTTTCTGCAACAATGTGTTTAGTCACTAGCCATGGCTGAAACCAAAGTTGTATTCCATATGTTGGTTATTGAGGATAAGTTGGATGGTACTAATTACCCATTGTGCATATATATGATGCATCATGTATTGGTATGAAAAGGGTTGTGGAATGTTATGCACGGTGTTGAAAAATGGCATGTTACACCTACAAATACAATTATTAAAGGTGATGCAAATGGTATTGAAGATGATGTTCTTCAATCTCCTAGTCCTATTGTTTTTCGTGTTGCATCTACTATAGAGCAACTTCATTGAGATGGAAGATATGCTCATGCACCTCCATTGATAGCTTTGTTTGTCAAACATGCCATTATCTCTCACATTTTTTCATGCAAGAGAACAAAGGATGCTTGGGATACACTTACAACTTTATATCAGGCAAGAAATGAGGGTCCTTTTGCTTAGCTCATTAAAAAATTAGAGAGTGAGCATGTGAATGAAGGCAATTTTTCCAAAAAGATCAAAGATTTGAAGGAGAAGTTGATTTCTACTGATGAATTCTTGCCAGATAGTTCACTTGTGTAGATTGTTCTTAACGGTCTTCCAAATTCATATTAGAGTTTTGCTTTTGCTCTTTGATTGATGATGAAAGGCGATCCAAATGTCTTAATATTTGAGGTGTTCATCTTTGTTTTGTTTCAAGAAGATGAGTCGAGGTAGAACATGCCAATCATGTGTGTTGCAGATCAAGAGGCAAAGGTAAATGGAGCTCATCTACTAGTAATCAAAGCATGCTAATGCTCCACAACTGAAGAAGCAAGACAAAGATGAGAATAAAATAAAAAAGAAAAAAAAATTTTGCAAATACTATAAGGAAAAATGATCATGTCATGAAGAGTTGTCCTAAAGTGGCTGCAAAAAGAGGCAAAGAAGAAAGAGGAAGTAATGGTTGTTGTAGAGGCCTCTACACCTAAAATAAAGTTTTCTAATCTTGTTCAAAATGAACAATTGGCATTTACTATTGTTTGCAGCTATGAGCATCTTCTCAAGATCAATGTATTTCTATTTTAGACTCAAATATTTGGTACTTTGATAGTGGGGCAACCAAACATATTACCTCATACCATAGTTTCTTTAGTCCACTTGAGCCTGTTGCTATAGGGAATACTGTCACATATGATAATAACTCCTCTTATCATGTAATGGGGGTTGCTAAGATCATTCTAACTATTGTTGATGGCAATTCTTTCGCATTGTCAAATGATTTACATGTGCAATGCATCAAGAAAAGTTTTTTGTCATTTTCAGCACTAGCCAAGATTTGTTTGGTTATCAAATTTGTTGATGAGAGATGTAAAATTCATGATCTCTCAAATGATGATGTTATTATTGCTTTTTTCATGTTATATGTGGTCTATATAAGCTTGTAGACTATGTGAAATTTGTGCATAATTCAAAAAGTTCAGTTCAATGATATGTACTTAACAAGTGCCGCACCAAAGCACTACAATTGATCACTCCATATGAGGCTTGGCATGGTCATAAGCCATCTATTGCTTATCTAGGTGTCTTTGGTTGTCTGGTATATGCATTAGTGCCTAAAAAACATAGGAAATTGGATGATAATGTAGTAAAATTTATTCTTGTAGAGTACGATTTTAAAAGTGAAGGCTATCATCTGTATCATCGATAGAGTAAATGCATTGTGGTTAGCCATGATGTTGTTTCTCTGGAAGATGCAATTCAACCATTACTTTCATGTACCAAGGAGACGTCATTTAACTTCAAAGATGTGCATGACACTTTGCTACCTCTTTTTACAGGCAGACTCTCAAGTGTCAATCCAAATGAGGAGATTTCTCCGTCTATACAAGCTCCACATGATGATGCAAATCATTCCATTTTTTATGTAGATTTACATGATGCATTTGTTGATGAGAGGGTTGACATAGAAGAGGCTAAAATTATGCCTAAAAGGTTAGTGAAAGCTTTGAGAGATAGCAAATTTGATACACATTTATCATATCATAAATGTACAGGCCCTCAGAGTGCTTCCTTTGCATTAGATTGCAATGTGATGGCTACCTCTAATCTTTGTGATGAGAATGAGCTTGTTTCTTTTGATGAAGCACACAGTTCAAAAAATTGGATGGCTATTATGCAATCAGAATATGATGCTATTATGAAGAATGGTACTTTTTCTTAAAAGGGCGTGAAAACAAAGTGTGCAGGCTGAAAAAGGAATTATATGGTTTGAAGCAAGCACTACGTGCTTGGTATGGAAAGATGCCTGCCCAAGGAGAAGTTTGAAGCTTTTTGCAAAGCTTTGGGTTTACTTCTGTTTGTGGATTGCTCTTGTTCCATATATCTTGGCACTTCCTTATACATGAGTGCCATCTCCTTGTTCACCCCATCACTCCCAAGGGGGATTTTTTGATATATTTTGGTAGTAATGTGTGTGAACACTCTTAGGACCAATGGGGCACTTTTTCCCTTTTTAGGAGGTTTTTTTCTCTCGGCTTGTATACCCACTCATAAACCTAATGGGTGAGTTGTCTTTGTACATTCACTTGGCAATACATTGTGTGTTGTTTGTGCTCCAAGCGTCTCCTTCTTCTTCCTTATGCTTTTTCTATGCTTCCACAGACCTCAACCTCCAACATCACACATATTTAGAACTTGGAAAATCAGTTGGAAACAAAACATTGTAGAGCTATTTATCATGCACATAAGAATCTATAAGATCAAATGGTGGGAGCAAGTGTACAAAAGGCAATCAAGAATTTAGCTCAACATTGTCTTTGAATTTTTCCACCAAAGTTTAATGTTTTGGTAACTACTCTTAATACTCAAATCAAACCTCAACCTCTAATCTTTGAAGAATTCAGTGTCTTACTCATGGAGGAGATTGTTGTAACATTAATCTTGCATTATGCTTGAGGTGGATATGCTCTACATCAAATCCATCATTTGGATGGTGCCATATATGTACCTTGAATAATAGCATTTATATGCACATTATTTCTTTGTATTAACTGGTTGATCACTTATAATCATTTCTTGTAAGGTTCAAGGTATTTACCTTTGTAAAAGGAAAATGTAAAAGGACTAAAAGCCACGAGTTAGAAGTGGTTGAGATTGATTCTCAATCAATCATTCAAGAGGTAGATATGAATTCAACTTTCTCTTTTACTAGATTGTAGAAAAAGATTCCAATGAGTCTAAACTACCAAACCCACCTAATTTCAAATTAAAATGAAGTATTTCGATATCCATGCACCATAGTGTGCTCTCCTTCTCGAGCTCCACGACGATATGCTTGCAGTAGAAAACCGAGCTCCTGAGGCCGCAAATAGTACTTCCCATAGATGTTGCAGAATACACAGAAAACACAGTACACAATGGAGCACAAAGACAAACTTCTTAGGTCTTATAAATGTTGTCGAACTTACAGTCTGTGACTGACCAAGCCACTATATGTTTTATTAAAGAACATATACAAGGAAGTGTCTGGTGGCACATGGACACCAACAGTAACAATCTCCCACTAAAGGCCAACATGGCCAAAGTAACTATGGGAGAAAAATAAAGAATGATAAAGAATACCTAAGTGTAAGTATAAAAAATATACCTCCCACCTGATGGACATGTTACACAATATACTAGTGACTGTGTAAGATCAAGAATCAAGTAACCCCCATCAAGTGACAACAGTGTCCAAAGCTATCCTGTGGTAGAGCTTTAGTCAAAGCATCTGCAGCATTGTCTCGAGTGTGAACCTTCTCAAGAATAATGTGCTCAGCGGCTAAGCAATCTCTAATGAAGTGATACCTCACCTCAATGTGCTTGGTCTTTGCATGATAGATCATATTCTTAGACAAAGCAATGGCACTCTGACTATCATTGAGCAAGCGAGGTACATGCTGAGGTAAACCCATATCACAAGCAAGACGAGAAAGCCACAATGCTTCCTTACATGCCTCACTTGTTGCAACATACTCTGCTTTTGTGGTGGAAACAGCTGTACATTCTTGAAGACGAGATCTCCAAGAGATAGCACCGCCAGCAAAATGAAAAATGTACCCTGATGTAGACTTACGATTGTATACACAACCAACATAATCAGAATCTTTGTAACCAATAATGGATGCTTTCCATCTACCTAAGCATAGACACTTATCCTTAGTGCCACTCAAATATCTCAAAATCATCTTGATCGCTTCCCAATGTTTCTTGTTAGGATTAGACTTATATCTGCTCACAACGCCCAGTGCAAATGCAATGTCTGGACTCGTAGCTACCATAGCATACATGAGACTACTAACAATAGACTGATAGGGAATTTTGGTCATGAATTCCTTTTCCTCATCTGATTTGGGGCAATCATCCTTGCTCAATTTCACACATGTGTGGTGTGCTAGAGCAACACCAAATTTGGTGCTGTTGCCAGGGATCGAGTCTAGGAAGAATGTGTGATGGTAAGAGTATAGCAAGAAGTTGTGTTGGAAGGTAAAAATTTTAGTTTTTGTTGTTGTTTTAAATTAGAATTTTGTGTTTTTCACCTCCCCTACACTCCTTCACCACCGCATCATCTTCTTCCACTCCAATAAAAAATCAAAAAATTCACCATATCCACCCATTCTCCTCATTTCCCCTCGTTTGTGCATGCAAGAGAGAGAGAGAGCTTTTGTGCTTGTATGTGCTTTTGTGTTTTTGAGTTTTCTTGCAGGTATAGTGCTCCAGAGCATCAGAAAAGCTTCCAAAAGGTAAAAAATCACTTTCTGTCAGAAATTTGCCATGTGTGTCAGTCCATCACGATGGTCTGCCAAGTTCGGCATTTTTGGTAAGCGCACACACAAATACACAAACACATTTTGAAAATCATTGATTTGGTGGACCATCGCCATTGGCTCATGCCATCACGATTGTGTCACACCGTCGCGATTGTGTCACACCATCCCGATTGGCTCACACCATCGCGACAGTTCACTTGAGCCATCCGGACGGTCACTGACCATCACGATGATCCCTACGACCCCACGTCATTGCGATTGGCCCATGCCATTGCAACGATCCTGCCACGTGTCAAGCCAGACCATCGCAATTGTTCGCTAGTCACCCCATCGCGACTATCCCAGGTACGCCATCGTGACACCTCAAAAATTGGACCATCACGATTGGATCAAGCCATCGTGCCCCGTGACCATCGCGACGGGCTCACGCCATTGTGATGGTTACGTTGACCGTTGATCAACACCATCGCGATTGTGCACTGATTAGACCATCGTGATTGCTCGCCGATCTGACCATCGCAACGCTTCACCCAGACCATCGTGATTGCTCACATTATACGCCATCGTGATGCCTCACACCATCGGACCATCCTGATTGTGCCATGCCATCGCGACGGTTCACCTGATCCATCGCGAAGGTCCCAGACCATCACGATTGTCCCAGACCATCACGATTGTCTCAGACCATCGCGATTGTCCACCCCAAATGCAAAAATTAGGGTTTCAATTTTTGGGCTATTTTGAGGCCATTTTTTGAATTTTTTTGAATCATTGAGCTCATAGGAGACCCTTAACTCATATTTGAAGAAAAACATGTTTGTTAGTTTTTACCCCCTAGGACCTGAATGCTCATATCTTTTTCATCCAAAGTTCGTTTTTGGAGCTTTATAGCTCGTTAGAAAGCTCGTTAGACGTTGATTTTTTTAGAGAATAATTTGAGGTTGACCTAGTGTGGGACTAGAAAAACTAGGGGGCATTGAAATCTCGACAAGGACCTAAAAGGTGTATATATTAAAGTACTTGAGCATCCATATAAGAATTGGTCTAATATTGGGATTTTACAGGTCTAGCAAGGTCTAGCAAGGGCAATCAAAGCAAGGCAGTGGAGGATGCAGGGCTTGGGAAGTGCAACTTTTTGGGCATCAAAGCAATCAAAGCAGCTGACTTGAGGTTGGAAGAATACTCAACCCCCTTAGTCAATTATTAGCTTAGGCTAAACGATAGCATTGTGGATTAAAGACAATAGGAATGCATCAAGTTCAAGAGATTTAATTTTTCAAGTCCAAGACTAAAGTAAAGGTGTGTGATACGAAAACCTAAAGGAAAGAACTTAAGTATGACGAAACGAGAACTCAAGTACCACAGAAATTTGATTACTAACGCTTAGAGTAAGATAAGACAAGAATCTAAAGGAATTTAAAAGGAATCAAGAAAGTACGAACAAGGAACCATTGACAATCAAAAGAATCACGAAGTAAATTCATGAACCTTAGATCACGCAAGCATATAGGTAAGTCAAACCGACGAAGCCTTAGATCATCAGAAGCAAGTGTAGGAACAACTACACGATCGTGGGCATAGCAATTGAACAGCTATCCTTACGAGTTGAGTTCAGATACGAGTGAATCGAAAATGCTTTTAGCACAGAGAGACCAGAAGGAGGGTTAAACATAGCATATTTGGAAAGACCCAAAGGACCCTAGAGAACTCAATTAGAATTTGTCCGAACCAACCGCTTAGGTGCTCGCATCTATGAGGATGGTTTGCGAAGATAGGTGGTGCAAATGCACAATCCTGATCAACCCATTGGATTGGAATGTCCAGTGGTGAAATTTGAGAGAGACACATACATAGACAAAGAAGGAACAATGTACATCATAAGTACTCAACCAAACTTCAGTTAGAGACGGAAGCGAAAGCCCAAGGAAAAGAACCAGTAGGAGAAGAACCTAGGACACCTAGAGGGAAATATGTACTAACAAGAGTTCTAATCCCTGAGTGGATCCCTCAAGATAATCAAAGCATAGAGTTGTTTGTAAATAAGGAAATTGATGAGGAATTTTGGAGGTACAGGATGAAACAACCTAGTGAGGTAGGCTCCATCATGATATATGAATTCAAGGACCCAAATACACCTAGAAAGGTTGTATACCTAGATGAAAATTTGGAACGAGTATTTGTAGTGCCAGTCCATGTAAGAAATACTTACACATGGAGAGGTGATTTAGTATTCCCTCCATCATGAACAAATGAAAACACAAGCCATCAAGGTGCTGGAACATCCTCAGCCCATGGTAATCAAAGAGAGAAGAATAAAGAGAGACCGGAAGTAAGTTTCACTCATATGCTTTAGTCTTCATTCTCTGATAGGTTGAATACCTGCCATAGCTTTGAATCTACAAAGCTTTATTCCATCAAGTGTCTTCGTCATCATATCTGCTACTTGCTTTTCAGTAGGAACAAAAGAAATGTCAATCTCCTTTGCCATCAGCTTCTTCTTGATGAAGTGGTAATGGACTTCTATGTGCTTGGTTCTCGCATGGAAAATAGGATTTGCTGCTAGATGCATGGAACTTACATTATCTCCAAATATGTGAGGTTTGGAACTCACAAGTCCCAAATATGTATACAATGCTTTTAACCATACTGCCTCTTGAGTTGCTATGGTCAAGCCTCTGTACTCTGCTTCAGTTGAGGATAAAGCAACTGTTGGTTGCTTCTTGGAACTCCATGACACTAGCTTTGAACCTGCAAATGCTAAATAACCAGATGTACTTTTTCTATCATCCTTAGCTCCTGCCCAATCTGCATCTGAATAGATTTTGATATCCAAATCTGAAGAGTAAGGATAGAATATACCTTAGTGTATTGTACCTTTGAGATACTTAAATACTCTCTTAGTTGCATCCATGTGTGGTCTTCTCGGTGAGTGCATAAATTGACTAAGCACTCCCATACTATATGAGATGTCTGCCCTTGTATGAGTAGCATATATCAAGCTACCTACCAAGCTTTGATACTCTTTAATGTCTTCAATTTTCTTGCCTTCATAAACACTAAGTTTACGATTCATCTCCAAAGGTGTACCTGCAGGTTTAGTGTTCTCCATTTTGAACTTGAGAAGAAGATCCTGAATGTATCTTCTTTGAGTCAAATACATTCCTTCATCTGTGTATATCACCTGCATACCTAGGAAATATGTGAGCTCACCTAGGTCACTGATTTTGAATTCCTCTTGCATGTGTCTCTTGATCCTTTGAATGCCATTTAGATCATCACATGTCACAATAATATCATCTACATATACACATATATAGATAACCTCATTGTGATCCCTTTTGATGAATAGAGAAGGATCTGAGCTGCTAGCTTTGAACCCTTGATCTTGAAGATATGTAACCAACCTATAATTCCAAGCTCTAGGAGCTTGTTTCAATCCATACAATGCTTTCTTAAGTCTGCAAACATAAGATGGATTATTAGGGTTTTCAAAACCTGGTGGTTGTGACATGTATACCTCTTCACTTATCCAACCATTTAAGAATGCATTTTTCACATCAAGTTGGAGGAGTCTCCAATTCCTTGCACCAGCTACACTTATCAATGTCCTGATTGTAGTCATATTTGCAACTAGTGAGAATGTTTCCTCATAGTCTATACCATGAGTTTGTGAGCATCCTTTGGCAACTAATCTTGTTTTGTACCTGCAAACTGATCCATCTGAATTTCTTTTAACTTTATATAACCATCTGCAACCAATTACCTTTTGATTCGGTGATATTGGAACCAAATCCCAAGTGTCCATCTCCTTCAATGCATCTATTTTTTCTTTCATGGCCTTTTCCCAATTAGGGTTTCCCTTTGCCTCTTCATAGGTTGACGGTTCCTCTGAAATAGAGTCTTTTGCCAATTAGATTGAATGCTTCGTACAAATGTGGAATCATATCCATACCTTTCTGGTTGTTTCTTCTCTCTTGTTGATCTTCTAGGTGCTTGTTTGGAGCATTCTCCAACCTCTTGCATCTTTGCTTTGCCTCTTAACTTCCATAGCTTGTAATCCTTTTCTCTTTCATCTTGGTCATCGTCTGTATCACTTCTTGGATCCTGGACCTGTGTATCATGCTTGCTTCCTAATTGATAAGAGTCAGAATCAAGATCATATGGTAGTGTTACCTTTTGTTTGTCTTCATCATACCAAGACATGTGTTCTTAAAACACATCTCTACTTTTAATGAATTGCTTGGTTGAAGGATTGAAGAACTTGTAAACCATCTAAGTTGAATCATATCCAATAAACACTGCCTTTGTTTCCCTTTCATCTAGCTTACCTCTTATTTGTGATGGTACATGAACATAAGCTAAACAACCAAAAACCTTGCAATGTCCAAGACTAAGTTTTCTTCCATGCAGCCCTTGAGCTTATGGAGACTCAAATAGACCTTCTAGGCATGCTATAAGTGCAAAGAAACACACTATGTACCTTGGAGCATCAAGGAGAATGAGTCGATACAAAACAGATAGGTTCGCGGGTCGACTAGCTCAAAAAACTTACTATCTATGGAAGAGATGTGATACTAGACAATCTCTATGGTCATGATTAACTCAATGCTTCTCCAAACTTTGAGAAAAGATTGCTTAAACTGAGAGCTTTGCTTCTTCAGAAATTTCTAGTCACTAAAATGACATACCTTCAATGTTTTGCTTATTTATCTTAGCACAAAGATTATTTAGCCAAGATTTTTTTGGTGGATGAAAGTAGAACATAGATCTTTCCAAGAAGCTATTATTTGCAAAAAACTAAACACTATATACCAAGTTATGGCCTTCACAAGATGACCTTGTATGAGCTACCAAAATAGGAAACCTTGCCTGTTTTAGCCAAAAGTATGTCCCTATATTGAAAATTTGATGTTTGGCATCAACTTAGTGCATAAAATCCACTTTTCAGCATGAATTTGATGTCGAGCATTGACTTCTCACATAAAATCTTACCTTTTTTAGGCGCAAACTCAACAGTTGAATCTTAGGCATAGAAAATAAGAAGTTATCACCTACAACTCGATGTTAGGCATCAAATTGGTTCAACA
This sequence comes from Ceratopteris richardii, assembly GCA_020310875.1. Classification (NCBI taxonomy): domain Eukaryota; kingdom Viridiplantae; phylum Streptophyta; class Polypodiopsida; order Polypodiales; family Pteridaceae; genus Ceratopteris; species Ceratopteris richardii. The sequence goes on from CM035429.1 coordinate 62,697,481, forward strand.
ACCTTCTATTTTGAAAAGATTTATAGTAGTATTTGAAATAGATAGATAAAAACAGTGACTTATCATCTCAGTATCGATGCCACCCATCGAATTGCTTGGAAAACTTAAACCAGAATAGGCAAAGCATGGAGATGGAGGAAAAGATTCTCATACACAAAACTTCTATATTTCTTCTGATAACTATGGAAACTCAAAATCTTTACAGGTGTTTTCTCTCTCAGAGAAGCCCGACTATTTCTCACTCATACAAAATCTTTTCCTTCTCTCTCTCTCTCTCTTCTATCACTACCTCATCGCATCAGTTGATATAAACTAACTTATATAGATTTTCTCAATCCCATGACTTTTGAAAATTCTAGAACTAAAGTTAAGTCTAATTTTACAAATGTATTACATGTGTGAAATTGTCCCTTCACATAGGCATGTACTTTTCTTCTTAGACTTTGACCTTCAACTTGATGTCCAATTTGTGATTGATTCTCCAAGAGCTCCCCCTCAATCACTAATTGACATTCTCTGTTTCTTCATATCTTCTTCTTTTCTTTTTACTCTTGCCATGCTTTTGAATCTGCTAGTCTTCACACCATGCACGCTCTTTGTCATTACGTCTGCTATCTGATCCTTTGTAGAAATGTACTCCACTTCAATTTCTTTCTCCATTACCTTTTCTCTCAAGAAATGCTACTATATCTTTACATGTTTTGTCCTTGCATGAAATACTGGATTTGCTGCAAGATAAAGTGAACTCATGTTATATCCATGTATTGTAGGTATACCTTGATTAATGCCCAAGCTTTTGAATAAGGTTTGCATCCATATAACCTCCTTAGCTGCTTCTACAAGTCCTTTGTACTCAGCTTCAGTTGATGATAATGCTATTGTATGTTGTTTCTTTCAACACCAACTTACAAGCTTATCACCAATGTATATCATGTAGCCATGAGTTGATCTTCTATGATCTTGATTACCTACCCCGTCTGAGTCACCATAGGCTCTCAACTTCAAATCTGAAGTAAACGGATAATATAATCCTTCCTTTATAGTTCCTTTGATATATCTGAGAACTCTTTGACCTACAATCCAATGTACATCCTTTGGACAATGCATGAATTGTGACAAAACTCCCATTGCATAACTAAGATCAGGTCTTGTTAGTGTAGCATAAATCAAACTACCCACAAGAGATTGATACTTCCTCATACTGAGCTTGTGATTAACTTCAAGTGGAGTTGAAGCTTCTCTCCAATTTTCCATACCAAACTTCTTCAACAAGTTCAGAAGATACCTTTCTTGTGATACATATATGCCATGATCTGTATAAGTGACTTCCATTCCAAGAAAGTATGATAACTTTCCTAGGTCATTGATCTTGAATTCTTTCTCAAGTAATCTCTTTACCTCCTTGATTCCTTCATCTGAAGTACCTGTGATTATAATGTCATCTGCATAAATACAAATGTTGAATGAATGTATGTGTGTTTTCATATATGTGTTTGTGTAGGTATGAATATATGTACGTGTTTCTGATGGTGTATGTGCATTGACATCTTACCTATAGGACTGAATGTCTCATCATAATCTATGCCATAAGTTTGGGAATAGCCTTTCACCACCAGTCTAGCTTTGTATCTGGATATATTTCCATCTTCAAGATTATTCACTTTATAAACCCATTTATTACCAATTACCTTCTTACCATTTGGTTTAGCAACAAGTTCACATGTCTTGTTCTCCTCTAGTGCATTGAATTATTCCTTCATTGCTTCTTCCCATTGCTTCTTCCCATTGCTTCTTCCCATTGCTTCTTACCTTTTGCTTCATTATAGTTCTGAGGTTCTTCATCATCTTTCACCATATATGCATAGTTCTTCTCAGTTGTGTAAGAAGTATCATAAGAATACCTTTCCGGTTGCCTTCTTGTCCTACTTGACCTCCTTGGTTCACATTCTTCATGTGTGTCTGGATACACCTCCTCATCAAATATAGGATCTTCTTCATTTCTTCTTGCTACTACACTTCTGGATGTACTTGTTTGCATATAGTTTTCATCTTCATTCACCTACACACTTGATTTTCCTTTCTCACATCTTCTTACCTCTTCTTCAAATTCTTCAGTTGTATGACTTTGATCTGCATACCAACTTTTCTATTCATCAAATGTAACATCTCTAGAAACAAGAAATTGTTTGGTTAGAGGATTCCAAAACCTATAACCCATCTGCTTTTCATCATAACTAATGAACACATATTTTTTTGTCTTTGCTTCAAGTGTATGTCTAAGTTGTGATGGCACATAAGCATATGCGATCAATCCAAACACTTTACAATGATCTAGTGTTGGTTTCTTACCCCACCAAGCTTCTTATGGAGTCATTCCATTTAGAGTTGTACATGGTAATCTATTCACAAGATATGTAGCTGTATTTACAACCTCATCCCAAAGATAATTTGGACAATTCTTCTCCTTCAGCATAGCTCTACCAAGCTCAACCAAAGTCCTATTTCTTCTTTCTGCTACACCATTTTGTTGTGGTGTATACCTACAGGTTATTTCTCTCTTAATAACTGCATTCCAGAGATAATCGTTGAACTTTTCGGAGAAGTATTCTGTGTGAAGAGATGGATAGGTATGTGCTTGAAGATGAAGAGGTGTTGCAAAATCCTTGATCTACACCAGTCAAATGAACTCCAAGAGTATATGGTGGGCCCTTTAGCTTGCCAATGGATGTATTAGACACCCTATGTACCTTGGAAGATCACTCTCAAAAAGATAGATCAAAACAGATAAGTTGGAGTTAGCTCAGAGGTGAAAACTTGCTATTCTTGGTTCATACACCTGTCCAGTGTTTTACATAGCTCTCTGAGCACAGCACCAATTAGCTTAATTCCTCTTGGGGAAGTCTAGGTAACTTAAAGATCTAACTTTCAAGAGTAATCGCATCACAAATAATGAACCACACACTGAGAATGAGTTTTAACAACTGATGACATCATCCCGATTTTCACGGGCTGCTACAGTTTGAGACCAGTGAGCAGAAAAAACAATATAACTCAAAATGTAGGAATCCAATGATTATGCAAATTTTTATGGTTATACTAGACAGTAATCTGAATCCAACAAGCTTTAAATCACTGAATTTTGATGAGTAACCACTGAGAAATGGCTCTGACAAGGTGAGTGAAAAAGTCAGGTACCTGACAGAGAAGTGAAGATGAACAGACCCTGTTGACTTCAAATGAACATAACTGAAGATTACAACATCCAAATGACATGAAAATTTGTGAGCATATAGTAGACATATAGAGCTAACTTTAACAAGTTAAATCACTGAAAATGATGCACCAAGCTCAGAGAAAACATCTCTGCAAGCTGACTGAGAAAACTGAGAGTAATGGCAGTGAGTAGTACACTTCACAAGAACATGGAAAGATGAACTCAAATAATCATGAAAATGAAAGTATATTGCTTGTACAATACAATGGCTTACTGATACATATGTGTGCCTTGTAATCACACCTTGATATGGCATAAAGCTCAGCTCTTGGAGGTCTTCACATAGGTCTCTCTAACCACGACTAAAAATGCCATCTATTTATAGTTGAGTTTGGGAGGCTAACTTCCCTCAATCACTCTCCAATCAATCAATGATTGATTTGATTCTCTACCTACCACAAATCACGAATTGGTGGCTCCTCTTTCCATTCTTGATCAAGTGGACTCAACCACTTAAGATTCTCTTACTTTTACATTAAGTAAACTCTTCAAAAGTTACAAGAGGTAGTTCACAAGTGAACTTTACATAGTCTTCATTTTAAGGCTTTTTCTATGACTTTGTGTGACTCAAGCCAATACTTAGGCTTGTCATAGACTTGCTCCAACAGCTCCCCCTCAAGCCAAGTATGCTTGAGATCTTCAATCTTCCAAGATTACCTGTAAACCAATCATAGCCTTGAATTTGCAAAGCTTTGTACCATCCAATGCTTTGGTTAGAATATCTGCACATTGTTGATGAGTGGACACATATGATATTTGAATCTCTTTGCTTAGAACCTTTTCTCGTACATAGTGATAATGAACTTCAATATGTTTAGTCCTTGCATGAAAAATAGGATTAGCAGCCAAATGAATAGAACTCATATTGTCACCAAAAATAGTTGGAGTTCCAAAATCCAATCCAAGATCTTTGAATAATGTCTTCATCCACATAGCTTCTTGTGTAGCTATGGCAAGACCTCTATATTCAGCTTCAGTAGAAGAGAGAGCAACTGTGGGTTGCTTCTTGGATGACCATGAAATAAGCTTTGAACCTGCAAAGGTAAGATAACCTGAAGTGCTCCTTCTATCTTCCTTGGAGCCAGCCCAATCTGCATCAAAAAATAGCTTCAAACCTAAATCAGATACATAAGGATAATAAAGTCCTTCATTTATGGTTCCTTTGAGATACTTGAGAATCCTTTTGGCAGCATCCATATGTGGTTTCCTTGGTGTGTTCATAAATTGGCTTAGCACACTCACACTGTAACATATATCTACTCTTGTCAATGTGGCATAGTTGAGACTACCCACTAGACTTTGATATGATGTGATGTCCTCTATGAGTTCACCTTCATGTGAGCTCAATTTGTGATTGACCTCCATTGGAGTACCTGCAACCTTACAATCTTGCATCTTGAATTTTGCCAACATGTCCTTAATGTACTTCCTTTGAGTGAGAAACAAACCATGATCTTTGTAGACAACTTCCAAACCTAGGAAGTAGGTAAGTGAACCCAAATCACTTATCTTGAACTCTTCTCTCATCTGATCTTTGATCTTCTTCATACCATATGCATCATTTCCTATCAATATAATATCATCTACATATACACATAGGTAGATGGCCTCGGAATTACTCATTTTAATAAAGAGTGAAGGATCTGCCTTGCTTGGTTGAAAGCCTTTGTCCTGCAAGAATGAAACAAGCCTGAAATTCCAAGCTCTTGGAGCTTGCTTGAGACCATACAATGCTTTGTTAAGTTTACACACATAATCAGGATAAACTTGGTTCTCAAAACCAGGTGGTTGTGCCATATATACCTCTTCTGTTATCCAACCATTCAAAAATGCATTCTTTACATCTAGTTGAAGTATCTTCCAATTCTTGGAAGAGGCAATACTAAGCAAAACCCTAATAGTAGGCATCTTTGCCACAGGAGAGAAGGTCTCCTCATAATCAATTCCCTGAGTTTGTGCAAAGCCTTTTGCCACAAGCATTGCCTTATACCTGTTAATTGAACCATCAGAATTCTTCTTGAGTTTATAGACCCATCTTGAGCCTATTACCTTCATGGATGAAGTCTTGGGCACCAAATCCCAAGTGTTGTTTTCCTCAAGTGCTTCAATCTCTTCCTTCATTGCATGCTTCCATTTTGTTTTTGCTTTGGCCTCTTCGAATGATGATGGCTCCTCTTGGTTTATGTCTTGTGCTATGTAGATAGAATGTTTAGTTACTAATGAGGTGTCAAACCCATACCTTTCTGGTTTTTTCTTTTCCCTCATAGATCTTCTTAGGCCATGATGTGATGATTCTGCCTCATGTCCAAGTTCCTGCAATTTTGTTTTACCTTTAGACTTCCATGCTTTGATCTTTTCCATCTGAGATTCTTCATCATCCTCTGAGGTGTCTTGTTCTTCAATCTTCGGTTGTTCTCTACCAAGCTTTGGAAAACCTTCTTCAAGATTATATGGTAAATTGACCTTCCTGCATGAATCTTCATACCATGAATTGTTCTCATCAAAAACTACATCTTTGCTTACCAAGAATCCTTTGTTGGTAGGGTTGTATAACCTGTAGCCCTTTTGATTGTTGTCATATCCAATAAATACACACCTTTCTGCCTTTGGATCCATCTTGCCTCTAACCTGTGAAGGAACATGAGCAAAAGCAATACATCCAAAAATTTTACAATGATCTAAGCTTGGTCTTCTTCCATTCCAAGCCTCATATGGAGTCATCCCATCAAGGGATTTTGAAAGCAACCTGTTAATCAAGTAAGTGGATGTAGATATAGCCTCAGCCCATAAGTAATTAGGTAAATGCTTTTCATTTAACATAGACCTTGCAGCTTCAACAATTGTCCTATTCCTCCTTTCTACCACTCCATTTTGCTCAGGAGTGTACCTTGTAGTTACCTCTCTTTTGATTCCTCTTTCTTGAAGAAAAGAATCAAAATCATGGGAGAAGTATTCTCCCCCTCCATCTGACCTTAGCCTTTTTAGTGATTTACCTGTTTGATTCTCCACAAGAGCCAAATATCTTTTGAAACATGAAAAAATTTCATCTTTGTGTTTCATAAAGAATAGGATAGTCCATCTGCTACAATCATCAATAAAGGAAACATAATACCTTGATCCAGATATTGAAGCTTCCTTGCTAGGTCCCCATACATCTGTATGAACCAACTCCAAGAGATCTCCATGCATATAACCTTTCTTCATGAATGGTAACCTGTGAGACTTTCCAAATTGACATGCACTACACTTATAAATCATATGTTGTTTTGACAAATTAGGGAGTCCAAGTACACTTTGGTCCCTGCAAATTTGCTTTAATGACCTTTCACCAATATGTGCTAACATTTTGTGCCATACTTCCAATTCTGTGAGTGTCTGACTACCATAATTAAAGAGAGCAATGTTTCTAGTGTCCTGTAATTCAAATGTGAACAATCTACCTGTCTTTTCACCTTTCGCAATTCTTCTGAATCCTTGACTTGGATCTTCAACAAATGCTCCTGCTTTTGTGAACCTGACTTGCAACCCTTTCTCTACTATCTGCCCAACACTTATCAAATTCTTTGTAATGGTAGGGACATAGAGTACCTTACTGAGTAGGTTGATGTTTCCATCAGGTGCTTTGACATTGCCTATTTTCTCCACAGGATGTTTTGTATCATCTCCTGTTTGTACCTCATGCTTATTCCTTGGATCTTCTAAATCTGATAGGAGTGCCACATTTCCTGCCACATGATTTGAACAACCTGAATCTATGTAGAAAACATGCTCATCAGATTTACCTTGTGGCATAGCCATGTTCATGATGAATAATGAATCCTCTTTGTTTGAGTCTTTTGTGTAGTTATTGTAGTCTCTCCTTCCTTTGTAGCCTCCTTGATAGTTTGAATGATTGTAGTTGTTGTAGTTGCCATGGTAGTTGTTGAACCTTCCTCTTGAGTAGCCATAACTTCCTCTATTGTATCCTCTGCCTCTTTGATTCCTGGAATTCCTAAAGCAATTTTCAGTTGTATGATTAGTTAATCCACAAATAGAACATGAGTTGGAGTCTTGGGATCTCCCCCTGCCTTGTCTACCTCCTCTTCCTCTACCTCTGCCATGTCTTCCTCTACCTGCATAGTTAGCTTGATATGTACCTGCTTCATCATCCACTTTCTTTGCCTTTCCTTTGTTATCTTTGGACTTGCTTTTATCCGTGTATAAAGCTGAAGATTGATTACCTTTAGAGCTTTCTCCATTTTTGATAAGCTTTGCCTCTTGAGTAAGTAGTTGTCCAATGAGTGTGTTGAAATCAGGTACATGCATGTCCATGTACAAATCCATAGCTGTGGTGAATGCTTCCCACTTGTCATCTGCCTTCAAGCCATTGATGACCTGCCTTACAATTTGCTCTTCATCTATTACCTCTCCAATGCTTCAAAATTGATCTGCTATGTCCTTGAGCTTTGTGACAAAATCAGTCACATTTTGTTTGGGAGCCTTCTTGAGAGTTGTGAAATCCAGCCATAGTTGATGCTTCCTAGCTTTAGTACTTGAAGAAAAGAAGGCTTCAAGTGCATCCCACACTTCCTGAGATGTCTTACAACTTCTAATGTGAGGCAACAAAAAATCTGAGATAGAGTTGAGGAGATAAGACCTTGCAAGTGCATCCTTGGAGCACCATGTGTTCAATCTCTCTTGCTCTTCTTGTGTTGGTTGACTTTTGTTCCTGAAACTTGGCATAACTTCATCTCCAGCCACATAACCATATAAACTTCTACCTCGAAGATAGGCTTCCATTCTTAATGACCAAGCTGAGTAGTTACCTCTGTCTAATTTGTCAATTGATGAAGGAAATCCATCTGCCATGTTGTCCAACCTTGCTCTGATACCACTGTGAAGAGATGGATAGGTATGTGCTTGAAGATGAAGAGGTGTTGCAAAATCCTTGATCTACACCAGCCAAATGAACTCCAAGAGTATATGGTGGGCCCTTTTAGCTTGTCAATGGATGTATTAGACACCCTACGTACCTTGGAAGATCACTCTCAAAAAGATAGATCAAAACAGATAAGTTGGAGTTAGCTCAGAGGTGAAAACTTGCTATTCTTGGTTCATACACCTGTCCAGTGTTTTACATAATTCTCTAAGCACAGCAGAAATTAGCTTAATTCCTCTTGGGGAAGTCTAGGTAACTTAAAGAGCTAAATTTCAAGAGTAATCGCATCAAAAATAATGAACCACACACTGAGAATGAGTTTTAACAAGTGATGACATCATCCCGATTTTCACGGGCTGCCACAGTTTGAGACCAGTGAGCAGAAAAAACAATATAACTCAAAATGTAGGAATCCAAAGATTATGAAAATTTGTATGGTTATACTAGACAGTAATCTGAATCCAACAAGCTTTAAACCACTGAATTTGGATGAGTAACCACTGAGACATGGCTCTGACAAGGTGAGTGAAAAAGTCGGGTACCTTACAGAGAAGTGAAGATGAACAGACCCTGTTGACTTCAAATGAACATAACTGAAGATTACAACATTCAAATGACATGAAAATTTGTGAGCATATAGTAGACTTATAGAGCTGACTTTACCAAGTTAAATCACTAAAAATGATGCACCAAGCTCAGAGAAAACATCTCTGCAAACTGACTGAGAAAACTGAGAGTAATGGCAGTGAGTAGTACACTTCACAAGAACATGGAAAGATGAACTCAAATAATCATGAAAATGAAAGTATATTGCTTGTACAATACAATGCCTTACTGATACATATGTGTGCCTTGTAATCACACCTTGATATGGCATAAAGCTCAGCTCTTGGAGGTCTTCACATAGGTCTCTCTAACCACGACTAAAACTGCCATCTATTTATAGTTGAGTTTGGGAGGCTAACTTCCCTCAATCACTCTCCAATCAATCAATGATTGATTTGATTCTCTACCTACCACAAATCACAAATTCGTGGCTCCTCTTTCCATTCTTGATCAAGTGGACTCAACCACTTAAGATTCTCTTACTTTTACATTAAGTAAACTCTTCAAAAGTTACAAGAGGTAGTTCACAAGTGAACTTTACATAGTCTTCATTTTAAGGCTTTTTCTATGACTTTGTGTGACTCAAGCCAATACTTAGGCCTGTCATAGACTTGCTCCAACATTCTCCCCCTCCATTAGACCTCAGTCTCTTAAGCTTTTGACCTATGACTCTCTTTGCATATGCATGAAAATGCTTGAAAGCTCCAAACACTTCTGATCTTTCCTTGAAAACATACATAGATATCCATCTTGTAGCATCATCAATGAAAAGAACATAATACCTTGAGCCACTGATAGATCCTTCTTTTGTTGGTCCCCATACATCTGTATGAATAAGCTCTAGTACTCCATCATGTTTAAATCCTTTCTTCTGAAATGCTAACCTATGTGCTTTATCCATTTGACATGCTTCACATTTATAAATCATATGTTGACTCTGCACATTTGATAGTCCTAGTACAGAATGATTTTACAACCATAGCTTTAACTCCTTTTCCATTGAAATGACCTAATCTCTTATGCCAGAGATCAAGTTCCATAATCATTTCTTCACCATGTGTGAGCAAAGCTTGACCAATGTTCCCTTGCACTCTTAAAGTAAAGAGTCTACCTTCTTTCTTACCACAAACAATCTGATTATATCCATTCGTTGGATCTTCAACAAATACTCCTTCATTTGTGAACCTGACTTGAAAACCTTTTTCAACTATCTATCCCACACTAATCAAGTTTTTAGGTATTGTGGGAACATACAAAACATTGGTTAGCAAATCTACTCCATTCTTGCATTTCACTTTTCCAATTGAATATACACTATGTCTTGTATTATCACCTGTTTGAATTGTATGACTAGGAATGCCTTTTTCCAATTCTGACATCAATTCTATGTTTCCTCACAAATGATTAGAACATCTAGAGTCAATGTAAAATACCTTTAGATCTTCTTTATCTGATGTGCTCATTGAATTCATCTTCAATGATGTATGACCTTCATTCTCTGTGTCATTTGCATAATTGTAGTAGGTGGTGTTGTAGGATTGATTTTGTCCCCAAATTCTTCCGCAACCTCTACCATAGCCTCCTCTTTGATTTTGTCTACCTCTCTAAGAATAATTTTGATATCTTCCACCTTTGCATCTACTATTTTAATTCTGATTTTGATTTGATCCTTGTTGATTATGCCAACAGTCATGAGCCAAACGATTACTCAATCCACAGATCCAGCAAGCTTTCTTATTGTTATCCTGATTACCTCTTCCTCTTCCAAAACCTCTTGTTCTTCCTTTGATAGTGCTTCTACCTCTTGCATAATAAACTTGAGAACTTGATTCCTCTTCATCATTTACTTTATCGTTATCTCCTTTCTTCTTGTTCTTCATGTACATTGCATAACTTTGTCCTTTATCTCCATCTCCCTTCAAGCCTTGCTCAAATGTGAGCATCAAACCAAGCAATTGATTCAAGTCTGGAACATAATGGTTCAAATAAAATTATGTTGACAAGACAAAAGGTTTCCACCTTTCATCTTCTCTCAAACCTCCAAGCAATTGAGCAATCAATCTGTGATCTTCAACATCTTCATCTATGGATCCAAGAATATCTGCTAGATCCTTCATCTTAGTGATATAATCACTCATACTTTGACTTGATTTCTTCTTGAATGTAGTAAACTATGAAAATAGACTAGAATTCCTTGCTTTGGTGGTACTTTGGAAATGATATTCCAATGCATTCCAGATATCTTCAGCTGATTCCAATCCTCTGATGTGTGGTAGCAAATGATCTGAGATTGTATTGTAGATGTAAACCTTTGCACTTGCATCCTTCTTCTGCCAATGCTTTAAAGTATCCAGTTCCTCTTTCTTTGGTCGGCTTTCATCTTCAAATATTGGATTTTCTTCTTCACCTGGTATGTACACCATGAGATCCTTACTCATAAATAAGGCTTTCATTCTCATTACCCATGCAAGATAATTACCTCTGTCTAGTTTGCCAATGGAGATATGATCTGCCATAATTCATTGCTTTTGCTTCAACCTATGAGTTTAAAGGCTAAAAATAATACCATTTGAAGTTCTTTGTGTATAAATACACTTTTGAAGTAATATTCTGATGCCTTGTGTCTTTGAATGCTTCATCTTTCAAACTCTAATGAAAACCTTCCAAAACTTCTCGTACCTTTGACTCCTTCTGCTCTCTATAACCTTTATACTCTTGGTCATCATTAACTCGATGCTTCTCCAAACTTTGAGAAAAGATTGCTTAAACTGAGAACTTTGCTTCTTCATAAATTTGTAGTCGCTGAAATGACATACCTTCAATGTTTTGCTTATTTCTTTGAACACAAAGGCTATTTACCCAAGATTTTTTTATGGATGAAAGTACAAGAAGAGCTTTCCAACAAGCTATTATTTGCAAAAAACCAAGCACTACACACCAAGTTATGACCTTCACAACATGACCCTATATGAGCTACCAAAATAGGAAATCTTGCCTGTTTTAGCCAAAAGTATGTCCCTATACTGCAAATTTGATGCTTGGCATCGACTTGGTGCATAAAATTCCACTCTTCAGCATGAATCCCATGACGGGCATCGACTTCTCGCATAAAACCTTACCTTTTTATGCACAAACTCAATAGGTGAATGTTAGGCATAGAAAATAAGAAGTTATCAACCACAACTCGATGCCAGGCATCGAATTGGTTCAACAACCTTCTATTTTGAAAAGCTTAACAGTAGTATTTGAAATAGATAGATAAAAACAATGACTTATCATCTCAATCTCGATGCCACACATCAAATTTCTTGGAAAACTTAAACTTTTGAACTCATTACCAGAATAGGCGAAGCATGGAGATGGAGGAAAAGAGTCTCATACACAAAACTTCTATATTTCTTTTGATAACTATGGAAACTCAAAGACTTTATAGGTGCTTTCTCTCTCAGAGAAGGCCGACTATTTCTCACTCATACAAAATCTTTTCTTTCTCTCTCTCTCTAAATCTCTCTCTCTCTTCTATCACTAGCTCATCGCATCAGTTGATACAAACTAACTTATATAGATTTTCTCAATCTCATGACTTTTGATAATTCTAGAACTAAAGTTAAGCCTAAGTTTACAAATATATTACATGTGTGAAATTGTCCCTTCACATAGGCATGTGCTTTTCTTCTTAGACTTTGTCTTTCAAATTTATGTCCAATTTGTGATTGGTTCTCCAAAACTAAAGTACAAAGTTGGTGGTACTTTGGAAAAGTACAAAGCAAGACCTTTTGCACATGTACACTCACAATTGAAGGGATTGATTTTTGTGAATCATTTGCCCTGACTACAAGGATGACTACTATTCAAGTAGTACTAGTTGTGGATGTGCATAAACGATGGCCAATTTAATCGCATGGATGTCAAATCAGCATTTGTGAATGGAGACCTCAAGGAGGAGATATAGGTGTCTCAACCACTAGAGTTTGAGGTTCCCCATTTGAAGAGCAAGCTATGTAAGCTAAAGAAGGTATTATATCGGCTAAACAAGCCCGTAGAGCATGGTACTAGTGGATAGATAAGTATCTCTTGGATCCTCTTTTCAAAAGATGTGCTTCCGATGCTAACTTGTATGTTCTAAATGTTGATGACATGAGTTCTTCTACCTCATTTTTGTTGAGATATCAATCTCAACATGTGATGATCAAGGATGACATGTATCAATTTTTTACTTCTCTGATATGTATAGCGGTGTCAGAAAGTTTTCAACCTTCCAATTGACGACCGAAAAAAATTAAAATATGTTTATTGGTTAATTCTAATCCCTTTATTACAATGTTTTTCTTGAAACTAATCTCTCGTTAAGTGTTTGCAGGTTCAAATGGGTGAAGAAAACATAAGTTCATATTAGGGTTTACCCTAAACTAGCCGTATAATGTGTGTTTAGATCAATGAAACACTGAATCATGGGTTTAAGACCCTAGGTTTGCATTTAATTATGTGCATTTAAGTTAGGAGCATTAATTCTTGGTTAATGTTAGGGTTTAACTAGGTTTTCAATTGATTTTCAAAGGGTTTCAATGGGTTTCTAATGGGTTTCAAGTAGGTTTTCAAGGGTCTTAGTGAGTTTTAAGGGTTAAAATAATAGATATTTAATTAAATTAATCTATTATATAAACATTGATTTATTAAAAAATAAACTATGATTTAATTAGTTAATTTAATCATGTGTGTGAATTTAAATATTAAGGTATTAGTAAATTAAAACCCTAAAGTAAGCTTAAATTAAATAAATTATTTAATTAGGAAAACTAGGTTAATCAAATTAAAATGATAAATTAAATACATTTAGCACAGAGTAAGAGAGAGAAAGAGCCATTAACTCTTCTCCCTCTTGAATCTAGCAGCAATGAGATATTTTTGAGAGACGTCTGTAGAGAAAGGAATTAGGTCAACAATAGGTTTGTAAATTGGAAGGAAGAATCCTATAGATAAAGCTCTGCTGCTTCAGTTTTACCCAATATCATACTGGTCACCATATCGATCTGGGAACCGTTTTGCCTTCAGATGCAGAACGGTCAGATTACGGTGTCAAATTCACCAATCAAAAGAAGAGTCTGGCAGTATCTGATGAGGGTCCGTCATTGTTTGTTAAGGATTTGTTAGAAGTGGATGAGGATCCGTCAATCTTTGATGATGAATTAAGGTCATCTAATTATGATGATGATGAAGTCCTCTGACAGCGATTCATCATCATCCTCAATCTCCGTATATTCTTGCACAAGCTCATATTGCATTTGTTATAACGATGACTCCGAGGCTTCTTCTGCAGATGAAAAACCAATAAACAATGATCCTGAATCTTCTCTCATGCAAGCAGACATCGCTGGAACCAAAGATATTCGTGTTTCATCTCCTGCTAGTGGTACAGAAGATTCGTCATCTGATTGCTCTGAGTCATGCTGTTGTCGAATGAAGAGTGCGGCAGCGCCGTTGAGAGAGAAGGAGTGAGCAAAATTCAGGCTCTGGCAGCGACTCAGGAGAGTCACGCTGAATGAGATACAGGAGAGAGATAAACTCCTCCTGATTCGTGGCAGTTGTAGGAGATATGATAGAATTAAGAAATGAAGAGCTTGTCACTCTGACGGTGGTGGTCTGACAGGGCGAAGATAGTGAAATCAAGCGTGATTCCGTGAGCTGGCCCGTGAGAGAGAACTGCTGGAGGAGAGGCAGATCTGATGGTTAGCTGTTGTCACACAAAAGAGAGAGAGTGGCAAGAGAGAGATTGGGAGAATCTAGTTTGTTCTCGGCTGCTCTGGTGCTCATCGCATACACAGAGCAATTAAAGAGATTTTCTCTCTTCCCTCCCTACAGACTGCACACGACAGCACCGCAGAGAGAGAGAGAGAGAGAGAATTAGGAGAGAGAGAGAGAGAGAAAGAGAGAAAGGAATGGACAGAGAGAAAGCGAGAGAAAGGAATGGACAGAGAGAGTGAGTCCTTTCCAGCAGAGTATGATCTCAGAAAAGTATGATCTCAGAAAATTATGAACAATGTGTTCAAAAATATTTTTTTTTTTTTTACAAAAGTGTGTGTTTCAAATTTGAATTGTTTCATGTTTGAATTGAGAGACTGGAGCTCCTTTTCTCCATCGATGTTGCAAGTCATATCACATTACAATGTGAAGGTGTGAATAAACGTATGTGAACTTGAGTTGTCTTACACTTCTATTTTCTGGTAAAGGATGGGCTTATCAAATTGTATTGCTCATAAAACTTCTTTTAGCTCATCAAATTGTATTGCGGTGAATCTAATCTACTTACATTGTGGCCTATTTTTTTTAGGGAAGTGTATTCATCATATGTACATATTATTCCTAGTGGATCACGCCTTTTCGGTTGTAATGCCGAACAAAGTACAATAATGAGAAGTGAATGTTGTTCATAGAATAGCAATGTGTATATATGTGCACACACACATGCATTAACCTATGCATAAGCATGATGTGTGTGGTAAGAGTTCATGTTTATATGACTAAATGCATATGCATGAACGGTATTAATATATATGTAAATGATAGTATTCAAGTGATGTTAGCATGCTTAGAAAGAGTTTATTAGATTGAATGTGCATTTGTATAGTTATGAGTGCTAAAACATATAAATATGTATTAGCATATGAAGGAAGACATAAGTTTAGAATATGGTGATTTAAATGTAATGTTTAACATGTATGTGTGTTAGTATGTGTGTGTACTAGTATATATTAGCATGATTGAAAGCATACATGTAAAGTGCATATAGGAA
The DNA here is from genome assembly GCA_020310875.1 of Ceratopteris richardii. Taxonomy (NCBI): domain Eukaryota; kingdom Viridiplantae; phylum Streptophyta; class Polypodiopsida; order Polypodiales; family Pteridaceae; genus Ceratopteris; species Ceratopteris richardii. The sequence continues at coordinate 62,713,069 of CM035429.1, forward strand.
TGAATGAGCATGTGTATTAAAGTATGTATGAGATTAATGATTTTTTGAGATATACTTATAATTTCCTAATGTTTCTTTGCAAACATTACAAGAAGAAGAATTGAGGGGCATTACAAACAAAAGAGAAGAATTCAACAAACCAAAGATCCGTCAAACTGATATAAACCCATAAAAAATTATCTTTGATTAAACTTTTGTATAGGATTCACTAGTTTTTAGCAACCTTTTAGATAAATTTCATCATTGATCTATAGCATTGTAAACGCTTATTATTGCCTGTAGCATTAATTCAATTTCTATTCCCAATATTTTTTTTGTCAATGTCTTCTAAACATACAATTGAATCTGAAAATAATGCAACTTTAGAAATCGAAGTAGAAGTAGTTAAGGATATTATTACACACGAATCTTTAATATCAGTATCTCATGATTATTGTCTTAATAGATTTATAGCATTATTTTCGATTGCATCTATTGACCCTCAAGATAACATAGATTCATTTCCACGACCCTTAATTAGGCATACGCAACCTCAACATAGAGAAACCCAAGAAGACAAAATTATAAAAGAAAATATAACTGAGGAAACTTTGATATTACCGACACCTCAAGAAGCTGTTGATAGGTATAGAGCAGCCGAGCCATACAGTGCTTAGAAGTATAAAGTGTTACAATTACCTATTCGTTATTTCTTAGATTTTAGTTATTTAGAATTTCTTTTATCCTAGACATAAAGAAAATATACCTAAAACACCTAAGATTGTCTCAAACACCCTGCGTGTGCCAAAGGATTTAGTGGCTGACTGATCCACCAGCCGTGTGTCCGCAACTTTCCAACAGTGGTCACGCCGGTATATGTCAGGGACACGTCACTGAGTTTTACTGGATTTACCTATTGAGAGTGATGGCACATTTGTTTCTTGCCAGCTCACTCATTTGTGGACATTAGGTTTTTCCTTATGTACTAGTCTTTATATATTATACTAGTTATATTCTTGTTTTAGGTCATTCTTGTACATTCCTTTTTATGTAATAGAAGAAGAAGAAGAAGAAGAGCATTCTTCCTAGCCTCAATATGTGTGTGTACTTCTCTTTGATTGTGAGAGTGTGTTTGTGTGTGTGAGCTCTCTTCTTATCTCCTTCCTCATGACATGGTATCGGAGCCAGTGTGGTTGTAGGGAGCTCGCGGAGAAGGCCGGCTGTGAAGAGTACGCGGCAAGGCATGGAGATGCCATCTTTGGCAACACTCATATATTCTAGATCCAGAATTTCAAGCGATTCCATGTATTGTTGGTACATGAATACGGTGTTTTTTTGAGATCAAATTGTCACGTCATAGTGTGATAGTGTTCAAGTAGCAGTGTTGCTTGTAGTGTTTTGCAGTGTTGTGAGTTGCTGCAGAAATGGCGAACGTAGATGGAATGAGTTAGCTTATGAGTGCTAAGCTGGACAAGAACAACTTCCATGCTTGGAGATTCAAGATGATGAATTTCCTGATGGGAAAAGTCTACTCTAAGTATATCAAAGGAGAGAGCAAAAACGCTCTACAGTTACCAGAGAGGAATCGAACTACATATCAAGTAAGAGCATATGAAGAATGGAATCAAGGAGCACAAAAGGTAATGTATTGGCTATCTATTAGCATACAAGATAGCATGATTGGGCACATATAGGATCCCAAGACTCTGAAAGAGGCTTGGAACAGTTTGGTCACATTGTATGAGACCAATACAAAGGCACAGAAATTGCAACTCAAGAATGGGCTGCATACATTAGAGAAAAAGAGCATGTCAGTAAGTGACTATACCCTGATCAAATCAAAAGCATATGTGAGTCACTTGCATCTATTGGAGTGAATGTAGATGATAATGATAGGGTGGAAGTATGCCTTTGTGGTTTAGGAGCTTCATATAAGCAGTTCAGAACTTCTATACAGACCAGGGATAATATTCCAAATTTTGTTGATCTGGTATCTATGTTGATTATTGAAGAAAAGAATCTTGGTGAGGATTCAAACTCCCAAGAAAAAACCAGTTCTGAGCAGGTATTCTACTCTGGTAGAGGAAGGGGCAGAGGTAGAGGTTTTGAAAGTGGAAGAGGAAACAGTAACCAAGACCAATGTCAACAAGAGAATCATGCAGGAGGAAGAGGATAGTTTTGAGGCAGGGGGAGCCAAAGAGGTCGTAGAAATTTCCAAAGAAATGATTTAGGTAATGAAAATAAAGGATGTTGGAATTGTGGTAAACTTGGACACTTTGATTGCAGAGTGAAGAATCAAAATAACAGAACGCATCAAAACAACTATGCATCCACAAGTGCAGATGATTCTAAGAAGTTGTTCATGGTTCGATATCACATGCTGAATATGATGTCTGCTGGTGTTTCAAAATCAAATGATAATGTCTGGTAAGTTGATTCAAGTGCTTCAAATCACATGACCATTCATGCAGAGTGGTTTACTACTTTGTAGAAATTGTCAATTTCTAGATATGTTGAAACAGGGGATGACATGTCACATCCTACTGAGCATACAGGAAACATAGCACTATCTATGGAGGATGGAAAGGTAAAACATCTTGCCTATGTGCTACATGTTCCAAATATAACAAAGAATCTAGTTTCTGTTGGACAAATGGTTGACCAGGGATTACAAGTGAGGTTCAATGTTGATGGGCTATATGTAGAAGAGTACAACTAGGATGGGCAATTGATTGCCAAAGGAAACAAAACAGGTAGGATGCTCACGTTAAATGTGAAAATCCCGAAAATGAATGCTTCCATGTTTGCAAAAGGTGTAGGAGTTATTGTTGATATAGAGATCTGGCATAAATGAATTGGACATGCAAATCTGCAAAGGCCAAAATTGATGTAGTCAAAGGAGATTGTCAATGGACTACCAAATTTCAAAGTTGCAGAAACCCAAAAGGTATGTGCAACATGTCAATTTGGTAAAGAGTCAAGAGCATCATTTTCACATGACAAGCATGTTAGTGAGAATGTGCTAGAAATAGTACATATAGATGTTTGGGGTCCAGCAAAGACCCCATCTATGGGCGGTTGCAGGTTTTATGTTACTTTCATTGATGACCATACACGAAAAGTGTGGGTATATTTCATGAAAGAGAAGAGTGAGTTTTCACTCACTTCTAGAATTTTAAAGCTATGGTGGAAAAGCAGATAGGGAAGTATATTCAGACATTAAGGTCCGATGGAGGAGGTGAATATTTTTCAAATGAACTAAGCAACTTTCTTAAAAGTCATGGAATTCAACTTTAGTTTTCATGCAGGTACACACCACAATAGAATGGCGTTGCTGAATGCAAAAACTGACATATTGCAGAAATAGCAAGAGCCTTGATGGTTGAGAAGAATATGCCTCATTGCTATTGGGCAGAAGCTATGCATATTGTTGTATACATCATGAATAGAACTCCGACTATCATTGTACATCAAGTTACATCTGAAGAGAAGTTTACACGTAAAAAGATAAACTTATCACATCTAAAAGTTTTTTGATGTATTCCATATGTACATGTTCCAGATGAGTTGAGGACGAAGCTTGATCCAAAAGCAGAAAAATGTGTCTTCATTGGATATTCCCTTGAGCAAAAGGGATATAAATGTTATAACCCACTCACATGACAGGTGAAGGTGAGCAGAGATGTGCTATTTGATGTAATTTCAAGATTCTATGCAAATGCCAAAGATGGCCTTAATCTTGAATCAAATGACAAAGAAAATGCTGAAAAATCAAGTGTAGATCTCAAGTTTTGAGTGGAACGGATGCATCACCAAGAAATAGTTCCAACTCAAATCCATGGAGTGGAAGATTGTGTGGAAATTTCAGTCCAACAAATTCATCAAATACATCTAAGAAAGGTAAAGAAAAGCTTTTTGGTGGTAGTAAAACATGTGTAGGTTTTGAAGACGTTGATGGAGATTCAAGCGGTTTAGAAAAGAGCTTGGATTGCCATCTGCGAAGACTCCAGGTGTAAGAAAGGCACATGCAGATGATACAAGGAGAAGCGACCTAGGACTAAAAAGATGTGGGAGGATGCAAAACAAGGTAATACAAGATGCTGAACCTTCTTATTTTGAAGATGCAATTGGAAATGCAGATTAGGAAAAAGTTGTGGATGAGGAGATGGTTGCACTTTATGGAAATGATACATGGAAGCTGGTTCCATTGCCCCAAGGAAAGAAACCCATATGTTGCAGGTAGGTTTACAAGGTAAAGCACAATGCTGATGGTAGCATAAGCACGTACAGTGCACGATTGGTAGCAAAAGGATATGCACAGACATATGGCATTGATTATGAGGAAACATTCAGCCCTATAGCTTAAATGTCTATTGTCAAAACACTTGTTGCATTAGCTATAGCAAAAGGATGGACTTTGCATCAGATGGATGTGAAGAATGCTTTCTTACGTGGTGAGTTACAGGAAGAAGTATACATGGACCAGCCATGAGGATATGAAGATTCAAATCATCCAGAATATGTTTGCAGGTTGCAAAAGGCTTTGTATGGGTTGAAGCAAGCTCCTCGTGCATGGCATGCAAGGATTGTTGATTACTTAATCACCATTGGGTTTTCTATGTGTGATGAAAATCATTCACTATATGCAAGGAAGGGTGATGATGGCATCACAATTGTTGATATTTATGTTGACGAATTGATTGTAGGTGGTGATAATGAAGAAACCATTAAACAATGAAAGCAACTTCTTATGCAAGAATTTGACATGAAAGATCTTGCTGTGTTGAGCTATTTCTTGGGCATTGAGTTAATACATATAAAAATAGGTATATGGATGTCGCAAAGAAAATATGCCTTGAATATGCTGCAAAAGTATGGTATAGCTGATTGTAAGCCAATTTTTATGCCATTAGATCAGAATTTGAAGTTGGATACTACATGAGGTGAAGCATTGGAAAATGCTACTATGTAGAGGAAAATTGTGGGAAGTTTGAGATATCTCAGAGTTACAAGGCCTAATTTAAGCTACACTATTCGACTTAAAAGTCAACTTATGCAGGTTCCCAAGAAGCCACATTTGGATGCTTTGAGGTGCACTCTACATTATATGAGTGCTACTTTGGATTATGCATTGTTTTATGAAGTTGGTATAGATTTGCAAGTTCATGGATACACCGATGCGGATTGGGTTGGTAGCATTCCAAATAGAAGATCTACTAGTGGTTTTTTATTCTCATTTGGGAGTGCAGCTATTACATGGAGTAGCAAGAAGCAACCCATTGTTTCTTTGTTAAGTATAGAGGTGTTGCAATGGCAGCATGTGAGGCATCATGGTTAGAGTTACTACTTGCAGATTTAGGTGTGGAAGTGCAAAATCCTGTCACCATCTATTGTGATAATCTTAGCAGCATATAGTTAGCATGGAATCCTGTTTTTCATGCTAGAACAAAGCATATTGAGGTACATTATCACTTCATCAAAGAGAAGTTATTAGCGGGTGATATTGATCTTGTTTATGTAAGAACAGATGAGCAGGTTGTTGATATTTTCACTAAAGCACTTGGAGCAGAGAAGTTGAAGAAGTTTCAGAAGATGCTTGGATTAGAGGACATCCCATTGAGCTTGAGGGGGAGTGTTGAGCTATCAAGCTCAACATGTGATGATCCGTGATGACATGTATCAATTTTTTTTTCTTGGACATGTATAGCAATCACGCCAATATATGTCAGGGACACTTCATTGAGCTTTATTGGATTTATCTACCGAGTGATGGCACATTTGTTTCTTGCCATCTCACTCATTTGTAGACATTAGGTTTTTCCTTATGTACTGGTCTTTATATATTGCACTAGTTGTATTCTTGTTTTTAGGTCATTCCTTACTCTCTTCTTATCTCCTTCCTCATGACAATTTTCATTTGTATCCACATGATTAAATCCCCATTTTGTATCTAAGAGAGACTCCATTTTGTATATTTTATATTCTATCTCATTGTATTTTGATACCTTTACATTTGCTTCTACCATTGTATTCATTCTTGTTCAGGGGCAATTATCCCACAAATGATGTAATTTGGAGAGCGTCCTCCAATTTATATAAGGAGGGCCTCTCACCCACCTTGTACTTTGTTTGCTTGGGTTTTTCTTCAGCTCCCTTTATCACCTCAGTGGACTCAAAAGTTGTGTCCTCATCAGCCAATAGGAGTTGCAACACTTGGATCACCAATACTTGAGGCCTCTCATGATCTATCTAAATGTGATGACTCTTTAATAATATCCATGTCAATAGATTCATTCGAGTCATCTTCGTGAACACTCTCATTAATTGCAAAAGGATAACACCTAGCAAGAGTTCCACTATGTGAGGAAGTGATTGCACAAAGCTTTCTTCAACCGTGGGGGTGTCAATCCTTGTTTTGCCGCTCATCCTCCTACACAAAGAGCAAGTAAAGGCTGCTCTAGAGAAATAAAGAATGGAACCAAAATTAGTGTGATCTCCTCTCTCTCTACAATCAATTGTAGAAGAATAAACTCTATGGAAAAGAAAGCAAGAAAGTATCCTCTCTCTATACCACACAGTGAATGTGCAAGCATCCTATTAGTCGAAAAAGACATTATGCACTCATTCCAACTCTCCATATCAATTGAGCCTTCTCTTAGAGAGAGAGATAAAAAAGAAGTTGAGTCAGACATTTGATATGAAGGATTTGGGGGATGCCAAACATATTCTTGGCATGCGCATTACTCGTGATAGGAGTAAAAGATGCATATACTTGTCTCAAAGTGAGTACATATCCAAAGTACTTCACCGATTCAATATGCAGGGTGGAAAGGCATTGAGTACACCTTTACCCACATATGTGAAATTGAGCAAGGATGACTGCCCCAAATCAGATGAGGAAAAGGAATTCATGACCAAAATTCCCTATCAGTCTGTTGTTGGTAGTCTCATGTATGCTATGGTAGCTACGAGATCAGACATTGCATTTGCAGTGGGAGTTGTGAGCAGATATATGTCTAATCCTGGCAAGAAACATTGGGAAGTGGTCAAAATGATTTTGAGATATCTGAGTGGCACTAAGGACAAGTGTCTATGCTTAGGTAGAGGGAAAGCATCCATTATTGGTTACACAGATTCTGACTATGCTGGTTGTGTAGACAATCGTAAGTCTACATCAGGGTATATTTTTCATTTTGCTGGAGGTGCTATCTCTTGGAGATCTCGTCTTCAAGAATGTACAGCTGTTTCCACCACAGAAGCAGAGTATGTTGCAGCAAGTGAGGCATGTAAGGAAGCATTGTGGCTTTCTCGTCTTGCTTGTGATATGGGTTTACCTCAGCATATACCTCACTTGCTCAGTGATAGTCAGAGTGCCATTGCTTTGGCTAAGAATCCGGTCTCTCATGCAAAGACCAAGCACATTGAGGTGAGGTATCACTTCATTAGAGATTGCTTAGCCACTGAGAGCATTATTCTTGAGAAGGTTCACACTCGAGATAATGCTGCAGATGCTTTGACTAAAGCTCTACCACAGAATAGCTTTCGACATTGTTGTTTCTTGATGGGGGTTACTTGATTCTTGATCTTACGCAGTCACTTGTATATTGTGTAACATGCCCATCAGGTGGGAGGTATAGTTTGTATACTTACACTCAGGTATTCCTTATCATTCATTAATTTTTCTCCCATAGTTACTCTGGCCATATTGGCCTTTAGTGGGAGATTGTTACCGTTAGTGTCCATGTGAAAGGCCAAATGGCCACCGGACACTTCTTTGTATATGTTCTTTAATAAAACATATAGTGGCATGGTCAGTCACAGATTGTAAGTTCGACCGCATTTGTAAGACCTAAGAAGTTTGTCTTCGTGCTTCTCATGTACTGTGTTTTCTGCGTATTCTACAGCTCTGTGCGGAGTACTGTGTGCGGCCTCAGGAGCTCGGCTTTCTACTCCGAGCATATCGTCGTGGAGCTCTCGAGAAGGAGAGCACACTGTGGTGCATCGCCATTGAACCACTTCAGAGAGCATCTTCAAGAAATGTCATTATCGACTGCCATCGCTAAGTATGCCAAAGTCGCCACAGTTCCTAAAAAGAAACGAGGACTCAAGATTGTTGAAGAGGCAGAAACTAGCTCTCAACCAAAAATGAGAGGTACAAAGAGACTCAGGGAGGTAAAGCAAGTGGAAGAGGAAGTTCTAGCCACGAAAAGGGCACACGTACTTCCCAAGACACAAATTACATAGTAGAGGCCTATTACAGAAGAAGATTTATCTAAAGCCCTGGAAGATACACACCAATATACACAAGGGCAAGTCAATCTACCTGTGCAAGGGCACCATTACCACCAAACCCAACAAGAGGGCGAAGCTAAAAAGAAGCTCACCAAAGTCCACCGCTACAAAGAATTAGGGTTGGATAATTCAAGCTCATCTTCAGATGCACAAGAAGAACCCGACACATCCTTATTAAATGTGGATATTCAAAGTGAATCAAAGGATGATGGACAATGGGAAGAATTGAATGCAGTCAACTACAATGAAGAAAAAGAGGGCATGAAGGTGGAGGACATCACTACCCAACCTGATCAGGACACCGCCAGCAAGGAAGAAAACCAAGAACGGACACATGTCCTCAAAATCCATGAGACTTCCACTATTCAAATCACGGAGACAACACTTACAGGGGAAATGTCAATCAAGATACCAAAGAAAGAGCCTAAAGAAGCTACAGTTGAAGAATCAGAACCCTTCACTCTAATACGGGTTGTGGCAGAACCCTCCCCCATGGATGTCACTTTTCAAGGGAGTGCCACAAAATTTATTGATTGGGATGAAGAAAGAAAAGAACCAAACATACAACTACAAATCAGACAACCCCACAATGAAACTATCCAGGTAGAGCAAGGAAAAGATGTACAAACCGGAGAAGCTCCTAGCATACCAAGAACATGGTTGAATGTTGACATTGCTCAACTCAAGCCTGTATTGCAAGACATGATTAGAATTGCAATGGATACACAACAATTAATGCTTGAGGCCGATGAAGACTACGATCAAGCGATGCAGGACAAGAATGAACTTCAAGAAATCGGTAAGAATCTTTCTGCTGAGTTAAAGATAGCAAAGGAGTAGATATTACAGAAAGAAAATGAAGTTCAAGATGTCAAAAATCAGTACAAAACTTTAGAAACAGAAACTACAAAATTGAAAGAACAACTCTAGGAATTAAAGAAGCAATATGAAGCTAGCGAGGCTGAGAAGACGCAGATGAATGCAAGAAGTAAAGGCTTAGAATCTCAAATAAAGGTATGTATGGAAGAAGCAGAAAAGCTAAGGAACAAGAATAAAGAACTAATGACAGCTCTTCTAAGCGATCAGCCCATAGATGTTCAGGAAAAGCCAGAAAAAGACATCAAGGAACTCAAGGAAAAGATGGCTAAGTATGAAGACCAACTCAAGCAGGAGCAGGTGACCATTGCCGAATGGGAAAAAAGGTACATGGAGGATACCATAGCTCTAAGGACTAAATGGAAAAAGACTGAGAATCGCTATCTTATGCAATGTAAAGAAGACACTAATCATCTTGATATTGTTTCTCAAGAACTTCTCAAACACAAGGACACTATTGCTAAAGCTAATGAAGAAATCAAGCAAAAAGATGAGATGATTCAGCAACTACAAGTGCAGTTAGCGCAGAAGACAATTGAGGGGACACCAGTAGTTCCAAAATCCATAGAGGCTACTGAGGAGACTGAGGTACGTCCTCTCTCTCCCCCCTTATATCATTCGCCAATAAGGGAGGAACAGGTGATCCAAATTGAACATAATAATCGACACATTGCATGACTGAGCCGACCGGAAAGGGCACTACTCGTGTCCCAGCTTACTACTGAATTTGAAGATCAAATAAGCAAAAACTTAGACCAAATTTTGAAGCCATTCAGTGTACCATATGGACTACTTAAAGAATAAACACGACAATATATAAAGACGACGACAAATAAAGAGCCTGACAACAACCTCCAGTTCGAGAAGGATACTTTCAATTATACTCAAGAGGAGTTCGAGAACGCTGATCCCATATGGAGGCACAAAGTTTTGGAAAAGAATCCTACACTACGGGTACACTGGGAAGCATCACCATATGTGCTTCAGGTAAACCCATCTTTTTGCCCAGTACCCCGCAGACGTTCCTGGTTGCAATTTTGGGGAGGACAGTGCCAGGGAAGCATTAATAATCAATCGCTAAATTATCCGTTATTACCTAGTCCACCACATAACTACCTACCGATGGAAGAGTACATGGTAAAAACAATGGAATTTTGGATTGCAAGATATGCGATAGGTACCTGATTTAGCAGTAAAGATGACGAATAAGATTTTCAGCATGCTCCTAACAATTATTAAAGTTTTCTACCATGCAAAATATACTTTTTTGAGCTTAATCGGCATTACACAAGGATCCGATGCGCTCATTTCTTATCTTTCAACCATTCCGAGCCGCTTAACACTTATGGCCTATTATTCACGACTGATGTTTTTGCCAAGCATGTACATGCAGACATTTGAAGAAGCATTTTTCACTGGCTTCTTTGAAGTAGATTCATAAGTTTTTGTCAAGATGACTTCAAACCTTAATGCACGACTGGTGGCTTATGAAACCAGCTTTTTTGCGGATCACCAGCAAGCACCAGAGGATGGAGTGAAGTCCAGCCAGTGGAAGGAATTAATGATATGTGCATGCCAATCTGCTGAATAAAAGAGAGCAAGCAGCCATACAAATGTACTCACGTCGCCACAAAAAGCTTGTCGAGGACGACAGAGTTCAGGAGGAGGGATGTGTGGAAGGAGAATCAAGCAAGAAGAGAAGAAGAAGAAGAAGATCAAAGTCAAAAAATGCTCAATAAAGAATGAAGATCATAAAGTGGAAGAACCACCCTCTGCCCAAAGCCCTGCAGGGGCACGCATCAGGCAACAACGCGGAACATCCAGGTCCTGAGGAATGGAATTAAAGAACAATCAAAACCAAGACATTTCATGGGAAGGACGATCCAGGGCCAGGAAGTATCCATGAAGAAGTGCAAGAAGATACTTGGCAGGTAATAATCCTCCCGTTGATAGCGTGCGTTGTCAACAAAGTAAATAGGCTCAAAGCAATACAACAGGTCAGATATGTGAAGACAAAGACAAATCAGAAGACCAAAAGTTAGAAAGAGGTAGAGGTTGAAAAGTTGAAGAGGGTGACTAAGAACAACACATTCCTAATCACTGGTGGCGTCCGTGGCAGCCCAACTGAATACAACAACCCATATATGTGATATAAGGAATACCAAGGGGAAAACAGAAGCAAAGGACATACCTCCGATAAGATAACCAATTGTCTGACATTCCTTGTTGCCGCTTCGACCGTTGGGTGCGTATAATCACAACTCTTAAACAAGATGAAGACAAGAAGTAAAGCCTGTCAAGGGACGACAGAGACAAAGAGGGGGAGAGTGTTGCAGAGCAGAGAAGCACAAAGGAAGAGCCCCAAAATTTTCAAATTAATGGGCATAATTTTTCTTCTTCAAAGTCTTAGAGAATTCCCTCAAGCCATGTAAATGCACTAGAGGAGTCCTCTAGATGTATAAGCCCAACTCATTGTAACATATTCCTTGTAAATTAGTAGGAAATTCACTTTTTAGTAATAAAGTGCCGGTCTCTTGTGTGAAAGGACCAAATTTAGGACACATGTATATAAGTCACTTGGTGACTCTTTGTAGAGACTTTTTGCCATTGTGAAGAAGGAGAGCTCCTGATTTTCGAATTTGCTTCTTTCTGGCAGATTTCCATCTTCTCTTTGATCTTCTATGTGTGTGTAATGCTTGGAATGTGTGTGTAGGACTGTGGTCTACCCCTCCCCACTGTTTTTGAGCTACTGTAGTGTGTGTGTGTGAGCTTGTAGGCGTTTGGGGTGAGTATGGGTATTTCCCGCCATTCACTAATTTGGTCATAACTTAAAGCACAGTTGTCAAAATCAAGTGAAACCACTTCCAATAGATGTGTCTCGTCCAGATCTTTGAAAAGAGTCCATTATTGACTATATTTGAAGTTCGGAGCTGGGAGAAATCCTCGATTTACTGAAAACTGCTGTAAGTGGTATCGCGACAGACACTTTCAGTATTTCAGTGAGATAGAGAGGTGGATTGGTCATTTCTCATGCATATAAGCTGAACCACTTCATTTTCCATCATGTGTGCACATGTCTTCATACACTTGGTTAGGTCGTTTGATTGGATTGACAAATAAGCGTGTGTCAATTTCCCACCATACGCACTTGTGTGGCAAATGAGGTTTAGTCTCTTTGGCACAAGTCCTTAAGTCTCCTTGACTTAGGTACACAAGGGGGTGAATACATTTCAAGTTATAGACATAGAGCCTAGAAAAAATTAAATGAAAGACCTTATAGTGTGATTCATCCACTTTCAAGAAGAGGATCGGTGTCAAAAAGCTTTCCAATCGTTTAATGACCGATTAATCAAGCGGTGCGGATTTTTCAATGGAAAGTACTTTTGTAGGGTCCATCCCCACGTTTCTGTGACAGGCCTTTTTTTTGCATTCTTAGACCTTGACATGCATTTTGTGAAACAAAAATAACAAGAATCATTGGAAAAAGACTGATTAAAGTGTGCAAAAGTTAAGAGATTGTCAAAAACATAAAGAAAATGCACATGGAGATTGGATAAACAATAATTGGTATTATAAAGTTTTTACAATTGGCTCTTGGCCTTGAGCCTCTCCACTACATTCTTTCTTCTCTAAAAAGACAGTGGCAATTGGTAAGTCCAAACTGATTGGAATATTAACTCAGGGTCTATCAATGCAAGACCTAAAGCTATTCCTATTTGACCTAATATTTTTCCTCTAAAGCTAACTCCTAGGGTAGTAAGGGCAAAGGACTTCCTAACCAAAAATATACAATTGGTCCCTTGCATTATTGTAGATAGGCACAAAACTTTGCTCAAGGCCTTCAGACACCAAGTCATGAAGTGTCCTTGAGGGAAAAATTCCTTGTGGATTATGATAAAATCTTCATTTGGCAATTTCCCAATGTAATGTGCCAAGGAAGAGCCATGACCACGGGCAACACAGTCACCACCATCCCTTGCTGCAAATTTATCCACTTCAATTGCTTCTTGCAAATAGACAATTATAAAATTAAATAGATACATCTTGTATGAATATGAAACAACCATAAATGTCATTAGATACTTACATCTTGAAGCCTATCTTCATCCTCTCCTCTTCCCATTGCATCTAGTGGAATCGATGAGTGAGCCATGCCATTTTGCTCCACAACAGGGGATGTTGGAATCTTCTCCTCCAAAATTCTTTCCCTTGTTGTGGCCAGATCTTCTTCAGTGGCATTTTGGTTGGCATGGCTCAAAATCTCTTCACACACAAATGCAATGGTGTCTGCAACTGAATCACCAAGTGGAATTGTTGTATTTTCAATAATGTCAGAAGTGTTTTCCATGGGAACATCCGAGATTGAGCAAAAAATACTTAGGCATTCGTCGAGGCATAGACGGAATGCCTTCTCAATATCGTGCAAGAACAAAAAATATTTCTCCGTTGACAAGTGCAACTGAAAACATTTCCATCTCTACCTCTGGTAGAGTGGGTTCCACAGTCTCTAAGTTGGAGGGTGGACTATTCTGTGTGCTGGCTTCCTTTAATTTGTCCACTACTCCTTGTGGAAATTCTTTGCACATTGACTCTCTTCTAATAAGTTGATAGCTTCTATCTGGGGTTCCTTCTTGTTATCTACAAAACCCCTAGTAACAAGATGGAGTAGGTCCATGGGTGTAGGTTCGGGCTCCTCATTGACAAAAAAGATGGTTGTTGCAACATAGGAAAGATATTTTCTTCCCATTTTTCTTTTCTTATTCAATTGTTTAATTAAGGGCACTCTATCATCTAACAGGTGCCCTGCATCATTAGCAACAGCCATGAAACGCTTTAAGCGCTTCATAAATGCCTCATCTCCTTTATGAATCTAGAAAAGTCAGTCATAGGGGACCCATTACACTCATATGCTGGAATATCTATAGCATATCTTAATATACAGAATTTCATAAAATCTGTGATCTCATCGATCACATCAAAGTTCATGGCTATTGTCCCTTCAAGATTAGGGACTCTATAGACTAGGTCATACAAATCCGTAATGTGTTTCTAATGACAAAATAATGCACAAAACACCGAAAGATATGAATTTTTTTGCTTCAAAGAAAATGTCTAAATATAACACAACAAAAAACATGAGCAACCACATTTCAAAGTAGTGAACATAGACTTTTTGACATTCCAAAAGTTTTGAAATTACCATTGCAGAGAAGAAGGTATATACAATATCTAACATGAATTGATTGTCCTACTTTTTACAAGGTTCTTGAAAGTGCAAAAACCATGAGATACAATGACTAGGACCCATGAAGTGACATTATCAGGTTGCAAAAGAACTATGACAATGAGAGTTATGTTCCATCTTTGCTCCAATCTACAGGGACTTTCATTTTGTATTCCAATCTTCTACCCACCTGTAATCAATTTGCAAGAAATTGAAGTTATAAAAGTAAAATAAGCAATAATGAAAAGATTACTTTAACAAAAGCACAAAACATTTCTCACCTTATGTCCTTGTATTTTGAATTTGGATTGAGTTATTCCTTCAAACCCCATAATCACCAAGTGTTCTCTCAGATTACCCAAGGTCCAATGATTATTCACCAAAATTGTTTTTGTTTCATTGTTGGGCAATCTAAGCTTTATTTCAAATGAATGTAAAGATCCCTCTGAAATTTGAAATGGTATTCATTTTCCAAGTTTGCACATCCAACGATCATAGTAGAATCTAATGTATAATGAAGTACGTTGTTTCAAATATCGAAATCCTATACCTGTTCCACCTATTTTACAGAGATATTTATCACCTTTTGCAATTCCTTCTATCAAACCCCAATTTTCACCCAGAAGACTTTTGACTTGCTCATATGTGATATCTTTACACATGAACATGGTGGAAGTCTCTTGGAATGAGAATCCTTGGAATAAATATACAAAACAATGAGTGGGAAAAGACCAGTGCAAACCTACAGACCTAGACACTTTTGTGAATTTCAACGAGTTATGTATATCCATTACTATCTTGTGCTTCAAAGATGATACGGACCATATATCAGGTTTTGGTCACTCCAAGCTAAGAAGGGAATGTACTTCTCTCTAACCTTCCAAAACCATTCATTGTAGAGGGTATAACATATATCTGTGTGTAAAAGAAAACTCTATCATGACAAAAATATATCATAATAGTTCAAAAATATATTAAACACAAGAAAACATACAATATTGTAGAGTAATACTTACAATTCACAGGATATCTCATTCTACTAGAGTTTTCAAGTTTCGTAGTTGCCATTGTAAAAACATGTTGTACAATAGCAACCATCCCATTGTCTCTGTGGTTCTTGAAGCCAAGCAACTTTCCCTTCCAATGAAGATCTAAGTTTCCACGATCTCTAACTCGATGAGGCCCAACTCTAGAGGGTTGCATGTACACCCATGCACCTTTGGAGTACTCATGTGATATCCATTGTCCATCTGTGGCTTTGATATTGTGACATCTTAATGTGAGGATTTCATCGTTCAGTTTCCTAGAAGCTTTAGATGTTGTCATTGAAGCTAAAGTTCTTTAAGCTACAACAGTAATTCAAGATAGGAGATGCATGTAGTTTGGAGTGTAGAAACAGGAGCTTCAATGGTGTGGTACAGAGTGAAAGTAGTGGGAAAAGATTACTTTTTGGGATCTGGGTATGAAAATGTGAGGTTTAGGAGGGAAATAACTCTTTTTATAGTATTTTTGAAAAAAGCCATTTTTTTCAGCTCAAAACATGCATGGATTTTGAATTTGGGGTCAAAAAGAGTACTTTTGACACTAAAAAGTAACGGGGGTCCATTCTCAGGTGTTATGATGAGTTTTTTAACTTTTTAGAAATTTTGAATTTTTGGGCCCAACTAAGTTACAAGATTCCTTCTCTTTCTAGAGGCAACTCATTAACTAAGGGAGAAATATGTCCCCTCTCCCCCCTTTAGCTTAGTATTTTATAGGGCATAGACTGTGGCCACCACCCTCTTCTCATTGGTCCATCACTAATCAATCCTTAATCTAAAAGGCCCATTCAGGGTTCATTTTTTCCCTTAATGAAAAGATCCTTATGAAAATAGAATAGAAAATGAATAGTGATGAAGAAACTCTTCAAGAGATATTCCCAATTCCAAATGGTGGATTGATGAAGTAGAACAAATCCTCCTCAAACATAATGCGAGCTTGATATTCCAAAAGCTCCGCCTCCTCAAGCTAAAGTATCCTTGAGTCTTCATTCTTTGATAGGTTGAATATCTGCCATAGATTTGAATTTGCATAGCTTTATCTCATCAAGTGCCTTTGTCATCATGTTGCTCCTTAGTAGGAACAAATGAAGTGTCAATTTCGTTTACCATAAGCTTCTCTCTTACAAAGTGTTAATGAAACTCTATGTGCTTTGTCCTTGTGTGGAATATTGGATTTGAAGCTAGATACATAGAACTTACATTATCTCCAAGTATGTGTGGCTTGGAACTTACAAGTCCCAAATCTGAGTACAATTCATTGAGTCATATTGCTTCTTCATATGCAATAGTGAGATCTCTATACTCTGCTTTGAGAAGTCTTGAATGTACCTTCTCTGAGTTATATACATCCCTTCATCTGTGTAAATCACGTGCATACCTAGGAAATATGTGAGCTCATTTAATTCACTGATTTCAAACTCCTCTTGCATGTGTCTCTTGATCCTTTGAATCCCATTCAATTCATCACTTGCAACAATAATGTCATCTACATATGCAGACAGATAGGAAACCTCATTGTGATTCCTTTTGATGAACAAAGAAGGAACTCAATTGCTAGGTATGAACCCTTGATCTTGAAGGTATGTAATCAACCTGTAACTCCAAGCTCTAGGAGTTTATTTCAATCCATACAATGCTTTCTTAAGTATGAAAACATAAGATGTATGATTAAGGTTTTCAAAACTTGGAGGTTGTGATATGTTCTCTTCACTTATCCAACCTTTTAGAAATGCATTTTTACATTAGGTTGGAGGAGTCTCCGATTTCTCGCAGTAGCTACACTTATCAATATTCTGATTTTCGTCATCTTTGCAACTCATGAGAATGTTTTCTCATAGTTTATACCATGTGTTTGTGAGCATCCTTTTGCAACTAATTTCAACTTTGTACCTACAAATTGATCCATCTCAATTTCTTTTGAGTTTATATACCCATCTGCAATACTTTTTGATTGAGTGACATAGGAATCAAATCCCAAGTGTCCATCTCCTTCAATGTATCTATTTCTTCTTTCATGGCCTTTTCCCAATTAGGGTCTCCCCTTGCCTCTTCATAGGTTGATGGTTCTTCTGAAATTGAGTCCTTTGCCAAGTAGATTAAATGCTTTGTAACAAATGTGGAATCACATCCATATTTTTTGGTTGTCTTTTCTCCCTTATTGACCTTCTCGGTGCTTGCTTGGAGCATTCTCCACACTCTTGCATTTTGCTTTGCCTCTTTACTTCCATAGCATGTAATCCTTTTCCCTTTCATCTTGATCATCATATGTTTCATTTCTTGGATCTTGGACCTGTGTATCATGCTTGCTTCCTAATGGATGGAAATCAAAATCAAGATCATATGGTAGAGTTATCTTTTGTTTGTCTTCATCGTACCAAGACCTGTGTTCTTCAAACACAACATCCCTACTTATAGTGAATTGCTTCGTTAATGGATTATAGAACTTGTGAGCCATCTAAGTTGAATCATATCCAATAAATATTGCCTCTATTGCCCTTTCATCTAGCTTACCTTTGATTTGTGAAGGTACATGAACATAAGCTAAACAACCAAACACCTTGCAATGTCCAAGACTAGGTTTTCTCCCATGCCATGCTTCATAATCACTCATACCTTGGAGTGATTTGGATGGTAGTCTATTGATAAGGTACACAGTATGTTAAATAGCCTCTACCCATAGATAATGTGGCAAGCTTTTCTCTTCAAGCATTGTTCTGGCTGATCCAATGAATGTCTTGTTTTTTCTTGTTTTTTCTCTCTACAATTCCATTCAATTGAGGAGAGTACCTGGTAGTCACTTCCCTCTTGATGCCTTTATCTTGCAAGAACTCATCAAACTCTTTGGAGAAGTATTCTCCCCCTCCATCAGATATGAGCTTCTTGAGTGATCTACATGTATGGTTATCCACATGTGCTAGATACTTTTTGAAGCAATCAAACATGGCATTCTTACTCTTGATAAAGTGCACCCCAAGCACTGAAGTGCCCACACTAGTTAAGTTGTATTTTCTGAAGGACATCTTACCCTTCATTCCTCACTCCCCTTTTCATACCCTTCAATCTCAACATTAAGAGCCTCATAAGGAATTATTTTTGTATGTTCTCTTGTGGCACACACTTCAGCCATAAATTTCCCTTTATCTTCACCAAAAATATAAGAATATCCTTGCGTGTGTGCTTTGGGAGGCTATTCTAAGCCCCCAAAAAGGGTGTCTCTCTTAGTGCACTTTGGGCTACTCTAAGCCCGCCCAAGGTGTCAACAAGTTCAAAGGGCTACTCTAAGCACCCCACCCCCAAGGTGTCAAAAAATTACAAAGGGCTACTCTAAGCCCCCCACCCCATCTCAAATTCTAGTGTCGACTCCATTTTACAAGTGTGCTACTTAATTTTTGACATTCAATTTGCTTCCACGAAGACAATGTCTACAATTTCAAACACAATGTCTTCTAGTCAATTGTACTTTCCTTCATTTACATTGATGTTCATGCCCAAGGAGGAGAGATTAAATGGCACAAACTACAATTTGTGGAAAGACACTATCAAGACTTAACTATGTACAAACTTGTTGTATGAAGTAGTTGATGCTAAGGAACCTAATACCGACAAGAATAGTGACTTAGTAGCTTGAACATTTGGAATGTAAAAGGTAAAAGACACCTAGGAAAAATTATCGTCGGCTTGTGATAAGTTGATGAAAGGGCATATTAATTCTTGCAAAATTTTCCATGAGGTTTGGAAAATACTTCAAGATCTCTATGAGGACATAGAGAATAAGACCCCAGGACTCCATCACCAAGGTCATAGCCACTTTTCAAATATTACCAATGTAAGATTGTATTGTGTGGAAGATAGGTGTCAAGCAAGGATATGGCCATTAGGCTTCTAAATAAGCTTCCTAGGACAAACCTTTTTCACAACAATTTACAATCGCAATCAAGTGTTGACCTAGGAGGAAGTATAGAGACTTTTTTTCCTCCATGACTCATGAGCAAAGTCTTCAGACTCACAAGAGCTGCCATAAAAGCTAAGGGTCTGTCCAACAAGTCCAAGAACATTAGTCATAACTCTAGCAATGCTACCAAACAAGGTTCTATCAATTCATCCAAAAACTTTAGCTACAAGTATTGTCTTAAAATAGGACATCTCCAGAAGTTCTTTTATAAAAAGAACAACAAATCTAAAGCCTCTACTTCCAAGCACCACACGAATTTCTCTTAGCATAGATCTCATTGTCAAGTGAAGCTCTATTTATCATCACAGAGGCCAGTGCCCTAATCACTTGTAGTTCCTCACAAGAGTGGATCTTTGATGACGGTGCAACCTCTCACATGTGCAAAGATTGTAAATCATTTTAGGAGTTAGAAGACCAAACTAACAAAGTTTATTTAGGAATAACAAGAGTCTTCCAATAGAAGGCAGAGGCAAGGTACAAATTATAAATCATTGAGGACAGTGCAAAGCCTTATCAAATGTATTGTTTGTACTCAACTTGTGTATGAACCTTCTCTTTGTCTAGGCAATCACTAATTATCACAAACAAAATTTATTTGGAAACACATTCATGAAGGTGATTGATCCTAGCACTAAGGATATAATAGCACAAGGAGTTGAAGATAAAGGATTGTGCAAGCTTTTATGTTTTCTTTCTAAGGAGTCAATTTCTAGCCTATGGCACCTGAGATATGGACACACATCTTACTATAGGATCTTAGAATCCCCATTGGTTAAGGGGCTACCCAATGTTATCTACCAAACTTGCACTCAAGGCAAGCAACATAGGCTCCACTTCACAAAGAGGCTTCCACCCAAGCAAGGAACCCTCTAGCCCTAGTCCATGTGGATCTTTGCATACCAATGAACGCCCCATCTCTAAGTAGATCACTCTACTTCTTTCTCATAGAGGATGATCACACAAGATACATATGGATGTATTTTCTTAAGTATATGGTAGATCCCTTTTCTAAGTTCAGAGAATGGGTCTATCAAGTTGAGAAGGAGGCATCAAGTTTAGTCAAGACCATTAGATCATATTGAGGTGGTGAATTCATTAACCGTGGCTTTGACAACTTCTTGAATTTAAAGGGCATCAAGAGGCAGTATTGCAACCTCATAATCCATCCCAAAATGGATTAGGTAAAAGAAAGATCAAAAGAGTCATGAAAATGGCATGCACTATGCTTCACAACAAAGCCTTACCATTCATGTTTTGGGCTAAAGTTGTACACACTACAATTCATATCATCAATAGAGGCTTCACAACTGCACTACACAACAAGAATCCATCTGAATCCTACTATGGATGCAAGCCCAATATGAACTACTTTCGACTTTTTGGGAGTGAATATTCTAAGGCATACAAACTATATCACCTTGAGAAAGACTCCATCACTATTTCAAAATATTTCATCTCTGATGAAGCTTCAAAGTACTCAACCAAAGATTCAAGTTCAAGTTTGATTCCACCCATTTCTACCTCAGAGGGGGGCACAATTATTTCTAAGCAAAACTCAGAAGCAAGTACTTATCACCACCTAGGAGATCTCAAAGGCTCATCAATAAGCACCATGTTGATTATGCACTTATGAACCAGCTTCAAAAGATTCCAAAGCCTTCTGGTTTCAAAGAATCTTAAGGTCAACTTGAGTAGGAAGAAGCTATGCAGATTGAGATGGATGCAATTGAAAAGGACAACACTTGGACACTTGGTCCAAGCCTAAAAATCATCAAGATATTGGATTTAAGTGGCCATAGAAATTCAAGTACAAGTAAAAAGCAAGGCTTTTAGCTAAGTGTTATAAGCAATAACATGGCATTGATTATGAAGAAACCTTTGCCACTATTACAAGGTTTAGAACTATAAGAGTCATTCTTACCTTAAACACACTTTCAATGGCCCACCTACCAACTCGATGTCAAAAGTGCTTTCCTCAATGGAGATCTTCAAGAAGAAGTAAGTGTACAACAACCCAAAGGTTTCAAGATCAAAGGCAAGGAAGATCATGCATACAAACTTCACAAAGCACTTTATGGACTTAAGCAAGCTCCTAAGGACTCATATGAGAAGACCCATATTAAGTTCTTCGAAGCTAAAGGATTTCAAAGGCCCACTACCAATGCTAACTTATACGTATATCAAAAGGATTACTTAGCTGCAATTATCATCATCCTCAATGTAGATGGCTTGATCTTGACAGGTTTAGATGATGAATGCATCCATCATCACATAGATTTACCTTGAGTAATCTATGAAATTTCTTGGTCTACTTCACTACTTCTTAGGAATAGAAGTGTGGCAAACAAAAGAACATATATGTTGGAGTTTGAAGTATGCAGAAGCACAAGAACAACACAAGAAAGAAGAGGAAGCTAGGAACACAACACAGTACTGAATTTATTACCAATTGAAACAAAGATAAGTCACCCATTAGGGTTATATGCATATATAGAAACTGGGGGGGCTCCTTAAGAGGGAAAAAAGTGCCCTAGTGGTCCCAAGTGTCTTCACACATATCACTACCAAAATATTTCAACAAATTCCCCTCCAAATGATGCGGTGAACAAGGAGTTACCACTCATGTATAAGGAAGTGCCAAAAAATGTGGAAAGAGATCAATCCACAAAAGGAAGTAATCCCAAAGCTTTGTGAAAAACTTCAAGCTTCTCCCTAGGTAGAGCCTTTATGAAAAGGTCTTCACCATTATCCTATGTGGGCACATAAGCAAAACTGACCTCTCCAGTAGAGAACCTCTCCCTGACACAATGATGATGCATCTCAATGTGCTTTGTGCAGGCATGGAGCACAAGGTTCCTCACAACTACAAATGCCTTTGACTATTAATGATGATGGTGGTGGCAAAAGACTCACCAACATCCAAATTAGTCAAAAGGCATCTGAGCTACATGCACTCAATGATTGCTATGAAAGCTTCTCTATACTCAGTCTCACAACTAGAAGTGGCCACAATAGGTTGCTTCTTGATCAACCAAAATATCCATGAGCTACCAAGCATGAAGCAAAGACCAATGGTGACACAAAAGTGTCATAGCAAGAAACCCAAACTAAGTCACAAAAAGCATGTAAATCTAGTAGTAATGATCTCCTTTGGGATAAAACAATCCAAGTAGGTGGGTATCACTCAAATAGTGAAAGATGCACTTAATCATCTACCAATGCTTAACACCTAGGCAATGCATAAACCTAGTCATCTAAGAGACAAAAAACTTCATAAGTAAATCAAGCATCCAATAGCTTGTTGATAGAGAACAACATCAAATGCATCTCCAGCATCATGAAGACTCAACCATAAACCTATTTCCATAGGAGTGGAAATAGGTTCACAATCTTCAAGGCCAAAACACTGCAATAATGTGTTAATATATTTTGTTTGACACAAAGCTATTTTCCCATCAACTTACATAAACTCAATATCCAAATAATTATGGAAATGTCCAAAATTTGATACCTCAAAAGAGGCATGCAAATCAGGCGTCAATTCAGCAATATTCTTCTCATTAGAACAAGTGAAGAGCATTTCATCAACATGTACAACAATGATCAGAAGTACATCATCTACATGCTTAACATATAATGTGCTCTCATTTAGACTAATCTCAAAACCATATGCAACCAAGTAGGCATGTATCTTTTCATACCAAGCACATGGTGCTTGCTTCGAACCATGTAATGCCTCTTTCAACTTGCACACTTTATTTGCATGCCCTTTCTAAACAAAACCATTGGTTGAAATACATACACTTCTTCATGTAAGTCACCATTCAAAAATGAACTTTTAATGTCCAGTTGATGGACGTTCCAACCACAACGAGCTGCACGTGCACAAATGATATGAATAGTGGTTATTCGACATGTGGGAGCAAAGGTCTCATACAAACCAATGTCTCTCTCTTGAGCATAACCTTTTGCAATAGGCCTAGCCATATGCCAGTCAATTGCTCCATCGGGCTTGCCTTTCAGCTTGTATACCCATTTAGTGCTAATGGCCTTTTTGCCTAGAGGCAAATCACATAAAGACCAAATACCATTCTTCATAATAGCATCATACTCTCATTGCATATGAGCCATCCAATTTCTGAATTGTGTGCTTCATCAAAAGGAATAGGCTCATTCTCATCACAAAGGCTAGAGGCATCCATTGCATTACATTTTGATGCAAAGGAAGCATTATGAGAGCCTGAATAGGTACGATATGACAAAGGTGCATTTAATTTGCTATTTATTAAAGTCTGCATGAGCCATTTAGGAATAATTATGATTTGCGTCAACCTGTGGAACCTATAAATGTTGAGAAATCACCTCATTTGGACTAGCACTTGTTGATATATTTAGGTAGTGATGTGTGTGAACACACTAGGACCGCCGAGGCACTTTTTTCCCTCTTTAGGAGGTTTTTTTCCCCGGTTTGTATATATGCCTATTGCCCTAATGGGTTACTTATCTTTGTACATTCTCTAGTAATACATTCAGTATTGTGTGTTTGTGCTCCAAGCTTCTTCTTCTTCCTTGTGTTGTTCGCGTGCTTCCGCAGACGTCTATCTCCAACAATTGGTATCAGAGCAGGTTGTCGCTTCTTCTAGGGCACCGTCAACACTCCTCCGTTTGCAGTCTCAGATTCGCACGAAATTTGGTGAGCATACTCAGGGTGTTTTCGAGATCAAAGGTATATACCAAAGGTGCCAAAGGTATATACCTGTAGCTTGACCTTCAGCTTCAACACTCCCCCTCCTCTCGAGTCTGTCGTCCCTGACAGACCCTTGTTGTAGTGGTTGTTCCATGTAGTGCTTGGGAGGTAGTATCCATTCTGTATGAACAAGAGCCGTCTCTCTTCCAAATTTGGCAGTGTTGGTTGTCCGGTCCTTCATTTGTCACTGCACGCCTTTGCAAGTCGTAGTCCCTTGGTATGTGCTTCTTCCGTGGATTCCCGCATGAATGCGTATCAAGATTGAGTTGGAGCAATTGCTAGCTTTGAATTGCTTCCTAGGTATTGATGTTGCCCCAGGATGTACTCTAGCGCTTCTAAAGATGATGTTCAGAGTAGTCATGCCAAGTACTCATAACCCATAGTGAATGATGGGTAAGTGTGTATGTGCATGGGTTGAAAAAAGTATGTGCCTTGTGCACGGCCTTGTAATGTAGCCCTATGAATGCTTACTTGGGAAATGCATTGGAAGAAGTATGGTGCAAAAATTGGGGGTCTTGAGCTAAGTGCTCAAGGGTATGCCGACGAAGAGGTTTCCTAAGCTATCAGGTTATGATGTTTCCAAGGTAAAGATACTTACCATGGAGAAGGTCGATGGATGTTCATCTCTTCGTGTTGTACACTCGGCCTTTGGGGTGGAACCTTGTTGATGAATGTCCGTGTTGATGGTCCACTGATGAGATCTTTTGAGTGGCAGATCCTGTCTCCTCCTTTCAACGCATCATTTGCCAAATACTGAGAATTGAATTTCTTTATATTCCTTGACAAACAACGTTCGATAACTACACCAAGCTTAGTTTCACATATTCTCTTTAGCTCACCATAAGCAGGAGTCTTCTCATCTAGTATACATACAAAGATTTGCAGGGTACCAGAACTACCCCTTGCACATATTTCCATGGATGCTCTCGGACATGCAGTAGTTAAGCATCACTCCAGTTGCGGACCTTCAGGATCTTCACTCCTACCATAGTAAGAGGGAACCATAGTTGTGGATGCCATGTTCAGGCGAAGTTCTTGACATCCACCAGATAAGGCATCAATTATATCATCTGCTAGCCGAGACACACTTCTATCCAAACTGATAAATGCCCGGTAATCAACACTTCCATCTTCAACTAAGCATGGCTCATTCATGTTTCATGAGCCAAACCTGGGAACAAGTTCTTCCTCTCTTTTGTTTTTCTCTTTTTCTTTTTTTTTCTTTTTTTTTTTAATAGGAACAATATCACAAAACAAGAAGACAGAGTTTAGTATCAATCAATAAAAATCTTTGACATATGTCAATGTGCTCTTGTGCCTGGGATTCTCAAGTGTGTCTATGCACGGCCGTGTAATGTGGGCCTATATTAATGCATACTTTGGAAATGCATGACCTGAATGGTGCAAAAGACAGGGTTGTGCAAGGAGCACATGGTTGTCGCTCGTCGAGGCCTGATGTCACCTACAGATGTTGATGTCATCTTTTTTGGAGGTATCCATTGGATCTTGAGATGACCACTGATCCTTCCTCTTGATAGGGACCCATTTTAGAACAGCATTTGGCACTATAGAGATTACTTCAGGCATCTTCCTCGTTGGATGCTTTCTGAACTGTGGTATCCAGTGTGGTTGGCGCTTTGGTTTGATGGAGGCTACTTGTACTTTTGGTTTCCAAACCCATATCCTTTTTGCGCGTCTTCCTACTATTGTTGAAGAGCTGATTTGATCTCCTGTCGGTCTCTGTACGTGGTTCTTACCCTCTTCTCCTTTTGGCCTCTTTGTTGAGACCTTTTGCATGTGGGAGAACATAGGTTGTTGTAGATGTAAGAGCTTCTTAGGTACCCACATCTGTAATCGCCCTTGTTGAGCTGCAGCTAATTTCTTAGGCACCCAAACTTGTTGGATACCTTGTGATTGAGGTTGTCCGAGCTGCTTCCTTCGTCTTCTGACCTAGTTGGCTTGCCTGGATGGGATTTGTGGGGGCAAGGCTGGTGGTTGCTCTCCTTTGCGTACCCAGATCTGCTTCATGCTCGGAACTGCTTTCTTATCAAATGGTGTCTTTCTATTTGATGTAGCAATTGTCGTGAACAGTTGTGTTTGCTTATGTGGTGGACTCATTACTATGGCTACTTGATTCTTTGGAGAAGAAGAAAGATCCATCCGCCTTCGAACCTGGTCTTCCACGATTGACTCCTTCTGCATCATAGAGCTTTTGACACATACAACATCTTCTTTCATATGATTAGTCTTGGAAGAACTAAGAGAGTGTGTGGTGCCATGATCTAGGAGCATGCAGTTCTCTAATTCTATTGTAATGCATTGTTCATGTACCCAAACTTGAAGAATTTGACTTCTTAGGTTTAAGTTTACTACATGGTCATAAATCCAATCTTGACCCAAAACAAGTGGTTCTGTAAGGTTCTCATCTTGACACACTAGCGCTTTGACTTTCATTCGAACATCTTGAAGGTAGATGGGAAGTTCCACCTCGCCCAAACAAGGGGTTTCCACACCTCCCAATCCTATGAGATAAGCTTCTATGGGATTGATGTTCAACTGCAAGTCTTGGCAGTAGGAAAGTCTAACTGCACTACTTGCTGCACCTGAGTCAATTAATGATTTCACAATCCTTACATCGTTCCCTTGTCCTATCTCTATGGTCACAAAGGGTCGTCGGTCAATGACTTGAGAAGTCACTATGCCTGATTTTTGGCACATATCCATGTGATATTTTGGGGCTTTTGAGTTGACATCTAGGCCTAGTCGCCTTAACTTATTTCGCCTAATACGCTCTCTAACCTTTGCCTGTGCTTCTTCCCTCACCCTTAAATCCTCTTCTTTTCGCTTCTTAGCAGTGTTGAGTCTCGTAAGCATATCCTCAGTAAGAGGTTCTTGATATAGCTTGACTCTACATCCACTAATATAGTTTGGCAAGATATCACCTTCTAAAGTAGCCAATTGAACCGCGCTGCTAGTAGAAATTCTATTAATGATCATGGGTCCATATCCTCGTTTTTCCAACTTACGGGCATGTTGTTTTAGTGTGTAAACCAACACTAGATCTCCCTCTTTCAGTCCCTTATCCTTAATGTGTGCATCGAAGTATGCCTTTTGCCTTTTCTTTGCAGCGTAGATGCCTGCTGCCGCTCGTAGCCTCGTCTCACCTAAGCGTTCTAGATCAAAGATCCTAGAGGACAATTCATGTCCATTCCACTCATGCTCTTGTGCTACCTTTAAAGCTGGAATTAGGAAATCTAAAGGTAGCACAGCATTCTGTCCAAAGACCATCTGAAATGGGGTGGCATTGAGTACTGTTTTGTAGGCAACTCGGTAAGCCCAAACAGCATGATGAAGCTATTTGTCCCAATCAGAGCGTTTATTATTTACCAATTTAGTCAAGACATTACATAGGATCTTATTTGTGCTCTCGGCCTGTCCGTTAGCTTGGGGATGATAGGGGGCAGACTTCTTATGTATCACCAAGAATTCTTGGAGAAGATTTTCAATGACTTCATTTAAGAAGTGGGTGCCTCTATCGCTTACTAACTCTATTGGTAGTCCATATCTAGTGAACACATTCTCGAATAAGAACTTAGCCGTCGTCTGAGCATCATTCTTTGTTGTGGCTTTGACTTCTACCCATTTTGTAAGGTAATCTGTAGCTACAATGATGTACTCTGCATGGGAGTTTCTAGCTGGGGGGTTAATAGGACCTACAAAGTCTATACCCCACTTTGAGAATGCACGTCCTCCCATCATGGGCCTCAAAGGCATCTCGTCTTTTCTGATAGGATATTGCGCACGTTGGCATGTGTCACATTTCTTCACATAGGTATGTGCATCCATATGAAGAGTTGGCCACCAAAGTCCTGAGAATAGAATGGTCTTGATTACTCGATCAGGACCAAAGTGTCCACCTGCAACACCGCTGTGTGCAGTCTCTAAGACCTTTAAATAGTCTGATTCATGAACGCACAATCTTAAGTAACCATCTTTGCCTCTTCGGTATAGGTTCTCTCCTACTAAGGCATAGCCTTGAGCCTCTTGCTCCATGCTTCGTCTTCTTGCTAGACTAGCCTCTTTGGGTAATCTTCCCGACCTCATAAACTCTACCAATGGAGCACTCCAATCTGGAATTAATGACACTTGATAAAGGGTCGCATGCTCCACTGGGGGTCTCTCTCTACACCTTGGACAATTCTTAATCCACTCATGTATTTCTTTGTCCATGCTAGGCCAATACACTCCTAAATGCTTCATATTATGCAATGTTCGTTGTTTAGAATAGTGATTTCCTAGCAATCCTTCATGAGCTTGCTACAACCAACTACTACGTTCATCATCCTCGACACAATAAGCTAATACACCCTCAGTATCTTGTTTGTACATGCTTCCTGCCAATATGTGATATTTTTTGTGATTTTACAATTTCTTCTTGTGATGTTTTCACATTCTTATTTGCAGGGCCAAAGGTTAGGATAGTACCAACTTATTTGCCCATTTGGGAATAACTTCCAAATTGAGCAGATAAGCATCAGGTAGTTCATCAGACACTCCTTGCGGTGACTCTCCTGAAGTAATGCGAGAAAGGCGATCTGCCCGAAGGTGGGTTCTACCTTTCCTGACAACAACTTCAAAGTCATATTCCATTAGTAAGAGGAACCATCTTACTAAGCGTCCAGTATTGCAAGGTTTATTGACCAAATATAACAAAGCTTGATGATCAGTGAAAAACTTGAACTTGTTGGCCAATAAATAGTGTCTAAACTTCTTCACAGCATATACCATGCCTAAGCCCTCTCGCTCAATTGTGGTATAGTTCCATTCAGCTGCAATGAGCTGTCTACTAGCATATGCTATGGGCAAATCTAAGTTTCCTTCACTTGTGGGTTGTGCAAGCACACATCCTATGGCATGATTGGATGCATCCACATGGACATGGAATGGTTTATTCCAATCAGGAGTGGTCAGTATTGGTGTTGTGCACAAACGTTTCTTCAGTTCGTTGAAAGAATTCTCGCATTTGTCGTTCCACTCAAAATTAGACAACAAGGCATAAAGGGGTCTAGTTATGATCGCATACATGTGGATAAACCTACGGTAATATCCACAATGGCCCATAAAGGCTTGTACCTCTTTAACATTCCTTGGCCTTGGTAGCTCCGCTATGGCTCGTACCTTATCTTCATCTGTTGAGATTCCATTCTTAGAAACAATATGACCTAAGATTTTACCTTGACGCACCATGAACACACACTTTTCTGGGTTCAGACACACTCGATATTCTCTACACTTGTTGAAGATTTGTCTGAGCTCAGGGATGTGAAACCTTCTTTCTTGGGAATGAGCACATAAATCATCCACATACACTTCTAAGCTCTTTCGCAAGAACTCTTTGAAGACATGACACATGAGCCTTTGGAATGTTGCATGTGCATTGGTGAGCCCAAATGGCATCACACGAAATGCAAAGATTCCCCACTCTGTAGCAAAAGATGTTTTGTGTTGATCTTCTGGGGCAATGGCTACTTGATTGTAACCTGAAAATCCATCAAGGAAGCTATAAACTTCCTTGCCTGCAACACGCTCCAATAGGTGTTTTGTGATTGGAAGTGGATAACTATCTCTGATCGTAGCGGCATTAACCTTTTTAAGGTTAATACACACTCGCAACTTCCCGTTCTTCTTGGGTACCACTACAATGGGGGACACCCATTCAGTATGCTCAATCTCATAGATGAATCAAGCTTCAATCAGCCTATCAATTTCTTCTTTTATTTTCGCTGCATATGTATCATTATATGTGTAGGGCTTCTGTTTGGTGGGCTTGGCATCAGCAGTCATGGGGATAGTATGAGAACAAATTCTTGGATCTACTCCTTTCAAGTCTCTATAGTGCCATGCAAACACATCCCTATATTCCCTTAATAGAGCTACGAGCTCCATTTCTTCTCTTGCACTTAGGTCATCTCCTATATATGTGCATCTCTCTTCGTTCTCTTCGATGGTCACTACAATTTTCTTGGTCTTTTCTTTATTATCATATAATTCTCCTATGATGGCCTCTCTCTTAGGCATGCGTACCAAAATTTTGCGGTCGTCAACTTCATATTTCTTGAAGTTTTCTGGTACTTCAAACAATGATTCCTCCTCTTCTGGTTTCACTGCTTTTCTTTTCTTTTTCCTTTGACTGCTCTCACTTCCATCCTTTGAATTTACCGTTTTAATACTTGTGAGAGGTTCTTCTTCTTTTTGGGTGAACACTCCTATATCTTCTAGATAGTGCTGCTCTGAGTTAAAGCAACTATCCATCACAATGGACTCTAGATCATCGTCATTCTCTTCTTCTTCTATGACATCACTAGGGTCACATTCTTCTAGCAAGGATTGACACATGAACACTAAAATATCATAACCCTCCTCATCACAATGAGGTGTCCATTGTTCTATATTAACAGCAATGTCCATGGTAGCTAAGATTTCTGGCCAGCCATGAGGCTCAAATTCCTAATCTGGAAAGATCATTGGTGTATAAGTTGGGTCTTTAATTGGTCTATCTCCTGGTGAAGTTCCTTCTTCTTGTGTCTTCAAGCGTTTTTCCTCTTCCTCTGCGACCTTGCACATCCACAAATGAGTATCTTCATGCAGCCATGATGGATTAGGTGAACTTTCAGAATGCACTTGAATCTCTTTTGCTTTGTGGATAGGATTCCACTGTAGGGGTGGTACATCTCTGAAGGAGTAATCCTTCAAATTGACCTTGGTGGTGACCCCTAAGTGTTGTAAGTACAAGGAGTTGGTTCCCCAATCTTGTACTATTTGCAATTGTCATAGGAAGGGTCTTCCTAGGATCATCTCATAGACATTATTTTTCTCAAAGTCACATATAGCAAATGTATGCTCAAGCTCTACACCACAAGTGGTTAGAGTTATCCCTTCTAGCAATCCTAGAGGTCTTTCAAAATGACCATCAGCCATTTGAAGCTTCATTCTAGTTGGTCTTAATGTGGGCTTGCCCCATTGCTTCCACAAGGAGGTGGTCGTAATAGCAACACCAGCACTTGAATCTATGATTGCTTTGGTTGTGTAACCTTGGTAGGTGATTGGAAGGTAAGTATTACCTTCTTCACCCTCACACATGTCCCCTATTTTGTCTAGAGGTATCTCTGGTACTTTTTGTTTAGAGCTTGCTTTTGGCATTTTGGAATCAAGTTCTGGAACTTGATCCTTCACATGATTCCAAAGCTCAGGTTTTGCTTTGAGCAGCTCTTCTACAGTGAGATGACACCGAACCTTAGTGTTCTTCACGACATCAGTGTTCCTTGGAACCATTGAGTCTTCATTTCTTACTAGTATTGTGGGAGCTCGAATCTGGAGAGATTCAGATTCCCATGGGCCTGGAAATTGAGGTAGTTCTTCTAGGGTATTAGATTCAAAATCTAATCTTTCATCTTCTTGTTGTTCTGCTTCATCTCCGTAAATAGATGGAATGTCTTGGGGAAATTGATCATGAAGATCATCAATCTCAGGAATAGGAAGGGAGTTATTGTTCTCCTTGGCCCATTTCTCCTCTTGTATTTCCCGCAAGAACTCTTGAGAGTGCTCCCGAATTGAAGGAGGTATTCCAGCATCCATGGAATTTGAAACATAAGCTCCATTGGTGGTGAGCTTCTTCTCTCAATAACTGGTTGAGCCTGTGGAGGTAAAGAAACTTGTGGTTTGTTTACCAATTGCTCTAAACTTTCTAGTAGGCCTTGGACATGCACATCCGGTTTGATAGAGTTTGTCTGATTGAACTTTTGACTAGTCTCCAGTATAGCTTGAGCTTGTTCTACCATTTTCATGCACATTTTCATCCGTTCAATCTCTAAGTCCGCTCTAGGGTAACTCTTTTCTAGATTTGCAGTTGTAGGCCCTTCTTGAAGTCGAGCCTGGTAGGCCTTGAACATCATGTCCAAGCCTTCTAGGGTTGGATCTGCAAGAACAAAACCTGGTTGCGGTCTATTTACAATGGGTGGTGGGGTGGAATGAGGTGGAGTGGATGGAGTTTCGGCATGCGAGGAGTTTTGAGATGCAATGTCTTCTATTTTTGTTTTTGCGTCTTTCAAGCTTTCTTCTAGTTCCGATAACTTCTTATTCCACTTATGATTGGCCTTTTCTCTGGTATCCTTCCATGTTCTTGTTTTCCTCTTACTAGGCTCTCCTGATTCACTCGAATCCGATTGTTCTGCTGGTTTATCTTGTTTTAATGCTTGTGCCCTAGTAACTGCCTGTATAGGAGCCACATTACTGCTACTAGCACTTGAATCCGCCACTAAGCCTACCACATTAATGGGTGTAATCTTGGGTGCACTGGAGGGGTTTCTTGGACAATCTCTAGGGAGATGGTCTTTGCCACAATCGGGACAAAAAGCTTGTATTGTGATAGCCTGACCTTGACTTGGAGATGGTGGGTGGGGACAATAACGAAGGAAATGGTCGCCCTGACATCTAAAACATGCTCCTCTAGGAGCTTGTGGTCTTACTTGTCTCAGTTGGGGCCTAGGGTTAGCATTTGCATACATGACATTGGAGTATTCAGGCTCCCAATTTTGCTCCATAAGTGGTGCCTCATATTGATACGAGTAAATCTCACTATGCTCAGGTGACTCTGTGTAATAAGCATGTGGGCTACCTTCATGGAAGTAGTCTGAACTATGAGCATGAGAGTCATTCTCTGAGATTAGTGGGGTTACTGGTACCAATGCTCTATTAAGGTTCTCTTCTGCCACAACATACTTAACTGGAATGGTATTGGCAGGAGCTCATGGTTGGTTTCCCAAGACTGGTTGTGGCCTATATGGTGCCTGATATTGCTGTTGTGGTCTATAATATGGCTGTTGGTATTGGTTCTGATACCTACCTTGTGGGTAAGGTTGCTGATAATTTCTGTCTAATAGCCTGCCTATTGTAGGGTCAATCTTGAGCCCTATGATTTGTGTACTTCCTTTCAATAGTGCAATATGGGGTATTCCTTTCTCTCATATTCTGGTTGTGCATTGGGCACACATTAGCCATGTGGTCACCTCCACAGGTATAACACCGATTCAATGGGGTGACTCTTTGTGTTTGCCTATTTTGGACTCCCAGCTTCTTGGCAACTTGCTCAGCTATCTCCTCTATTTCCGTGGAGATTTTCAAAGTATGACTAGTAGAACTATCAAAATCCTTATAGAGTTTCGACAATCCTAACTCCTCACCCAAGTTATCTTCTATGTCAATGCACGTCCGCACACACTCTTCTATGGAACTAGGCTCCTTCAAGTACACGTATGATCTTAACTTGGTGCTCAGTAAACCATCTAAGAACAAGGCCACTTGTTTGGCTGGTGTGGGTAACTCTGGAGCAGGGCATCTTTCTAGGTATTGTCTGAATCTTCTACCAGCGAGTCGCACTGTTTCTTGGGGTGTCTGCTTAAAACTATGGATCAAAGATGATGTGTTATGCCTGATACCACTCTTGGAAAATTCTACAATGAATTCATCTAGCAGTTGGCCTACATCGTGATAGTTGCGACTACTCAGTGGTTGAAACCAAGCTAAGGCAGTGCCCTTAAGAGTCAAACCAAATGCCTCATACTGGGTGAACAAATCCTCAACCTGCTCAGCTCTTAACACTTGTTTGAACTCGGCCACATGATCATAAGGATCTCCTGACCCGTCAAAATAATTCTTCATTGCCTTGATCACTTGTGTGGGTCTAAGGGTTCTTGGGTGCTCTCGGGGTCTAGGCACTGGAAAATCCTGTTCATCTCTTTGTTGCCTATGTGCTTGATGTCTCTCTCTTTCAAGTCTTTCATTTTCAAATCCTTCTTTATTTCTGCCCATGGTGTGTGCAAAACTTACCTCATGTCTCTCTCTAGTTCTTTCTTTCTGGGCTTCATGAGCGTGGGATGATCCTACTCCTTGGAGGCCATGGGAAACATTGGATCTTGGCGGAGGGAAAATCAATTCACTCTTCCAAGTATATGCATGTCTATCATGTTCTGTTACCAAGAAAATTTTCTCTCATATGTTATCCAGGTAGACCACTTTGCCTGGTGTCTCTGGATCCTTGAACTCGTAGATGATGACTATGCCCAATTGGCTAGGTTGATCTGGCTTGAATCTTCAAAAGGCTTCCTCTGTTTCTCTATTCAAGAAGAGTTCTATGCTTTTGTTGTCTTGAGGGATCCAATCTGGTGTGATCACTCTGGTCAGAACTGACTTACCTCTAGGAGTCTGGGGTCCTTGTCCTACATTTCCTTGTTCTAGGTCTCCTATCTCATTCTCATGAATGACAATTCCAAACTCATCGGTCCTATCTGGTAGGTTGGTGACCACATACATAGTTCCTTCCTTATCAATGTATGAACCCTCTTCGAACTTGACCACCGGGTGTTCAAGTCCAAAGGATTGATCTGGATTTTTGAGTTGGACCACTGATCTTCTCAGGCCATCCTCATAGATGCGAGCACCTAGTCGATTGGTCCGAATATATTCCAACTGTGTCTTATAGGGACCTTCTGGTGTTTGTAGATGGGCAGTCCCTGAGCCACCTACAGATTTTCCCATGCTAAAAGACATTTCTGAGTCACTTGTGTTAGAGTTTAGTACGTAGGGACAACCACTTAGTTGTTGTGCCCAAGACTTTGTTGTGTGGTTGACACTGGACTGAGAAGATCTAATGCTTTGTCTATCCTTTCCTAGGTGTCTACCAGATCTCAGGCTCATAAGCTTTGGTTAAGAGTCCAAAATTTCCCCTTGGTATGGTTCAAAATCCTTTGGAGTCCCCTTGGTTTCCTAGTCCCAACGAGCTATAGAGCTCAGAAAATGGACTTTGGATGAAAATGTTATGTCAAATCAGGCTCCTGGGGGTCAAAACAGGCAAACAGGCACTTGTGGAAAAATCACGATTTTGTAAGAGAATCGCGATTTTGTGAAATCAAGAGAATCGCGATTTTGTGAACTTCAAGAGAATCGCGATTTTGTGAACTTCAAGAGAGTCGCGATTGTATGAAATCAGAGAATCGCGATTTTGTACCTTGAGAATCGTGTTTTCACAAAATCGTGTTTTGAAAATCGCGATTTTGAGCAGAGAATCGTGTTTTTTGAAAATCGCGATTTTGAGCAAAAATCGTGTTTTCACAGAATCTCCTTTTTCACAAAATCGTGTTTTTTACTGAAAATCGTGATTGGTGAGAATCGCGATTTTGAGTAGAGAGTCGTGTTTTCACAAAATCCTGTTCTAGAGAATCGCTATTTTGTCTCAGAGAATCGTGATTCACAAAATCGTGTTTTTCACAAAATCGTGTTTTGGCAAAAAATCGTGATTTGTGAGAATCGCGATATGAGCACAGAATCATGTTTTTTGAAAATCGCGATTTTGAGCACAGAATCGTGTTTTTTGAAAATCGCGATTTTATCTCAGAGAATCGTGTTTTCACAAAATCATGTTTTTTTACTGAAAATCGTGATTGGTGAGAATCGCGATTTTGAGTAGAGAATCGTGTTTTCACAAAATCGTGCTCTAGAGAATCGCGATTTTGTCTCAGATAATCATGATTCATAAAATCGTGTTTTTCACAAAATCGTGTTTTGGCAGAAAATCGTGATTTGTGAGAATCGTGATTTTGAGCACAAAATCGTGTTTTTTGAAAATCGCGATTTTGTCTCAGAGAATCGTGTTTTCACAAAATCCTGTTCTAGAGAATCGCGATTTTGTCTCAGAGAATCGTGATTCATAAAATCGTGTTTTTCACAAAATCGTGTTTTGGCAGAAAATCGTGATTTGTGAGAATCGCGATTTTGAGCACAAAATCGTGTTTTTTGAAAATCGCGATTTTGAGCACAGAATCGTGTTTTTTGAAAATCGCGATTTTGTCTCAGAGAATCGTGTTTTCACAAAATCGTGTTTTTTGAGAATCGTGTTCTCACAGAATCGTGTTTTTGGCTGAAAATCGTGATTTGTGAGAATCACGATTTTGAGCACAACCACAGAATCGCGATTCTGAGAATGACCACAGAATCGTGATTCTTTCAGCAAGCTTTTAGGCGGGAAACAGAAAATCATGATTTTTCAAAAAAATTTGAATTTTCATAGAATCGCAATTTTCATCACAGAATCGCGTTTTTTGGCGGGAAATTCAAATTTTTGAGCGCCGGCAATGGCGAGCTCCGTATGAGCAAAAAATCATGAAAAAAACACAGCGCTTGCTCTCCCTTGCACCTCCTAACTCCTTCCCACACAATAATGCATGGAAAATGGGATGAAAATGGTGAAAATGCACTAAAAAACAAGAAATTTCTATGAAGAAGAAGATGGAAGAAGGTGGAGATGATGATGATGATGAAGATGAAGAGGGAAAAACAGAAAATGAACTGAAATAATAGCTTTTTTACCTTCCAACATCGAAAATCTACGATCTTACCATCACAACGCTCGTCCTCGAAGCTCTTCCCCGGCAACGGCGCCAAAATTTGGTGTAGCTCAAGCGTAATCACCACCTCCTTTACTTTTCAATCCGCGGAGACGTGAGGACCGGTATGAAGACCACGAGCAAGTGAAGGCACAAGTGCGTGAGTGAAAGCACACAAACATGCACACACATACACGCACACGTGCACAAGGTAAGATCAAAGAGAGGAACAATGGAAAGCTTCGATTGCAAAAGAGTTCTCTTACAAAAGCTCTATTCTCTAACAAGCTAACCTCAAAAATGAGCTCTCTAGCTCTTTTTATAGTTTTTTGAGTAGTTTTGGCCCTGTCCAGACCTAGTGTCCGGCCTAGTTAAAAATTAGGTTCTAGGGCTTATTTGAGGGCTCAAACAGAGTCTAAAAAATATGAAAATTGGTAGGATGATAGTTCTAATACTCTTCAAGCTCAAGGACTCCTTGGCTTGAACAAAATGGAGTTACAAAAATAGAAAATGGTATTTACAATGGTTTTTAGTGATGAAAATCACTATTTTTGTAGGGAATTCTTCTGAAAAGTTGACATGTACTTCTTGGAGCTCCCTACTTGCTCCTTCTTCTTGTGTGTCCACCTCTTAGATGTGTTCCTATGCTTTGTCCTTGACCTTCAGCTTCAACAATACCAGTTTCTGTTCGCCAATTTAAGCGTCTCGAAGTCTGCTACAGGTCTAGCAGAACTCGTCTGGGCAGTTCCGTTCAACTTTTTGAGATACAATCAATTTTCTGCATCAAGGTATTTTAGTCACCGGCCATGGCTGAAAGCAGTGATGTATTCCGTATGTTGGCTGTTGAGGATAAGTTGGATGGTACCAACTACCCATTATGGGCTTATATGATCCAACATGTACTGGTTGCAAAAGGATTGTGGAACATTGTGCAGGGTGTTGAAAGACGTCCTGTTACACCTGTAACGACAGGTACTGCAAATACAAGTGCGGAAGCTGATGAAGATGGTGTCGAAGATGATATTCCACAGATTCCTGTTCGTGCTATTGTTTCTGTTGCACCTACTGCAGAGCAGATTCGCTGGGATGGCAGAGATGCCCAGGCGCATGCATTGATAGCTTTTGCAGAATAGCAAAGGATGCTTGGGATACACTTACCACTTTGTACCAGGCTAGGAATGAGGCTCGTGTTGCTTACCTCCGAAAACAGTTGGAGAGTGAGCACATGAATGAAGGTGAATGGGCGTTTACTACTGTCTGCAGTTTTGACCCATCTTCTCATGATCAGTGCATGTCTGCAGTAGACTCAGATGTTTGGTACTTTGACAGTGGGGCGACCAAACATATTACCTCGCAGCGCAGTTTCTTCTCTTCACTCGAGCCTGTCCCTATAGGGAATACTGTCACATGCGCCAATAACTCCTCTTATCATGTTATGGGAGTTGGTAAGATCATTCTGACTACTGCTGATGGTAGTTCTTTCACTTTGTCAGATGCTTTATTTGTGCCAGGGATCAAAAAGAACCTGTTATCAGTTTCTGCATTAGCCAAGATTGGCTTGGTTGTGAAATTCGTTGATGACAGGTGTACAGTCCATGATCTCTCAAATGGTGATGTGATTATTGCTTCTAGCATTTTATGTCATGGGCTGTATAAGCTCATAGACTATGAAAGATCTGTGAATGATTCGGCATGTGCAGTTCATGATTCTCAGGCTATCTCAGATGCAAAGCTTTGGCATGCACGCTTTGGTCATCTGAATTTTGCTAGTTTGCTACGCGTGTAGAAATCTGAAATGGTGCCCTCTTTGCCCAAACTTGAGGCTCCTGGAAAACATGTTTGTGAAGGCTGTATTTTAGGCAAAATGCAGCGTTCTTCCTTTCCAAAAGATGGTTCAGTTCGGGCTACGCAGAATTGCAGCTTGTACATAGTGGTGTTCGTGGTCCTATGCAGACACCCTCTTTTGGAAATTACCTTTACTTCGTGACTTTCATTGATGATTTTTCCAGGCATGCATGGGTATATCCACTCAAAGCAAAGTCCGAAGTGTTCATGTGCTTCCAACAGTTTTTGGTTTTGGCTGAAAATCTGTTAGCATGTAAAATGGGCACCCTCCGTTCTGATCGAGGGGGGGAATATATGTCTTCAGATTTTAATGCATTTCTGGCTGAACGTGGGATAAAACACCAGTGTACAGTGTCATATACACCTCAACAGAATGGAGTTGCTAAACGAAAGAACAGGTCACTCATGGAGATGGCGAGGTGCATGGTCAAAAGTCAGGCTTTACCACATAGTTTCTGGCTTGAGGCTGTCATGTGTGCAGCATATGTACTAAACAGGTGTCCCACTAAAGCGTTGCAGGCTATCACTCCATATGAGGCTTGGCATGACCGAAAGCCATCTGTTGCTCATCTGCGTGTTTTTGGTTGTTTGGCATATGCATTAGTGCCTGAACAACATTGCAGAAAATTGGATGATAAGGCAGTAAAATGTATTTTTGTTGGGTACAGTTCTAAAAGTAAAGGATATCGACTGTATCATCCACAGACTAAACGCATTCTGGTTAGCCATAATGTTGTCTTTGTGGAAGATGCTATTCAGCCATTGCTTTCATGTACTAAGGAGACATCTGTTAGCTCCAAAGACTTGTATGATACGTTGATGCCTCTTTTTACAGGTGGACAATCTAGTGCTGGTCCTAATGAGGCAACTTCTCAGCCCTTGCAGGTTTCATATGATGATGCAGATCATTCTATTTTTGATGCAAATTTACATGATGCACTTGTTGATGAGAGAGCTGATATTGAGCAGGCAAAAACTATGCCAAAATGGCTGGTGCAGACTTTGCGTGACAGCAAATTAGATGCACCTTTGTCATATCGTACTCGTTCAGGCTCTCATAGTGCCTCCTTTGCATCAAATTGCTACTATGCTATGGCTGCGTCTAGTCTCTGTGATGAGAATGAGCCTGTTTCTTTTGATGAAGCACAGAATTCAGAAAATTGGATGGCTGCCATGCAATCTGAATATG
This sequence comes from Ceratopteris richardii, assembly GCA_020310875.1. Lineage (NCBI taxonomy): Eukaryota > Viridiplantae > Streptophyta > Polypodiopsida > Polypodiales > Pteridaceae > Ceratopteris > Ceratopteris richardii. The sequence continues at coordinate 62,752,650 of CM035429.1, forward strand.
ATGCTATAATGAAGAATGGTACATGGTCTTTATGTGACTTGCCTCCTGGCAAGAAGGCCATTGGCACTAAGTGGGTATACAAGCTGAAGCGTAAACCTGATGGTATAGTTGACAGGTATAAGGCTAGGCTTGTTGCAAAGGGTTATGCACAGGAAAGAGGCATTGATTTTGATGAGACCTTTGCACCTACATGTCGTATGACTACTGTTCGGAGCATTTGTGCACTTGCAGCCCATCATGGTTGGAATGTACATCAGTTGGAGATTAAAACAGCATTTCTGAATGGTGACTTACATGAAGAAGTGTATGTTTTTCAGCCCTGTGGCTTTGTGCAGAAAGGGCATGAAAACCAAGTGTGCAGGTTAAAGAAGGCATTATATGGTTTAAAGCAAGCACCACGTGCTTGGTATGAGAAGATACATGCCTATCTGGTTGCACATGGTTTTGTGAACAGTCCAACTGAAAGCACCTTATATGTTAAGCGTGCTAATGATGTGCTTCTGATCATTGTTGTCTATGTTGATGACATGCTGCTCACTGGTCCTATTGAGAAGCATATTGCTGATTTCAAGGCTGATTTGCATGCCTCATTTCAGATGTCTGATTTGGGGCATTTGCATCACTATTTGGGCATTCAGTTTATGCAAGTTGATGGTGGAATGGCTTTGTGTCAAATGAAATATATTGACACATTATTGCAGTGTTTTGGCCTTGAAGACTGTAAGCCTATTGCCACTCCTATGGAGACAGGTTTACGATTGAGTCTTCATGATGCTGGAGATGCATTTGATGCTGTTCTCTATCAGTAGGTTGTTGGATGCTTGATTTACTTATGCATTACTCGGGCAGATATTCAGTTTGTTGTCTCACACATGAGCAGGTTTATGCATTGCCCAAGAGTCACGCATTGGAAGGCGGTTAAGCGCATCTTTCGCTACTTGAGTGGTACTCGGCTACTTGGGTTGTTTTATCCCAAGGGGGGATCACTACCGCCAGATTTGCATGCTTTTTCTGACTCAAATTGGGCTGGTTGCTATGACACTCGTGTGTCCACCAGTGGTTTTTGCTTCATGCTTGGTAGCTCATGTATATCTTGGTTGAGCAAGAAGCAGCCTACTATGGCCACTTCCAGTTGTGAGGCTGAGTATAGGGCAGCTTTCACAGCGACTCTTGAGTGTGTGTGGCTCAGACGCCTTATGGCTGATTTGGGTGTTGGCTAGTCTTCTGCCACCACCATCTTCACTGACAGTCAGAGCGCATCGGCAGTTGCGAGGAACCTTGTGTTCCATGCTCGCACTAAGCACATTGAGGTGCATTATCACTATGTCAGGCAGAGGTTCTCTGCTGGGGAGATCAGCTTGGCATATGTGCCCACGCAAGAGAACATTGCAGACCTTTTCACGAAGGCTCTGCCTAGGGAGAAGTTTGAAGCTTTCCGCAAAGCTTTGGGCTTACTTCCTGTTGTGGAGTGATTTCCACATAGCTTGGCACTTCCTTATACATGAGTGCCAGCTCCTTGTTCACCGCATCACTCCCAGGGGGGATTTGTTGATATATTTAGTTAGTGATGTGTGTGAACACACTAGGACCGTCGGGGCACTTTTTTCCCTCTTTAGGAGGTTTTTCTCCCCGGCTTGTATATATGCCTATTGCCCTAATGGGCTACTTATCTTTGTACATTCTCTAGTAATACATTCAGTATTGTGTGTTTGTGCTCCAAGCTTCTTCTTCTTCCTTGTGTTGTTCGCGTGCTTCCGCAGACGTCTATCTCCAACAGCACTTCATTGTCCACCTACAAAAAAAGAGGCAATAAAGTGTCATACACATCTTTGAAGCTAACTGATGTCTCCTTGGTACATGAAAGTAATGGTTGAATTGCATCTTTAACAAAAACAACATCATGGCTAACCAAAATGTGTCTAGTATGTGGATGATACAGATGATAGCCTTTTCTTTTAGAAATAAACACAACAAAAATACATTTCATTGCTTTATCGTCCAATTTCTTGTGTTGTTGTTGAGGAAGTAATACATATGCTAGACAATCAAAGATGGGCAGATGAGAAAAACATAGCTTGCAACCATTCCACGCCCCATATGGAGTGATTTGATTGCATTGCTTTTGTGGGACACCTGTTCAGTACATATGTTGATTATATAACAACCTCAAGCCAGAAACTATAAGGTAAAGCCTAACTTTTGACCATACGCCTCACCATCTCCATGAGAGAACTGCTCTTTCTTTTAGAGACTCGATTCTTTTGAGGTGTATACGTCATTGTATACTCATGGTTATCCCACGTTCAACCAAAAATGCATTAAAAATCAAAAGACATGTATTCCCCCCTCGATCAAAATGGAGGGTGCTTGCAAGATTATGACTATTACGACCACCACCACATGTTAGAGAGATGACTTTCCTCCCAACCTTTTGCCTGTATATATAGCTGCTCATATCAATGAGGACCACAAATGTAACTAGAGTCCACAATTGTATGTGCAATCTCATCCACTCCCTTAATATCTTCCACTAGAGGCTACTAGTGGTTGGAGTGATCTCATCAACTGCTTTAGTACCTTCCGCTAGAGTCCACTAGTGGTTGGTGTACTCGCCACTTGAGTTAATTCTCATTAAACTTGAGTTAAGTCACATTAACTTGAGTTAGAAGGCTCTAGAGCTCCTTGGGCAAAACTCTCCCCATGCTCACCATGGGGGTTGAACCCAAGACCTCCTGCTTCACTATCTTGAGACTGTAAGTCTAGACTCGAGATCTTTTATCATACACACAGGTGACCAAACGATGTCCAATTTCAGATCCGTATGAACTGGCTAGACCCTTAGATCATAGACTTACTTTGTTACATTCTTCCCTCCTTGGAAAATTATTTTCCTCCTCGAAAACAGAGCTATATATCTACTATAGGCAACCCTCGAGCCTCATGTTCTAAAACCAAAAGAACATGGACATGTTCTAAAACTGGAAGAACATGTCTCATCTCTGTGGTGGCATCCCTACCCAAATGATTCAAAACACTATCTCTCTTTGCACTTTGATATACTCGTCAAAGTAAAAAGTAGTGAATGAATAATAAGGGTGGATCTAAAACCATCCTTAGCCAATTCACAGTTTTTACTAGGTGCAATTGTTGGAGCAAGTCTATGACAAGCCTAAGTATTGGCTTGAGTCTCACAAAGTCTTAGAAGAAGCTTTAAAAACAAGACTATGTAAAGTTCACTTGTGAACTACCTCTTGTAACTTTTGAAGAGTTTACTTAATGTAAAAGTAAGAGAATCTTAAGTGGTTGAGTCCACTTGATCAAGAATGGAAAGAGGAGCCATGAATTCGTGATTTGTGGTAGGTAGAGAATCAAATCAATCATTGATTGATTGGAGAGTGATTAAGGAAAGTTAGCCTCCCAAACTCAACTATAAATAGATGGCAGTTTTAGTCGTGGTTAGAGAGACCTATGTGAAGACCTCCAAGAGCTGAGCTTTATGCCATATCAAGGTGTGATTACAAGGCACACATATGTATCAGTAAGTCCATTGTATTTTACAAGCAGTATACTTTCATTTTCAGTATCATTTGGGTTCATATTTCCATGTTCTTGTGAAGTGTACTACTCACTGCCATTACTCTCAGTTTTCTCAGTCAGCTTGCAGAGATGTTTTCTCTGAGCTTGGTGCATCATTTTCAGTGATTTAACTTGGTAAAGTTAGATCTATAAGTCTACCATATGCTCACAAATTTTCATGTCATTTGGATGTTGCAATCTTCAGTTATGTTCATTTGAAGTCAACAGGGTCTGTTCATCTTCACTTCTCTGTCAGGTACCCGACTTTTTCACTCATCTTGTCAGAGCCATTTCTCAGTGGTTACTTATCCAAATTTAGTGATTTAAAGCTTGTTGGATTCAGCTTACTGTCTAGTATAACCATACAAATTTTCATAATCATTGAAGTTCTACATTTTGCGTTATGTTGATTGTTCTGCTCACTGGTCTATTTCTATAGCAGCCCATGAAAATCGGGATGATGTCATCACTTGTTAAAACTCATTCTCAGTGTGTGCTTTGTTATTTTTGATGAGATTACTCTTGAAAGTTAGCTCTTTAAGCTACCTAGACTTCCCCAAGAGGAATTAAGCTAATTGCTGCTGTGCTCAGAGAATTATGTAAAAGACTGGACATGTGTATGAACCAAGAATAGCAAGTTTTCACCTCTGAGCTAACTCCAACTTATCTGTTTTGATCTATCTTTTTGAGAGTGATCTTCCAAGGTACATAGGGTGTCTAATACATCCATTGGCAAGCTAAAAGGGCCCACCATATACTCGTGGAGTTCATTTGGCTGGTGTAGATCAAGGATTTTGCAACACCTCTTCATCTTCAAGCACATACCTATCCATCTCTTCACAGTCGTATCAGAGCAAGGTTGGACAACATGGTAGATGGATTTCCTTCATCAATTGACAAATTGGATAGAGGTAATTACTCAGCTTGGTCATTAAGGATGGAAGCTTATCTCCAAGGTAGAAGTTTATATGGTTATGTGGCTGGAGATGAAGTTATGCCAAGTTTCAGGAACAAAAGTCAACCAACACAAGAAGAGCAAGAAAGATTGAGCACATGGTGCTCCAAGGATGCACTTGCAAGGTCTTATCTCCTCAACTCTATCTCAGATTTTTTCTTGCCTCACATTAGAAGTTGTAAGACATCTCAGGAAGTGTGGGATGCACTTGAAGCTTTCTTTTCTTCAAGTACCAAAGCTAGGAAGCATCAACTATGGCTGGAGTTCACAACTCTCAAGAAGGCTCCCAAACAAAATGTGACTGATTTTGTCACAAAGCTCAAGGACATAGCAGATCAGTTGGGAAGCATTGGAGAGGTAATAGATGAAGAGCAAATTGTAAGGCAGGTGATCAATGGCTTGAAGGCAGATGATAAGTGGGAAGCATTCACCACAGCTATGGATTTGTACATGGACATGCATGTACCTGATTTCAACACACTCATTGGACAACTACTTACTCAAGAGGCAAAGCTTATCAAAAATGGAGAAAGCTCTAAAGGTAATCAATCTTCAGCTTTATACACGGATAAAAGCAAGTCTAAAGATAACAAAGGAAAGGCAAAGAAAGTGGATGATGAAGCAGGTACATATCAAGCTAACTATGCAGGTAGAGGAAGACATGGTAGAGGTAGAGGAAGAGGAGGTAGACAAGGCAGGGGGAGATCCCAAGACTCCAACTCATGTTCTATTTGTGGATTAACTAATCATACAACTGAAAATTGCTTTAGGAATTCCAGGAATCAAAGAGGCAGAGGATACAATAGAGGAAGTTATGGCTACTCAAGAGGAAGGTTCAACAACTACCATGGCAACTACAACAACTAGGCTACAAAGGAAGGAGAGACTACAATAACTACACAGAAGACTCAAACAAAGAGGATTCATTATTGATTATGAACATGGCTATGCCACAAGGTAAATCTGATGAGCATGTTTTCTACATAGATTCAGGTTGTTCAAATCATGTGGCAGGAAATGTGGCACTCCTATCAGATTTAGAAGATCCAAGGAATAAGCATGAGGTACAAACAGGAGATGATACAAAACATCCTGTGGAGAAAATAGGCAATGTCAAAGCACCTGATGGAAACATCAACCTACTCAGTAAGGTACTCTATGTCCCTACCATTACAAAGAATTTGATAAGTGTTGGGCAGATAGTAGAGAAAGGGTTGCAAGTCAGGTTCACAAAAGCAGGAGCATTTGTTGAAGATCCAAGTCAAGGATTCAGAAGAATTGCAAAAGGTGAAAAGACAGGTAGATTGTTCACATTTGAATTACAGGACACTAGAAACATTGCTCTCTTTAATTATGGTAGTCAGACACTCACAGAATTGGAAGTATGGCACAAAAGGTTAGCACATATTGGTGAAAGGTCATTAAAGCAAATCTGTAGGGACCAAAGTGTACTTGGACTTCCTAATTTATCAAAACAACATATGATTTATAAGTGTAGTGCATGTCAATTTGGAAAGTCTCACAGGTTACCATTCATGAAGAAAGGTTATATGCATGGAGATCTCTTGGAGTTGGTTCATACAGATGTATGGGGACCTAGCAAGGAAGCTTCAATATCTGGATCAAGGTATTATGTTTCCTTTATTGATGATTGCAGCAGATGGACTATCCTATTCTTTATGAAACACAAAGATGAAGTTTTTTCATGTTTCAAAAGATATTTGGCTCTTGTGGAGAATCAAACAGGTAAATCACTAAAAAGGCTAAGGTCAGATGGAGGGGGAGAATATTTCTCCCATGAGTTTGATTCTTTTCTTCAAGAAAGAGGAATCAAAAGAGAGGTAACTACAAGGTACACTCCTGAGCGAAATGGAGTGGCAGAAAGGAGGAATAGGACAATTGTTGAAGCTACAAGGTCTATGTTAAATGAAAAGCATTTACCTAATTACTTATGGGCTGAGGCTGTATCTACAGCCACTTACTTGATTAACAGGTTGCCTTCAAAATCCCTTGATGGGATGACTCCATATGAGGCTTGGAATGGAAGAAGACCAAGCTTAGATCATTGTAAAATTTTTGGATGTATTGCTTTTGCTCATGTTCCTTCACAGGTTAGAGGCAAGATGGATCCAAAGGCAGAAAGGTGTGTATTTATTGGATATGACAACAATCAAAAGGGCTACAGGTTATACAACCCTACCAACAAAGGATTCTTGGTAAGCAGAGATGTAGTTTTTGATGAGAACAATTCATGGTATGAAGATTCATGCAGGAAGATCAATTTACCATATGATCTTGAAGAAGATTTTCCAAAGCTTGGTAGAGAACAATCAAAGATTGAAGAACAAGACACCTCAGAGGATGATGAAGAATCTCACATGGAAAAGATCAAAGCATGGAAGTCTAAAGGTAAAGCAAAATTGCAGGAACTTGGACATGAAGCAGAATCATCACATCATGGCCTAAGAAGATCTATGAGGGAAAAGAAAAAACCAAAAAGGTATGGGTTTGACACCTCATTAGTAACTAAACATTCTATCTACATAGCACAGGACATAAACCAAGAGGAGCCATCATCATTTGAAGAGGCCAAAGCAAAAACAGAATGGAAGCATGCAATGAAGGAAGAGATTGAAGCACTTGAGGAAAACAACACTTGGGATTTGGTGCCCAAGGCTTCATCCATGAAGGTAATAGGCTCAAGATGGGTCTATAAACTCAAGAAGAATTCTGATGGTTCAATTAACAGGTATAAGGCAAGGCTTGTGGCAAAAGGCTTTGCACAAACTCAGGGAATTGATTATGAGGAGACTTTCTCTCCTGTGGCAAAGATGCCTACTATTAGTGTTTTGCTTAGTATTGCCTCTTCCAAGAATTGGAAGATACTTCAACTAGATGTAAAGAATGCATTCTTGAATGGTTGGATAACAGAAGAGGTATATATGGCACAACCACCTGGTTTTGAGAATCAAGTTTATCCTGATTATGTGTGTAAACTTAACAAAGCATTGTATGGTCTCAAGCAAGCTCCAAGAGCTTGGAATTTCAGGCTTGTTTCATTCTTGCAGGACAAAGGCTTTCAACCAAGCAAGGCAGATCCTTCACTCTTTAATTCCGAGGTCATCTACCTATGTGTATATGTAGATGATATTATATTGACAGGAAATGATGCAGATGGTATGAAGAAGATCAAAGATCAGATGAGAGAAGAGTTCAAGATAAGTGATTTGGGTTCACTTACCTACTTCCTAGGTTTGGAAGTTGTCTACAAAGATCATGGTTTGTTTCTCACTCAAAGAAAGTACATTAAGGACATGTTGGCAAAATTCAAGATGCAAGATTGTAAGATTGCAGGTACTCCAATGGAGGTCAATCACAAATTGAGCTCACATGAAGGTGAACTCATAGAGGACATCACATCATATCAAAGTCTAGTGGGTAGTCTCAACTATGCCACATTGACAAGAGTAGATATATGTTACAGTGTGAGTGTGCTAAGCCAATTTATGCACACACCAAGGAAACCACATATGGATGTTGCCAAAAGGATTCTCAAGTATCTCAAAGGAACCATAAATGAAGGACTTTATTATCCTTATGTATCTGATTTAGGTTTGAAGCTATTTTCTGATGCAGATTGGGCTGGCTCCAAGGAAGATACAAGGAGCACTTCAGGTTATCTTACCTTTGCAGGTTCAAAGCTTATTTCATGGTCATCCAAGAAGCAACCCACAGTTGCTCTCTCTTCTACTGAAGCTGAATATAGAGGTCTTGCCATAGCTACACAAGAAGCTATGTGGATGAAGACATTATTCAAAGATCTTGGATTGGAGTTCGGAACTCCAACTATTTTTTGTGACAATATGAGTTCTATTCATTTGGCTGCTAATCCTATTTTTCATGCAAGGACTAAACATATTGAAGTTCATTATCACTATGTACGAGAGAAGGTTCTAAGCAAAGAGATTCAAATATCATATGTGTCCACTCATCAACAATGTGCAGATATTCTAACCAAAGCATTGGATGGTACAAAACTTTGCAAATTCAAGGCTATGATTGGTTTGCAGGTAATCTTGGAAGATTGAAGACCTCAAGCATACTTGGCTTGAGGGGGAGCTGTTGGAGCAAGTCTATGACAAGCCTAAGTATTGGCTTGAGTCTCACAAAGTCTTAGAAGAAGCTTTAAAAACAAGACTATGTAAAGTTCACTTGTGAACTACCTCTTGTAACTTTTGAAGAGTTTACTTAATGTAAAAGTAAGAGAATCTTAAGTGGTTGAGTCCACTTGATCAAGAATGGAAAGAGGAGCCACGAATTCGTGATTTTTGGTAGGTAGAGAATCAAATCAATCATTGATTGATTGGAGAGTGATTGAGGGAAGTTAGCCTCCCAAACTCAACTATAAATAGATGGCAGTTTTAGTCGTGGTTAGAGAGACCTATGTGAAGACCTACAAGAGCTGAGCTTTATGCCATATCAAGGTGTGATTACAAGGCACACATATGTATCAGTAAGTCCATTGTATTTTACAAGCAATATACTTTCATTTTCAGTATCATTTGGGTTCATATTTCCATGTTCTTGTGAAGTGTACTACTCACTGCCATTACTCTCAGTTTTCTCAGTCAGCTTGCAGAGATGTTTTCTCTGAGCTTGGTCCATCATTTTCAGTGATTTAACTTGGTAAAGTTAGATCTATAAGTCTACCATATGCTCACAAATTTTCATGTCATTTGGATGTTGCAATCTTCAGTTATGTTCATTTGAAGTCAACAGGGTCTGTTCATCTTCACTTCTCTGTCAGGTACCCGACTTTTTCACTCATCTTGTCAGAGCCATTTCTCAGTGGTTACTTATCCAAATTCAGTGATTTAAAGCTTGTTGGATTCAGCTTACTGTCTAGTATAACCATACAAATTTTCATAATCATTGGATTTCTAAATTTTGCGTTATGTTGATTTTTCTGCTCACTAGTCTATTTCTGTAGCAGCCCGTGAAAATCGGGATGATGTCATCACTTGTTAAAACTCATTCTCAGTGTGTGCTTTGTTATTTTTGATGAGATTACTCTTGAAAGTTAGCTCTTTAAGCTACCTAGACTTCCCCAAGAGGAATTAAGCTAATTGCTGCTGTGCTCAGAGAATTATGTAAAACACTGGACATGTGTATGAACCAAGAATAGCAAGTTTTCACCTCTGAGCTAACTCCAACTTATCTGTTTTGATCTATCTTTTTGAGAGTGATCTTCCAAGGTACATAGGGTGTCTAATACATCCATTGGCAAGCTAAAAGGGCCCACCATATACTCCTGGAGTTCATTTGGCTGGTGTAGATCAAGGATTTTGCAACACCTCTTCATCTTCAAGCACATACCTATCCATCTCTTCACAGCAATATGGGCATAAAGATGTGAACTTGGTGGATTCAAATTACTAGTCCATTTTTGGGCATGACTAGTGCATGGACTTAGTAATTAAGGCAAGATTCTTATCCCTCACAAGACTTTTAGAACTCTTGATTCACTTAAATTTGATCGGGAGAACTTGAAGTTTGATTGGCCCAATCATTTGGCTTGGATGTTTGTACAATGGTTTATTCCCAACTAATAGTTACTTGATTTATTCACCCGACTTGAGGACTACTTTGTCCTAATGGCCTTGAAACTTTTATGCAAACTATAGGAGAAAGTTTTCCATTTACTTTGGGTCAATGGTACTATAACTTGACCAAGTCAAATCCAAAATGAAAATTTTCCAACTTAGGACACTTTTCTCAAAGACTTTATCTTTAAATTCTTGGGAATTGTCAATCTGATGAGCAATTCCTAACTTCTCTATTCTATAGTATACTGAACTCTAGAAATTCATTTAGAGTTATGTTAAATAACTGGAAGCAAACTCAAATGAGTAAGTCAACTTAGACTTATCATCTTTTGAGGATTGAAAGAGGTTCTTGTACAGAATATCTATTTGGGATGCTTAATTTGGTTACCTAGTTCTAGCCGGCTAACCTTTAACTTTTGTAAAAAGAACCAAAACCATATCTGAGTCAAATCCAAAAGATTTGAGAAGCGAAAAGAAAGAACTAAAACTCTATACAACCAATTCCAAATTCTAAGAGATATTCTTTCTATGAGTCAAATTCTAGATGACTTAGGACTTTAACTTCTCAAAGATCTATTTTAACAAGTTATTGAAGCATTTTCCTATCTTTAAGAGAAATAAACCAGATTCTTGAAAAGATTCATAGAGTAAATCTAAAACATCATCCAACCACGAGATACTAGTGCGGTATCTAGCATCAGTGTGTCAATCCACTAAGGTTCTATTGATGAGGTTTTGTACTCAAATAATGCTTCACTTGAGACTACGTTCATGCCTATATTCAATCTTTATTACTCCTTACTAGGAATGCAATTCTTGTGCATTTCTTTGAGTCAAAGGATTGAATTTTACCAAGTTACAATAAGAACTTGCTGCTTGACTTAGTCAATCTATTCCTTAGTTGAAAGGATCTTTTCAATGTCAAAATCCAACTTCTTCAAAAATTTATAAAATATTTCTGAATCAACAACATTTATCTTGAAGTGTTTCATGATTCAAATAAGAAAAAGTCTTTGTCTTTTTGAAAAAGAAGATCTTGGAAGTTACTAACTTTGTATTCTCTTGATCTTGAAGTATCTTGAGATAATAGTTTTATCCTCCTTGAATTCAGACTTCTGCTTTGAATTTTTTAATTCCCTTGAGGATCAGATCTAACTTCAAGATTTATTCGAGGACTAAAAGATAATTATCATCTCATAGTCCGATGTCCCATACCATCTTTCCTACATCAATTTGAGTATAAAATTTGGTGTCCTATACCACCTATTTTATACTTATATTGATGTGTGAGTGAATTTTATCCTAAAGTCTAAATATCTCTTGATAGAGTACCTTCTTACTTCAATTCTTTACAAGATTTTTTACAGTTTTTGGTTTTATCTATAACTTGATATTCAAGTTTTTGGTTGCATTACATGATCGTTTTTCTAATCTTGTGCTTCACTTTGGAAAATTGAAAACCTTTGGATGGAATATCCATCCTTCTTATCTAGGATGTTCAAAAGAAAACCGATTATCATTCCAAGTTCTTGAATGTTTTCGAATTCAATACTAATTGGTTATATTTTACCAATTCATAGTGACAAAAGCTTTTCACTTCTTGTCTTTAGATTCCTTTCTGAATAAAGCTTTAAGTAGCTACCCCGGGACTTTATATAGGAATCTCTCTACTGTTTAAGTCTAAGCATCCACTCATGCTTTTGGATTTCACATTTAAGAAATCCCTTTGAGGATAGGCAAACTTTTATGTTATACCTTCCATAGGCTTAATTACTATCATCATGGTTGTAGACTACATATTGGAATATTTACTCTATTTAAACTTGGAATAGCTTACTCTTTTTACACTTTTCCATTGGATAAATGGAAATCGAGTGAAAATTTTCCCAAAAGGATTTTATTGACAATACTCAGGCAACCTTTAGAGTAGTTCCAATCGCAAGTTCTTGGACAAACTTTGCCAAGATTGATTGAGTCTTGTTGATCTTGTGATAAAAATAAAGACTTAGTCTTTATCTCTAATACGTCTTTGAACTATCAAAAGCTTCTTTGCTTACCCATGGGATTTTAGGGGATCTTTCCCCTACTCAAGTCCAAGCATGTACTGATATCTTTCAGATTCTAAAGCTAGGAATCTTATCAATATTGATATAGCTTTAGGTTATATCAATAGTTCGATGTTTGTAGGACTTCCTCCAAACTACTAGCACTTACTTGGAGAATTTTTTGTTCTAACATCTAGGGAGAAATTATTCTTTCAAAATCTTGAGATTCTCTTCAAGGAATCAAACAATATTAAACAAATGATTCATCTTGAAATCTTTTCCTTTGATCTGTAAAAGATATTCTTGACTTTTGAACAAAACTCAAAGCTTTATTTCTTGAATGAGTATCAAACTAAAGGAGCACCTAAGGATATGGTTTCTCACTTCCTAATGAAAGTTTAAGTGGAACTTTCATTTACATGTATTTCCTTTCTAGAGTTTGAAAATTTATTATCATTGTTCAATCATATGATGTTACTAGAGTACTTTCAATCATATCCACTTTTGATTTTAAAGTACAAGCATCTTTTAGATTGAGTCAATGTTTAGTAATCACACTATGAACATTTCATGGCCTTCTTTATCACTTAAGAATCACCTCGATCCTTTTCTAGAAGTGATAATGTATCAACATCTTGGAAGACCTGAATAAATGAACTTTATCTAGAGTTTGGCCAAAAGATACATCTTTGCAATTAACGAAATAGGTAACTAAACTATCTCATTTGGCTATCTTTAGGAAATAGCTTGATTACCAAAGATTAATTTGACTTAGGTTTCTTCTTTAAGACCCAATTAGCTTAAACAAAACTAAGAATAATTTTCTCTTCCTCAAAAAAGTGCATTTTAAGACCCAATGGCTGAATAGCATCTTCTAATGGCTGAATAGCATCTTCCACAAACACAACATCACGGCTAACCAGAATGCGTTTAGTCTGTGGATGATACAGACGATAGCCTTTACTTTCAGAACTGTACCCAACAAAAATACATTTTACTACCTTATCATCCAATTTTCTGCGATGTTGTTCAGGCACTAATGCATACGCCAAACAACCAAAAACACGCAGATGAGCAACAGATGGCTTGGATTCATGCCAAGCCTCATATGGAGTGATAGACTGCAACGCTTTAGTGGGACACCTATTCAGTACATATGCTGCACACATGACAGCCTCAAGCCAAAAACTATGAGGTAAAGCCTGACTCTTGACCATACACCTCGCCATCTCCATGAGAGACCTGTTCTTCCGTTCAACAACTCCATTCTGTTGAGGTGTATATGGCACTGTACACTGGTGTTTTATCCCACGTTCAGCCAAAAATGCATTAAAATCTGAAGACATATATTCCCCCCCTCGATCAGAACGGAGGGTGCCCATTTTACATGCTGACAGATTTTCAGCCAAAACCAAAAACTGTTTGAAGCACATGAACACTTCGGACTTTGCTTTGAGTGGATATACCCATGCATGCCTGGAAAAATCATCAATGAAAGTCACGAAGTAAAGGTAATTTCCAAAAGAGGGTGTCTGCATAGGACCATAGACATCACTATGTACAAGCTGCAACTTTTGCGCAGCCCGAACTGAACCATCTTTTGGAAAGGAAGAACGCTGCATTTTGCCCAAAATACAGCCTTCACAAACATGTTTTCCAGGTGCCTCAAGTTTGGGCAAAGAGGACACCATTTCAGATTTCTGTAGGCATAACAAACTAGCAAAATTCAGATGACCAAAGCGTGCATGCCAAAGCTTTGCATCTGACATAGCCTGAGAATCATGAACTACACATGCCGAATCATTCACAAATCTTTCATAGTCTATGAGCTTATACAGCCCACGACATAAAATGCCAGAAGCAATAATCACATCGCCATTTGAGAGATCATGGACTGTACACCTGTCATCAACGAATTTCACAACCAAGCCAATCTTGGCTAATGCAGAAACTGATAACAGATTCTTTTTGATCCCTGGCACAAATAAAGCATCTGACAAAGTGAAAGAACTACCATCAGCAGTAGTTAGAATGATCTTACCAACTCCCATAACAGGATAAGAGGAGTTATTGGCGCATGTGACAGTATTCCCTGTAGGGGCAGGCTCGAGTGAAGAGAAGAAACTGTGCTGCGAGGTAATATGTTTGGTCGCCCCACTGTTAAAGTACCAAACATCTGAGTCTACTGCAGACATGCACTGATCATGAGAAGATGGGTCAAAATTGCAGACAGTAGTAAACGCTCATTCTTCTTCCTGCACAAGATTTGCAGACTCTATTTTTGGTGTAGAGGCCTCTGCAACAACCATTCCAGCCTCTTTCTTCTTTGCCTCTTTAGCAGCCAGTTTTGGACAGTTCTTTATGATATGATCATTGCCTTTACAGTACTTACAAAACAGTTTCTGCTTTTCTGATTTTTTCTCATCTTTGTCTTGGTTCTTTGAATGTGCAGCATTTGCAGATTTCCGCTTACTAGTAGAAGAGCTCCATTTTCCTTTGCCCTTCTGACTAGCCAGGAAAGCTTGATCTGCAACTCGCATAATGGACCTGTTCTGCCTGGACTGATCTTCCTGCAACAGAACAGAGACTAACTCCTCAAATGATAAGGCATTCGGATTGCCTTTCATCATCAACCGAAGAGTAGAAGCAAAACGTTGATATGAGTCAGGAAGACCATTCAAAACAATCTGCACAAGTGAGCTATCTGGTATAACCTCATCAGCAGAAATCAACCATTCCTTCAAATCTTTGATCTTCGTTAGGAAATTGTCCATAGAATCACCTTCATTCATGTGCTCACTCTCCAAATGTTTTCGGATATAAGCAACACGAGCCTCATTCCTAGCTTGGTACAATGTGGTAAGTGTAT
Organism: Ceratopteris richardii; assembly: GCA_020310875.1. Lineage (NCBI taxonomy): Eukaryota > Viridiplantae > Streptophyta > Polypodiopsida > Polypodiales > Pteridaceae > Ceratopteris > Ceratopteris richardii. The sequence continues at coordinate 62,767,701 of CM035429.1, forward strand.
CCCAAGCATTCCTAGCTGTTCTGCAAGAGCGTATGTGAGGAATAATGGCACGTTTGACAGACAAAGCTATCAATGCATGTGCCTGGGCATCTTTGCCATCCCAACGAATCTGCTATGCAGTAGGTGCAGCAAAAACAACAGCACGAACACGAATCTACACAATATCATCTTCAACACCATCTTCATCAGCTCCAGCACCTCCAGCACCTGTATTTGTAGTACCTGTAGTCGCAGGTGTAACAGGACGTCTTTCAACACCCTGCACAATGTTCCACAGTCCTTTTGCAACCAATACATGTCGCATCATATAAGCCCATAATGGGTAGTTGGTACCATCCAACTTATCCTCAACAGCCAAAATACGGAATACATCACTGCTTTCAGCCATGGCCGGTGACTAAAGTACCTTGATGTAGAAAATTAACTGTATCTCAAAAAGTTGAACGGAACTGCCCAAACGAGTATTGCTAGACCTGTAGCAGACTTCGAGACGCTTAAACTGGTGAACAGAAACCGGTATATACCTTTGGCACAAAAGGACGAAATAGCCTGCACAAGTGCTGCGATAGTGCGTTCGGAGGCCGAAACGAGCTCAGATCGCTATTTCGGCACCACAGAGCGAAGCAGTTTTGATCTCGAAAACACCCTGAGTATGCTCACCAAATTTCATGCGAATCTGAGACTACAAACGGAGGAGTGTCGACGGCGCCCTAGAAGAAGTGACAACCTGCTCTGATACCAATTTTTGGAGTTAGACGTCTGCGGAAGCACGCAAACAACACAAGGAAGAAGAAGAAGCTTGGAGCACAACACACAAGACTGAATGTATTACTAGAGAATGTACAAAGATAAGTAGCCCATTAGGGCAATAGGCGTATATACAAGCCGGGGGAAAAAAAACCTCCTAAAGAGGGAAAAAAGTGCCCCGGCGGTCCTAGAGTGTTCACACACATCACTACCTAAATATATCAACAAGGTTTGATGTTTTTATGAAGTCTCAAGGCTATTCTCGAAGCAATGAGGATGATTGTCTCTACACAAAGAGATGCTCAAATGGCAGCTTGATATGATTGATACTTTATGTCGATGATATGTTGATTGCTGGGAAGTCCTCTTATGACTTGCCAATTCACAAAAAGAAGTTGAGTTAGACATTTGATATGAAGGACTTGGCAGATGCCAAACATATTCTTGGCATGCGCATGATAGGAGTAAAAGATGCATATACTTGTCTCAAACTGAGTACATATCCAAAGTACTTCACATGTTCCATATGCAAGGTGGAAAGGAATTGAGTACACCTTTACCCACATATGTGAAATTGATCAAGGATGATTCCTCCAAATGAGATGAGGAAAAGGAGTTCATGACCAAAATTCCTTATCAATCTATTGTTGGTAGTCTCATAAATTGAATTATGTACAATGTGGTTTTCCTTTTGTTACAGAGCTAAGAAGAGCAAAGAGGCAAAGAAAAAGATGGGCCCCAAATTTTTTTCTATTTGGACACATTATTTTTGTATTATAGCCATTTCGTAATATATTTTCCGATGTAAATGCACTAGAGGAGTCCTCTAGATGCATACCCATAGAGATTTGTATCTTACCCTTGTAAATTAGTAGGAAATTAGCCTTTTAAGTAATAAAGGGCCGGTCTCTTGTGTGAAAGGACCATTTTTAGGGCACATGTATATGAGTGAATTTGTGACTCTTTGAAGAGACTTTTTGCCATTGTGAGAATCAAGAGCACATAATTTCGAATTTGTATCTTCTCCTCTCTGTGTCTTCTTCCTTGTGAGCTTCCATGCATGTGTGATGCTTGGAAAGAGTGCTTAGAAGTGTTTTCTATCCATGAAAGTGCTTGTTTGCAGTAGCTAAGGTGTGTGTGAAGTGTAGGAAGTACTGAAGTGTAGGAAGATCATTCCCATGACTCAGTATTTTGCTCATAACTTGAAGCAAAAGCATTAGAATCAAGTGAAAAGACCACCATTGGATGCATCTTCTCGAGAGCTTCGAAAGAAACCCACTACTCACTATATTTGAGTTCGGAGCTGAGAGAAAAGCTTGATTTACAGTTGACTATTGTTCCAAGTCTCGTGACACCATAGCTGACCTTGAAAACTTGAATGTGATGGATTCCTACTTGTTGCACCTTCAACTTAGCTCTTTCAATTTTTCAATCAAGGAATTTTCAACAAGTATAAAAACCAAAAAAATTCAAAGCTTTTCAGTTCATTTGCACGAAGTTGAGTGTCGAGTGTATTAGATAGCAAATCAAGTAGAGAGCAAAGGTGGAGCAAGTGAGGGTGTGGAAGAACTTGAGATTAAGCCTCCAAGGTGAGCATATTAAAACCCTACTCTCTACCTCTATTGAAGTCAAGTAATACAGGAAAACGACCTTCGACGAGTGTCGTGAAGAGTGCTACAGGGGTTGAGAAAGTTTTTTCTTTGATTCAGGCATTTGAGAGGGGAGAGACAAGTTTTACGAACACCTACATTCAATTGAAACTCAAAATCACTTACTAAAAATTGAAAAAATATCAAGTGTCGTGTTCTCCCGCAGTTGAGTGTTGTGATATTTAGATGTCGTGATCTCGTGTGGTTGAGTGTCGCGACATCTGACCACGTCGGATATCGTGAGAAGTGCTACGACATCTGGTGAATATCGTGTGTCGTGGAAATTTCCTCGCAACATTTGTCAAATATCGAGTGTCGTGGACTTAGCTTCACGACACCTGTTGAATATCGGGTATCATTAAGTTTTGCTCGCGACATTTGACAGATATCGTGTGTCGTGGAAATTTCCTTGCAACATTTGTCAAATATCGAGTGTCGTGACTCAGTCTCACGACATCTGTCTGGTATCAAGTATCGTGAGATTCTTCTCACGATATCTCTTACATATCGAGTATCATGGACAATTTCTCACAACATTTGGTAGGTATCGAGTATCATGGATTTTCTTTGCGACATTCCTCAAGTCTCGTGTGTTGTGGGACTTTCTTCTTGACATTTGTCAGGTGTCGAGTATCGCGGACTTCTCTCGTGATATTTTTCGAGTGTCGTATGTCGTGACTCTGTAGGTGTCGGATGTCGTGGATCTACCATCGTGAAATTTGGTGAATGTCGAGTGTCGTGGAGTTCTGAGAACGATATTTGTCTAGTGTTGAGTGTCGTGAATTTAGCCAGTGTCAAGTGTCGTGCAGGGAGATTTTCAGATACTTCAGTGTGAGTTTCCAAGTCAACCAAACATTTCATACAACTCTGAGAGTCAACAAAGAGCATTGGGAGCTAGGGAATTGTCAAAACTCGACTAGAGCTTTTAAGTGAATGAACCAAAGATCCGGACGAACCTTAGGGAGCTGAAGAAGCATAATCTCTTCTATGGGAAGTGTAGCCGAACCAAGTATTCACTCACACTACTCTGAAACCTCAAGTGAGTCTGAGGAGGGAACCCTTATGGCCTCAGAAGACATGCAAAATTTTGTACCAATAATTGGCATGATGTCAATTATTGAGGGTGAATATCGAACATCTTTAGAGTATGTGAGCACCAATCAGCATGGGTTACCCAACTGCCTAGATAAGCTAAACAGATCAGTGGCTAGGCTGAAGAACGCTACAGATGCTTACATAGTACCTAGGCCAGTTGTTAAGTATGCAAGAAGATTATATATGGATAAAAGAGAGATTTTGTATGTAGTGATAGTGCATCCTGAAGACATCAACGAGCAAAGGGAAGAGGGCAATACCCACAATCTGAATGAAGGAGGACATGAAGAACAGGTATCTACACCTAGAGGGAAGTCCATTGTAATTAGGGTTTGGAGAGGAGGCCTAATTCCCCAAGATGATTCCCTGATGGATGTTTATTTACTCAACGGGATGGAGCATCTACTTAGAACACATTCTTCATTGTGGGAAGAAGCCACCATCTATGAATTGCAAAATCGTGAAAACCCCACTCACATTACTTACTTGGATAAGAATCAGAGAAGGTACTGGCCTCTAACGGAATTAGAAAGAGCAGGATTGAAATATTAGAACATCCCAGTGTTCCCACCTAGGGATCAAGCCACAACTTTGCAAAACCTCCAAGGAACCTATCAGGATAATTCTTATCAGCATTCAGGACAGACACAACAAACAAACATTCCAGTTAGACCCCATGTGTAGTTCGTTACACCTGGCAATAATCCAAACTACCGACCACCTACACATGTAGAACCGAGGAATATAATTCCTATCCATGAGAGACCACCAGCAAGAAGAGAACCAGGAATACCAATAGGACAACCGGTCTTCCCTGTAATGTCTAGACCACCTGAACCAGGAAGAAGATTAAGACCCATCCAAGTTGCCAAATGCATGAGAAACCATATGATGGCTCTAGTGAACCATACAGACACATAGCTGAATTCAAGCAAATAATAAGAGCCGAACAAGTGGAAGAATTCTTGATTCAATATGAATCCTTTGGCCTAACTCTTACAAACACGGCCTTAGCTTAGTTCCGACCATTAGACCCTAATAACTTCCAAAACATGGAACAAGTCTATCAAGAATTGATTGAAGAATTTACCAAGTCTGGAATCAAAAAAAACTCATCCTCATTAATCCATAGTTTTAAACAAGCTCCTATGGAATCAGTAAGATTGGTAGCAAGAAGATTTAAGCAATATGTGGATAGATGCCCTATTGAAGAGAGACCCACTCAAAACAAAATGGTTTCATTGTTTTTGGAAGGATTAGTGAATGGATCATTGAGATCATTAGTATATGTGAAAAGAGTCCAAAATTTTCAAGAGTGTATCGACCTAGAGGACAATCTAGCGGAAGATTTGAAAATATCTCAAGGCAGTGTGAAAAGTGAGGATACCGCTAGCAGCACGTCAAACCCCAGGAACAATGTAGAGGAAATAGCTAACTTAGTGGAAAAAAAGTTGAACGTTCAAGGACAGAGGAGCTACCCAAGCAATCCTATGAAAGCACCCATGCTTAGAAGATGTGTGCATTTTGGAGGTGATCGTCCCTCTCACTTGTGCAATAGGGGATTAGTTCCACCACTTGCTTATGCTTACAATAGACCATCCGCCCCGGGCCCTATGCATTATTGTAGCATAGAACAAAGGTATACAAATCACAGCACAGAGAACTCAATCGGCAATCAAGACTAGTGCAACCACCTATGAGGCCTTATGGATACCCTCAGAGAGATCAAGGAGGAGAAGCCTTTAGATATCCCACATATCAGCAACAAGCACCAGCACCGCGACCTTACGCTTATCAAGGATACAACAAACCTCAACCTGTGCTAGGACAACAACCACCATACCCTCATAATGTTGTCCCAGTAAAAATGGCCCAACCTGAAGAGAACCCTGAGAGAGCAATAGTCCCAGCTACACCATTGGCTAGTAACGAGGCCTATGACCCATCTTATGACCATAGTCAAGGAAATTATTCCACATATGAGGGCACTATAGTTGAATATGGAAATTCTTACAAGCCATATGTTTATGGTTCTGAAGGACCTGACAGCTCTTATGGATATGAGCAGGACTATGTGTCATTAATGTACACAGCTCCCAAAGCACCCGTACCCTCCCAACCAATGAATAGACCACCTACACCTAGAGGACCATGTTATAGATGCGAAGGTGATCATTTTATCAAAGAATGTACATTACCTCACCCACCACCACCGCAGCGAATTTGGGAAGGATATTGTAGTGATTGTGGTAAAGAACATATTTTTAAAGATTTCCCCAAGAACCCCAACAAAGTTAACTCAAATGTGCAGATCAATGTGATAGAAGTGATAGAGTCATCGGGGAGTGATAAGGAGTACATTGTACCACTAAAAGCAATAACAAGAGCTAAAGCGAGAGCAACCTCAGAAAGAATGAGAGAAGATGATCACTCCGACAAAGAAGTAAATGTATCCACACCTTAGGTAGTTGTAGACTCCGAAGAGTCTGGAAAAGTTATTAAAAGTAAATGGACCCAAAGATGGAAGAATCGTAGAGAAAGGATGAAAGAAAAGAAACTACAACAAAAGATGGGGAACGAGAATAACGAACAAGGCCAAGAAGAAAAACAAAAACTTGAAGGAAACAACAAGAAAGAAAACTATAGAAACCAAGAGGCAGGATCAGTTCTAGCTGACCCTATGCTAGAAGAGTTAGCCATGTGGATTCAGGCATACCAGGCAGGAATAAGAGCAGGAACAACCATTGAACAACATGGAAAGGAATATCCAAGAGGAGACCTAGAGAAAGAAAGGTTGGAGATATGTAAGAAATTAGTTGAAATGGCTCACAAAACCCTAGAAAAACCTATTCAGCTACCACCAAACTCAAGAATTCCCGAAAAGGAATTCCAAGAGTATGTTACCCCTGATAACCCCAAGAAAGGAAAACAAGATGAGACCTGTGGTGAAAATTACTATGAGGATAAAAGAGAAGGATCCATTATCCCCGAAGTCGATGGGGAATGGCCTAAAGACTTATTGCCAAGAGTACAGGAAGATAGATGGAAGAGAACGGAAGGAATTGAACCTCCCTTTGAGGAGTTAGAAGTAGAAGGAGAATTTGAAGCATCAATACCTAAATTAAACTCAGAAGGATTATTGCAACTTGACGAGAGCAAAAAGGACAAAGACAGTATGAAGGCTTTGCCAAACTACATGGGAGAATACGAACATAACTCTGAATTATATTGCATTCCCTCAGTGAGAAGAAAAGAGCAGAACCCATCGATTCAAACATCAGACGTTATACAACATCTTAAAAAAGTAAAAATCCCTTGTACTCTGACGTTGGAAGAACTCTTGAAGGTAAAACCACAATTGAAGGAGAAGCTAACTAGCCAATTAGAGACAAAGTCAGATGAAAATGAGATGCCGGATGAAGTTACCACAGTTAAAATCCCGATCGATAAGGTTGGAGATTTCAGTGAGGCAGATGAAGGAAACACATGCCTCCCCATCACTTACAGAGGTTACACCACCAAAGCCATCTTAGACTCAGGAGCAAGAGTAGGGATCGCTACCAAAGAAATTTGGGAAAAATGGGGAAAACCAGATTTGCGACCAACTATGATGAAGATTCAAATGGCAGAAGGACACATTGAACGACCCCTAGGATTATTGGAAAAAGTAATTTTTACTACCTGCAGAGTTGAATTTGAGCACACCTTAGCAATCTGTCAATTTAAAAAGGCTAGTAATTATAAGATGATACTTGGAAGTCCTTTCATGAGACAACTTAAGGTAGTGCAAGACTGGGGAAAAGACACTGTATACTTGTAGCATGAGGAAACCACGACCAGAATAAATATACATACATACATGTATCAAGACATTCCCCCCTTACAATGGAATCTGATTCATTAGGAGGAAGACAATCAATCAGTTCAGAGTATAGGTTCAAGTAACCAAACATGGATGAATGAAGACACTCATCTATGGATATGCTAGGTAGCTAAAAGGGAAGAAGAAAGGAAGAAAGGATGGTAGCAAAGGCAGGGAGTCGCTAGATCTGTACAAGATCCGGCTTACATGCCCCAAATATTCCTAGATGAAGAATTTGAACCTCATGGTTGGATGGAGATTTTAGCTACTCTTGATGTATGTGTAAATGAAGAAGTGATAACCAGAAATGAATGCATTGATGAGGAAGGATATGATGTAAGTTTATAAGTGGTCATTCTTCAAGAAGCCAAAGAAGGAGAAGTAATCGAAAAAGAATGGAAGGAGGATTATGAGAGCATTGAAATGGAACATGAACAAATTGAGGCAAAAAGCGAAAATCAAAGAGTAAGTGTCATAACTAATGGGTTGAATCAAGGAATGACACAAGGAGAAGAACTTGAACTAGATAAAGAAAACGAGGAGGGAGAAAACAAGCCTCAAGATCAATTCGAAGTACCTACACACTTCAAGAAATACGAGGTAGAAGAGAGGAAGATTGCTATCCAAATGCCAAAACGGGAAGCACAACTCATAAGAGCTAATACAACTCATAAGAGATTATAGGGACATCTTTGCTTGGACATATAAGGATTTAAAAGGGGTAGATCCCTCTATTTGTGCCCATAGAATCCCTATGACATCAGAAGCCAAACCTTCCAAGCAAAGACCATACACATATAAGGATATTTACTCAGCAAAAATCAAGGAGGAGATAGATAAATTGTTGGATGCGGGCTTCATCTATGAAATCGAACACACGGAATGGGTATCACCTTTAGTGGTCGTGTTGAAAAAGAATGGCAAGTTAAGGGTATGCATTAATTTGAAAAAAGTAAATGCCGCCACCATAGGAGATAGTTACCCACTACCTATCACCGATCATCTCTTGGAAAGGGTTGCAGGAAAGGAATTCTATAGTTTTCTGGACGGCTTTTCAGGGTATAATCAGGTAGCAATCGCTCCTGAGGACCAACATAAGATAGCATTTGCAACTGAATGGGGAGTGTATGCATTTAGGGTTATGCCTTTTGGTCTAACTAATGCCCCAGCTACTTTCCAAAGGTTGATGTGCCATGTGTTCAAGGAATTATTAAGGAAGAGTATGGAGGTATATATGGACGATTTATGCACCTATTCAGCTAATGATCAGAACACATTCCAGAACTAAGAAAGATTTTTGCTAAATGTCGATAATATAGAGTCTGCCTTAATCCAAAAAAATGTGACTTCATGGTTCGACAAGGGAAGATATTAGGGCATATCGTCCCTAAAAATGGAATTTCCACGGATGAAGGCAAAATCAAAGTGATTCTGGATTTGCTAAGACCAAAGTCTGCTAAATAAGTGCAAGCATTTATGGGACATTGCTGATACTACCGTAGATTTATACAATGTATGCCATAATTGTCAGACCCCTTTATGCATTATTGACTCAATTTATTTGGACGAAAGAATGTGAAAAGGCTTTCAATGAATTAAAGAGTCGGTTGAGTTCAGCACCAATCCTCCGAGTGCCTAATTGGAATAAACCATTTCATATTCATGTGGATGCTTCCAAGCTTGCCATTGGATGCATCTTAGCACAGCCAGCATATATAGGAAAATTAGAACACCCTATAGCCTATGCCAGTAGACAATTAAATCAAGCATAGCGCAATTATACCACTATGGAGCGAGAAGGTTTAGGGATGTTGTATGTAGTAAAGAAGTTTCGACACTACTTATTGGCAAACAAATTTAAATTCTTCATCGATCATCAAGCCCTACTGTACTTAGTCAATAAGCCTTGTAATACAGGATGACTAGTATGATGGTTTCTATTGCTGATGGAATTTGATTATGAAGTAGTAGTCAAGAAGGGGAATACACACATCAGAGCAGATCACCTATCAAGAATGACACATGGAGAGCCCCCCACAGGAGTACTAGATGATCTACCAGATACTTATCTTTTCAATCTTGAAGTATGTCCCCAATGGGTAGAAAAGTTGATCCCTATCCGCACATATGGACCTAAACATGGGATTACTACAAACAAAAGTCAGGGGTTATGGAAGACTAAAAATCTCCACATCATCGCTGAAAGTTTATACCACCAAGATCGAAGTGGGTTACTCTTGAGATGTGTGGAGGAAGAGGAACAAGAGATGTGGCTTCAAAAAGCACATGTAAGTCAATGGAAAACTCATCTAAATGCAAATGGAACATGGCAAACGCTGACTGTCACGAACTTTCACTCATTAGAATCCATCCCATTCCTCACACTAGACAGGTTTGGATCAGAAAAGATCAGGTAATAGCATATCATCAACAATGGATCTATATTCTACACAGGAAACAACAACAATACAAGGACACAAGCCAAGCTGGACTCCAAGATCCACAAAGAATTGCCGAAGTATGGATACCAAAGAAAGTGATTGCTGCCCAACTGGCGAGAACACAGATATGGATCCCTAAATTATATGCACCAATGATGATCATCAAAGGCAAAACATCAATAAACAAGAAGGATCAGTACGACATGAAAACAAAGAATCAAGAAATCGATAACTACATGAATGGTCAAAAACAGAAATACATAACAAAAACAATTCAACGATTCAACAAGCTCGCTAAGCGGAAGGATGACTTGAGAATTACACCATGCCCCAGAAAAAAATGGAGATACAGTCAGCTGCAGTCTGGATACCTAAAAGTCAATTGATGTGCATACATCACCCAGATACTTCAAATTGCACACATCTTGAGTTGCAAGAGTCTCGAGTATGCATGATAGGGCCACATTACAAGGTCATGCATTCGGCACCTAATTCTTCTTCTACTAGATAGTGAAGCACATTTCCCTCTTAGAGAATAGGAGAGCACTTGTACAATAATCTCAAGGAAAATAACTAATGAAACAATAAAAGCTTCGGCTAGGTACTAACACTTTTGTTTTCTTTCAGACAGAAATAATATATATATATATATATATATATATATATATATATATATATATATATATATATATATATATATATATATATATATATATATATATATATATATATACACATACATACATATATATATATATGTGTGTGTGTGTGTAGGAAGAAAAAAATCCCAAGTACTACCTTTCTCACACCCACGGGAAAGGGGCTACACATGTCACTCAGAGAGTTGCGAATTTCATGAAGGATAAGTAAAGGATAACTCATTATACCAGCTTTACACTGATTATTGGTATGTATTGAGTGCAAATGGTATCTTCAAATTCGGAGGCTACACAAGAGGAAGAGATCCTACTTCCTCCCTTGGAATGATCTCTAAGGTGAGAGGTCATTGGTTCCTTGAAGACCAACCTGTGGTGGATCTTCTTTTTATGGCCACCATCAAGATTATGGATAGGGACCACTACTTCCCTATCATGTCACAAGATTTTCAAACCATAATACAAGGACTACCACGCATCACAGATGTTTGGACAAGAGCAAGAATTGATGCATTTCTACAAATTCCGATATATTTACCTGATTTTCAAAGATGCACACAAGTTATGAACACACTCCAAGCTGCAGCAGATAAGCCGTCAATCCCGGAAGCTAAAGTGCTCAACAAAACAGGTGCATGGAAAACAATTTGATTCACGCATGAAGTCATCAACAAAGCTTTTGGATGGAGTCAGGACGGTCTCACTAATGTCAAAGATGAATGTCATGATGCTAAAAAGAAAACCTTCATGGAAATCAACCGGACAGATATAGAAGAATCGATTTTCTTAGTGCATCAGTATTTTTGTTTTCCCAACATGAATAGATATACAGTGCCTCAGAAAATTTTAGTCCAATTGCTCTCCCATGCCATGAGGCAAGTTGGGAATCAAGTAAATCTTATTCCATTTCAAGACCGCCTATTCGAAGCTAAGAAGAAATGGAGTCAAAAGAAGTTCTTGAATAGAAGTTCGGCATTGACTCTGCTAATCTATGAGGCTCTCGAGATGAAAGAATGTCTACGTTTGATGCCAAACTCCACAGAAATGGAAAAATATGTAAAGTCAGCTACCGTATCAAAGAAAAAGAAAAGAGTTATCTCCACCGAAGAAGCGGGAACAAGTTCCAAGAAACCAATGAGAGGGGCTAAGCGCACTAGAGACGAAGCGGCACAAGAAACACCACAATCCAAGCGAGCACATACACTACCAAAGATCGCTCTGACACAGCAGCCTATCACAAAAAGAGATCTTTCAGTGGCACTTGAAGAAACGCATACGTTCATGTGAGGTCAAGTGAACCTCAATGTCCAAGGACATCAATATAGATAGGCAAGATGAGGGCAGCAACAAAAGGACAAGGAACATACTCCAGAACTAGCTGCCAGGTATAAAGAATTGGGACTAGAGGATTCAAGTTCTAATTAGGAATCTAGCCCTCAGAAGGATACCTTGGACATTGATATAAGAACAGAAACAAATAATAAGGAGTGGACAGAGATAAACCAGGTCGAAGTCACCCCCGACAATCAACAATCACGTATACAGAACCAAGAAGCATCCACTGAACAAACACACCTCATCCAATTGAACGAAACATCACAAATCAGCATAAAGGAAGCTTCAATCACACATAAAGATGCGGTGCCACCCATAAAAGAAGAAATGCAAACAAGCGTGGAAAAAGAATGGTTTTTACAACAAAATATGAAACAAATTGTGATTGAGATCCCTGATGACATGCCCCAAGGTAAGACAAAAGGTATGGAGGCTGAGCCAAAGATACAACTTCATCTTAGGCAGCCCCATGACCCAACATTACATGTGGCACAAGGAAAAGATGTTACCACAGGTGAAAAATCTAGCATCTCGACAACATGGTTAAATGTGGATGTTACTCAACTAAAACCAATAGTTAAGCAAATGATACAAACAGCCATGGATATGCAGCAGCAAATGATGGAAACAGACGTAGATTATGATAAAGCCATGCGAGAGAAGAATCAATTTCAAGTGATGAGTGAATAGTTGTCTACGCAGTTGATCCAAGTCCAACAAGTGGTTTCAGCTAAAGAGATGGAAATAATAAAAGCCAAAGGACAATCCACTACATTAATGGAGCAGAATCACAAGCTACAAGAACAACTGATGGAGCTACAAAGACAACATGAAGCAAGTGAAGTGGACAAAGAGAGAATGAAAGCTAGAAGCAATCTGTTAGAATTGCAGTTCAAAGTATATATGGAGGAAAACGATAATTTATGCAACAGGAATAAAGAACTGATGAACGCACTGCTATACGACCAACCAATAGAAAAACAAGAGGCAACCGCAACTGACCAGAAGGAATTGAATGATCAGATTGCAAAATATGCCAATCTGCTGAAACGGAGCAAAGCCTAAAAGAAGAATGGGAACACAAGTACATACAAGACACAAACGAGCTTAGGAAACAACTCAAAACTGCTAAAAACAAACTCTTGGTAATCGATAATGAAGATGCAGATCAAATAGCAGAAATCGGCAATGAGCTTCTCACGACCAAAGATGCGCTCCAGACAGCCCTTCACGAAGTTAACGAAAAGACTGAACATATTGTACAATTGGAAGCTCAAGTAGAACAAAAAGCAAACATCGAGACACCAGTAGAGCCACAACCAAAGAATCCTACTGACGAGGTAGAGGTACGTCCTCTATCTCCCCCGATCTATCATTCTCCAATAAACGAGCAGAGGGCAGAACAGTGTGATGATCATCCCATGCCATATACTACAGAAATAGGTCAGAAGGAGAGGGCACTATTGGTGTCCTGATTGACAGAAAAATTTTGAAAATGAAGTTGTCAAAGTCATGAAAGAAGCCAAAATTAAGGGAAAATACTTGGATACAATTATGAAGCTTTTCAATATTCCTTATGGGCTCTTGCAAGAGAAAACACGGCAATATATAAAGAAGATCACACAAAAGGATCCAGATGAGTAGTTGCACTTCAAAGACAATACATTCAATTACAATCAAGAAGAATTTGAAGCTGCACAACCTTTATGGAGAAGGAAATTTTTGGAGAAAAATCCTACTTTGCGGGTGCACTGGCAAGCAGCACCATATTTATTACAGGTAAATCCTTCTTTTTGCCCAACACCACATCACAGAGAAGCACGCAAATTTTTGGATATGCAAACGAGTGGTGTGCTAAATAAACAGTGGTTAAGTTATCCTCTGCTTCCAAGTCCACCTCACAATTACTTACCAACTGAGGATTACATGGTGAAAACCATTGAATTTTGGCTACATCGATATACAATAGTACCCGATTTAACTATCAAGATGACTAATAAAATCCTCCGCATGATACTTACAGTTTTGAAAGTGTTCAAACACGCAGCATATACATTTTTTAATTTCATTTGCATTAACCAGGGCACGGATATCCTTATTTTTGACCTATATGTTATGCTCAGCTGTCCAACGATCATGGCGTATTATTCAAGGCTCATGTTCTTACCAAGTCAATATATGCAAACCTTCAAGGAAGCATTTTTTACCAAATTTTTTGAAATTGATTCCGAGATGTTCTTAAAAATATCAACGAATCTGAATGCTCGAATGGTGGCATATGAATTGAGCTTCTTCGTAGATCACAGACAACCACCACATGATGGTGTGAAAGTTGAACAATGGAAGCAACTACTGATACGTGAAGCTAATCTACTTAATGAGACAGAGCAAAAGGTTTATAGAACATATTCCCGTCGCACTCCAAAGCCTGTCGGGGACGACAGAGTTCAGGAGGGGGGTAGTCTTGAAGGAGAGTCTAGCAAAAAGAAAAGAAGAAGAAGACCAAGAAAGAAGCCTCACTAAAGGTATTATATCTAAAGACATATCTCTTTAGGAAGCCCCACAGGGGCACGCAACACCCATCTCTGCACAGATCCCCAGGGGCATACAACAGGGGAAGGTACATAAGCGACAGGGGTGGATCAAGGCCAACAAGTATCCATGAAGAAGTGCAAGAAGATATCAGGCGGATCCAGAGCCCCAGGAAGGTGCTTCAATTTCTTGATCTTTGGAAGCTCCAGATCGAAGGATGAAGATCCACACCTTCATACCTTCCATTGGTTGCATGTGTGGCATCCCGACTTAAAACAACAACCCAGATTTAAAAGGAGCGATTGGAAAATTATCCACGGGTTGCATACGATGAAAAGACAAGAAGAGGCCACGACCAATGCAATAAGTCCCGAGTTATGATCAGTTCCTTGCACACTGGTCAAACTATATCATTACAACTTCCACAGAAGCTGCCAGTGGTCAACTATAAAAGATCTATCAGTAATAAGGAACCAGAACAACTACAGGTACAACACTAAAAACAAAGCAAAGCTTGTCAAGGGACGACAAAGACAAAGAGGGGGAGAGTGTTGCAAAGCTAAGAAGAGCAAAGAGGCAAAGAAAAAGATGGGCCCCAAAATTTTTTCTATTTGGACATATTATTTTTTATTATAGCCATTTTGTAATATATTTTTCGATGTAAATGCACTAGAGGAGTCCTCTAGATGCATACCCATAGAGATTTGTATCTTACCCTTGTAAATTACTAGGAAATTAGCCTTTTAGTTAATAAAGTTCCGATCTCTTGTGTGAAAGGACCATTTTTAGGGCACATGTATATAAGTCAATTTGTGACTCTTTGAAGAGACTTTTTGCCATTGTGAGAATCAAGAGCACAGAATTTCGAATTTGTGTCTTCTCGTCTCTGTATATTCTTCCTTATGAGCTTGCAAGCATGTGTGATGCTTGGAAAGAGTGCTTAGAAGTGTTCTCTATCCATGAAAGTGCTTGTTTGCAGTAGGTAAGGTGTGTGTGAAGTGTAGGAAGTATTGAAGTGTAGGAAGATCATTCCCGTGACTCAGTATTTTGCTCATAACTTGAAGCAAAAGTGGCAGAATCAAATGAGAAGACAACCATTGGATGCTTCTTCTTGAGAGCTTCGAAATGAACTCGCTATTCACTATATTTGGAGTTTGGAGCTGAGAGAAAAGCATGATTTATAGTTGACTACTATTCCAAGTGTCGTGACACCATAGCTGACCTTGAAAACTTGAATGTGATGGATTCCTACTTGTTGCACCTTGTGAAACTTCATGTGCATTGACCATCATTTGAATGTGTGTCTTCATACACTCGGCTAGGTTTTGATACTCCTTGGATTGATAATTAAAGCGTGATTCCCCACTATATGCACTTGACCGAGATCAAGGTATAGTCTCTTTCTCCACAAGCCCCTAAGTCGGCACTTAGGTACACACCTTTGTTCTAGGTGTAGTGGACTTTGAGCCTAGATACATTTTCAAGGAGTACAGGTTGATTCTGCTTCTCATATTCCCATCCCACCATATTTTCAAAAATTATTCTCACATCAAAGAGTGTTTGCCAATTTATTAAATCTTTCCATAATCCACTTATCATACATTGCAACTTCTTACTTCCTCCGCTTGGTTCTAGAGAAAAAAGCGCTCTAGTCTGAGGGTCTACATCCTACCCTATTGGTCCCAATTCCCTTAGATGTATGAACTTTAACCTTCTTGCTCCTATTAGTCCTTCTCATTCCTCCGAGCTATCTAATTTCTTTTTCTTTGTCTCGGTTAGGCCCTAGAGATATATTTTCCAACCAAAACTATTGCATCCATCTTTCCTTGCTTGTCATCCTATGGTTATCAGGAACATCCCTCAGGATTGCCATATGTGGACCATGAGGCTATATTCTACTATTTTTGTGCCTTTGATCCTTCCCTATCTATCCTTACTACATGTGATGATATAACAAGTATGATTCATTCCCTATCTTCTTCTCTCTATCTTGATTTCCTTCATCGGTTGGCCCTGTTGTGAGTGGCTAATCCTCGGATCATCCATCTCCATCCTCGAGGAAGTAATACCCTTGGGCACATAATTCGGACTCATTTCTGATTGTAATTGCTTCAACATATATTGTTCATATACCACATGTAATCTTGCCCCCAATTATGGATGACTTTCGCATGCCTTAGCCAAGATTGCCCCAGAAGTAGTGGAAAACCTCCTCTTCTTAGTGGAAGTCTAAGTATTGAAAAACCTATGATAAATTTGTATCCTTGTGTTGTCAAGGTAACTCGCTCCACTAATCCTACTAGCTTCACTTGACTCCTTCATTTTTACCATAAATTGTGCCTCCTTCATCGGTTAGAGTCCTATTTCTTTTCATGGTGGATTTTGGCATCAGGTTGATTTTAGATCCACCATATATAATTACTTCAGAGATGTCCTTTCCACCTACGTTAACTATGAGTCACAGACTATGATGATCAATCAATGGGGCATGTGCTATAAAGCAATTATTAAAGTTTCTCTCAAGAGAGACCAATGTTCCTAATGAGGAAACAATTCTAAGCATTTCGCTTCTAAACCTAGCATCCATGCATGGCAATTCATATAGGCTTACTTGTTGATACATATTTCTTAGAATCTAGATTATAGATAGGCTTAATGCATTATTTCTTAGGTCTTGAAGTATGGCATGAACCATAGAAAATTTTCATCTCTCAACAAAAATATGCAAGACCTATTTTTGAAGACATTCGACACGGAGGATTGCAAGAATGTTTCTACACCTATGGAGGTCAACACAAAGCTAATTATTGAAGATACTTCACCTCTAGTGGATATTGGAAGATATATGAAGTTGGTGGGAAGTCTCATCTACTTGTGCAATAGCACACCAAATATATCTTAAGTTGTTGGAGTAGTTAGTAGGTTCTCTAATAAGCCTTATCAAACTCATGGGAAGGCAAGCATGCAGACACTCAAGTATGTGTATGGAACTATTTATTATGGTATTCTCTATGAACTAGGATCATCCCTGGTTGGATACTACATTTTGGATTAGGTGGGAGATATTGTTGGAGTTAGACGTCCGCGAAGCACGTGAACAACACAAGGAAAAAGAAGAAGCTTGGAGCACAACACACAATACTGAATGTATTACTATAGAATGTACAAAGATAAGTAGCCCATTAGGGCAATAGGCGTATATACAAGTCGGGGGAAAAAACCTCTTAAAGAGGGAAAAAAGTGCCCCGGTGGTCCTAGTGTGTTCACACACATCACTACCTAAATATATCAACAAATCCCCCTTGGGAGTGATGCGGTGAACAAGGAGCTGGCACTCATGTATAAGGAAGTGCCAAGCTATGCGGAAATCACTCCACAAAAGGAAGTAAGCCCAAAGCTTTGCGGAAAGCTTCAAACTTCTCCCTAGGCAGAGCCTTCGTAAAAAGGTCTGCAATGTTATGCCAAGCTGATCTCCCTAGCAGAGAACCTCTCCCTGACATAGTAATAATGCACCTCAATGTGCTTAGTGCAAGCATGGAACACAGGGTTCCTCGCAACTACCAATGCGCTCTGACCGTGAGTGCAGATGGTGGTGGTAGAAGATTGGCCAACACCCAAATCAGCCAGAAGGCATCTGAGCCACACACACTCAACAGTCGCTGTGAAAGCTGCCCTATACTCAGCCTCACAACTAGAAGTGGCCATAGTAGGCTGCTTCTTGCTCAACCAAGATATACATGAGCTACCAAGCATGAAGCAAAAACCACTAGTGGGCACACGAGTGTCATAGCAACCAGCCCAATTTGAGTCAAAAAAAGCATGCAAATCTAGCGGTAGTGATCCCCCCTTGGGATAAAGCAACCCAAGTAGCCGAGTACCACTCAAGTAGCAAAAGATGCGCTTAACCGCCTTCCAATGCATGACTCCTCAGTAATGCATAAACCTGCTCATCTGTGAGATAGCAAACTGAATATCTGGCCGAGTAATGCATAAGTAAATCAAGCCTGTCTCCATAGGAGTGGCAATAGGCTTACAGTCTTCAAGGCCAAAACGCTGCAATAATGTGTCAATATATTTCGTTGGACCAAATGCCCCAAATCAAACATCTCAAATGCCCCAAATCAGACATCTCAAATGCCCCAAATCAGACATCTCAAATGAGGCATGCAAATTAGCCTTGAAATCAGCAATATGCTTCTCAATAGGACCAGTGAGCAGCATGTCGTCAACAAAGACAACAATGATCAAAAGCACATCAATAGCACGCTTAACATATAAGGTGCTTTCAGTTGGACAGTTCTCAAAACCATGTGCAACCAGATAGGCATGTATCTTCTCATACCAAGCATGTGGTGCTTGCTTTAAACCATATAATGCCTTCTTTAACCTGCACACCTGGTTTTCATGCCCTTTCTGCACAAAGCCGTGGGGCTCAAAAACATACACTTCTTCATGCAAGTCACCATTCAGAAATGTTGTTTTAATGTCCAACTCATGTACATTCCAACCATGATGGGCTGCAAGTGCACAAATGCTCCGAACAGTAGTCATACGACATGTAGGTGCAAAGGTCTCATCAAAATCAATGCCTCTTTCTTGCGCATAACCCTTTGCAACAAGCCTAGCCTTATACCTGTCAACTGTACCATCAGGTTTACGCTTCAGCTTGTATACCCACTTACTACCAATGGCCTTCTTGCCAGGAGTCAAGTCACATAAAGACCATGTACCATTCTTCATTATAGCATCATATTCAGATTGCATAGCAGCCATCCAATTTTTTGAATTATGTGCTGCATCAAAAGAAACAGGCTCATTCTCATCACAGAGACTAGACGCAGCCATAGCATAGCAATGTGATGCAAAGGAGGCACTATGAGAGCCTGAACGAGTACGATATGACAAAGGTGCATCTAATTTGCTATCACGCAAAGTCTGCACCAACCATTTGGGCATAGTTTTTGCCTACTCAATATCAGCTCTCTCATCAACAAGTGCATCATGTAAATTTGCATCAGAAATGGAATGATCTGCATCATCATATGAAACCTGCAAAGGCTGAGAAGTTGCCTCATTAGGACCAGCACTAGACTCTCCACCTGTAAAAAGAGGCATTAAAGTATCATACATGTCTTTGGAGCTAACAAATGTCTCCTTAGTACATGAAAGCAATGGTTGAATAGCATCTTCCACAAAGACAACATCACGGCTAAACAGAATGTGTTTAGTCTGTGGATGATACAGACGATAGCCTTTACTTTCAGAACTGTACCCAACAAAAATACATTTTACTGCCTTATCATCCAATTTTCTGTGATGTTCAGGCACTAGTGCATATGCCAAACAACCAAAAACATGCAGATGAGCAACAAATGGCTTCCGGTCATGCCAAGCCTCATATGCAGTGATAGACTGCAGTGCTTTAGTGGGACACATGTTCAGTACATATGTTGCACACATGACAGCCTCAAGCCAGAAATTATGTGGTAAAGCTTGACTTTTGACCATGCACCTCGCCATCTCCATGAGTGACCTGTTCTTTCATTCAACAACTCCATTCTGTTGAGGTGTATAAGGCATTGTACACTGGTGTTTTATCCCACGTTCAGCCAAAAATGCATTAAAAATAGAAGACATATATTCCCCCCCTTGATCAGAACGGAGGGTGTCCATTTTACATGCTGACAGATTTTCAGCCAAATCTAAAAATTGTTTAAAGCACATGAACACTTCGGACTTTGCTTTGAGTGGATATACACATGCATGCTTGGAAAAATCATCAATGAAAGTCACGAAGTAAAGGTAATTTCCAAAAGAGGGTGTCTGCATAGGACCACAGACCACTATGTACAAGCTACAATTTTTGTGTAGCCCGAACTGAACCATCTTTTGGAAAGGAGGAACGCTGCATATTACCCAAAATACAGCCTTCACAAACATGTTTTCCAGGTGCCTCAAGTTTGGGCAAAGAGGAAACCATTTTAGATTTCTACAAGCGTAGCAAACTAGCAAAATTCAGATGACCAAAGTGTGCATGCCACAGCTTTGCATCTGACATAGCCTAAGAATCATTTACTGCACATGCCAAATCATTTTCAGATCTTTCATAGTCTATGAGCTTATAGAGCCCACGACATAAAATGCCAGAAGCAATAATAACATCGCCATTTGACAAATCATGAATTGTACATATGTCATCAACAAATTTCACAACCAAGCCAATCTTGGTTAATGCATAAATTGATAACAGATTCTTCTTGATCCCTGGTACAAATAAAGCATCTGACAAAGTGAAAGAACTACCATCAGCAGTAGTCAAAATAATCTTACCAACTCCCATAATAGGGTAAGAGGAGTTGTTGACGCATGTAACAGTATTCCCTATAGGGGCAGGCTCGAGTGAAGAGAAGAAACTGCGCTACGAGGTAATATGTTTGGTCTCCCCACTGACAAAGTACCAAACATCTAAGTCTACTGTAGACATGCACTACTCATGAGAAGATGGGTCAAAATTGCAAACAGTAGTGAACGCCCATTCTTCTTCCTGCACAAGATTAGCAGACTCTGTTTTTGGTGTAGAGGCTTCTGCAACAACCATTCCAGCCTCTTTCTTCTTTGCCTCTTTTCCAGCCAGTTTTGGACAGTTCTTTATGATATAATCATTCCCTTTACAGTACTTACAAAACAATTTCTGCTTTTCTGATTTTTTCTCATCTTTGTCTTGGTTCTTCGAATGTGCAGCATTTGCAGATTTCTGCTTACTAGTAGAAGAACACCATTTTCCTTTGCCCTTCTGACTAGCCAAGAAAGCTTGATCTGCAACACGCATAATGGACTTGTTCTGCCTGGAGTGATCTTCTTGCAACAGAATAGAGACTAACTCCTCAAAAGTCAAGGCATTTGGATTGCCTTTCATCATCAATCGAAGAGTAGAAGCAAAACTCTTATATGAATCAGGAAGACCATTCAGAACGGTCTACACAAGTGAGCTATCTAGTATAACCTCATCAGCATAAATCAACCGTTCCTTCAAGTCTTTGATCTTTGTTAGGAAACTGTCCATAGAATCACCTTCATTCATGTGCTCACTCTCCAACTGTACATTGTGAAGGGTGTTGAAAGACGTCCTGTTACACCTGCGACTAGAGGTACTACAAATACAGGTGCTAGAGGTGCTGGAGCTGATGAAGATGGTGTCGAAGATGATATTGTGCAGATTCCTATTCGTGCTCCTGTTTTTGTTGCACCTACTGCAGAGCAAATTCATTGCGATGGCAGAGATGCCCAGGCACATGCATTGATAGCTTTGTCTGTCAAACGTGCCATTATTCCTCACATACGCTCTTGCAAAACAGCTAGGGATGCTTGGGATACACTTACCACATTGTACCAAGCTAGGAATGAGGCTCGTGTTGCTTGTCTCCGAAAACAGTTGGAGAGTGAGCACATGAATGAAGGTGATTCTATGGACAGTTTCCTAACGAAGATCAAAGATTTGAAGGAACAGCTGATTTCTGCTGATGAGGTTATACCAAATAGCTCACTTGTGCAGACCGTTTTGAATGGTCTTCCTGACTCATATCAGAGTTTTGCTTCTACTCTTCGGTTGATGATGAAAGGCAATCCGAATGCCTTATCATTTGAGGAGTTAGTCTCTGTTCTGTTGTAGGAAGATCAGTCCAGGTAGAACACGTCCATTATGCGAGTTGCAGATCAAGCTTTCTTGGCTAGTCAGAAGGGCAAAGGAAAATGGATCTCTTCTACTAGTAAGCAGAAAGCTGCAAATGCTGCACATTCAAAGAACCAAGACAAAGATGAGAAAAAATCAGAAAAGCAGAAATTGTTTTGTAAGTACTATAAAGGCAATGATCATATCATAAAGAACTGTCCAAAACTGGCTGCTAAAGAGGCAAAGAAGAAAGAGGCTGGAATGGTTGTTGCAGAGGCCTCTACACCAAAAACAGAGTCTGCAAATCTTGTGCAGGAAGAAGAATGGGCGTTTACTACTGTCTGCAGTTTTGACCCATCTTGTCATGATCAATGCATGTCTGCAGTGACTCAGATGTTTGGTACTTTGACAGTGGGGCGACCAAACATATTACCTCGCAGCGCAGTTTTTTCTCTTCACTCGAGTCTGCCCCTACAGGGACTACTATCACATGCGCCAATAACTCCTCTTATCCTGTTATGGGAGTTGGTAAGATCATTCTGACTACTGCTGATGGTAGTTCTTTCACTTTGTCAGATGCTTTATTTGTGCCAGGGATCAAAAAGAATCTGTTATCAATTTCTGCATTAGCCAAGATTGGCTTGGTTGTGAAATTCGTTGATGACAAGTGTACAGTCCATGATCTCTCAAATGGCGATGTGATTATTGCTTCTGGCATTTTATGTCGTGGGCTGTATAAGCTCATAGACTATGAAAGATCTGTGAATGATTCGGCATGTGCAGTTCATGATTCTCAGGCTATGTCAGATGCAAAGCTTTGGCATGCACGCTTTGGTCATCTGAATTTTGCTAGTTTGTTACGCCTGCAGAAATCTGAAATGGTGTCCTCTTTGCCCAAACTTGAGGCACCTGGAAAACATGTTTGTGAAGGCTGTATTTTGGGCAAAATGTAGCGTTCTTCCTTTCCAAAAGATGGTTCAGTTCGGGCTACGCAGAAATTGCAGCTTGTACATAGTGATGTATGTGGTCCTATGCAGACACCCTCTTTTGGAAATTACCTTTACTTCGTGACTTTCATTGATGATTTTTCCAGGCATGCATGGGTATATCCACTCAAAGCAAAGTCCGAAGTGTTCATGTGCTTCAAACAGTTTTTGGTTTTGGCTGAAAATCTGTCAGCATGTAAAATGGGCACCCTCCGTTCTGATCGAGGGGGGGAATATATGTCTTCAGATTTTAATGCATTTCTGGCTAAACGTGGGATAAAACACCAGTGTACAGTGCCGTATACACCTCAACAGAATGGAGTTGTTGAACGGAAGAACAGGTCTCTCATGGAGATGGCCAGGTGTATGGTCAAGAGTCAGGCTTTACCTCATAGTTTCTCGCTTGAGGCTGTCATGTGTGCAGCAAATGTACTGAACAGGTGTCCCACTAAAGCGTTGCAGTCTATCACTCCATATGAGGCTTGGCATGACCACAAGCCATCTGTTTCTCATCTACGTGTTTTTGGTTGTTTGGCATATGCATTAGTGCCTGAACAACATCGCAGAAAATTGGATGATAAGGCAGTAAAATGTATTTTTGTTGGGTATAGTTCTGAAAGTAAAGGCTATCGTCTGTATCGTCCACAGACTAAACGCATTCTGGTTAGCCGTGATGTTGTCTTTGTGGAAGATGCTATTAAGCCATTGCTTTCATGTACTAAGGAGACATCTGTTAGCTCCAAAGACATGTATGATACTTTGATGCCTCTTTTTACAGGTGGACAGTCTAGTCCTGGTCCTAATGAGGCAACTTCTCAACCTTTGCAGGTTTCATATGATGATGCAGATCATTCCATTTCTGATGCAGATTTACATGATGCACTTGTTGATGAGAGAGCTGATATTGAGCAGGCAAAAACTATGCCAAAATGGCTGGTGCAGACTTCGTGTGACAGCAAATTAGATGCACCTTTGTCATATCGTACTCGTTCAGGCTCTCATAGTGCCTCCTTTGCATCAGATTGCTATGCTATGGCTGCATCTAGTCTCTGTGATGAGAATGATCCTGTTTCTTTTGATGAAGCACAGAATTCAGAAAATTGGATGGCTGTTATGCAATCTGAATATGATGCTATAATGAAGAATGGTACATGGTCTTTATGTGACTTGCCTCCTGGCAAGAAGGCCATTGGCACTAAGTGGGTATACAAGCTGAAGCGTAAACCTGATGGTACAGTTGACAGGTATAAGACTAGGCTTGTTGCAAAGGGTTATGCGCAGGAAAGAGGCATTGATTTTGATGAGACCTTTGCACCTACATGCCGTATGACTACTGTTCGGAGCATTTGTGCACTTGCAGCCCATCATGGTTGGAATGTACATCAGTTGGACATTAAAACAGCATTTCTGAATGGTGACTTGCATGAAGAAGTGTATGTTTTTTAGCCCCGTGGCTTTGTGCAGAAAGGGCATGAAAACCAGGTGTGCAGGTTAAAGAAAGCGTTATATGGTTTAAAGCAAGCACCACGTGCTTGGTATGAGAAGATACATGCCTATCTGATTGCACATGGTTTTGAGAACAGTCCAACTGAAAGCACCTTATATGTTAAGCGTGCTAACGATGTGCTTCTGATCATTTTTGTCTATGTAGACGACATGCTACTCACTGATCCTATTGAGAAGCATATTGCTGATTTCAAGGCTGATTTGCATGCCTCATTTGAGATGTCTGATTTGGGGCATTTGCATCACTATTTGGGCATTCAGTTTATGCAAGTTGATGGTGGAATGGCTTTGTGTCAAATGAAATATATTGACACATTATTGCAGCATTTTGGCCTTGAAGACTATAAGCCTATTGCCACTCTTATGGAGACAGGTTTACGATTGATTCTTCATGATGCTGGAGATGCATTTGATGTTGTTCTCTATCAGCAGGCTGTTGGATGCTTGATTTACTTATGCATTACTCGGCCAGATATTCAGTTTGTTGCCTCACAGATGAGCAGGTTTATGCATTGCCCAGGAGTCACACATTAGAAGGCGGTTAAGCGCATCTTTCGCTACTTGAGTGGTACTCGGCTACTTGGGTTGTTTTATCCCAAGGGGGGATCACTACCACCAGATTTGCATGCTTTTTCTGACTCAGATTGGGCTGGTTGCTATGACACTCGCGTGTCCACCAGTGGCTTTTGCTTCATGCTTGGTAGCTCATGTATATCTTGGTTGAGCAAGAAGCAGCCTACTGTGGCCACTTCCAGTTGTGAGGCTGAGTATAGGGCAACTTTCATAGCGACTGTTGAGTGTGTGTGGCTCTGATGCCTTATGGCTGATTTGGGTGTTGGCCAGTCTTCTGCCACCACCATCTTCACTGATAGTCAGAGCGCATTGGCAGTTGCGAGGAACCCTGTGTTCCATGCTCGCACTAAGCACATTGAGGTGCATTGTCACTATGTCAGGGAGAGGTTCTCTGCTGGGGAGATCAGCTTGGCATATGTGCCTACGCAGGAGAACATTGCAGACCTTTTCACGAAGGCTCTGCCTAGGGAGAAGTTTGAAGCTTTCTGCAAAGCTTTGGGCTTACTTCCTTTTGTGGAGTGATTTCCACATAGCTTGGCACTTCCTTATACATGAGTGCCAACTCCTTGTTCACCGCATCACTCTCAGGGGGGATTTGTTGATATATTTAGGTAGTGATGTGTGTGAACACTCTAGGACCGCCGGGGCACTTTTTTCCCTCTTTAGGAGGTTTTTTTCCCCTGGCTTGTATATACGCCTATTGCCCTAATGGGCTACTTATCTTTGTACATTCTCTAGTAATACATTCAGTCTTGTGTGTTGTGCTCCAAGCTTCTTCTTCTTCCTTGTGTTGTTTGCGTGCTTCCACAGACGTCTAACTCCAACAACCTCTGCCATCCCAACAAATCTGCTCTGCAGTAGGTGCAACAGAAACAGTAGCATGAACAGGAATCTACGGAATATCATCTTCGACACCATCTTCATCAGCTCCAGCACTTGTATTTGCAGTATCTGTAGTCAGAGGTGTAACAGGACGTCTTTCAACACCCTGCACAATGTTCCACAGTCCTTTTGCAACCAACACATGTCGCATCATAGAAGCCCATAACGGGTAGTTGGTACCATCCAACTTTTCCTCAACAGCCAACATACGGAATACATCACTGCTTTCAGCCATGGCCGGTGACTAAAATACCTTGATGCAAAAAATTGACTGTATCTCAGAAAGTTGAACAGAACTGCCTAGACGAATTCTGCTAGACCTGTAGCAAACATCAAGATGCTTATACTGGCAAATAGAAACTGGTATATATCTTTTGCACAAAAAGATGAAATAACCTGCATAAGCGCTTTGATAGTGCGTTCGGAGGTCGAAACGAGCTCAGATTGTGATTTCGGCACCACTCAACGAAGCTGTTTTGATCTCGTAATCACCCTGAGTATGCTCACCAAATTTCATGCAAATCTGAGACTGCAAATGGAGGAGTGTCGAGGGTGCCCTAGATGAAGCGACAACCTACTCTGATACCAATTGTTAGAGTTAGACGTCTGCGGAAGCACGCGAACAACACAAGGAAGAAGAAGAAGCTTGGAGCACAACACACAATACTGAATGTATTACTAGAGAATGTACAAAGATAAGCAGCCCATTAGGGCAATAGGTATATATATAAGCCCGGGAAAAAAACCTCCTAAAGAGGGAAAAAAGTGCCCCCGCGGTCCTAGTGTGTTCATACACATCAATACCTAAATATATCAACAGATATTGATACCAAACAATCAAATTTTTTATATTTCTTTTCATTAGGATCTAGTATTTTCTCTTGGACCTATAAGAAGCAACTGACAATGGCATTATCTTCTATTGAACTTGAGTACAAAGTGGCAGGTGTTGCTTCATGGGAAATAGTATGGTTGAGCAGGATCTTATCGCACATAGGAATGCAAGGAAAGGAGGCTACAAGGTTGATGTGTGACAATCAAAGTTGATAGCCATCGCCAAAAACCTTGTTTTACATGCACGTACCAAGCACATAGAAATCCAGTATCACTATGTGTGTGAATTGATAGAGGACGGGGTCATAGAGATAAGCTATTGTCCAACTAAAGAAAATGGAGCACACATCTTCACCAAGGCTCTTGGGAGAGAGAAACTTCTTCAAAAATTTCCAAATCTTGGCCTTGGACCAAGGAGGTAATTCACTAAAGGGTGGGCATTGAAGGGGGGGTGTTAGATATACTCAATTCTCCACCTTCAAGTGACTACAAATGATCAATGAACGTCTAAATTTTAAGGCCCCCATTATGAGGAGAAGCCATTATGAGAGCTCAAACATTTGTGGAATCCTAACTTTCAAGTTAGATGAAGTTTATTCGTGATCATTGATGGTAATACATGATCTTTGTGAGCCTATCCATTAGGATAGATAAGGTTACTAGATCAATCATGTAGTTGCTTCTAGTAATTGGATAGTCTGGTACCCCATTAGTTCAATCAAGTAGTCCACTTCGGTAAACTTGAAAGTCCGAAAGTCCAAAAGTCCAAAAGTCCAAAAGTAAGGTTGTTCTAATGCTCTTAGAGTTACGAAGATTTTGGTGTGCAAAAGATTGAGGCCTCCTAAAGTTTTGGACACCATTTGAGCACTAGTAGACCCTTTATCTAATGTCTAGATCACCATGTAGGCTTCATATTGATAGTGCACGTGTGGAAAGTACCATCTTTGTGGCTACATTGCTACTCGCAATTGAGAAAATTTGAGTTCTCTCTCTCTCTCTCTCTCTCTCTCTCTCTCTCTCTCTCTCTCTCTCTCTCTCTCTCTCTCTCTCTCTCTCTCTCTCTCTCTCTCTCTCTCTCTCTCTCTCTCTCTCTCTCTCTCTCTCTCTCTCTCTCTCTCTCTCTCTCTCTCTCTCTCTCTCTCTCTCTCTCTCTCTCTCTCTCTCTCTCTCTCTCTCTCTCTCTCTCTCTCTCTCTCTCTATATATATATATATATATATATATATATATATATATATATATATATATATATATATATATATATATATATATATATATATATATATATATATATATATATATATATATATATATATACACACACACTAGTATACACCTAATGCATACATACATACATACACACACACACACACATATATATATATATATAGAGAGAGAGAGAGAGAGTTAGAGTTCGAGGTCTCTAGAAGCAAATGATTAGCACAAGGAAGAATCTTGGAACACAACACAACACAGAATGAATTACCAAGTAAACAAAGATAAGTGAACAATTTGGGTTATTGGCGTATATACAGGCATGGAAAAAATCTCTTAAAGAGGGAAAAAAGTGTGTTGATGGTCCTAAGTGTGTTCATACATATCACTACCAAAAATATATCAACAAATCCCCCTTAGGGTTGATGCAGTGAGCAAGGAGATGGCACTCATGTATAAGGAAGTGTCAAGCTATGTGGAAAGAAATCAATCCAAAAAATGAAGTAAGTCCAAAGCTTTCCGAAAACTCAATTGATCTCTCCAACAAAGAATCTCTGCTTGACATAATGATAGTGCACCTCAATGTGCTTTTTGCAAACATGGAACATAGGGTTCCTTGCAACTACCAATGCACTTTGATAGTCAGTAAAGATGGAGGTGGAAAAGAGTGACCAACACCCGAATCAACAAAAAGGCATCTAAGCCACACAGGTTGATATATTTTGGTAGTGGTGTGTCTAAACACACTAAGGATCTTTGGGGTAGTTTTTTCCCTCGTTTGGAGGTTTTGTCACCCGACTTGTGTATACACCTATAAACCTAATGGGTCACTTATCTTTTTTCATTCACTTGGTAATACACTACGTATTGTGTTGTGCTCCAAGCTTCTTCTTCTTCCTTGTGTTTTTCATGTGCTTCCATAGACCTTGAACTCCAATTGTTGGTATCAAAGCAGGTTGTCGCTTCATCTAGGTCATCATCAACACTCCTCAAGTCCTATTCTCATAATCACATAAAAATTGGTGAGCATACTCAGGATGATTAGGACATCAAAAGTAGCTTCGCTTTGTGGTGTTGAGTTTTTTATATGACCTGATTTTGACCTCTGAATGTCCCTTTGTGCCAAACATAGGTACAGCTTTTTGTTTGGTAGTACAAGTGCCTCTAAGTCTGCTATAGGGTTAGTAGAGCTCAGCAGGGTGTTTCAATTCAATCTTTTGATATTCTTTTAATTTTTTGCATTAGTGTATTTGGTCATTGGCCATGTTTGAAAGCAATGGTGTATTCCATATATTGGTTGTTGAGGATAAGTTAGATGGTACTAATTACCCATTGTGGGCATATATGATCCATCATGTATTGGTAGCAAAATTTTTGTGGAATATTTTATGGGGTGTTGAAAAACATCCTACTACACCTGCAGATACAATTATTGAAGGTGATGCAAATGGCATTGAAGATGATGATCTTCAATCTCCTAGTCGTGTTGTGGTTCTTGTTACATCTACTAAAGAACAGCTTTCCTGGGATGGAGAAAAGGATGCTTGGGATACACTTATAACTTTATACCAAGCAAGAAATAAGTCTCGTGTTGCTTATCTCCTCAAACATTTGGAGAGTGAACATATGCATGAAGGAGATTTTATGGATAGTTTTTTGACAAAGATCAA
Organism: Ceratopteris richardii; assembly: GCA_020310875.1. Taxonomy (NCBI): domain Eukaryota; kingdom Viridiplantae; phylum Streptophyta; class Polypodiopsida; order Polypodiales; family Pteridaceae; genus Ceratopteris; species Ceratopteris richardii. The sequence goes on from CM035429.1 coordinate 62,797,352, forward strand.
GATTTGAAGGAGTACTTGATTTCTACTGATGAAGTCTTGCTAGATAGTTCACTTGTGCATATTGTTCTTAATGTTCTTCCATATTCATATCAGAGTTTTGCTTCTACTCTTCAATTGATGGTGAAAGGAAATCCAAAAACCTTAACATTTAAGGTGTTATTCTCTATTTTGTTGCAAGAATATCAATCCATGTAGAACGCATCAATTATGCATGTTGTAGATCAAGCTTTTTTAGCTAGTCAAGAGGGCGTAAATGCAGCTCATCTACTAGTAAGCAGAAGTTTGCTAACACTCCACAATCGAAGTAGGATGACAAAGATGAACTTATAATAGAAAAGGAGGAACATTTCTGCAAATACTATAAGGCAAATGATCATTTCATAAAGAATTGTCCTAAACCAGCAGTGGTGGGGGCTTCTTTAGTGGAAAGGGACTTGAGTATTTGTAGGAAAAGGAAGAAGACAAAGAAGTAAATCACTTGCACCGAAAGCTTATGTATCTTGATTACAACAAAAAATACAATGGATGTGTTTAGAATAAGATAAAATGTTCTCTGCATAGAGTGCTTAAACCCAAAAAGCACACCCACACAAGTATTCAAGATACCAAAATTCCTTGTGCAATCAACCATATCTGTATCGGACCTCCACCCTCTCTAGTTGCTTGCTCTTGTGCACACCTTGCACTCAAGCTTCCAATAGGGTTGGAGGAAGGACCACCTTTTGTCGATGTGCAACACCTCGTCACTGATACCTTGTTCCACCTTGGTTGCCTTTCTCAATGGCTCTCTGTGCACTCTCTCTCTCTCTGCACACTTGATCACCTTCCTTGTACACTTGTCTCTCGCTTTGCTTCTCTGCATCACATCGGTTCAATGTGTCTCTTGCTCTTCTCTTCTCTCTAGTGTAGATTATGCTCTATGTTGCGTAGTCTAACTCCAAGAATGCTAATCCTTGTTGTGAGTATCGATTCCACTTAGTATGTTGCTCCTAATTGATATTGTATCTTGGTGCTCACTTTGATGTCCCAAGAATCACTTAGTGTGTAAATCCAATGGCTTCCTATTTTGTCATGTAGTGACTTTAGGAAAAAATAAAAATTTTAAATGGGAGCATACATATGCTTTTTTGTACCATTTTCTCTTCATATGACTTCACTTTTGACCTTCAATTCTCAAAATGTGTGCATAAGGGAGGGTTCGCATGAACCTTCCCCAACACTTAAAACCTTGAAAACCTTTCAAAAAAGGCCCTTATGCAACCTCCATTCCACTTTTCCTACAAAAACATTTAACAAATTGTTTCTACACTACTTGTGCACCCTTGTTCTCAATAACTTGTGCATCACCTATGCACCACTTTGCACTTTTGCACCATCTATGCATCACTTGCAAAGTCATCACTTTGACCTTTGATTGGCTCCATAGTTGACCACTTTTACCTTTGACTAGTTTGACCTTTGTCCGCCTCAACAGTTGCCCACCACCTAATGGGCTCTCCGTCCTAGAGAGCTAATAGCCAAGCCATGATCAGGGATTTGTCACCCTGACAACTTTTGTGTAAAACCTTCAAATTGATATATGAGCAACCACCAAGTTCAGCAGGAGAATGAAAGAACAAACACAAGGAAATAAACAAAACTAGACTCAGTGAATAAGAAGCTAGATAATGGAGGGCAAGAAGCAAAGTTTAGGGAGGGTTGAAGGGCTAAGAAGGATAGGGCACAGGGTGAGGGCACGGTTGAGGGCTAAAGGGGTGGGAAGGGATTATGAGTGGGGGCTATTGATAGGGAGAAAAATGCCAAAACATGGAAGCTACAAATGATTCATATGGAAAATCTGAAACATGTGGGAAAATAAGGAGAGAATACTATGTGGACCACTTGTGGAACAAAAAGCACATGATAAATGTGTATAAAACATATGGGTTTTGACCAAAAGAAGGAGACAATTATGGATTCTTGTGAAATTAATGCAAAAATTGAGTGCAAGAGTGTCAACCAACCTAAAATTGATCCCAAACTCAAAAAAATGGCCACCCGAGGTGAAATCTAGAGCCAAAAGAGTTATATCCAAAAAAAATTATGGACCATACCATAGGATAAAATTTGGTGGGTGGGGGGGAGATGAGGAAGAGAGGGGAGAGAGAATACAAAGAGGTAGAGAGAAGGTACACAGAGGGTGAGAAAAGTAGAGAGAATGTAAAGAGAGGATGAGAGAAATAGAGAGAGATGATAGAAAGAGGTAGAGAGAAGTAGAGAGAGAAGATAGAAAGAGCTAGAGAGAAGTATAATGAGACAATAGAGAGAGATAGAGAGATTTTTTATAATAAGAATTAAAAAAACAAGGGAGGGTCGCTTTTTCTTGAGGAAAATGGTAAAATCTAAGTAAAAAATCCAAACAAATTCCCCAAAAAATACCAAAAAATCATAAAAATTCTCCAAAAAAATTCCACAACTTCTAGAAAACCATAGAGAGCCAGCTTTTTCCTTTTATCTCATCAACAAAAAATCCTTGAAAAAAGACAAAAAATTCTTTGAAAAATCTAAAAATTCCAAAAAAAAAATCCAACAAGGTGTTCATGAATTGGGCTATGAAATAGCTTCTAAATTGCATGAAAATCTAAAGAAAAATCATGATAATAGATAAAGATTATAAAACTAAGCAAAAAAATGGTATGAGAAGGCTATGTACAATCTGGACAAATTTTGCAAGTTTTCGGTGATCCAGAAAGCTTCACTTTTGTTGATGATAGGCCTTTAACCTCGATATGATGTCTAATGGAATCTCTTTGCCCTCCACAATCTCTAACTGTATTTCACTCCATTTTGCTTCTCTTCCTTTTGGGTACATTGAACATGTGATAAGGCCACTCTGAATGTTCCATGGGAATAGTATTTCCAGCATCTGCCATCTTTTGTATCTTTGCATAGATAATTTCAACATACTTTTGATTTAATTTGTAGTATTTTTCTCTTGTTGGTTCGGATCCTTCAATCTCTGAAATCCTTAGTCCCTTAAAATTGGTAGGTATTCCTTCCAAATCCTTGTAATTCCCTCCACTTACTGTCATCAAAATTGTCATAAAAGATATTATCCATACCATTATCCATAACCATGTGGCTAGTGGTATAGGATTTGAATCAGCTTCATCAATGTTGCACTTAAGGGTATTTTTCTTCTCTCTTCGATGGCCGTTGACTGGTTCACCCAAATCAGCAATAATGATCTCCTCTTTTCCTTCATAGACTTCCCCTCTACTTGAGTTGTTTGGAAAAATTCCATATCCGAAAGATGAAACTTCTCCTTGTATCCAAGCCAACATCTCCTCTTCTTCATATAAATCCAAATTTGGGTTGCTCAACATATCTTTTTCCATACAAATACCAACTGTATGCATCCTGCTAGTATGTCTGGTCTAGTCCCTCTTCTAAAAATATCTGTTGCACCTCTCTTCCCTCTTGTTTTACCCACATAGTATCCTTGCCCCAATGATGCAACACATTGGCATGCCTTAACCATGATCTCCCAATCAACAGAGGAAAACTTCCATCTACCTATGGTAGCCTTAAGACAACAAAGTCCAAAGTGAAGATGTTACCTTGTACCTCAATTGGAACTCCAGGGACCATTCCCATAGGTCTAAATATGCTTTGATCTACCAATGTTACAGTGAAGTTGGAAGGTCTTGAAGTGGAAAAGGCTATCATCTATATCATCACAAACTAAATGGATTTTAGTTAGCCATGATGTTGTTTTTGTGGAAGATTCAATTCAGCCATTACTTTTATGCACCACGGAGATGTTAGTTATGTTTAAAAATATGCATGACACTTTGCTGCTTCTTTTTACAAGTGGTTGATCAAGTGGTTGTCCAAATGAGGAAATTTCCCAACCTTTATAGGTTTCAAATGATGATGTAGATCATTCCCTTTTTTTTTTGTAGATTTACATCACTTGTTGATCAAGGGTTTGACATGGAAGAGTAAAAAACTATGTCTAAATGGTTGGTGCAGACCTTGAGAGATAGAAAATTAGATGCACCATTGACATGTATGACTCTTTTAGGCTCTCATAGTACTTTCTTTGCATCAAAAACCTATGCAATGGTTGTCTCTGTTGGAAAGCAATGTTCTATTGATTTCAACAATTTTCCATTGATCCATTTATTGTTCCATTGGTTCAATTTGAACAAGTTACAACATAACTAAATGTTGATTCTAGTGCTTTCTACATCGGACCAAGACAGCCAGTGTCACAGCATGTATAACTTTTAAACAAGCTCCTTGTACAACCAAAATGTGATGGACGCGTGGCTATGTCGTCTGTCTCTTATCTGACCCACCAGGGTTCAAATCCCCTTAGCGACAACGCGTAAGAATATATTTTTGAAATATGCATTTCCTCCGCTTAGTGATATGCTTAAACTCAGCGGGTAGCCTTGAGAGTATCATGTTTTAACCATGATGGCGGGCGCCTTCCTTGTGCAAGGGAGTTGAACAGAAGCTTGATGGTGAGGATCGCCCATCTACATGATGTATTTGAAGATCATCTTCTACAGGAAGATGTTAGGTTGAAGATTATCTTCTACAAGAAGATGTCTGGCTACTTCAAAGACATTGGATGGGACCATCTACATGATTTTGAAGATTATCTTCTACAGGAAGATATTAGGTTGAAGATTGTCTTCTACAAGAAGATGTCGGGCTACTTCAAAGACATTAGATGGAGATTAACATAAGATTCCCATCTTATGTTAAGTATTCAGGTACATATTCTCTTTATGCACACAAGTACTACTTGAAGTTTATGGAGGCTGTGGCGTTCATATCAGGAGGAGTCCTATTCGGCATAGGTACAAGAGAATCAGTACTTATATGCTTTATGCATATTTTTATGAGGTGTTTGAGAAGGTGTGTTCACATGAGTTTGAGGATTTCCGGCAACAATCTTGTTAGCATTCTATGCTACTTTATAAGTATGTGATCTTTTCACACACGTATCTGACTTAGGGTCTTCCATAGCCTAAGTTTAGATGTAGGTTTGTTGACCATCAGTTTCACATTGATCCTTCCTCATTCAGTCACTCATATTCACTCTTCTATAACCTATTAGGTCACACATCTCATGTATATTCAGATTACTGCCCACACATCTGAATATGTTTGTTACATTGTACATTCACTCATTCATCTATTTCTCATCACATAGAATGGTTGAGAATTTTACTCCCACATTGTACATTGAACATTGGTATATATGATACTATGAGTAAGCGATGGCTTACGTAACACCTTACACATGACGTCTATTCTTTCTCTATCTTTGTCTCATCATCTGTATGATTAAGTTGTGGTATGTTCATGTTTTGTCAATATGGAAGATTGCTGGAATTAATGTTGTACATGAATGGAACTATGGAACCATGGACCTGTGACATGAGCCTAAGGGCCTACCTCACTTCCAACATTTGGTATCAGAGCGCTAAGGTTTTGGTTTCAGAACTTTAGATCTTTGGCATCAATGCATTAAGGCTCATTCATATCCTAGGTTTCTAGACTTCCAGATTTACAACATATGATTTGAAAGCATCTTCTAACATTTGACATTTGACATACACACTTAATCTAGATGAGTAGAGATTTGAGAATTAGACACTTCAGTTACATTCATCAGTGTGGAGTACGAAGTTGATGATCTGTTAGCAGCCGAATATTTGTGGAAGGGTATGCAATTACTTTACAAAAGTATTAAGACCCAGACTTGATGAAGAGAAGACTACTTCAAATTCAAGGAAGAACAATGGTTTAGAGAAGATGAAGGAATCAGATCAACATCAAATCACAGGTATCAGTTTCTACTATCAGATTATCATTTGCAGGTCATATCTTAGAAGAGCAGTTATGAAGAGATTTGAAGAGATTCAAGGAATACTTTTACACACTTTCATCATTTGAAAGTTAAAAGGCTACATCAAAACAGGTATCTAGAGGTTTTTCTAGAGAGTTTTGAGAAGATCTCTTTCATGGCAAGAAAGTTCATCTAAGAAGACAAGCACAGAGATGAGATGAGTTTTTTCAGCCAATTTTCTGTTGTAAGTTGGTTGGATATCAAAGTACAAATGTATCTAGAGAAGGTAACTCTAGAAGGGCAATTCATCATTCAAAGACAACGATTGGTGAATTTAGTCGTTTCAGACATTTGAAGCAAAATTTTGATTCAGAGATATGAGGAGATGATAAAACATGTTTCTATATTCACTTCCATTTATATACCATGTTTGTTTTATCTCTTACTCTTAGCATTAGAGAAAGAGAAAAATTCAGTTGAAGAAGTCAAGAGTGTTTGCTACTTCAAGATGAAGAGAACAAAAGGTATGGAAGAGAAGTTTGAAAATGTTGACATCATCAGGTGGAAGAAAGATGCAGAAAAAAAAGTCCATCATTTCCAAAAGAAAAGTAAGGCTTCCTTTTCTCATATATTTTCCATATACTTTTCCTATTTTATCCTCTACACCCAAAGACAAGTCTACGAGAACATCTTGTTTAAAGAAGAAGCAGTTTCTTGTTTTGCATTACACTTGGTCATGATTTAGTAGATTTGACAAAGAATTTCATTGAGAAAAACAAAAGCACTCATATGTGTATGAGTTATGTTGAAGCTTTTGAGCAGGCAGCTTATATCTTCCCTCAAAGAATTCTTGGAGTGTCAATACAGAGCTACTTGGTATATGACAAGTTGCAGAGAAGTATATTTCTTCTTTAACTAACTCTCTTAAGGTAAAAGAGTTTTTTGTAGCAGATGTTGAAGACTTGGGTTGAGGTTTTATGTTTGGAAAAGGTTACCTCATACTCAGTATTTTCAGAAACTTCAGAAAATTCAGAATCTTGTGTACCAGTCAGTTGAAGAATCTACTTTCTATGATTGTCTTGATTTTTTGGATACATTCTTGTATTCAAAAAGGTGTTCCATCATATCCTATCACTTGATTGAAAAGTGGAGTTAGCCAAAAGAAAATCAAGCAGGTACTATCACATTTCACCCGGGAAAAAAAAATGAAAGTTATGAGGTATCAACTTGCAGCTTTTGGAGTTCTCAAGGTGAGAAGTTTGTCCACTTATGTTTCAAGTAGGAATTGCAGATTCCTTGAAGGATTTGTTTGAAGAAAAGTTTTACAACTTTTTAAGAAGCATGGACACTTGGAGACATTCAGGTAAACAAATCAAACATTCATTCATGAAGGTTTGATGACAGCAGATTCTACACAGGAGAGATCATTGATCTTGAATAGATCTTGTATGATCTTGAGTATTTATGATTCAATTGTCTATCCTTTGTTTGTGAAGATTCTTAACATTGGAGAAGTAAGTCAAAGATTCAGATTCTATCAGATTTGTGTTGCAAAGAGATAGAAATACTTGTTATGTGCAGAAGGGTATGAATCCTAAAATGCTTTCAGCAAGGTTTTATCAGCTAACCTTATTCTATAATATGGGAAGCTGAAGACTTATAGTAAAAAGCTATTAGCAACTGCAGTGCTAATAATAAAAAAAGGGTTCAGAGATTTTGTTTCAGATACAGGTATTGATCACTGAACATCAGATTTATTGAAAGAAGGAAGACGTTCCACATTTCATAAAGTCTGATATATTTGAAGAATTTTGGATACTAGTGTTAAGTCATCTAGGGGGTGATGAAACATGAAGACTTATTTTCAGCCATATGTAAAAGAATGGAGATTCATACTTTCAGGTATTCCTATTTCAGGTATTCCTATATTTTCTTTGTCAGGTTCTCTTTATGTTCCAGCTTTGAAAGAAGAAGGAAGAAGGAGAATGTTTGGAGAAAGTTCCTGTTAGGATGTTCCTGTTCAGGAGAAGGTTCCAGATTTCTATTGAAGAGAAGCTTGATATTTCAGAAAGGTATATTTCAGAAGTGCGCACATATATGTTTATACCAAGTTCTGAAGGAAAGAGGTATGAAGGATTTAAAGGATGAAGACATGATGACATCATAGATTTTTTCACTCATATTGACTTGAGTACAGTCATAGATGAACCAGCAGTGTTCATAATACACTAAGTTGTGAGTTGTCAGTCACAGGTTCTAGGATTTAGTTCCTGATTTTGTTTAGTGTATTTACATGACACAGCAGAAGTACGTTGAGAAACCTTTTTGGAAGGTAAATGCAAATATGTGGATCCTAGTGTATGTTTTCAGGTTTTTGAAGACAGAAGATAGCAGGTGCAGATTCAGTATATGCTATATTTGTTGTCAAGCAGCGATTGCTTGATGTATACACATTGGATATCTAGTTTGCATATTTTCTCAAGTATTATGGTTCATATTCAGCAAGTTCAGGTTTTTTGAAGGAAAGTCAAATTCAGTTTTGAAGAAGACTTTTAAAGAAAAGTTCTGAAGTATCGAAAGTACAAGCTTGAAGCTTGTGATAATTTGCAGCTTTGACAGATTGCATATTCAATCCAGGTTGTACCAATATAACATTGTAGGGGGGATTGTTGGAAAGCAATGTTCTATTGATTTCAACAATTTTCCATTGATCCATTTATTGTTCCATTGGTTCAATTTGAACAAGTTACAACATAACTAAATGTTGATTCTAGTGCTCTCTACATCGGACCAAGACAGCCAGTGTCAAAGCATGTATAACTTTTAAACAAGCTCCTTGTACAACCAAAATGTGATGGGCGCGTGGCTACGTCGTCTGTCTCTTATCCGACCCACCAGGGTTCAAATCCCCTTAGCGACAGCGCGTAAGAATATATTTTTAAAATATGCTTTTCCTCCGCTTAGTGATATGCTTAAACTCAAAGGGTAGCCTTGAGAGTATCATGTTTTAACCATGATGGCGGGCGCCTTCCTTGTGCAAGGGAGTTGAACAGAAGCTTGATGGTGAGGATCGCCCATCTACATGATGTATTTGAAGATCATCTTCTACAGGAAGATGTTAGGTTGAAGATTATCTTCTACAAGAAGATGTCTGGCTACTTCAAAGACATTGGATGGGACCATCTACATGATTTTGAAGATTATCTTCTACAGGAAGATATTAGGTTGAAGATTGTCTTCTACAAGAAGATGTCGGGCTACTTCAAAGACATTAGATGGAGATTAACATAAGATTCCCATCTTATGTTAAGTATTCAGGTACATATTCTCTTTATGCACACAGGTACTACTTGAAGTTTATGGAGGCTATGGCGTTCATATCAGGAGGAGTCCTATTCGGCATAGGTACAAGAGAATCAGTACTTATATGCTTTATGCATATTTTTATGAGGTGTTTGAGAAGGTGTGTTCACATGAGTTTGAGGATTTCCGGCAACAATCTTGTTAGCATTCTATGCTACTTTATAAGTATGTGATCTTTTCACACACGTATCTGACTTAGGGTCTTCCATAACCTAAGTTTAGATGTAGGTTTGTTGACCATCAGTTTCACATTGATCCTTCCTCATTCAGTCACTCATATTCACTCTTCTATAACCTATTAGGTCACACATCTCATGTATATTCAGATTACTGCCCACACATCTGAATATGTTTGTTACATTGTACATTCACTCATTCATCTATTTCTCATCACATAGAATGGTTGAGAATTTTACTCCCACATTGTACATTGAACATTGGTATATATGATACTATGAGTAAGCGATGGCTTATGTAACACCTTACACATGACGTCTATTCTTTCTCTATCTTTGTCTCATCATCTGTATGATTAAGTTGTGGTATGTTCATGTTTTGTCAATATGGAAGATTGCTGGAATTAATGTTGTATATGAATGGAACTATGGAACCATGGACCTGTGACATGAGCCTAAGGGCCTACCTCACTTCCAACATTTGGTATCAGAGCGCTAAGGTTTTGGTTTCAGAACTTTAGATCTTTGGCATCAATGCATTAAGGCTCATTCATATCCTAGGTTTCTAGACTTCCAGATTTACAACATATGATTTGAAAGCATCTTCTAACATTTGACATACACAGTTAATCTAGATGAGTAGAGATTTGAGAATTAGACACTTCAGTTACATTCATCAGTGTGGAGTACGAAGTTGATGATCTGTTAGCAGCCGAATATTTGTGGAAGGGTATGCAAATACTTTACAAAAGTATTAAGACCCAGACTTGATGAAGAGAAGACTACTTCAAATTCAAGGAAGAACAATGGTTTAGAGAAGATGAAGGAATCAGATCAACATCAAATCACAGGTATCAGTTTCTACTATCAGATTATCATTTGCAGGTCATATCTTAGAAGAGCAGTTATGAAGAGATTTGAAGAGATTCAAGGAATACTTTTACACACTTTCATCATTTGAAAGTTAAAAGGCTACATCAAAACAGGTATCTAGAGGTTTTTCTAGAGAGTTTTGAGAAGATCTCTTTCATGGCAAGAAAGTTCATCTAAGAAGACAAGCGCAGAGATGAGATGAGTTTTTTCACCCAATTTTCTGTTGTAAGTTGGTTGGATATCAAAGTACAAATGTATCTAGAGAAGGTAACTCTAGAAGGGTAATTCATCATTCAAAGACAACGAATTGGTGAATTTAGTCGTTTCAGACATTTGAAGCAAAATTTTGATTCAGAGATATGAGGAGATGATAAAACATGTTTCTATATTCACTTCCATTTATATACCATGTTTGTTTTATCTCTTACTCTTAGCATTAGAGAAAGAGAAAAATTCAGTTGAAGAAGTCAAGAGTGTTTGCTACTTCAAGATGAAGAGAACAAAAGGTATGGAAGAGAAGTTTGAAAATGTTGACATCATCAGGTGGAAGAAAGATGCAGAAAAAAAAGTCCATCATTTCCAAAAGAAAAGTAAGGCTTCCTTTTCTCATATATTTTCCATATACTTTTCCTATTTTATCCTCTACACCCAAAGACAAGTCTACGAGAACATCTTGTTTAAAGAAGAAGCAGTTTCTTGTTTTGCATTACACTTGGTCATGATTTAGTAGATTTGACAAAGAATTTCATTGAGAAAAACAAAAGCACTCATATGTGTATGAGTTATGTTGAAGCTTTTGAGCAGGCAGCTTATATCTTCCCTCAAAGAATTCTTGGAGTGTCAATACAGAGCTACTTGGTATATGACAAGTTGCAGAGAAGTATATTTCTTCTTTAACTAACTCTCTTAAGGTAAAAGAGTTTTTTGTAGCAGATGTTGAAGACTTGGGTTGAGGTTTTATGTTTGGAAAAGGTTACCTCATACTCAGTATTTTCAGAAACTTCAGAAAATTCAGAATCTTGTTGATGTACCAGTCAGTTGAAGAATCTACTTTCTATGATTGTCTTGATTTTTTGGATACATTCTTGTATTCAAAAAGGTGTTCCATCATATCCTATCACTTGATTGAAAAGTGGAGTTAGCCAAAAGAAAATCAAGCAGGTACTATCACATTTCACCCGGGGAAAAAAAATGAAAGTTATGAGGTATCAACTTGCAGCTTTTGGAGTTCTCAAGGTGAGAAGTTTGTCCACTTATGTTTCAAGTAGGAATTGCAGATTCCTTGAAGGAATTGTTTGAAGAAAAGTTTTACAACTTTTTAAGAAGCATGGACACTTGGAGACATTCAGGTAAACAAATCAAACATTCAGTCATGAAGGTTTGATGACAGCAGATTCTACACAGGAGAGATCATTGATCTTGAATAGATCTTGTATGATCTTGAGTATTTATGATTCAGTTGTCTATCCTTTGTTTGTGAAGATTCTTAACATTGGAGAAGTAAGTCAAAGATTCAGATTCTATCAGTTTTGTGTTGCAAAGAGATAGAAATACTTGTTATGTGCAGAAGGGTATGAATCCTAAAATACTTTCAGCAAGGTTTTATCAGCTAACCTTATTCTATAATATGGGAAGCTGAAGACTTACAGTAAAAAGCTATTAGCAACTGCAGTGCTAATAGTAAAAAAAGGGTTCAGAGATTTTGTTTCAGATACAGGTATTGATCACTGAACATCAGATTTATTGAAAGAAGGAAGACGTTCCACATTTCATAAAGTCTGATATATTTGAAGAATTTTGGATACTAGTGTTAAGTCATCTAGGGGGTGATGAAACATGAAGACTTATTTTCAGCCATATGTAAAAGAATGCAGATTCATACTTTCAGGTATTCCTATTTCAGGTATTCCTATATTTCCTTTGTCAGGTTCTCTTTATGTTCCAGCTTTGAAAGAAGAAGGAAGAAGGAGAATGTTTGGAGAAAGTTCCTGTTAGGATGTTCCTGTTCAGGAGAAGGTTCCAGATTTCTATTGAAGAGAAGCTTGATATTTCAGAAAGGTATATTTCAGAAGTGCGCACATATATGTTTATACCAAGTTCTGAAGGAAAGAGGTATGAAGGATTTAAAGGATGAAGACATGATGACATCATAGATTTTTTCACTCATGTTGACTTGAGTACAGTTAGAGATGAGCCAGCAGTGTTCATAATACACTAAGTTGTGAGTTGTCAGTCACAGGTTCCAGGATTTAGTTCCTGATTTTGTTTAGTGTATTTACATGACACAGCAGAAGTACGTTGAGAAACCTTTTTGGAAGGTAAATGCAAATATGTGGATCCTACTGTATGTTTTCAGGTTTTTGAAGACAGAAGATAGCAGGTGCAGATTCAGTATATGCTATATTTGTTGTCAAGCAGCGATTGCTTGATGTATACACATTGGATATCTAGTTTGCATATTTTCTCAAGTATTATGGTTCTCAAGTATCTAGTTTGCATATTTTCTCAAGTATTATGCATAATTTTATGAGGTGTTTGAGATTGTGTGTTCACATGAGTTTGAGGATTTCCGACAACAATCTTGTTAGCATTCTATGCTACTTTATAAGTATGTGATCTTTTCACACACGTATTTGACTTAGGGTCTTCCATAGCCTAAGTTTAGATGTAGGTTTGTTGACCATCAGTTTCACATTGATCCTTCCTCATTCAGTCACTCATATTCACTCTTCTATAACCTATTAGGTCACACATCTCATGTATATTCAGATTACTGCCCACACATCTGAATATGTTTGTTACATTGTACATTCACTCATTCATCTATTTCTCATCACATAGAATGGTTGAGAATTTTACTCCCACATTGTACATTGAACATTGGTATATATGATACTATGAGTAAGCGATGGCTTACGTAACACCTTACACATGACGTCTATTCTTTCTCTATCTTTGTCTCATCATCTGTATGATTAAGTTGTGGTATGTTCATGTTTTGTCAATATGGAAGATTGCTGGAATTAATGTTGTACATGAATGGAACTATGGAACCATGGACCTGTGACATGAGCCTAAGGGCCTACCTCACTTCCAACAGTCTCTGGTCTTTGTGATGAGAATGATCCTATTTGTTTTGATGAAGCACAAAATTCAAAAAATTGGATGGTTGTTACGCAATCAAAATATAATGGTATTATGAATATTGGTACTTGGTTTTTATGTGATTTTCCTCTAGGAAAAAAGGCCATTGGAACTAAATGGTTATACAACCATCCTATTTCTTTTGATGAAGCACAAAATTCAAAAAGTTGGATGGTTGTTATGCAATCAAAATATAATGTTATTATGAAGTTTGGTACTTGGTTTTTATGTGGTTTTCCTCTAGGCAAAAAGGCCATTGGCACTAAATGGGTATAAGGCAAGGCTTGTTGCCAAAGCTTATGCTCAAGTAAGAGGCATTGATTTTGATGAGATCTTTTCTCCCACATGCCAAATGATCATTGTTCATAACATTTGTGAACTTGCAGCTCATCATGGTTGGAATGTACATTAGTTGGACATTAAAACTGCATTTTTCAATGGTGACTTACATGAAGAAGTGTATGTCTTTCAGCCTCGTGGTTTTGTGTTGAAAGGGCATGAAAACAAAGTATGAAGGTTGAAAAAATCATTATATGGTTTGAAGCAAGAACCACATCCTTGGTATGAAAAGCTACATGCCTACTTGATTGCACATGGTTTTGAGAATACCCAACTCAAAATGATAATCATATTGTTGTATTTAAGGGTTATTTTCATGTCTCTTTAGAGATTTCAAAATTGGGGCATTTGCACCATTATTTGGGCATTCAATTTATGCAAGTTGATCGAGGAATAGCTTTATGTCAAACAAAATTTATTGACACATTATTGTCGTGTTTTGGCATTGAAGATTGCAAACCTATTGCCATGCTCATGGAAACAGGTTTAAGGTTGAGTCTTCATATGCTGGAGATGCATTTGATATTGTTCTCTATCAACGTGTTGCATGCTTGATTTACTTATGCATAACTCGGCCTAATATTCAATTCATTTTCTCTTAGATGAACTGATTTATGAATTGCCCAGATATCAAGCATTGGCAAGGGTAAGCACATCTTTCGCTACTTGAGTGGTACCCATTGGATTGTTTTATCCCAAGGGGGGATCATTACCGCGAGATTTACATGCTTTTTTTCTCGGACTAGGCTTTTGCAATCTTCAAGGCCAAAACATTGCAATAATGTGTCAGTGTATTTTGTTTGACACAAAATTATTCCACCATCAACTTGAATAAACTAAATGCCCAAATAATGATGCAAAAAGCCCCAAATCTTACATTTCAAAACATGCAAGTACCTTAAATTCAAAAATATTCTTCATATTACAACCACTGAGAAGCATATCATCAACATATACAACAATCATCATAAGTACACCATCTCCACACTTAACATATAAGGTGCTCTCACTCGAGGTCTAATTTGAGTACTGACAGCAACTAGCAAACCATCAAACTTTGGTGGATATATTTGAAGATAAAATTGAGTTACCTCTTAGCTTGATTATGAGTTCTAAATCCCTATCTAATTAGGAGTAACATATTGAGTCCTCAATATGTTCCAAGCTTCACAAGCCTTGGTAGTATGATGAATTCGACTCAAAGCACTATCATTAATACTTGTAATTGAAGCACAAAGTTTATTTGCATTTCTACATTTCTAGGTATATAGAACCTTAGCATAAAGAAGAATCATTTTTTTGGATTATTTGGATGAGGTGTTTCTTGAGGTTCACAATTAGTCCCAACCATAATCTCTTGAAACTCATATGAAACAATGATAGAAGGGATTTTAAACTTCCATAGGGTGTAGTTTGAACCATCAAGCTTGCTTTTGTGAAGATTGGTGGTCTTATCTATAATTTTGGGATGGCTAGCATACTTGCTTCTCCTACTTGTGTTGCACCTACCCCTTTTGATGAACCACCTTGATTCACAGTTGTAAATGATTATGCATTGTTTGATGTCTTCTCCCCTTTTTCATTGAAACCTCTATCTTTGAAATAAATCAAAAGAATGATAATGAACATTTTTCACATCTCTGATAATGAAAATTTTTCACATCTCTGATAATGAACATTTTTCACATCTCATACTTAATGAAAATTCTTGGAGATTGATCCTTAACTTTTTGATTGTGCTCTCTTTTCCATCCACATCCTTTTGAAGCATCTCAAGGTGTTCCTCTAAATATTTAACCACATTTCTTTAGGTGAATGCTTTCAATGTTGGAGTTGGCATTATTGCATCTAATACCTTTACATTAGATGGCGAATGCATCGATAATTATTTGGAATAAAATAGAGATACAGCTTCACCATCAATCAAAAATTAAAGAAAGAAGGTTATGGAATATAGGATGATAACAAGTTCTTGAATCGTTCAAATACAATAAATAATAATATTTTCCCCAACTATAGAAGGTTCATTATCAAAATTCTTATCATTTCTACATTGGAGTGAAGTATAATATAGATACACAAACATGCATGCTTTTTGAATGGGCAGTCCAAGCACATTTTAGTGTGGTGTTTATGATAAGTGTTGACACAATGTTTACCAAAAACTATAATGCATGTTCTAGTGGAGTAGTGAAAGGAACACAAAAAGAAAAGATTGTAACGGATTTAGAGCATATGTATTGCAAACAAAAGTGCGCTTTGATGTATGGAAGGATGAAAATGAAGTACTCCATTATGTATAACTGAAAATAATAAAATTTTCAAAAACAAAACTAGGAAAAACATAGTTAATGAAGTATTTCATTGGCGATGCATCACAGTGCAATCTCCTTCTCGAGAGCTCCACGACGATATCCTCGGAGTAGAAAACTGAGCTCCTAAGGCCGCACATAGTACTCCATACAGAACATGCCATACGCAGAAAAACACAGTACACAGAGAGCATGAAGATAGACTTCTTAGGTCTTACAAATGCAGTTGAACTACAGTCTGTGATTGACCAGGCCACTATATTTTTTATTAAAGAGCATATACAAAGAAGTGTCCAGTGGCCATTTGGCCTTTCACATGGACACTAACGATAACAATCTCCCAGTAAAGGCCAATATGGCCAAAGTAACTATGGGAGAAAAATAAAGAATGATAAAGAATACCTGAGTGTAAGTATACAAACTATACCTCCCACGTGATGGCCATGTTACATAGTATACAAGTGATTGTGTAAGATCTAGAATCAAGTAACCCCCATCAAATGACAACAGTGTCGAAATCTATCATGTGGTAGAGCTTGAGTCAAAGCATCTACAGCATTATCTCGAGTATGAACTTTCTCAAGAATAATGCGTTCAGTGGCTAGGAAATCTTGAATGAAGTGATATCTCACCTCAATGTGCTTGGTCTTTGCATGATAGCCCGGATTCTTAGCCAAAGCAATGGCACTGTGACTATCACTGAGCATACAAGGTACATGCTGAGGTAAACCCATATCACAAGCAAGACGAGAAAGCCACAACGCTTCCTTACATGCCTCACTTGCTGAACATACTCTGCTTCTATGGTGGAAACAGTCGTACATTCTTGAAGACTCCAAGGGATAGCACCTCCAGCAAAATGAAAAACGTACCCTGATGTAGACTTGCTAGCATAGTCAAAATCTTTGTAACCAATAATGGATGCTTTCCCTCTACCTAAGCATAGACACTTGTCCTTAGTGCCACTCAGATATCTTAAAATCATCTTGACTGCTTCCCAATGTTTCTTGCCAGGATTAGACATATTAGCTACCATAGCATACATGAGACTACCAAAAGCAGAATGATAGGGAATTTTGGTCATGAATTCCTTTTCCTCATCTGATTTGGGGCAATCATCCTTGCTCAATTTCACATATGTGGGGAAAGGTGTACTCAATGCCTTTCCACCCTGCATATTGAACATGTGAAGTACTTTGGATATGTACTCACTTTGAGACAACTATATGTTAGTCCTATCACGAGTAATGC
This sequence comes from Ceratopteris richardii, assembly GCA_020310875.1. Taxonomy (NCBI): domain Eukaryota; kingdom Viridiplantae; phylum Streptophyta; class Polypodiopsida; order Polypodiales; family Pteridaceae; genus Ceratopteris; species Ceratopteris richardii. The sequence continues at coordinate 62,814,658 of CM035429.1, forward strand.
GCATGCCAAGAATATGTTTGGCACCCCCCAAATCCTTCATATCAAATGTTTGACTCAACTTCTTTTTGAGAATTTACAAATCATAATAGGACTTCCCAGCAATCAACATATCATCGACATAAAGCATCAAGCATATCAAGCTACCATCTGAGCATCTCTTTGTCTAGAGACAATGATCGTCATTACTTCAAGAATAGCCTTGAGACTTCATAAAAGCATCATACTTTTGGTACCATTATGTAGGGAACTATTTAAGTCCATAAAGCTCTTCTTAAGCTTACAAACTAGGCTTTCCTTGCCAGGAACTATATAACCCTCTGGTTGTTCCATATAGATCTCATCTATAAGATCTTCATGCAAGAAAGCAGTTTTCACATCCATTTGGACTAGCTCTAAGTCCTCCATTGCAACGAATCCAAGCAACATGCACAGGGTAGTCATCTTGACCACTAGAGAGAACATTTCCTTGAAATCAACACCATGTTGTTGCTTAAAACCCTTTGCAACAAGTCGTGCTTTATATTTTGGAGAAGCACTATCTGATGTGAATTTCAACTTATATACTGATTTACATGGTAAAGATTTCCTACCCTTTGGCAAAGGTACTAAATCCCAAGTACCATTCTTGTGAATAAAATCCAACTCATTCTTCATGGCACGCTCCCACTTGACATGATCCTCTATCTGCATAGCCTCTTTGTAGCAAGAAGGTTCACCAGCATCTCTTAGCATAACAAAATCTAAACCTGGAACATATCTATGAGGTGGATGTGAGACACATGTAAAACGTCTCAATGGTTGCTGGATAGGAACATGTGTAGACTGATATGAATAAATATTCTCTTGAACATCCCTATGTGCGACATTTTTATGCATGATAACCGGAGGACTAGTATCCTCAAACACCACTCTTCTCACTTCAACCTCTTTAATGGGCTGTTTATGTATCTTAGACTCATTGAAAAGGACATCACTACTTCTAATCACTAATCGTGTTTCAAGATCCCATAAGTGATATCCAAATTGTCCTTCTCAATCATATCCAAGAAAAAATGCATTTCTTTGACTTATGGTCCAACGTTTGTCTAAGATTCTTGGGTATATGAACATATGCTTCACACCCAAAAACTCAAAGATGATCATAATATGTTGGCTTCCCTATCCATAACTCTTGTGCCACTTTCAAACCTTTGGTAGTACTAGGTGAAAGGTTAATCACATGCAGTCAATACTGCTTCTGCCCAAAAGCCTTGTGAGAGTTTTGCATGATGCAACATAGAGACTACTCGATCTTGAATAGTTCTATTCATTCTCTCAGCTACACCATTCTGTACTAGGGTATAAGGAGCTGTAAACTCTCTAGGAATCCCTCTAGACTGACAGAAAAGGCTGAATTCATGTGAGATATACTCACCCCCATTATCTGAACGTAAAGCCTAAAGCTTAGTTCCTTTTTCAGTCTCAACTGAAGCAAGCCATTTTTTGAAAGTAGGGAATACCTCATCCTTTGATTTGATAGGATATACCAAGACTTTTCTAGTAGCATCATCTATGAAAGTGACAAAGTAAACAGAACCACCTAAGGACCTAGTTGGCATAGGACCACACACATCTGTATGAACGAGATCTAAAGGTTGAATTGAAGAGTCAATGTGCGTTCTATGCATATTTCTCGTTTGCTTTCCATATTGACAATGCTCACAAAATGAAAAATCTGAGAAAGATAACACAGGTAAGTAGCCAGAACAAAGAAAGATTTTCCATTCCACTACGAGATATATGGCCCAAATGACCATGCCAAATACAAGCCATAGGTTGTTCAGTAACAACTAACAAGTGTTCTTTCTATGATACAAATAAAGGATAAAGTGAGCCAACTTTGCTTCCTTTTGCAATAACCATATTGCCCTTTGATATTGAAAAGGACTGAGCATAGAAGACCACCTTGTAACCAAGGTCATCAAGTTGACCAACTGACATCAAACTACATGACAACGGAGGTATATGGCATACATTATGCATACTAAATTTTGAACCATCAATGAACTGCACAACCACATCTCCAATCCCCACAACATCACACTGGTAAGAATCATCAAGTCTCACGGTACCAAGAGACTTTGCTGCATAATTAGAGAACCATTCTCTATGTGATGTCACATGGAAAGAAGCACCAGAATCTAGCAGCCAGGTGTAGGAAAGAGAACCAGCCATAAGAGCCTCAGGTGACACAGTACTATCAAGTGTCAACACATCAGCATCATCAGAAATAGCATTAATTTCTTCAATCTTCACAGTCGAGGTAGATGGTGCAGGTAATTGTTTAACATGCCTATCAACATTTTGTCCTTTACCTTTAGCATTGTTTAATGCATAACATTCTTTCTTCATGTGTACTTTTTTATGACAATAATGGCATTCGATATCCCTCTTCCTTGATTTACTTCTACTCTTATTCTGTTGACCATTCTTTTCCTTGTTCTTGCTCCTGCCACGTTGTTTATTCTTTCCTTGGTAAGAATCATGAACATTATATGCATCTCCACTGTGAGTGCCAACCATAGACTTTCTAAGAATCTCCTCACTCAAGAGTGCTCCACATATGTCATCATAGACGAGTTTGCCACTAGGTGCACTATTGCTAATAGTTGTGCAAAATGTATCCCATGATGACGGCAAGGTGCATAATAGCAATACTGCTTTCATTTCATTATCCATATCCATTTTCTAAGCTTGTAACTGAGAGAATATAGCATCAAACTCATTTAGATGAGCAGCAACACTATCTGTGTCCTTCATACGAAGGTCATATAATTTTCTTATCAAATAGACTTTATTTGATGCCGTCTCTTTTTCATATGTATTGCATAACTTCTTCCAAAGCTCTTCTACACTTTTAGAGTCTAATATTATAAAGTAAACATTATCTGCCAAGTGCAAGCAAATGGTAGACATGGCCATTTCATCTAACTCATCCCAATCATCTTCATCCATGTCAGCACGCATTTACTAGCTTCCATTGCCTCCTTTGAATCAGCACATCTTTAATCTGATTTTCCATAACGCAAAGTTTGTGCCATCAAATTTTCGGATCTCAAAATGGTCTTTGCCTTGCAAGTTATAGCTCCTCCTTGGAACACTAGCACTAGAAATGACACTAGAAGGCTAAATGCACAACCCAAAAACTAGCCATTAACACCTGCAAGTGTCTGTCAACTCTGATGTTTTTGGCTCAAAAAAACATGCATAAATTTGCAGTGGCTACTCCCACCAAAACTGAAATTTTTCAAGAAACCTATAGTTTTACGAGTGTGGCTGAAAATACAGCCCCAGAAGTTGATATTTTATGTCGGAGAAGTATAAAGAAGACTCTTCTTGATGTTCTTGGACGTGTGTCAAGAGAACTATGTACGGAAGTACTCCAAAATGGCTCCAAAAGACACCCCAAAAATGCTTAAAAAATAGGCTTTAAAAGAAAAGAATGAAGCTTTGAAGGACCAAAACATGTTCAAGGTAATGTCAACCTTAGTCTTTCCCCTTCGTCAAACACCACAAGAGTGTAGTTTAGTGGCAAGAGATTGCCACGGTTAAGCGAACTCCGGGGGGAACAGTACTGGGATGGGTGACCTCTTGGGAAGTACCGGGAACCTCTATATTCCTTGATCGTTGAGGTCCTCCCTCGCGCGCAACTAACGGCCCCAACGGTGACTTCGGTGACACGGATGACAAGGTATGCCAAGGTCTATGCCTTGGTCGCCGCCTTAGTCGTAAGCCTTGGAGGAAGTCAAGGGGGGGTTAGCTTTGTCTGTCGAACTGCTCTGATACCAGTGAAGTATTTCATTGGCGATGCACCATAGTGCGCTCTCCTTCTTGAGAGCTCCACGGCGATATCCTCGGAGTAGAAAACTAAGCTCTTAAGGCCACACACAGTACTCCGTACAGAAGCTACAAAATACGCAAAAAAACACAGTACGCAAGGAGCATGAAGACAGATTTCTTAGCTCTTACAAATGCGGTCGAACTTATAGTCTATGACTGACCAGGCCACTATATGTTTTATTAACGAACATATACAAAGAAGTGTCCAATGGCCATTTGGCCTTTCACATGGACACTAACGATAACAGTTAAAAGAGTTTATGATATGGCACTCTACGTTTGAAGATATTTCAAAAACTTTATTTACATAAAAAATTTTAGAAATAGCTTGAAATAAATAAATATTGACATATACTTTAAAAAATGGACCCTTTCAAAGTTTTTTAAAAGAAAAGTCATTTTTAACTAGCACATATGCACATATTTGATGATGTGGAAGGTAGATTCACTATCTCTCTTTCTTTAAGAAGAGAGAATAGACACCTACACAATGTGAAAAAAAGAGCCTACTCCGAATTTTTAGAAAGTGCTCTATCAAGCCAACTTTATACCTTTAGGCAAGAAAAAATTAAGCTTTAATCTCTAAAAATTAGAGATCCTTATAAAGTCCATGCAAATTTCATTTCTATTTATGTGAAATAAATTGAGGGTATTAAAATGAAGGTGTTTGAATGTTGAATCCATTCGTAGATAATGATATCATCTAATTAGTTTGATAACTCCAATGTAATAAAATGAATGAGCATAGACATGCACTTGAAGTCCAACAACAATCACATAACAGCTTTTGGCAAGAAAAGATTCTCATTAAAGAGAGAATTACAAGTGTGAAGGGATTTTGAATATTTTTATATGAGTGAAATGCAAATGCTTTGATGTAATTGCATGAAAAGGTTGGGTGCAGAAAAGAGTGGTGCATAGGGGAACATTGTTTGTGTGCATGAATGGTGACAATTAATTGAGCACACATGCTTGAAAAAGAAAGTTGCACCATTGAATGAAGGGGATGAATACATAAAGAGAGCTTGATGTGAGGATTTTGAGGCATTAAAAGATTCTCATTGATGTTGTGGTATGTGGAAGGTGTTTCATCTTTGAATGTGGGAGGTTGTATCATTGAGTATCGAAAGAAGTGTTCACCTTTCGAAATACTATACGAGAAAAAGTGTTTAAATTATGATATGCATGTAATACATTCTTATATGAATATTTTCTAAGGTCTCATTTGAATTGACGTTGCTAATGTGAAAGAATTGTTAAAGGAGAAGTCTGCTCATTAAAATCTAGGACTTTGAAAACCGAAGTGTCTTTGCAATATGATGATTGCTTATGGTTGGCAATGTTGAATTGTAGGTGAAAAATAATAATAATTTTGTAAACAGGAGTAATAAGATATTTTGTTGTATGAATCCCTAAGGAGAGACTTCAAGATATTTTGTTGCATGAATCCCTAAGATATTTTGTTGTATGAATCCCTAAGGCGAGACTGTTGTGAAAGTAGTCTGCACTTAATACAAAGGAAGGGAATCCTTACAAGTCTTTGATGTGAAAAGTTTTAAGGATAGGTGCACATGCTTGATCAGAATTTGAGTGAGGAGCCATTGATCTATTTGGGGTCCTAGATAAAGGAAAATCCACGTGATAATTGCCTCATCTAACAATAGACAACCTCCTAGATGCTTGTTTGTTCAACATGGAAATGTAGTACTCAAATGGGCAAAATTATTAATTCCTATTTTGATGTATGGTCCTTATCACCAATTGATGAGAGATAATAACACTATTATAAATAATAAGACTTCCGAGATCATGGCTAATAACCTCTATTATCTCAATTCAAAGGGGATCTTAGAATGTGGCATGCATAATATAGAGATATAATATACATGGAGCAACCAGATGAGGCAATAATGAGATCTCACAAATGTAGAGAATCAAATTTATTGCAATTGCAAAGAACAAGCGTACCAGAAAAATATATACAAAAATATATACGAGTACCTCAAATGATGTGTCAATGTAATGCAATTTCCCCAATTACAGATGCAACGTTGTAACACATCGCTATAATGGAAACACATACACGACACATGAACGCCACTAGCGAGAAGTATTTTGTGGAGTGTGAAACTTTTATCATGATAAGCCAATTATATAAGAGAGGAAAATATATCTTCATAAGATTATGCACCCATGAAAGCTGATAACTAGGAACGTTACAAATGGTACATGCAAGCATGACCAAACAACATTTTTCCCCCAAGCAAACAAGGATAACCCTATTCACAATATTATAATGGCCTACACTACACATAAATGTAAAGAGCAACAAGCAATGTGCAATATTAGTAAAGGTCTGCAGGGGATTTTCATAATAATGAATTTTAAGAAAAATACAGATTTAATATATCCAGCAGCAGATTCTTTTTCTCACAAAAATTAAACAAGTTACACAACATGTTACATGAGTCCCTAGCTCGAAACTTTCTGGCATGAAGCTTTCACGATAGTTAAGCCACAGCGATTCCACGTAACTAAGAATATTATCTTTTATCTTTGACTCTGCCCTTTCAAAATAGCATCAAACATTAAAACTCTTATGCAAAGCACCTTCTGTACCACAAATATGTACTGAGTAGTTAAAAATGATCTCTTTGCATCGACCTGAAAAACAACATACATTGATTGTAACAAAGGAAAATCAATCCAAACGATTGTAACAAAGGAAAATCAATCCAAACATGGATTATGTAGGGTATCGATTCAAAACATCACAACATCATGTATAGATCTTATATAAACAAGAAAGCCTTGCAATCTAAATGAAGTTGCCTTCTTCGTCTGTCCAATATATCACCATAACCTCTTCAGGTCATCATCATCAAAGTTGTCATCCACTGTCCTATGTTCATCCTTATTTTAGCATAAAATATCCACATAACCTCATAAGCACCCTCATCAAATTATCAGCAATCGCCCTTTACACGGCCCTTTTGATTTTTTTGAGCACATGTTCATGCAAGTCCACTTCAGCTTTTTCTCTGCAGAAGCCACCAATGCATCTCGATCAGAGCTGAATTGCTATTGTCTAAACTTGAGTGGATGGATTGCAACTATGAAGCTTCAGAGACTGCCTTTCCTGAAGTCTTTTGTATCTTGTAACTATGAGATCATGAGATTCAATGAGTCTCTCAAAACTTCAAAAAATTTTGGCTGCAACATAGTCATGTTCACCTTTCCCAACAGATACTTGTCCCCTCTCTTTGTACAAGATTAAAGCCTTGGCTGCGGCAGTTCAGAGTCAGTGGTTTCCTCCTGGTTTGACAGTGGCGTTCTCCCCTATTCACCATCCACATGATTTTGAAAACCGCCATATCTAAGTGGAAAAAATGAGATCTGTGTTTGCATTTGGAGCACTTTCACTGGCATCTACACTGATACACTATCAGACCTGTCAGTTCTTGACTCGAGGGCTGAGTATTGCTTATTCAAAAATAATGAAATTTTCCAAAAAGGCTGACTTTGCTCACCTATCATTTACTTCATTTACGGAGGAGATTTCATGCCCAGAACTGAGAGTTTCACCACAGATTCCATTCTCCAACACCTCCATCTCTTGATAAGTTCTCTCAGATGTTTGGCAGCTGGTAGTTCCATTGTCTGTCATTTTAGATTCTTCAATGCTAGCTGAGTTAAGAGTGTTCAAAAGGTTAATGACTGCCCTTTTTAATCCATCTGGAAGAGCACCACCTAGCATTGGCATGCTACGAACTGCTCGATACAGCAGACGAACAACATCTGTTACCTTAGCTTGAGAACCCTACATAAGATGAGATCACATCAAAACTGATAGAAATTGGCCAGCATATCTATAATCTTCAAACCCAAAACATAGCATTTAAGAGAAGTAATACTCTTTTAGCATCATCCTTGCCAGATTTGAGATAATTCTGCAGTTTCTTTTTTCCAGAAGCAGTTTTCTCATCCATGCTCGGAAGATCATGCTGCACCAGTTCTATTAAGTCGTCTCGAGATAAAGACCTATAATTTGCTTGGTTATTAATTCTTTGAACACTTTCAGAAGTACAAAAATATGACAAGCTACAATGAACAAATAATTCATGCTATAACCAGGCTATGAATAAAATTTCACCTGAAAGAACCTTCCCGTGCTTGTGCAAACTTCACAAGGGAACGTTTGAGGATAACAGTGTCATCCAAAGGCTCTTCACTTGGCCTACCCATAGCTACTACATAAGGTCTCAAATTATCAAGAAGTGTTTTCCACTCTGGCCAAGGGGGATGCTGAAAGGTATTCTGACCGCCTTTTCTTTCCAAAAGTGCACCATTTCCAGTCTCAGGTCCGGATAAAATTTCAGAGTTGCTGTTATCAGATGTACTGGAAGGTGCCAGAACCAATTGTTGCTCAGAAGCCTTCTCACTATGTTCCAAAAAGACAGCCTCAGGACTTTCATGAGAAGAATTGCTGTCTACATCTACACCTAGCTCAATTTTGCTTCCACTGATCTTAGGATCCACACACACTGGTGAGCTAACTGCCTCTGTGGCTGGATCTGTAACAGTCTTTGCAGACTCTGAGCTTGAAAAGGAAGGTGTATGATTTCCACCCACAATGTGATCTGCCTCAGGCTTGCCTTTTATAAAGAGGCTCGTTTCTTCAGAAAATTTTAGTGTATCAGCTCGAAATGCCTTCACGTCTGACTCCATTTTTTGTAGCCCAAGCTCACCCCTTATTGAATTTAATAACAACCTTTGTTCTCTCAGGATGTGATGAAGTTCACTAAAAAATATTCTCTGTTCATTCAAAAAACTCATGAGAGTGTCTCCACTTATGTCATCCTCCACAACCTGACCTTTACATTCTGCCTTTGTTTCTGCATTATCTTCTAGACACAGAATTTGGTCCGTTAGAATAAAATCATCTATGTCCTTCACTCTAAAGCCATAGTGTAAATTCGATCATATGATTAACTAGATGCCTCAAGATACATTCTAGAACCGACTTGCAAAAGACTTAAATCAGAGAAACCCCAGGCTTTTGAAAAAGATTTGAACGGTCAAAACAAATAGCATGTTATCTAAGGATAATCCAACCTATAACATGATACATAATCACTGTGTCATAAGACTTAAGTGATGTCAGTTTTCAATCATGATGATCATTTCCTATGCAGAGAAAAATAGGGCCAACATACATTAACAGCATATGCTCCATTCATAAATGAACTGCAGACCACATTGTCATACATTATGCCCATGTTTAACTCGTTTTGAGTTTTACACAAAAGTTCAAGGACATGAAACAGTATTTATTTGGGCAAAGAAAAAAGGGTAAATTCGAAGATTTCATTTTAAAATCTGTCAAACACACAGAACCACATAAAAAGACCATTTGCACAGCTAAAAACAAGAGGAACCTTCGTTGTTAACTATGGGTATCACCTTAACGTGACGGCCAAAATGGAGGAAGCTTTTCCCTACAGCATGGTGAATGATCATTCATTAGTGTTCAACACTAAAAGATTCTTTTCATAACAAATCTTGAAAATTAGACAAGAATGAAAAGGTAATCATAATCATTATGATCCAAAGAACTGGAATTTTAAACGGCAGAATCAGAATGTCTTCTAACCAAGTAGCACTTCCATCAAAACCAAGGCCAACAAAGCATGAAAATGAACATCCAATACAAAGAAGAAACAAACTTCTAAACAAAAAATTCGAAGTTTAAAATGGTAGTACGCCTTACATGTTCAGTCTCAATAAACGACTACAGAAATGCAGAGTTGAACATCTAAGCAAAGTAGAGTTCACATGGAATCTTCGTTGTGAACTATGGGTAGCACCTTAATGTGACAGCCAAAATGGAGGAAGCTTCTCCCTACAGCATGATGAGTGATCGTTCATTAGTAACACGTCCGACATGACGCAAAAAAATTTTGTGACTTCATCGAACGTCCTATATATGTAGGTCTTATTGAGTAAGTTTTAGGTAAAATGCTTCAAGCGTAGTACACCATGCATTTCATGATGTATGAATGCAATTGATGATGATAGAGACATTTTATGGGTTTAAATAGAGTCTACGAAAAAAATCATAAATGTTGTTTGATTTTGTTCTTCTCTTCAGAGCAACGCCTAAACAAACACATGCGTATACATAAACCCAACAACTTGAACAACCTAAACCTAGTTAACTAAGTATCAAATTTCACACATAAATAGTGATGCATATGAAGTCAAAGTAAATATTGAGATCGACATACACATGGAGATCCAAAATTCACATAATTAGGATCTTTCCTGTTAAATGCACCATGCCGAGCTCATAACCACATCAATTTCAATAGAGAATTTGTAAATGCACACGTTGTCCAAGTAGCCTCTTTCGATATGCACACCTCTAAGAGGAGAAGAAGTAAAGGAATGATAGAACAGGGATTTCCAGTGACATCACACCTTTTCTATCATAGGAATCGTCGTCAATGTCTGCTTGGAGGGGAAGAACCTGACCAGAGCTTGAAGTCATTCCTTTGCAGAAAAAGGAAAGTTTCAATGATCGGTGATTGCTAATGTACCCTCTACAAGCAGCGCGAACCATTGCCATATCTGCTCCGCTTCTGCGTCTGAGGTTTAATGGTGGTAGCCTGAAGCCTAAACCCTTTCGCACGTCTTTCTACCAAATCTCGTTCCTTAATAATCAATCTTTCAAACGTGTTATTTCTTCCAAGTTCCAGCAATTTTATCCCAGTTCGGTCGCTTAATGGTTGGGCCTCTTGCCTCTTGAGGCGGGGCGAGGGTTCAATCCCTAGCAGCAATATGTAAGGGACATGTAATCTGAAAAGATCTTGTATTGTGCCTGAGTGCCACCGTTTGTCTATCCCTGCAGTAGTGTTGACCGCCGTTTAACCCAGTATTGTAAACCCCTGTTCTTGTGGGATAAGGGGGGTCCCGTGGGTACTATGCCCTTCCTTGTACAGTTGCAATTTCAAAATTAAAGTTCGGGGGAGTAGGCTTCGGTCGAACCTCCATTTAACAAAAAAAAAAGATCCACCAATTTTCCTTTAGTAACCTTTCAAACATTTCCAATGTGAGCACAAAAGAAGCCATGGATACGATTGGTCTTTTTATTGATAAATATCAATGGAGAAGAAACTAATCTCCCACATAATCTGCACCGGTCTTACAAGATAGCCTTAGGGGCAAGCCCACTTAAGTTGGTCTACAATTAGAATGTTGTGTTCCTAATTGGTGCCATCCTTAAAATTATTCAAGAACTAATAATGGACAAGACATGAGCTATCATCAGAAGTGAATGAACTAGAGAAATTACAAGAAACAAGGCTTAGGGTGGTAGAAAGAATTTATGCCAACAAAGGTCATCCAAAACTCTATTATATGCACAAATAAAAGACAGACAACTTCAATAAGGTGGCCTATTGTTAGTGTATACCTTGAAACACCATGTGAAGAAATTAAAAAGGAAGGGTTGTGGCCCAATCATAATCAATTGCATATCCATTAGTGGTAACAAACAACTTACAACCTTAAAAAAATATGTTCTTGACAACTATAGTCGGAGTAGAGTAAAGTTATATTATGAATCTCTCTGTGAGCAAATTCTTGGATGAACAAGAAGGGTGAACAATAGAATTCAAAAGTAATGAAACACTAGAGTAGAAGCTTAGGTCCAAGTGATGGGATGAATCAAGCAAAGAAAATTGTAGAAGAAACAAGCGGATGAGTGAAAGCAAACTTGTTGGCACTCAAGGTTAGGCACGTGGCATGGGAACAACATCTAAGAAGTGGGGACGAGCGTCAATCGGGACGAGTGTCAATCGGGACGAGCTTCAATCGTGGGGACGAGCGTTAATCGCGGGGAGCGTCCTCCATACAGTGCAGCGGACGAGTGTCAATCGTGGGGACGTGCGTCAATCGCGGGGAGCGTCGGTCGCGGGGAGCGTCAGTCGGGAGTGCAGGCGGGAGTCCATCGTCAATCGCGGGGCCAGTCAGTCTTCTCAGTCGTGGACTCTCTGTCCATCGTGGACTTTAGTCAACGACTGATTGACTGGAGGGTTGTAGTTGTTTTTTTTTTATTGGTGGAGAGCAAATAAAAAAGAAGTTTCCGTGGAGAGCAAATAAAAAGAGAGGAGAAATATTTTAGGAGAGGAAAGTCTGAAAAGTGTCTCCGTGACCGCCGTGGCCGCCTTAGCCCGCATTTTTTCGCTTTAAGTTCAAAAGAGAAAAAAAAAAAAAAAGAAAGAAAAAAAAAAAAGAGAAAGAAGAAAAAAAAAAAGAGGGGGGAGAAAGAGAAAAAAAAAAAGAGAAAAAAAAAAAAGAAAGAAGAAGAAAGAAAGAAAAAAAAAAAAAAAGAGAGAGAAAAAAAAGAAGAAAGAGAAAGAAAAAAAAAAAAAAAAAAAGGGGTCGAAAAGGGGAATTGGGCTTCCCTTCTTTGTGGGCTTCTTGGTTTTTGGGATGGTCGGCGTCGATTTCCCCCTGGTCTGCGCTCAGCTTCTCCTCCATGTTGGAGGGGCCTGCCTTTGGGTTTGAAGAGTAAAAGTGGTGTGAGTTACTTCTGGCCATGGATGTGGCTTCTTCCTCTCTCGTGAAAAGTAATCGGGCCCCTCCCCCTGGGGAGACCGATTTCCTGGCCGCTGTGCTGGAGGGGGGGTCGTGTGCCGCCCCTGGGGCATCCGAAAGTGCTGAATCCCCCGTCGTGTCCCTCAATAGACCCGCAGTTCTGTCTGCTCAGGAGGAGCTCAAGAAAGTTTGCCTCGTCGGCCAAGTGTTTGGCCCTAGGCCCCCGCTCGAAATCGTGCGACAATGGCTCCGAAAAGAGTGGTTCCCTCGAGGACTAATTGTCAGCAAATGTCAGTTCTTACCAGCAAACCACATGCTGCTAGTCTTTGAAAATGAAGAGATGGCGTTCCAAGCCCTAAGTGTTGGCACCTGGCAGCTCGGTCGAACGACCCTGTGCTTATTCAGATGGTCCCCGGACTTTACCCCCGACAAATCGAAATCACTTCGGTACCCTCTTTGGGTTGAGCTTCCTAACCTCCCATACTTCTTGTACAACTTCGTGTGGGACATAGTCTCCCCTATCGGCAAGCCATTGGCTTCACGAGAAGACATTGGTGGTCTCATCTATGAGGGTGCAAGACACTCGTTCAATGCTAGATGGCACCCACAAATCTGCGTCGAGGCCGACCTCAGTTCGCCGCTTCCATCAACGATCAAAGTGGACATGGGCGAAGGAGATGTTTGGGAGCAGGATATCACCTACAAAAACCTCCCCAACGCGTGCTTTCGTTGTGGCCAGCAAGGTCATAGGATTAAAGACTGCCCTCTCAGGCAAAAAAAACAAGCGATTTCAAGAAGCCTACAAAACCGCTCAAGACAACTCTGACGATTTGACCCACTTGACCAAGGAAGGGGAAGTCAAGGGCCTCCTTAATCCCCAAGCTGATGCCGATGGCTTTACTGAAGTTAGAAGAAGAAGGAAAAGAAGTCCGAGGGCCAACGGTGAGAGGAACAACCTGCCAATTACCCCACACAGCAACCTGTACTGCAATCTTGGAAAGGAGATCAACGAGCTCGACTACCCAGGTGGGAAGCCACCTGAGGTAGACAACTACGACGAAGCCCTAGAGATCCCTGACAACAAAGAAACTCCCCAGGAGGGCTACACTACAAGCAAAGAAGATGGTTTCACTACTAATAATGAAGACAACATGGATAGTGAAAGTTCCATCATTGGATCGACGATCCCGGAAACGATGCCGAGCACGGGGCCCAATTCTCCCCAGCGGGGGGCATCCCGCAAAGGGAAACAGCCTTTGGAGTTACCCTGGAAAAGCCCCCATAAGAACCGATTTCTAAGTCGGGATCAGATCCCAGCGAAAAAGAAAGATGAAGCCAAGAGAAGAAAGGACAAGGCTCCCTCCCACAAAGAGGGATCAACACAAAAATGATTGTCATCTCGCTAAATGCTAGGGGGCTAACCGACCCCTCAAGAGCGGCCATCATTGGTCAATGGCTCCGCGACATTAGCTTAAAACCAGACATTATATGCATTCAAGAGATTAAAATTGACGGTGAAGACCTTCTGAAACGGCTTAGACAGGTTTCCTCGGCCCATGTGTGGATCCCAACAAAGCACCAACGGGGATCCGGTGGAACGGCTATCGGTGTTAAACAACCCTGGCTTGAAAAGCTTGAGAACTCCATTGAAGATGTAAATCACCGCTGGATTGCGGTTTCTTTTGGTGCTCCCCTCTGTGTTACTATGGTTTCTTTGTACGCCCCTAACGGGGATTTGGAGAGGCTGAACACTTGGACCTCTCTTGACTCGCTTCCCCACAACGTGCTTATTTGTGGAGACTTCAACATGGTGGAGGACCCTATGGACAGATGGATGGGCAAGGGCAGGGTCATCGACAGTCGGGAGAAAGAAACGTGGGACATGACCAAACTCCACTTGGATCTGGTCGAATTCAAAGACTCGAATGGCTTTTCCTGGTCGAATCTCCAAGCGGGCGAGGATCTGAGGAAAGCTAGACTTGATAGATGCTACATCTCTCAGAGTTTTACTCATCTGTGGGGCCACCCTTCCATCACGCAACGTACTGACCTCACCATCTCTGATCACTACCCGATCGTTATCACCTTTCAACCTTCCAACAGGACCCACAAGGCTCCATGGTTCCATGCCAACGCTTCCACCTTCTCTCTCCCCTCCGTCCATCAAGAGATTACCGATGTGTGGAAGGTGGCGTTCGCCTCTGGCTTGGCCCCAGCCAAGTGCTGGAGAAGTGCGGTCGACAAGTCTCGCAAGATCATGATCAGAACTAAGAAGATGCTCGAGACAGTGCGGCGGGCTCGTAGGGAAGCGCTGTACCACAGACTCTGGAGACTCGAGGAGGAAGTAAACAAAGGAAAACACCAAGCCCAGAAAGGCCTCCGAAAAATCCGAGCGGCGTTGAGATACGAGGAAGAAATACAAAGGAAAAACTTGCAAATCTTCTTCAAGGAGTGGTGGGCTGGAAAAGCCGACAAACCCACCAAAAAGATGTGCAGTATCCTTAAAAGGAAACACAACAGAGAGACGATTCCCCTACTGCTAGACCCACATGGCAATGTATGCAACTCGGAAGAAGATAATGTGGGCATCATCGAAGGGCACTTCACGAGACTCCTGGGAACCTCGATCCCCCTCTCCCACCATAGAAGGGACTGCATGGCTGCCATCTCTAGGGTTTCCCCCCGGAGAATACCGCCCAACCTCCACTCCCTGCTTCATGCCCCGATCTCTGAATCAGAAATCATTGAGGTCATTGATGCCCTCCCTCTCGGTAAAAGCCCGGGACCCGACGGACTCACTAACGAGTTTTTTAAATCCTTCAAGCTGGTGGTTGCCACCCCTCTTCGGATGGTTTGGCAAGAAGCGCTAAAATTTGGTGCTCTTCCTTCTTGTATAAATAACGGAATTATCAAGCTGATTCACAAGAAGGGGGAAAAAAACAGAATCGAGAACTGGCGGCCAATTACCATGCTTCAAACAGGTTACAAGATCGTCGCCAAAGTCATTGCCAACAGACTTGCATGCCACCTGAGATCTTGGCTTAGTGAGGACCAAAAAGGTTTCATCAAAGGCAGGTCCATCCTGGAAACCATCATGGATATTTGGGAAGGTATTCAATTTGCAAATGAGTCTAATCAAGATGTGGTCTTCCTCAAGATCGACTTTGACAAAGCCTACGATAGGCTAGAATGGGACTATATTCTGCAGTCGCTCCAGGACCTCGGATGTAGTCAGAAATTCACTAAGATGATCGCGACCCTTCTCGGCAACGCAACGACCCAAATTAACGTTAACGGCAAACTTTCGAAGGCGATCCATCTTAAAAGATCTATTAGACAAGGGTGCCCTCTTGCCCCCCTTCTCTTTGCCATCGCCACTGAGGGGCTGAGCAGACTTGTGGCTCATCATGTGGAGGCTGGCAATATCAAAGGCCTCCAGCTTCCTCATGATCACAGTCAAATCATCATGAGACTTTTTGCCGACGATATGAACGCGTTCGTCCACAATGATAATACCAGCCTGGAGACTTTCTGGAGGTGTCTAGATACCTTTTGTGAGGCCTCTGGATCCAAAATCAACCACAATAAGACCGCCTTTAGGGCCATCGTGGGCCATCAACCTGGCCTTCTCATTGATCATGGCTGTCAAATCATTCCGCAGGGCCAAATCTTTCGGCTACTTGGAATCCCCTTGGGGTTTGGCGTCTCTATGGAGCAGCGATGGAACTGGGTGCTGGCCAAACTTGAAAACAAACTCAATTACTGGAGAGGCATGCAAATCAATCTCGCTGGACGGGCGATGGTTATCAACACGTTCCTCCTCTCGTCTACCATCTATTTCCTTTCTTGCTGGAGACCGAATGAGCAAGGCCTGTCCAAACTGAATAGCACCTGCAGAAACTTTCTTTGGACGGGTGATCATAACAGAAGGGGGGTGCCTAAAATCAAATGGGCCATCTGCACCAGCCCTAGAGATAGCGGGGGGCTTGGCATCCTGGACATCGGGTGCATGGCTAACAAACTGGCGGCCAAATGGATGATTAAAGCTTAGTGCAATAAGGAGGCCTCGTGGGCCAAGCTGATCTTCAGAAACAAAAATGAGTTGGCCCTCACGGGGTTCCCGAACTGGAAGAACCTTGACATCATGACCCTACTATTCTCCCCGATTCCTGTCTTCCCGAAAGGCTCCACTCTCGTCTGCTCTCTTTGGAAGGGCTGGAATAAAGTCAAAAGCTTCACAAGAATCAGTGAGGACTGGAAGTGGGCGGCCGGAATCAGACAAAACGACTCTATCTGGTTTCCGATACATGGCATCCGGAGGGTGGAGTCGTGGAATATTCAAAATGCCAAGAAGTTATGGAACAAAGGATTCAAAAAATGGAAACACCTCTGGAAACATGACACCAACAGTTGGATCAACTACGAGGATATCGACCCTCGCATAAACATCTCCTACGAAGAATGGAACACCTTGCAAAGCAGATGCCTCGCTTGGGATCGTCACAAAACTCGCCTTCTCATGGGACAAGATGCTCCGAACGCGCGTGGTCTCAAATGGCACAATGGGAATAGCCTACTCAAAATCCCGAACATCAAAGAAACGACTGACCTCCAGATTAGCCTCAACAAGAAGTGGTGCCTGTCCTGGACGCGGCTTCGGTGGGACATGAAATTCATGGGTATCTGGCACCCACTTATAGAGATTAAGAAGTCGGTCCTCTTATGGCAAATTCTTCATCGAGGTATTTGGACTAACCATAAGGCAAGCAAAATTTGTGGGACCCCTCCGTGGTGCAAACGCTGCCACCGTGCAATCGAAGATGTCCCACACATCTTCCTTACTTGCCCCAACTCCTACAGAATCTGGCAGATGGTTGGACTGAAAATCAGAGTTCAGAAACAGCTTAACTGGAAACAAGTCCTTTTGGGGGAAGCGATTGGATGCTCTGCGGCTCTCTGGAACGCGATCAGAGGGGAAGTCCTGTGGAAAATTTGGCGGGAGCGGTGTGCTCTCAACTTCGGTGACCCCCCCAGGGAGTGGTCGATTGAAAAATCTCTATTCCTCCTTGGCAAAAGGATTGTCAACAGTAAGAAATCCCCCCCCTTCAGGCACCACCAAGTCCTCCTTTTGATCAACAACAAGCTCAAACCCAAGTGGGTCCCGCATGAGGGCGACGAGAGGGTGATCAACCTTCTTTGTACTGCAACCTAGGAATCAACCAAGCTTCCCCTGCTTTGTGGGATTTGGGGGGTCCCGTGGGCACTAGTCCCCTTCTATTGTACCTTTGTTTCTTAATTTAATTCAAGTCCGGGAGAGTAGGCTATTGCCGAACTTCCTTTATATTAAAAAAAACATCTAAGCAGTGGATACACAAGAAGAGGGAGAATATAGGGAGCTCCAAGAAGCATATGACAAAATTTCATAAGAAACCCCTATAAAAACAGTGATTTTGATCACTAAAAACCATTGTAAATATCATTTCATGTTTTTGCAACTCCATTTTGTTCAAGCAGAGGAGTCCTCAAGCTTGAGGTCTATTAGGAGTGTCTACGTACAGAATTTCATGATTTTTAGACTCCGTTTTAGCCCTTGAATAAGCCCTAGAATCTAATTTTTAATTAGGCCGAACACTAGGTCTGGACAGGGCCAAAACTAGTCAAAAAACTATAAAAATAGCTAGAGAGCTCATTTTTTAGGTTAGTAAGTTGAGGTTAGCATTGTTGAGATTAGGCTTCTTGAAGAGTGTAATCGAGTTCTTGAGAATCAAAGCTTCCATTGTTCCTATCTTTGTTAGCTTGCCTTGTGTGCATGTGTATGTGTGTGTGTGTGCATGTATGTGCTTGTCACTCACATTTGCTTGCCACAATTGCCCATGATCTTCATAAACTCCTCACATCTCCACGGATTGACAAGTAAAGGAGGTGGTGTTCACATTTGGGCTACACCAAATTTTGGCACCGCTGCCAAGGATTCATGAACTAAACATATGCTAACATATAGCTAAACGCAATTGAATGAAACTATACAACAACTGAGAGAGAAGGCTTAGGCATGGTATATTCCATGAAGAAGCTTAAACACTACCTACTAGCCAACAAGTTCAAGTTTTTCATTAATTATCAAGCTTTATTATATTTGGTCAATAAACCTTGCAATATAGGATGCTTAGTAAGATGGTTCCTCTTACTAATGGAATATGACTTTGAAATGGTTGTTAGGAAAGGTAGGTCCCACCTCAGGGCGAATCACATTTCTCGCATCTTTTCAAGAGAGTCACAGCAAGGAGTGTCTGATGAATTGTCGGATGTTTATCTATTCGATTTAGAAGTTGTTAAGTCTCAATTGTGAAGGATGTTGAAGAAAAATGTTCAAGCTCATTTTCATATGAGCTATGATTGGATAAATTTACCAAATATAATGATAAAGGAAAAGAAGAGAAAAGAGAAAAAGAAAAGAGAAAAAGAAAAGAAAAAGTCTAGACAAAATTCATGATGAGTAAAAGATACAATATCTGCCTTGTAGTCAATGGCATGTAGCGAGCAAAGTGGTGAGTTAAGAAAGAGGCACAAACTTCTTCACATGCTCATTGGTTATAAAAGTGGAGTGGGAGCATGTTCTAAACAAGGAGAGAAAGAGGAAAGAGCTCCCAATAGTCAGATCTAGTCATTTTGTTATTTTGTCGTTCCATAGACTCCTTCCATCTGCACGTCATTTTGTACACAACTCTATTGTGAAGCTCATATCTCAGTGTATATGTAACCATTTCTTGCGTTTAAACACTCATTGGAAAGATTATTTTGTGTAATTTTTGTATCTCAAATATATCCTTCAAAACTTATATATTATGTGAGATATCAATGAAAGAGTGAAGTCCAATTTTTTAGCATATATGTGTAAACAGGTAGTCTATTTTGGTTGGTTAAGTTTCCCAATCAAAACATATCCAAATCACTTGATTTTTGGCTTCTTGGAAAGCTCTTCTGTGTCCTAAATATCTCATTCAAAGGATTTATATTCTATGAGATATCTATTAGAGAGTGAAACCTAGTTTTTTCAATATACTTATGTGTGCAGGTGGTCTATTTTGGTCAGTTGACTTTCCCAACCAAAACTCATCCAAATTACTTGATTTTTAACTTCTTGGAAATCTATTTGTGTGTAATTTATTTGTACCAAATATCTTCCTCAAAGCGTATATATTCAGGGAGTTATGAGTTCGAGAGTGAAGTTCAATTCTTTAGCATACTTGTGTGGACAGGTAGTTCATCTTTGTCAGTTTCGTTCCCTAATCAAAACCTATCCAAATTAAGTTATTTATAGCTTGTTAGAAATTTTTCTTTGTCTAATTTAATTGGATAAAGGCACAAGTCCATTTGATTTTTGTATTGAGATCAGCAAGCTATTTAAGGTGCAATTGTTTGTCCAAGTGCTCGACATACAAGGGTTCACTACACATTTTCGTTGCGCATAGGAGAACTCATTCTCCACAATTGATATCAGAGCAAACTTGGCATTGAAGCTTCATCAACAGAGCTGGAGTTAAAGAAAAGAAAAAGAGGAGCTACAAAACAAGGTGGAGCTTCACAAACACAAGAGCAAAGGACAATATAACTATTCAAGGTAACTCTCAAAGTCTTTGCTAGTCTTCAATGGCTGACTTGGGTCAACAAGTAGAGAAATTGGATAAGGATAACTATCCCGTGTGGAAGTTTAGAATGACCAAATACCTAATGGGAAAACGCTTATGGGGTATTGTGAGCAATGGTGATGCTCAACCTCAAATTAATCAAGCTATGGCCATCGAAATCCAAAGGAGGCAAGCAAAAGAATGGGAAGAGAGGAATAGGAGAGTCATGTTCCTCATTTCACAAGTCATTACTAATGCTACGGTAGGGCATATTCAACATCTAGAGAAAGCTAAGGATGCTTGGGAAGCTCTTGAAAGGATGTATTCAACAAATACCAAAGCTAAGAAACTTCAACTCAAAAATGAGTTGAACACAATCAAGAAAAGTTCGAGTCAATCCATACTTGAATATACTGTGAAGATTAAGGAGCTAAGTGATGCTTTAGCTTCTATTGGCACAACGGTTGAAGACGAAGATCTTGTGTGTTATACTCTCAATGGATTGAGAGAATATGAAAGATGGAAGCCTTTTATAACTTCCATTAACTTGAAAGATGCATATCCAGGTTTTGAACAACTAATCCCTCATCTTGTCATAGAAGAGATTAGCTTTGGTGGTCCCAAAGAAAAGGACAAACACAACCAAATGTTATATGCAGGTTGAGGTAAAGGAAGGAACTCAAGAGGAGCCTCAAGAGGAAAAGGAAGAGGTCACAACAATTCCAACTACAATCAAAACAATTCGGAAGACAACAAGGATGCATCAAATGCCAACACACAAGGAAGAGGTCGAGGTAGAAGTAGAGGAAGAGGTCGAGGCTCCAAATCTCATAAAGGTATAACATGTTATCATTGTGGTAAAGTAGGACACTATGCTAGTGATTGTTGGTTGAAGAATGGAAGACCAAATGGAGGCAATCAAAGGAACCAAAGAAACTATGCAAGCACCTCAAGTGAAGGAAGCAAGGACACACTACTTGCAATGAGACATGAGTATAGAAGCTCTTGTGAAGATGACAAAAAATGGTACATTGATTCAGGTTGTAGTAACCATATGTCATGCCAAGGAAGTTTGTTCACTAATCTACAGGTACCAAGTGGAAAAGGATGTGTTCAAACAAGTGATGATACTCAACACATGATTGAACATATTGGAGATATAAGGCTTGGAAATACAAGTAGAGCAAAGGTACTATCTAATGTTCTTCATGTTCCTACAATTTCAAAGAACTTGATTTCACAAATGGTAGAGAAGGTTTATCATGTCATATTCAATGAGAATGGGTGATTCATAAAGAAACTTGTTGATATATTTAGGTAGTGATGTGTGTGAACACACTAGGACCGCCGGGGCACTTTTTTCCCTCTTTAGGAGGTTTTTTTCCCCCGGCTTGTATATACGCCTATTGCCCTAATGGGCTACTTATCTTTGTACATTCTCTGGTAATACATTCACTATTGTGTGTTTGTGCTCCAAGCTTCTTCTTCTTCCTTGTGTTGTTCGCGTGCTTCCGTAGACCTCTATCTCCAACAATTGGTATCAGAGCGGGTCGTCGTTTCATCTAGGGCGCCGTCGACACTCCTCCGTTTGCAGTCTCAGAATCGTACGAATTTTGGTGAGCATACACAGGGTGTTTCCGAGATCAAAACTGCTTCGCTCTGTCGTGCCAAAATCGCGATCTGAGCTCGTTTCGGCCTCCGAACGCACTATCACAACGCTTGTGTAGGCTATTTTGCCTTTTTGTGCCAAAGGTATATACCTGTTTCAGTTCACCAGTATAAGCGTCTCGAAGTCTGCTACAGGTTTAGCTGAACTCGTCTGGGCAGTTCCGTTCAACTTTTTGAGATACAGTCAATTTTTTGCATCAAGGTATTTTAGTCACCGGCCATGGCTGAAAGCAGTGTATGTTGGCTGTTGAGGATAAGTTGGATGGTACCAACTACCCATTATGGGCTTATGTGATGCGACATGTATTGGTTGCAAAAGGATTGTGGAACATTGTGCAGGGTGTTGAAAGACGTCCTGTTACACCTGCAACTACAAGTACTGCAAATATAGGTGCTGGAGGTGTTGGAGTTGATGAAGATGGTGTCGAAGATGATATTGTGCAGATTCCTATTCGTGCTGCTGTTTCTGCTACACCTATTGCAGAGCAAATTTGTTGGGATGGCAGAGATGCCTAGGCACATGCATTGATAGCTTTGTCTGTCAAATGTGCCATTATTCCTCACATTCGCTCTTGCAGAACAACTAAGGATGCTTGGGATACACTTACCACATTGTACCAAGCTAGGAATGAGGCTCGTGTTGCTTACCTCCAAAAACAGTTGGAGAGTGAGCACATGAATGAAGGTGATTCTATGGACAATTTCCTAACGAAGATCAAAGATTTGAAGGAACAATTGATTTCTCTTGATGAGGTTATACCAGATGGCTCACTTGTGCAGACCGTTCTGAATGGTCTTCCTGACTCATATCAGAGTTTTGCTTCTACTCTTTGGTTGATGATGAAAGGCAATCCGAATGCCTTATCATTTGAGGATTTAGTCTATGTTTTTTTGCAGGAAGATCAGTCCAGGCAAAATAGGTCCATTATGCGAGTTGCAGATTGTTGGGGGTTTTCTTGGACATGAAGGAGTTTGAGGGTTTGTAGGAGAAAAAGAAGAAGAACAAGAGACGAAATAACTCAGACAAGCTTCTGCAGAAACACCTTTGAACCTTTGAACCTTGAGTTTTTTATTACAATAGAAGGATTATACTATTTCATTCAATCCAAGTTAATACTCGGGGTACAATTACAGTGAATGCTCAATCATAAAAGATTAATTATCTCAGAATCTCCTAGCAGCCGGCCTCTTCTGCACCAGTCCTTCACTTGCTTCCAGCTTCTCCTTATGCACACCTTGCACTAAACCTCCACAAGCTGAGGGACTAATCTCATTCGGCTTGATCGTGGAGAGAGACTTCTTTGGGATTGGTCCCCTGCTTCGCACTCTCTACAACTCCCTTAGCCTCACTTCTTGCACTCTTCACCTTCTGCAGTCGACACCCCAGTGACTCTTCACTTCTCCTTTTCTTCTTTCTTCCAGTGTCCAAGAATAGCCTTTTGTCTCTCTTTTGTTGAGTCCGCTGGTTCGCGCACTCTAACTGTAATACAATCTTGGTGCCCTTTCAATGTCCCAAGATTGTCTTTTGAACTGGTCCTCAACGACTTGCTACTTTGTCCTGTAGTGACTTTCGAACAAGAGTGACTTTTAAAATAAAATTTTGATTGGGCGGCCCTATTTCCACCTTTGCGTACGCGGCCTTCCATACCTTCACCTTTCCTTTTAATTCTTTACTTTTGCACCTTAAGATTTTAAATTCATCCTTTGAACCTTAAGAGAAAAAATACTTTGCACCTTTAGTTTCAACCGGTTAGGGCTCTACAGATGCCCACCACCTAAAGATCTCTCCGTCCCGGAGAGACAACAGCAATACAAAACTGAAAAATTGCAAAGACACAAACATGGAAACAACAAAACTGAGGCAAGAAAAGAGGTAAAGGGTGTGTATATTATTTAGTTAAGAAAAAGTATAAGGCACCCTACAAGAATTATTGAGAAATCAAAGGGAGGAGAAAATTATTGACAAAGCGATAATGGAATCTAAGAGCAATTATTATGAAAGGGATGATCAAGTTATTGAGATTGTGGATGGCAAATTATTGTGCAGGGTGATTGAGATTCTCAGCCGAGGTTGATGGAGAGGGGGGCAAAGGAGCAGAAGCTTGTTCAATCATATGCTGTAGCGAACTAAGGCATTGCCTAAGGGGAAGGGGGAATAACCGGCGGAGGAGGAGGAAGGGTTGTAGTGGAAGATGGATTGGGAAGGGAAGGATTGGGGGAGGGAAGTGGTTGACTGACAGGGATATTAATGATAGGGGGTGAGGTGGAATCCGGGGAAAGTGGGGGCATACAGGTGGGGTTTTGAGGGTTGAGCTGTGTTTGAATGAGTGGCTTGAAAGCTGAAGAGAGGGGAGGTCTAGGTATAAGGGGAGGGGTAGGCATGGATGGAGAAGTGGTAGATGCAGGAGGAATAGGGGAAGAAGATTGGGGAGGGAAGGAGGGGACATCAGGGGGTGCGGATGCGGGTGTCGATGCGGAAGCTGAGTCAATTGAGATTAGAGGGGGGGAGGGAGATTGAGCAATGGACAGTAGCCCAGGGTTGGTAGGGAGATAAGCAACATTGTGGGCAGATTGTGCGGGAATGTGATAGAGCCAAGCTAAGAAGGGTGCAGAATAGATGGAAAATGCATGAGAGCCTCTAGAGATAGCCTCGCGGAGTCGACGGGAGCGCAAAGTCAAGGAACTATAAATGAGGGTTGCGTAAGGGTAAGGACGGCTATGGAGAAAGCAGAAAAGCGGATCGGCAATACGAATATCTGACCAGGGAAGCGAAGAAGTGGGACTACGCAGTAAGAAGAAAAAGATGAACACATTGAGAATGGTGGTCGTGCGGAGGGAAAACCTAGCATTACTTTGAAAGTGAGTGGTACAAAAGTCAATAGTAGCCGAGGCGGACAATCCAGAGTATAGGAAAGGGGAAGCACTAAAATGTAAGAGGGAGGACCCAATACTGGTGGCAATGGCTGGGATGGAGATAGTGCCTGTTCTATAATGAGGGAAAAGGCGGATAGCTTCATAAACCTGTGTAAAATTGGATGGATTATTGAAGAAAACGTTGGCCAAGCCCCACAGGCCCGCCTGCTGAAGATCTTCAATGGAAAACATTTGACGAAGGGCAATGGTAGGTAGGGATAAATGCATACGGATTCGCAGGTTTAAGTCAGGTGGAAGAAACAGGCGCATATAATCCTCGGTTGGCGAAGATGGGTGTGAGGAATGAGACACAGATGGGGAAAGAGACGGGGGGTGAGGGATGGGAGGAGGGGAATAAAGGTCGGTGGAATCAGAGTGTATGGAATAAATAGGAAGGGCAAGAAGGGCTGGAGGAGGAGCCGAGTGCGATGCATCTGGCGGGGGGTGTTCTGCCGAGGGAGTAGGTTGATTTGGATGGCCGGAGGGAAGCGCAGATGTGGGAGAGGATTGATTGTGATGGTTGGGAGGAAATTCGGACGGTGGAGTATGTTGAGTGGAATGGTTTGTAGGCAGTGCGGCCGGCGTGGGTTCTGAAAGATCACCCGGAGCGGAGGGGTCGGCCATAGTTGTCGACGAAGAAGGGCGCGTGTAGTCGTTTGCAGGCGAATAGTGCGAATAGTGTTGTATTGAGGAGCGGGTGGTGGCTGCGGCGAGGTAGAGGGGGAGATGGCGGAGTGTGGGCGCAAGGCGAGGGGGAGGGTGGCGGGGGAGATGAGTGGGGGCTGAAGGGAAGGGTTGCGTGGTGAGAGTGGGGGGGCTGAGAGTGGGGTGGCTGCAGGGTAATTTAGCGGGGTGGCTGAGGGGAAGGGTGGGGGTGGGCGCTTCGGTGGCTGAGGGAGTGACGGAGGGGGCATTGGAGGGGGTGGGAGGGGGTTGAAAGGGGGGGGCGTTGTGGGATGCAGAGGGGGTGAAGGAGGGGGATGGAGGGGGTTCGAGGGGGGTGATGGAGGAGGTTGGAGGGGGGTGGGCGCTTAGGGGTGCCGAGGAGGGGGGTGAGGGGGGTGGGCGCTTAGGGGTGCCGAGGGGGTGACGGAGGGGGATGGAGGGGGTTGGTGGGGGGTCGAGGGGGTGATGGAGGAGGGTGGAGGGGGGTGAGGGGGATGGAGGGGGTTGGCGGGGGGTGATGGAGGAGGGTGGAGGAGGGTGGAGGGGGGTCGAGGGGGTGATGGAGGAGGGTGGAGGGGGGTGAGGGTTGGGCGCTGCGGGGTGCCGAGGGGGTGACGGAGGGGGATGGAGGGGGTGATGGAGGGATGATGGAGGGGGTTCGAGGGGGGTGATGGAGGAGGTTGGAGGGGGGTGGTGGGCGCTGCGGGGTGCCGAGGAGGGGGGTGAGGGGGATGGAGGGGGTGATGGAGGGATGATGGAGGAGGTTGATGGGGGGGTTTGGAGGGGGTGAGGGGGGTGGTCGCTGCGGGGTGCCGAGGGGGTGAGGGGGGTGGTCGCTGCGGGGTGCCGAGGGGGTGAGGGGGGTGGTCGCTGCGGGGTGCCGAGGGGGTGACGGAGGGGGATGGAGGGGGTTGGCGGGGGGTGATGGAGGAGGGTGGAGGGGGGTCGAGGGGGTGATGGAGGAGGGTGGAGGGGGGTCGAGGGGGTGATGGAGGAGGGTGGAGGGGGGTGAGGGGGGTGGGCACTGCGGGGTGCCGAGGGGGTGACGGAGGGGGTGATGGAGGGATGATGGAGGGGGTTCGAGGGGGTGATGGAGGAGGTTGGAGGGGGGTGGGCGCTGCGGGGTGCCGAGGAGGGGGGTGAGGGGGATGGAGGGGCTGATGGAGGGATGATGGAGGAGGTTGGAGGGGGGTCGAGGGGGGTGATGGAGGGGGTTATGGGGGTGAGGGGGGTGGGCGCTGCGGGGTGCCGAGGGGGTGACGGAGGGGGATGGAGGGGGTGATGGAGGGATGATGGAGGAGGGTGGTGGGGGGGGGTTGGAGGGGGTGAGGGGGGTGGTCGCTGCGGGGTGCCGAGGGGGTGACGGACGGGGATGGAGGGGGTTGGCGGGGGGTGATGGAGGAGGGTGGAGGGGGGTCGAGGGGGTGATGGAGGAGGGTGGAGGGGGGTGAGGGTTGGGCGCTGCGGGGTGCCGAGGGGGTGACGGAGGGGGATGGAGGGGGTGATGGAGGGATGATGGAGGGGGTTCGAGGGGGGTGATGGAGGAGGTTGGAGGGGGGTGGGCGCTGCGGGGTGCCGAGGAGGGGGGTGAGGGGGATGGAGGGGGTGATGGAGGGATGATGGAGGAGGTTGGTGGGGGGGTTTGGAGGGGGTGAGGGGGGTGGTCGCTGCGGGGGGCCGAGGGGGTGACGGAGGGGGATGGAGGGGTTGGCGGGGGGTGATGGAGGAGGATGGAGGGGGGTCGAGGGGGTGATGGAGGAGGGTGGAGGGGGGTGAGGGGGGTGGGCGCTGCGGGGTGCCAAGGGGGTGACGGAGGGGGATGGAGGGGGTGATGGAGGGATGATGAGGGGGTCGAGGGGGGTGATGGAGGAGGTTGGAGGGGGCTGGGCGCTGCGGGGTGCCGAGGAGGGGGGTGAGGGGGATGGAGGGGGTGATGGAGGGATGATGGAGGAGGTTGGAGGGGGGTCGAGGGGGGTGATGGAGGGGGTTATGGGGGTGAGGGGGGTGGGCGCTGCGGGGTGCCGAGGGGAGGATGGAGGGGGTGATGGAGGGGTATTGGAGGGGGTTGGAGGGGTTGATGGGGGGGGGCGTTGTGGGGTGCAGAGGGGGTACGGACGGGGATGGAGGGGGGTGATGGAGGAGGGTGGAGGGGGGTGAGGGGGGTGGTCGCTGCGGGGTGCCGAGGGGGTGACGGAGGGGGATGGAGGGGTTGGCGGGGGGTGATGGAGGAGGGTGGAGGGGGGTTGAGGGGGTGATGGAGGAGGGTGGAGGGGGGTGGGCGCTGCGGGGTCCCGAGGGGGTGACGGGGGGTGACGGAGGGGGATGGAGGGGGTGATGGAGGGATGATGGAGGGGGTCGAGGGGGGTGATGGAGGAGGTTGGAGGGGGTGGGCGCTGCGGGGTGCCGAGGAGGGGGGTGAAGGGGATGGAGGGGGTGATGGAGGGATGATGGAGGAGGTTGGAGGGGGGTCGAGGGGGGTGATGGAGGGGGTTATGGGGGTGAGGGGGGTGGGCGCTGCGGGGTGCCGAGGGGAGGATGGAGGGGGTGATGGAGGGGTATTGGAGGGGGTTGGAGGGGTTGTTGGGGGGGGGCGTTGTGGGGTGCAGAGGGGGTGACGGAGGGGGATGGAGGGGGTTCGAGGGATGATGGAGGAGGTTGGAGGGGGGTCGAGGGGGGTGATGGAGGGGGTTATGGGGGTGAGGGGGGTGGGCGCTGCGGGGTGCCGAGGGGAGGATGGAGGGGGTGATGGAGGGGTATTGGAGGGGGTTGGAGGGGTTGATGGGGGGGGGCGTTGTGGGGTGCAGAGGGGGTGACGGAGGGGGATGGAGGGGGTTCGAGGGGGGTGATGGAGGAGGGTGGAGGGGGGTGAGGGGGGTGGTCGCTGCGGGGTGCCGAGGGGGTGATGGAGGGGGATGGAGGGGTTGGCGGGGGGTGATGGAGGAGGGTGGAGGGGGGTCGAGGGGGTGATGGAGGAGGGTGGAGGGGGGTGAGGGGGGTGGGCGTTGCGGGGTGCCGAGGGGGTGACGGAGGGGGATGGAGGGGGTGATGGAGGGATGATGGAGGGGGTCGAGGGGGGTGATGGAGGAGGTTGGAGGGGGGTGGGCGCTGCGGGGTGCCGAGGAGGATGGAGGGGTATTGGAGGGGGTTGGAGGGGTTGATGGGGGGGGCGTTGTGGGGTGCAGAGGGGGTGACGGAGGGGGATGGAGGGGGTTCGAGGGATGATGGAGGAGGTTGGAGGGGGGTCGAGGGGGGTGATGGAGGGGGTTATGGGGGTGAGGGGGGTGGGCGCTGCGGGGTGCCGAGGGGAGGATGGAGGGGGTGATGGAGGGGTATTGGAGGGGGTTGGAGGGGTTGATGGGGGGGGGGGGGGGGCGTTGTGGGGTGCAGAGGGGGTGACGGAGGGGGATGGAGGGGGTTCGAGGGGGGTGATGGAGGAGGGTGGAGGGGGGTGAGGGGGGTGGTCGCTGCGGGGTGCCGAGGGGGTGACGGAGGGAGATGGAGGGGTTGGCGGGGGGTGATGGAGGAGGGTGGAGGGGGGTCGAGGGGGTGATGGAGGAGGGTGGAGGGGGGTGGGCGCTGCGGGGTGCCGAGGGGGTGACGGAGGGGGATGGAGGGTGTAGCTCAAGCGTAAGCACCACCTCCTTTACTTGTCAATCCGCGGAGACGTGAGGACCGGTATGAAGACCACGAGCAAGTGAAGGCACAAGTGCGTGAGTGAAAGCACACAAACATGCACACACATACACACACACGCGCACAAGGCAAGATCAAAGAGAGGAACAATGGAAGGATTTTGATTACAAAAAGAAATCTATTACAAAACTGAAATCTACAAGAAGCTAACCCAAAAATGAGCTCTCTAGCTCTTTTTATAGTTTTTTGACTAGTTTTGGCCCTGTCCAGACCTAGTGTCCGGCCTAGTTAAAAATTAGGTTCCAGGGCTTATTTGAGGGCTCAAATGGAGTCTAAAAATTATGAAATTTGGTACGATGGTACTTCTAATGCTCCTCAAGCTCGAGGACTCCTCGGCTTGCACAAAATGGAGCTACCAAAATAGAAAATGGTATTTACAATGATTTTAGTGATGGAAATCACTATTTTTGTAGGGGATTCTTATGAAAAGTTGACAGTTACTTCATGGAGCTCCCTACGTGCTCCTTCTTCTTGTGTGTTTCCACCTTTCTGATGTGCTTCCATGCTTGTGCTTGACTTTGAGTTCCAACACTCCCCCCCCTCTCGAGTCTGTCGTCCCTGACAGACCCTTGTTGTAGTGGTTGTTCCATGTAGTGCTTTGAGGGGTAGTAGCCATTCTGTATGAACGAGAGCCGTCTATCTTCCAAATTGATAGTGTTGGTTGTCCGGTTCTTCATGTGTCACTGCAAGCCTTTACAAGTCGTCATCCCTTGGTATGTGCTTCTTTCATGAATTGCAGCATGAATGCGTCGTTGTGAGCTCTCAAAAATCGCGAGTTGCTCAAAAGAGGTTGTCAAGATCGAGTTAGAGCAACTACTAGCTTCGAATTGCTTCCTAGGTATGGATGTTGTTCCCAACCGCTAGCTCTTCCAAAGATGATGTTGAGAGCAGTCATGCCAACCACTCATAACCCATAATGAATAATGGGTAAGTGTGTTCGTGCCTGGGTTGAAAAAAGTATGTGCCTTGTGCACGGCCTTGTAATGTAGCCCTACGCATGCTTACTTGGAAAATGCATTGGAAGAAGTATGGTGCAAAAATTGCAGTTCTTGAGCTAAGTGCTCAAGGGTATGCTGACGAAGAGGTTTCCTAAACTATCATGGTTATGCTGTTTCCAGAGTAAAGATACTTACCATGGAGAAGGTTGATGGATGCTTTGTCCCTTCGTGTTGTACTCTCGGCCTTTGGGATGGAACCTTGTTGATGAATGTCCATGTTGATTGTCCACTGATGAGATCTTTTGAGTGGTGGATCCCCTCTCCTCTTTTCAAAGCAACATTTGCCACTAACAATGTGCATTTCTGAGCTTGGGCTCATGCGCGTTCACTTCCCTATATTGACACTCAGAGGAATATTGGACACGTACCGGTTTCTAAGAGATTACCATGCTGAATGACATAGACCATTCACCAGTGCTACTGTTCCATACTGGTTCAGGAAATATTGAGAATTGAATTGCTTTATATTCTTTGGCAAGCAACATCGGGTAACTACACCAAGCTGAGTTTCACATATTCTCTTTAGCTCACCATATGCAGGAATCTTCTCCTCCAGAACAACCTTGTGCAGATATCTCCTTGAATGCTCTAGTACATGAGGTAGTTAAGCATCCCTCAAGTTGCGGACCTTCAAGCTCTTCACTCCCACCATAGTAAGAGGAAACCATAGTTGTGGATGCCCTGCTCATGCTAAGTTCTTGACATTTATGAGATAAGGCAGCAATTAAATCATCTGCAAGCCAAGACACACTTCTATCCAAACTGATAAATTCCCAGTAATCGATGGTTCAATCTTCAACTAAGCATGACTCATTCATGTTCCATGAGCGAAACCTGGGAACAAGTTCTTCCTCGTTTTTTTTTTTTTTTTTTTTTTTTTTTTTGGGAAGAATTATCACAAAACAAGAACACAAAAGTTAGTATTAGTAGAAAAAATTTGACATATGTCAATGTGCTCTTGTGCTTGGGATTCTCAAGTGTGTCTATGCACGACCGTGTAATGTGGCCCTATAATGATGCATACTTGGGAAATGCATGACCTGAATGGTGCATAAGACAGGGTTGTGCAAAGGACACATGGTTGTCGCTCGTCGAGGTTTTCAATGTTATTTGCAGATATTGATGCCATCTTTGTTGGAGGTATCCATTGTATCTCGAGAGGACAACTGATCATTCCTCCTTATCGGGATCCATTTGAGAACAGTCTGCAACTGGGTAGAGATCACCTTTGGCCACTTCGTGTTTGAATGATCTCCTGAGGGTTTGATCCATCGTGGCTGGTTCTTTATTTTGGTGGATGCTATCGGTACTTTTGTCTTCCAAACCCTTATCCTTGCAGAAGAGGTTCTTTGATCTGTATTGGAGCTCTGTGCTTGATTCAGTTCTTTACCTCGCCTTAGTGTCTTTGTTGTGCAGGTTGGTGCCTTAAAGTCCCTCCTTGGATTTTGTCTGAGCTTAGGCTTGACTGCTTGGGATCCTTTGATTGGAAGTGGTCTTTCTTGAGGATAAGTCGTGGTAGGCCTAGACCATAGATTTTGAAGTCTAGTGTGAGGGGACTGATTTTGTGCCAGGGCTTTCTTTGGTACCCATATCATAGTGCGATTGGGTTGGGCTCTAAGTAATTTCTTGGCCACCCAAATTTGCTTGACATTACCAAAAAAATGTGATTCCTGTTTCTTGATGTAAGGGTCTTTTGGGCCTTCTATGTGAGTTTTTTGACAAAACTCATCTTTACATGGGAAGTGCAACAAGGGTTGATCTTCTATACCTACATCAGACTCATGCAAGGGATCAATGGGCTGTGTGGTTTGAGATTGATCTAGAGATTCATCGAGACATTTGTCCTTATTACACATAGAATCCCTAGGTGTACAAATGGGTGATGGATTGTCATGATTCACCCTAGAGTCGACCTCCTTTTCCACATCAGTGATACACAACAGTGGTTGATCATCTCCTTCTTGACCATCTGAGTGCAGATCATCCCTACTTATGGCTTCATGAGGGGAATCCAAATTTACAGGAAGAGAGGGTCCTTCCACATCCCCCAAACACTTGGAGTCCTCCATATCTCCATTCTCTAAGGTTTCCTGTGATTTACTCAAAGAAGGATCAGATTCGAAAACATGAGTAGAAAGAAAAATTTTCTCATTAAAAGCACGCTCTGTGAAAAGATGATTTTGCCCCCAATCATCATAAGGTGGATAGTCATTAGGATTTTCCATAGACATATATGTAGAAGCACTGATAATAGGTGGAGAAGGCACCTCAATTTCTTGATGATTTTGTGTAATGAACCTTTGGGTGCCAATGATCAAGTCTTCATCTATGCAATCCATGACAAAGAATGTTTCCGAAAATTGCATATCACCCACCATAACTGGCAACACAACTTGACCCATGCATTCATAATGTTCATCATCCATGAGGATAGAAGAATGAGTTGTTGGTTGTATGTTCTCAAAAATAATGGTCAAGAAGTCAATATGAATCAAATTCCACTCACAATGAGGATTGATATATGCACTCAACCTTCTACATTCATATCCTATTCTTATATCCACCAACATATTGTGATATTCTCTTGTTGCAAATATGGATCCGACCCCCCTAGACATTTCCTCCTTTTCCTTGACTGCTTGCAATTTTTCTCTAGATGTTTCATCTTTATGTGATATTATCTCATGTATTTCATGTTTATCCCCCTCCTTTTTTTCAACCTTAGCCCCTTTTCTTCTATCTTTTGCTTTTTTCTTTCCCATGAAACAAATTTCTCCCCCTTTGTATTGCTCAAAAATCCTTGGGAGCCCCCCTGGTTTCCTAGTCCCACTTGAGGGTCAACTTCAAATTATCCTATCTCAAAATCAACGCATTATTCTTGAAAAAAACAGTTGAGATCGTGTAGGATTTGAAACGAGCTTTCCAACAAGCTATAGAGCTCAAAAAATGGACTTTGGATGAAAAAGTTATGCCAATTCAGGCTCCTGGGGGTCAGAACAGGCAAACAGGGCCTTTGGAGAGAATCGCGATTTTGTGAACTTTCTGAAAATCGCGATGTTGAGCACAAAATTGTGTTTTTGAAAATCGCGATGTTGAGCATAAAATCGTGATTTGAAAATCGCGATGTTGATCACAAAATCGTGTTTCAGAGAATCGCGTTTTTTGACATGAAAATCGCGATTTTGAGCACAGAATCGTGTTTTTGAAAATCGCGATTTTGAGCAGAAAAATCGTGAATTGAAAATCGCGATTTTGAGCAGAAATTCGTGTTTTCTCAAAATCGTGTTTTTGACTTGAAAATCGCGATTTTGTCCCAGAGAATCGTGATTTACAAAATCGTGTTTTTTCACAAAATCGTGTTTTTTTCAGAATCGTGTTTTTGATATGAAAATCGCGATGTTGAGCACAAAATCGTATTTTTGAAAATCGCGATTTTGACTCAGAGAATCGTGATTTACAAAATCGTGTTTTTTTCACAAAATCGTGTTTTTTTTTTCAGAATCGTGTTTTTGATATGAAAATCGCGATGTTGAGCACAAAATCGTGTTTTTAGAAAATCGCGATTTTGAGCAAAAAATTCGTGTTTTCACAGAATCGCCTTTTTTTCACAAAATCGTGTTTTTTGCTGAGAATCGTGATTGGTGAGAATCGCGATTTTGAGCAGAGAATCGTGTTTTTTGAAAATCGCGATTTTGAGCAGAGAATCGTGTTTTTCACAAAATCGTGTTTTTGCTGAAAATCGTGATTGGTGAGAATCGCGATTTTGAGCAGAGAATCGTGTTTTTTGAAAATCGCGATTTTGAGCAGAGAATCGTGTTTTTTGAGAAAAACATAGAATCGCGATTCTTTTCAACCAACTTTTAGGCGGGAAATTGAAAATCGTGATTTTTCAAAAAATTTTGAATTTTCACAGAATCGCGATTTTCATCACAGAATCGCGTTTTTTGGCGGGAAATTCAAATTTCTGAGCGCCGGCTATGGCGAGCTCCGTATGAGCAGAAAATCATGAAAAAAATACAGCGCTTGCTCTCCCTTGCACCTCCTAACTCCTTCCCACACAATAATGCATGAAAAATGGTATGAAGATGGTGAAAATGCACTAAAAAACAAGAAATTTCTATGAAGAAGAAGATGGAAGAAGGTGGAGATGATGATGATGATGAAGATGAAGAGGAAAAAAACAGAAAATGAACTGAAATGATAGTTTTTTTACCTTCCAACGTCGCAAATCTACGATCTTACCATCACAACGCTCGTCCTCGAAGCTCTCTCCCCGGCAACGGCGCCAAAATTTGGTGTAGCTCAAGCGTAAGCACCACCTCCTTTACTTGTCAATCCGCGGAGACGTGAGGACCGGTATGAAGACCACGAGCAAGTGAAGGCACAAGTGCGTGAGTGAAAGCACACAAACATGCACACACATACACACACACGCGCACAAGGCAAGATCAAAGAGAGGAACAATGGAAGGATTTTGATTACAAAAAGAAATCTATTACAAAACTGAAATCTACAAGAAGCTAACCCAAAAATGAGCTCTCTAGCTCTTTTTATAGTTTTTTGACTAGTTTTGGCCCTGTCCAGACCTAGTGTCCGGCCTAGTTAAAAATTAGGTTCCAGGGCTTATTTGAGGGCTCAAATGGAGTCTAAAAATTATGAAATTTGGTACGATGGTACTTCTAATGCTCCTCAAGCTCGAGGACTCCTCGGCTTGCACAAAATGGAGCTACCAAAATAGAAAATGGTATTTACAATGATTTTAGTGATGGAAATCACTATTTTTGTAGGGGATTCTTATGAAAAGTTGACAGTTACTTCATGGAGCTCCCTACGTGCTCCTTCTTCTTGTGTGTTTCCACCTTTCTGATGTGCTTCCATGCTTGTGCTTGACTTTGAGTTCCAACAGAGGGGGTGATGGAGGGATGATGGAGGGGGTCGAGGGGGGTGATGGAGGAGGTTGGAGGGGGGTGGGCGCTGTGGGGTGCCGAGGAGGGGGGTGAGGGGGATGGAGGGGGTGATGGAGGGATGATGGAGGAGGTTGGAGGGGGGTCGAGGGGGGTGATGGAGGGGGTTATGGGGGTGAGGGGGGTGGGCGCTTAGGGTGCCGAGGGGATGATGGAGGGGGTGATGGAGGGGTATTGGAAGGGGGAGGTAGTCGAGGGGGTAGGAGGGCTTGGAAAGCTTTCTGGTGAGGGGGTAGGTTTCTTCTTCCTGTTTCCACAACGGATTCCTGTACCAAGGCTGAGCCGGGGATCATGCTCATCGATCGATCAGAGAGCACTTTCGCAGACAGCTTAACTCTTCCAGCAATGATGAGGATGCAAGATTGCAGATACGCGGGGAGCGATGATGAATGAGAAGTCACATTATATAGCAAGGGGAAACGAAGAAGGACCTCTCAGAAGTGAATGGATCAGCATAAAAGAGTTTCCAAAAGAGTGGAGAAGCAAACTTTAATTAACATCCGCTCAAGAAGTGAACAAAGATAGGGGTATGATTGAAAGTAGTTTGCAGATTTAAAGGCCATCCAAAAAAAATGGCGCTCAAAAATAATTTATGTAATTAATGAAATTAAAGAACAAGGAAAAATGCGCCAAAAAGAGAAAATTCGTGAGCATTTTTGCTTATTAAATGTACCTGGAAACAAAATAATTGAAAAATGCAATGTTTATGTCTTTTGGTGGTACCCCTTGAGTCTGGAGATGTTTACCAAGGGTAGAGTGTCGCCAGCCAGTGTTTCCAATTGCACAGCACCCCACTACAGCATCTTCGTAATGCGAAAAGGCCCTTCCCATTGAGGGATCCATTTCCCTTGGGTTTGATTATAAATTTGTGGCCTGTGTAATAGAGCTAAATCACCTGGCTTCAAGTTGTGGTGCCATAAATTTCTGTCATGATCCTCCTTTCTTTTTATCTGAGTCTCTATCAATTGTTTGGTTGCAAGTAGACGAATCTCCTCCACTTTATGTAGTGCTCCTAACCTCTGAGAGATATCACAATCCTTCTTTCCCTGCATGAATGCTATCTTAGGTGATCCGTGTAAAAATTCAAAGGGCTCGATAGGTAATATACCATAGACCAATTGGAATGGGGAATATCTAGTGGCCTCTTTGTAGGCTAACCTGTATGCCCAAAGTGTACCTAGGTACTCAATGCCCCATGAAGTGGGTTGCAACATACACTCCTTTCTTAACATTGCAATTAGAACCTTATTTGTAGACTTAGCCTGTCCATTTGCTCATGGATAGTAAGCACAAGAGGTCCTATGAAGAATTCTATACCTGTTGAAGATTTCTTGCAGGACTTTATTGACAAAATGGGTACCTTGATCAGTACAAATTTCAAGTGGACAACCAAACCTGCAAATGATGTTACTATAAATGAAATCAGCAACAGTTTGGGCAGTGCAATCTGTGGAGGCAATAGCTTCAGCCCACTTTGTTGCATAATCTGTAGCTATCAGGAGATATTTTTCTCTTTTTGGAAAAGCGGGAGGGTAGATGGGCCCTACAAAATCTAGCCCCCACTTCTCAAATGGTTGCCAGGAGGTGGAAATAACCAAGGGGTTATTTCTCTGCTTTGTTGGCTTAGGTCCACACCTTTGGCAAATATCACATGCCTTACCCCATTCATCTGCATCCCTGAAAAGTGTAGGCCACCATAGACCCGCATCCAGTATCCTCTGACTCATAATATGTCCTGGGAGGTGCCCACCACCTGTTCCTTCATGTGCAGAGTGAAGGACTTCCCTCACTTCTTCTTCTTCCAAACACTTCCTGAACCGATCATCTTTGCCTTGTCTGTACAATTTATCTTGGATGAAGGTATATGGTCTACTCTTGACTAGCAGGCTCTTCTTTTGTACAGCACTAGCCTTTTCTGGATACAATCCAGTTTTAATGAAATTTTTAATGTCGTAATACCAACCTTGAGCTTTTACAGCAAACAGATGTGCATCTGGAAAGTCATCATTGATTCCACTAGATTGATTCATCATATTTATTCTGGATAGGTGATCCGCCATAACATTGTCTTTCCCTGGTTTATGGACTACAGAAAAATCAAATTCTTGGAACAACAATAACCACCTCCATATTCTACCGGTGGCCTGGGGTTTGTTGAGTAGGTATTTTAGTGGTTGGTGATCTGATATAATAATAAATTTTACCCCAGTAAGTAATGACGGAATTTTTGGACAGCAAAGACCATTGCTAGGGCTTCCCTTTCAGTAGTACTGTAATTCCTCTCAGCCTTGGTCAAGATTCTACTTGCATATTGAATTGGCCTGTCCACTTTAAATTCTTCACTGGGTTGGGTCAAAACTGCCCCTACTGCATATGCACTGGCATCGACATGTATATGAAAGATTTTTGACCACTCAGGTGTGACCAAGATAGGAGCACACACCAACCTTGACCGTAATGTCTGATATGCCTTTTCCTCCTCTTCTTCCCATTTGAAAGGTACTTCCTTACCTGTAAGTCTAGTCAGAGGTCTAGCTATCTCTGCATACATTTTTATAAACCTTCTATGATAACCGGTATGCCCCAAGAAACTCTGGATCTCTTTAGGAGATTTAGGTTTAGGTAACTTTAATACAGAAAGAATTTTGTCAGGATCTGGGGCCATACCTTTAGCCGATACCACATGTCCTAAAAGGGTTCCTTCTGTCACAAGGAAATGACATTTATTTGGATTGAGCTTTAACTTAGTTTCTCTGCATCTTTGGAAAATATTCTGCAGCTGCCTCAAGTGCTGGTCCAAACAATCTAGATGAGTTTCCTTGTGAGATCCTGAAAATGAAGAGAAGTCATCCATGAAGATTCTAAGTGATTCCAGCAATAGGGGGCCAAAAATGAGATTGACCGTTCTGTTAAAGGTGGCTGGAGCATTTTTGAGCCCAAATGGCATTTTTACATACACATATGTTCCCCAAGGTGTGATAAAAGCGGTCTTTTCACGATCCTCTGGATGTATTGATATTTGATTATAGCCACTGAATCCATCCATAAAACTATATAATGCATGCCCAGCCACTTCTTCAATGACCTGTTCTGCAAAAGGCATAGGGAACCCATATGGAATGGTCACCTTGTTGAGAGCTCTAAAGTCAACACAAATTCTGATTTTATTATTATTCTTCTTTGGTACTATAACCATAGGTGAGAGCCACTCTGAGTGTTCCACAGGAATGATGATTCCTGCATCCTCCATCTTTTGGATTTCCACATAGACGGCTTCGGCATACTTTGGATTAAGTCTATAACTCCTTCCTCTGATGGGTCTGGCTCCATCAACCAGAGGGATTCTGTGCTCTCCATAAGATGCAGGCACTCCTTCTAAGTCTTTATAATGCCAGGCAAAAACATCTGCATACTCGGTCAAGAATGATTTTACCTTTTCCAGGAGCTCTGGGTGGCTCCACAACCAAGTGGCCACCAGAACTGGTTGATTATTGTTTTGAGTGTCTAAGTGTATTTCTTGGACCGGATTTCTTGTTACCATATTATCTCCGTGTGCATCTGCTTCCTTGTCTTCTTCTACTAGCATTTCGTGCATTGCTTCATAAGCAGGTGTATTTTGGACTTCGATGTATTCCTCCTTGTCCTGCATCCATCCTGCAGGGATTTCTTGAATTGGGAAAGAACATTCAACCTCAGAATTTTTTACCTTGTTTTTAGCTTTAGAAACTTCGTTATCTGTGGTTGACACATCCTCCTCCAATTTGTATTTGAGGGGTATCTTCCTGCCCCTTCTGTGGTTAGTGATGGGCTCTCCCAATCCATCAACCTGGACCTTTTCCTTGTCTTCATCATAGCCTTCAGTCGTGCCAGGATTATCAAGAAAAATTCCAAAACAAGAAGAAGAGTTGCCTGCATGGAGCCAACTTAAAATATCCTCTTCTTCCTCAAAATCTATTTGGGGTTGATCCTCCGCTTCTGTTTCCATGCAAATGCTCACTGTTTGCATCATACTAGTGTTTCCTTGATTGTCTGGGCCTTCTTCTAAATGAATTTGTGTCAACTCCTGCCCTTTCTTTTGTACCCACATAGTGTCCTTACCCCAATCATGAATGACACTGGCATGCCTCAGCCAAGGTCTTCCAATTAAGAGAGGAAATCCTCCTTCAACCTGGGGCAATCTTAAAACCACAAAATCTAGAATGAATATATTACCTTGTACTTCAAGTGGAACTTTTGGGATTACCCCCAAGGGCCTTACTTTGCTCTGATCTGCCAACGTAACCGTGAAATTTGCCGGTCTTGAAGGGTGGAGTCCAATCTTTTTCATGGTATGTTCAGGCATCAAGTTGATGCCAGAACCACCATCTACAATAACACCTTGAAACTCATGACCTTTGATCGTTATTGTAAGCCGAGGACTTTTATAATCCGTAAGGGGTGCTTCCCCCATAATTATCCCTTTATGTAAAATAGCAGTCTTGGCCACTAAGCTTGTAGTGGAAGCTTCATCAATTATCTGCAATAATTCTGACCTGAATTTCCCATCCATCTTTATTAATTCAAAAATACTAACCTCCTTCTTTATTGATTTGAGTAGTTTTGAAGCCTCTGACTCTTTAAGAGAGTGAGCTTCATTTGCTTTGCCAAACTCTTCTTGAGCCCTGCCGAAGGCATTCCCAATGGCATCACTGGTGCCTATGCGACATTCCTTTTGGTTTGTGTCTGCACTTGTGGTGGCTTTGTCTTCAATTGCAACTCTGTCCTTGTCCAATCCCTTAATTATCGATTCTTGATTTTCTACCACTTTTGCCGTTCCCTTGCTTCTTGTCTGTACTGCAAAAGATTCGAGTTCTTCTAATTGTACCACTCTAGTAGATGGTGAGGGTTCATTCACCTGAGGTAATGTTTCCTCCTTGAATACAGAGATCATTTGGAGATGGGGTCCGGAAGTAGAGGCTTGATTCTTAGGACAACAGTTTGTATAGTGATCCCTGGCCTCTGTACAGTTCCTGCAAGGAGGTGCATTTTCTGGGAGGGTGCACCTAGATTGGTAGTGCCCACATTCTCCACATCTGAAGCAAATAATTGGCCTTCTAGGCCCATTTGCAAAGTTAGTTCTCGGTCTAGGATTATAGTTATTACCTTGGTTTGCTGCTGCTGCCATTACATTTGCTGGTGGCAAGAGCCCTCCTTGTGTCCAGTATGTCGTTGTCGGCATTCCCCTTACTTGGCATTCATGGGCCTCATGCCCAATCTTCCTCCATAATTGACAAGTCACATTTAGCATAGGACATTCACTTACTATGTGCCCTTGCTTGCTGCACATGGAGCACCAAAGTCCGTTTTTAATGCCGCCTCCTTTGAGTTCTTGCAATTCCTGTCTCAGCTGAGCTAGTTCTTCTGCTTGGGCTTCCTCTTCCTTTTGGAGCTTGAGGGCTTCAATTTCTTTTCTCAGCTGAGCTACAGCAGTCTCCTCCTCTGTGTAAGGCTTATTCCTTTTCAAGCCTTCCAGCTCCCTTCTTAACTGGATCACTGGGTCCTCCAGTTCTGTACCATAGGTTGGTTGAGAAGAGGTTGCACCATATTGGTACCTTATCTGTTCCAAGCGTGTGGCCGTATTGATGAACTCCTCAACAGAGGCAGTAGGTAGCACTAACTCTTTTATTTTGCATTGGGTGACCACAGGTAGAGGTTTGGCTAACCACTTCTTGACAAAGAAGTCGTGTGGTGGATCCGGTAGTTTAGCCATTAGTGCTTTGGCCCTGGTCACGAACTCTGGGAATTTTTCTCCTGGACCAAATTTCAAGTTTTCCAACTCTTCTATAATGATCTCAGCCGTGTTGCCATGCTGAAACTGATTTTTGAAAGCCTCTTTCATCAAATCCCAAGAGGTAAAGTGATTTTCAGCAAACTGGCTAAACCACTTGTCTGCCAGACCTTCCAATGTGGCGGGGAAGAGTATCAAGAAAGCATCTTCCCTACCCATTAGACCTCTAGTCTTGCATAATGCAAGAAATCTTCGAATGTGCTCATCTGGGTCCTCATGGGCTAAACCTCTGAAAGAGGGAAATTTTATGTTTAATCGGGAGAGTAAAGTTTCTAGGTCCACCTGTCCTGCCATGCTTCCTACCGATGAAGTCGATGAAAGTGGACTTGATGATCTTCTGTTCGCCTTTCTTCTTGTCTGCTTGCACTTGACCCTCAAGGTTTGTGACCGGGTCGCGGTCATGAGCTGTTCATAGTTCACCTGAAATGAGACACTTGATATACGTACTTACCTCAACTGGAGTCTTACTGTTGGCACTGGAATAGATCTTCTCCTAGGCTCAAATCTCCTTGTATGTCCCACCGGGCGTGCCAAATTTGTTGGGGGTTTTCTTGGACATGAAGGAGTTTGAGGGTTTGTAGGAGAAAAAGAAGAAGAACAAGAGACGAAATAACTCAGACAAGCTTCTGCAGAAACACCTTTGAACCTTTGAACCTTGAGTTTTTGATTACAATAGAAGGATTATACTATTTCATTCAATCCAAGTTAATACTCGGGGTACAATTACAGTGAATGCTCAATCATAAAAGATTAATTATCTCAGAATCTCCCAGCAGCCGGCCTCTTCTGCACCAGTCCTTCACTTGCTTCCAGCTTCTCCTTGTGCACACCTTGCACTAAACCTCCACAAGCTGAGGGACTAATCTCATTCGGCCTGATCGCGGAGAGAGACTTCTTTGGGATTGGTCCCCTGCTTCGCACTCTCTACACCTCCCTTAGCCTCACTTCTTGCACTCTTCACCTTCTGCAGTCGACACCCCAGTGACTCTTCACTTCTCCTTTTCTTCTTTCTTCCAGTGTCCAAGAATAGCCTTTTGTCTCTCTTTTGTTGAGTCCGCCGATTCGCGCACTCTAACTGTAATACAATCTTGGTGCCCTTTCAATGTCCCAAGATTGTCTTTTGAACTGGTCCTCAACGACTTGCTACTTTGTCCTGTAGTGACTTTAGAACAAGAGTGACTTTTAAAATAAAATTTTGATTGGGCGGCCCTATTTCCACCTTTGCGTACGCAGCCTTCCATACCTTCACCTTTCCTTTTAATTCTTTACTTTTGCACCTTAAGATTTTAAATTCATCCTTTGAACCTTAAGAGAAAAAATACTTTGCACCTTTAGTTTCAACCGGTTAGGGCTCTACACAGATCAAGCTTTCCTGGCTAGTCAGAAGGGCAAAGGAAAATGGGGCTCTTCAACTAGTAAGCAGTAATCTGCTAATTCTGCATATTCGAAGAAAGAAGATAAAGATGAGAAGAAATCAGAAAAGCAGACATTGTTTTGTAAGTACTGTAAAGGGAATGATCATATTATAAAGAACTGTCCAAAACTGGCTGCTAAAGAGGCAAAGAAGAAAGAGGCTGGAATGGTTGTTGCAAAGGCCTCTACAAAAAAAACAGAGTCTGCAAATCTTGTGCAGGAAGAAGAATGGGCGTTTACTACTGTCTGCAGTTTTGACCCATCTTCTCATGAGCAGTGCATGTCTGCAGTAGACTCAGATGTTTGGTATTTTGACAATGGGGCGACCAAACATATTACCTCGCAACGTAGTTTCTTCTCTTCACTCGAGCCTGCCCCTACAGGGAATACTGTCACATGCGCCAATAACTCCTCTTATCCTGTTATGGGAGTTGGTAAGATCATTCTGACTACTGCTGATGGTAGTTCTTTCACCTTGTCAGATGCTTTATTTGTGCTAGGGATTAAGAAGAATCTGTTATCAGTTTCTGCATTAGCCAAGATTGGCTTGGTTGTGAAACTTGTTGATGACAGATGTACAGTTCATGATCTGTCAAATGGCGATATTATTATTGCTTCTGGCATTTTATGTCATGGGCTGTATAAGCTCATAGACTATGAAAGATCTATGAATGATTCGGCATGTGCAGTTCCTGATTCTCAGGCTATGTCAGATGCAAAGCTTTGGCATGCATGCGTTGTTCATCTGAATTTTGCTAGTTGCTACGCTTGTAGAAATCTGATATGGTGTCTTCTTTGCCCAAGCTTGAGGCACCTGGAAAACATGTATGTGAAGGCTGTATTTTGGGCAAAATACAGCGTTCCTCCTTTCCAAAAGATGGTTCAGTTCGGGCTACACAGAAATTGCAGCTTGTACATAGTGATGTCTGTGGTCCTATGCAGACACCCTCTTTTGGGAATTACCTTTACTTCGTAACTTTCATTGATGATTTTTCCAAGCATGCATGGGTATATCCACTCAAAGCAAAGTCCGAAGTGTTCATGTGCTTTAAATAGTTTTTGGTTTTGGCTGAAAATCTGTCAGCATGTAAAATGGGCACCCTTCGTTCTGATCGAGGGGGGGAATATATGTCTTCTGATTTTAATGCATTTCTGGTTGAACGTGGGATAAAACACCAGTGTACAGTACCGTATACACCTCAACAGAATGGAGTTGCTGAACGAAAGAACATGTCACTCATGGAGATGGCGAGGTGCATGGTCAAGAGTCAGGCTTTACCACATAGTTTCTGGCTTGAGGCTGTCATGTGTGCAGCATATGTACTGAACAGGTGTCCCACTAAAGCGCTGCAGTCTATCACTCCATATGAGGCCCAAGACATTTGTTGCTCATCTGTGTGTTTTTGGTTGTTTGGCATACACACTAGTGCGTGAACAACATCACAGAAAATTGGATG
The DNA here is from genome assembly GCA_020310875.1 of Ceratopteris richardii. NCBI lineage: Eukaryota > Viridiplantae > Streptophyta > Polypodiopsida > Polypodiales > Pteridaceae > Ceratopteris > Ceratopteris richardii. The sequence goes on from CM035429.1 coordinate 62,858,365, forward strand.
ATAAGGCAGTAAAATGTATTTTCGTTGGGTACAGTTCTGAAAGTAAAGGCTATCGTCTGTATCATCCACAGACTAAGCGCATTCCGGTTAGTCGTGATGTTGTCTTTGTGGAAGATGCTATTCAGCCATTGCTTTCATGTACTAAGGAGACATCTGTTAACTCCAAAGACATGTATGATACTTTGATGCCTCTTTTTACAGGTGGACAGTCTAGTGCTGGTCCTAATGAGGCAACTTCTCAACCTTTGCAGGTTTCATATGATGATGCATATCATTCCATTTCTGATGCAGATTTACATGATGCACTTGTTGATGAAAGAGTTGATATTGAGCAGGCAAAAACTATGCCAAAATGGCTGGTGCAGACTTTGCGTGACAACAAATTAGATGCACCTTTGTCATATCGTACTCGTTCAGGCTCTCATAGTGCCTCCTTTGCATCAGATTGCTATGCTATGGCTGCGTCTAGTCTCTGTGATGAGAATGAGCCTGTTTCTTTTGATGAAGCACAAAATTCAGAAAATTGGATGGCTGCTATGCAATCTGAATATGATGCTATAATGAAGAATGGTACATGGTCTTTATGTGACTTGCCTTCTAGCAAGAAGGCCATTGGCACTAAGTGGGTATACAAACTGAAGCGTAAACCTCATGGTACAGTTGACAAATATAAGGGAAGGCTTGTTGCAAAGGGTTATGCGCAGGAAAGAGGCACTGATTTTGATGAGACCTTTGCACCTACATGCCGTATGACTACTGTTCGGAGCATTTGTGCACTTGCAGCCCATCATGGTTGGAATGCACATCAGTTGGACATTAAAACAACATTTCTGAATGGTGACTTGCATGAAGAAGTGTATTTTTTTCAGCCCCGTGGCTTTGTGCAGAAAGGGCATGAAAACCAGGTGTGCAAGTTAAAGAAGGCGTTCTATGGTTTAAAGCAAGCACCACGTGCTTGGTATGAGAAGATACATGCCTATCTGATTGCACATGGTTTTGAGAACAGTCCAACTGAAAGCACCTTATATGTTAAGCATGCTAATGATGTGCTTCTGATCATTGTTGTCTATGTTGATGGCATGCTGCTCACTGGTCCTATTGAGAAGCATATTGCTGATTTTAAGGCTGATTTTCATGCCTCATTTAAGATGTCTGATTTTGGGCATTTGCATCACTATTTGGGCATTCAGTTTATGCAAGTTGATGGTGGACTGGCTTTGTGTCAAACGAAATATATTAACACATTATTGCAGCATTTTTGCCTTGAAGACTATAAGCCTATTGCCACTCCTATGGAGACAGGTTTACGATTGAGTCTTCATGATGCTATAGATGCATTTGATGTTATTCTCTATCAACAGGCTGTTGGATGTTTGATTTACTTATGCATTACTCAGCCAGATATTCAGTTTGTTGTCTCACAGATGAGCAGGTTTATGCATTGCCTAGGAGTCACGCATTGGAAGGCAGTTAAGCGCATCTTTCGCTACTTGAGTGGTAGTCGGCTACTTGGGTTGTTTTATCCCAAGGGGGGGATCACTACCGCCAGATTTGCATGCTTTTTCTGACTCAGATTGGGTTGGTTGCTATGACACTCGTGTGTCCACTGGTGGTTTTTGCTTCATGCTTGGTAGCTCATGTATATCTTGGTTGAGCAAGAAGCAGCCTACTATGGCCACTTCCAGTTGTGAGGCTGAGTGTAGGGCAGCTTTCACAGCGACTGTCGAGTGTGTGTGGCTTAGACGCCTTATGGCTGATTTGGGTGTTGGTCAGTCTTCTGCCACCACCATCTTCACTGACAGTCAGAGCGCATTGGCAGTTGCGAGGAACCCTATGTTCCATGCTCGCACTAAGCACATTGAGGTGCATTATCACTATGTCAGGGAGAGGTTCTCTGCTGGGGAGATCAGCTTGGCATATGTGCCTACGTAGGAGAACATTGTAGACCTTTTCACGAAGGCTCTGCCTAGGGAGAAGTTTGAAGCTTTCCGCAAAGCTTTGGGCTTACTTCCTTTTGTGGAGTGATTTCCACATAGCTTGGGACTTCCTTATACATGAGTGCCAGCTCCTTGTTCACCGCATCACTCCCAGGGGGGATTTGTTGATATATTTAGGTAGTGATGTGTGTGAACACACTAGGACCGCCGGGGCACTTTTTTCCCTCTTTAGGAGGTTTTTTTCCCCTGGCTTATATATACGCCTATTGCCCTAATGGGCTACTTATCTTTGTACATTCTATGGTAATACAGTCACTATTGTGTGTTTGTGCTCCAAGCTTCTTCTTCTTCCTTGTGTTGTTCACGTACTTCCGCAGACCTCTATCTCCAACAAATCCAAAGGAAGGCTTCAAGGTCATTGCTCGAGGTAGAAGAGAAGGAAGGTTGTTCACTTTGGAAGTCCAACATCCACATAGAAAGTTCATGTATATTCAATGTGGGAACAAGAAGATTTCAGAGCTAGACTTATGGCACAAAAGAATAGGACACATCAACATTCCAAAGTTGAAGGACATGAGCAAACATGAAGTGTTAAGTGGTCTTCCAAAATTTAATAGCATTGGATTACATGAGTTATGTGAAGCTTGTCAACTAGGAAAGCAAACGAGGCAACCATTCAAGAGGAGCAATTATGTGGCCCTAAATGTGTTGGACTTGATACATACTAATGTATGGGGACCAACCCAAGAGGCATCAATGGTTGGTAATATATTTTTTGTCACCTTCATTGATGATCACTCAAGAAAGGTATGGTTGTTTTGCATGAAGCAAAAATCATAGGTGTTTTCTATATTCAAAAGATTCAAAGTTGAAGTTGAAAAAGAAACAGGAAGGTCTATCAAAACCTTAAGGTCCGATGGTGGAGGAGAATACTTCTCCAAAGAATTTTCAGATTTTCTACAAGAGAATGGGATCAAAAGGCAATCACTTATGGGTATACACCACAACAAAATGGAGTACCTGAGAGGATAAATAGGCAAATTGCTGAAATTGCAAGATGCATGTTCAACAAGATGAAGGTACCATTGTACTATTGGGTTGAAGCTACCACAACCATCATTTACTTGATGAATAGGTGCACAACATTGGGAATACATCACTTGAATCCAGAGGAGGTATATTTCGGTAAGAAACCTGATCTTACACACCTCAAAGTGTTTGGATGTGTTTGCTTTGTTCACATTCCACAAGAAGTTGGAACCAAGATGGAACCAAGGTCAAAAAAATGCATTTTCATCGGCTACTTGATGGAGCAAAAATGATACAAGTGTTACAACCCTAGAACAAAGGAATTAAGAGTCTCGCGAGATGTGGTCTTTGATGAACTAAGACCATGGTATGAAGATAAAGGAAAGGAAAAGATTCTTGAAGAAGATTGTGATGATTATGTAGGAACAAATCAAAGAGAAGTTCAACAATCAAGCACAAAGGTTTCAGGTCGAGAGGCATCTACATCAAATGAAGAATGTTCAACATGGAGGGGGAGTCATTCTCTGTCTCCAAATTCAGCTCATAGTGGAGTCGAAGAAGCAAGTGCTACTGCAAATAGTGAGATAGATGCAAGTGAAGAAGAATATGAAGAGGTAATCACTCCGATCATAAAGTTGAATAGGTTAAAGAAGCAACTTTCTAAAGGCAATGAAAGAATATCTTCAAGGACAAGGTATCCAACTCAAAGGTTGAGTTATGATAGTTTCATGATGACAGATTTTGCATACATGATGCAGGTTATCAAAGACAAAGAGTCTGAGACATATGAAGAAGCTTGCACACAAAAGGAATGGAAGCAAGCTATGAAAGAGGAGATCAAAGCTCTCAAAGATAATCACACATGGGAGCTAGTGCCAAAGAAAGAAGATATGAATATTGCTCCAAACAAATGGGTGTTTAAAGTAAAGAGGAATGTTGATGGTTCACTAGCTAGATATAAAGCTAGATTAGTTGCCAAAGGATTTAAACAAACACAAGGCATAGATTATGATGAAAATTTCAGCTCTAATGCAAAGATGGGAACTATCAGAACATTAATAGCAATTGGTGCTTCAAGGAGATGACCATTATATCAATCCAAATTCAGTTATTTATAGCTTGTTAGAAAGCTCTCTTTGTCTACTTTAGTTTGCTAAAGGCACAATTCCATTTGAGTTTTTTATTGAGAGCAACAAGCTATTTAAGATGCAGTTGTTTGTCCAAGTGTTGGACATACAAGGGCTCACTACACATTTTCATTGTGCATAGGAGAACTCATTCGACACAAAGTTCGAGGTCTTGGGTTCAACCCCCATGGGGAGCATGTGGAGAGCCTTTTGCCCAAGGAGCTCAAGAGCCTTCTAACTCAAGTTAAATCGATTTAACTTGATTCTAGTGAAACTTAACTCGAGTGGAAAGTACACCGACCACTAGTGGACTCTAGTGGAAGGTACTAAAGCATTGATCAAGATCACTCCAACCATTAGTAGAGTCTAGTGGAAGATATTAAAGGATTGGAGGGGATTGTAGATGCACTTGTGGATTCTATTTACATTTGTGGTCCTTGTTGATTTCAGTAGCTATATATACATGCATAATGTTGGGAGGAGAGTCATCTTTCTAGCATGTGCTGGTCCTAATCATTAGTCTTTTGCATTGGTATCAGAGCCATTTGAAGCATCCTCTTTCTTGCCTCCTAGTGGCTTCATCATTCCTTCTTCTTCCAATCCCATGCGTGGAGTTTTCTGGCCGGAGATGAGCAAAGATCGACATCATTGAGGAGGCAGAATCGAACAAAAGCCTATATGTATATGCAAAATCTTGGAGAGCTTTAAACAAAAAAAGAAGAGCTTGTCTATCATGTGATCGTGACCAAAACTTGAACCTAAAACCTTGTTAGGATGAGTGTTTCTTGTAACCACAAGTGCAACTTTGCTGTACATCCCACATTTGCTGCCAATTATTCTTAGTGTAAATTTAAGGTAGGTGTGTGGCTAAAGGAGGCTTGCACATATCCATGTGCTTGTCACTCACATTTGCTTGCCACAATTGCTCATGGTCTTCATATCCTCCTCACGTCTTCGTGGATTGACAAGTAAAGGAGGTGGTGCTCACACTTGAGCTACACTAAATTTTGGCACTGCTTCTAGGGATTCATGAACTAAACATATGCTAGTAGATAGCTAAACACAATTGAACAAAACTATACAACAAGTGAGAGATAAGGCTTAGCATGGTATATTCCGTGAAGAAGTTTAGACACTACCTACTAGCCAACAAGTTCAAGTTTTTCACTAGTTATCAAGCTTTATTATATTTGGTCAATAAACCTTGCAATGCAGGACACTTAGTAAGATGGTTCCTCTTACTAATGGAATATGACTTTGAAATGGTTGTTAGGAAAGGTAGGACCCACCTCACGGCAAATCACCTTTCTCACGTCACTTCAAGAGGGTCACAACAAGGAGTGTATGATGAATTATTGGGTGCTTATCTATTCAATTTAGAAGTTGTTAAGTCTCAAGATTGTGAAGGAGGAGGTCTTGAATTCAACCCCCATGGGGAGCATGGGGAGAGCCTTTTGCCCAACGAGCTCAAGAGCCTTCTAAGTGAGACTTAACTCGACTGGCAAGTACACCAACCACTAGTGGACTCTAGTGGAAGGTACTAAAGCATTGTCGAGATCACTCCAACCAATAGTAGACTCTAGTGGAAGATACTTAAGGGTAGGAGGAGATTGCACATGCACTTGTGGATTCTATTTACATTTGTGGTCCTCGTTGATTTGAGCAGCTATATATACATGCATAAGGTTGGGAGGAGAGTCATCTTTCTAGCATCTAGTGGTTGTAATCATTAGTCTTTTGCATTGGTATTAGAGCCATTTGAAACATCCTCTTTCTTGCCTCCTAGTGGCTTCATCATTCCTTTTTCTTCCAATCCCGTGTGTGGAGTTTTCTGGCCAAAGACAATCAAAGATTGACATCATTGAGGAGGTAGAATCGAACCAGAGCATGTATGTATACGTAAAATCTTGGAGAGCTTCAAAAAAGAAAAGAATAGCTTGTCTATCATGCAATCGCAACCAAAAATTGAATCTACAACCTTGTCAGGATGAGTGTCTCATGTAACCCCAAGTGCAATTTTGTTGTACATCCTACATTTGCTTCCAATTATTCTTAGTGTAAATTTAAGGTAGGCGTGTGTCTTAAGGAGGCTCGCACTGCTTCAAGTGTCCTGCCCACTTTGTCCATAAGCCATCATAGCTAAGCATGCTCTTGCATCGCTCTATCCAACAGGAGCTCAAAGACAAAATGATAGAAGTATTATTACTCAAACTTGTAGACCCAAGCAATCAAACTAGCAATGTCGATTATAGGAGACTTCATCTATGCCAAGAAAGCAAGGCACATTATATGCCACACAATGATATGCAATTTTATAAATGTTTTAATTCTTTCCGCGCATTCTTCTGTGCCCAACTCAAGACATTTCCTATCTCGATTGCTCGTTTGCATTACCCGAGAAGTTGCAAGTAGGAGTCGATCATCGCTCCTTCGAGTCCGCAGACAAGCATCCAACTACTACATTGCGGAGGATATGATGCTCAAATATTTTATATTTTTTGTTGTCTGTTGAGCATCTACATTCTTTCATATTCTCTGTTATACCCAAAAGTGAACCTGATTTGATGAAGGCAAGTGGAGCCAATTGCTCCTCGTCAATTTGACCTCTAAAGAGTTTTGCCTTTTGAGATCTTTTCTTCAATTCAAACCTAGTCCAAGTGAAGCATCATCCACACATCATCCGAAGACAAAGGATGGGCTAAGACAAGCATAGTCCAAGGAAGTTTTCATTTCTTCAAAGAAGACAAGAGGAAGCAACGATCTTCAAGGAGCATGTAGTTTTTCTCGTGGACCAAAGGATGAAGGTTGGCTCTTCTACAAGTACAAATAGTGGGATGACTAAACTTGGCAAACAAAGCCTCAACGATGGAAAGTGGCTATTCTTGAGGATCAATGGAAGGATGTAGCTTGAATTAGAGCTAAGTATTTTCCAAGTTAATGTTTGTTTTCAATACTTGTTTTTGCTCTTGTCTTTCATGTGGAGTGCATTTTATTATCGTTAAAGCATGGTAGAAATCTTCGTTTTTTATATATTAATGCGAATTAATGAAAGCTATATGGAAGATCATAGACATATTGAAATACTTATTAGGCACATGCATGAATCTATGAATCATTGCATGGAACTAAAAGAATGTTGGTGCATTTCTTCTTTCGAAAAGAATGTTTTATGCACAACATAAACTTTCTTCTTAGTTGAAAAAGATGTTAGATGCAATTGAGTTTCTACACATGCATGGTTATATCTTTTTGAAAGGTAGCAAGTAGAATATTTGTGCATGGATGCATGCAAAGCAAGCTCAAGGACTGCTTGAATTAATTATGATGCATGAAAAGAAAAAAAATGCCAACACATGCATTTGCATGCAAAGCACATGCACTTGCATGCAAAGCACATGCACTTGCATGCAAAGCACATGCACTTGCATGCAAAGCACATGCACTTGCATGCAAAGCACATGCATTTGCATATGGAAATGTATGCTTTTTTGTTAAGTAGATGATGAATGAGTACTTTCCCGATAATAGCTTACTTTTAAATGCTCAAGATAGACATTAGGAAAGAAGGAAAACTAGTCAATTGCAATGGTATCCTAGCTATCTTTCAACTCGGTAATTAGTCCATTCGTTTCCTAGGCGATACCTGAGTTACATTAAGTATATTGGTTGTCTTGCTTATTAAAAGTGTGCACATTGAAGCATTCAATTTTCTTGCCATCTTGATGAGCAAGAAAACATGGCTACTTGCAAACTTATCCACTTTATGATGACTCTAAGTCTAGATAATACTTCGAGAATCCTAAAGACAAACTTAGAATGAGATTTTACACTTGCTTGTGTACATTCTCATGCATCTAAGTAGGATAATGGCTATAAAAATTTTTCTTTAGATCCTTGAGCACTTTCTAATGAACACTCTTATTTGATTTTATCCCAAGACGTTATCAAAATCAAATAAAGCTAAATGGAACTTACATTAATTAAACTTTTAAAGTTCAAAAGATAGTTGTTATATTCCATAAGTGGCATCCTTGGTAAGGATGCAAAGTGCCAAAAAAAAAACTATGAAACTTGTGTAATTTCTCACTTGATTCCATCCCAAGGAGTGATGGAAATCAAAGATTGAATCTTAGCATCAATTGAACTTTGACGTTCAATGGGTGGATGTTGGATTCCATGATTTCGTCTTGGGTAATGATGCAGCTAGCTAAGCAAATTGGGACACTTTGAAAGAACTCTTCCTTTTAGAAGGATTAGAGAGTTAATTTTTGGTTTCATTTAAGCTAAATGAAGCTTTAAGAGGAAACCTAAGAAAGTGTTCTTTAGGAAATGAGAAAGTTCATAAAGAAATGAATCGCACTATGAACTTTTCTTTTAGGAATACAAAGTTCCAAGCAATGGATCTCCAATCCATGAACTTTTCCTAAACAACCTATAAAGTTCAAAGATTATGTTAAGACAAGTACATGAAGATGTGTTCATCATAACATTATTATTCATTGATTCAATCATTATAAGATTCTTGTACTTTAAACAATACAATCATAATGGACTGTTGGAATATGTTTAGAGTACTCTAGTACATCTAAAGATTGACCAATAACTCAAGAACAGGAATCAATATCTCATAAATGAAAGTTGAAGTCAAATTTTCATAGTGGAATGGGAAACCATATCCTAAATGTGATATTTATCCTCAAGAAATGAACACAACTGAATCATTAAAGCTTCTGGATATTTTTTGAAAGTCTAAGAATTTCTTTCAAATATCCTTCCAACATTGCAAAAGTTTCCAAGATGAATCATTTGCTCATACTATTTGATTCCCTAGAATGAATCTCAAGTGCTTGAAGAATAACATTCTTCAAGGACTTGATTATGAATGTCTCTATTTCACCACTTCCCAATGACATAGGTTTGATAAATCATTCTACAAGATACTTTGGGATAGTCCTCTTTACCAATTAAAAAAAAACACTATTGCTTTCTTTAAGAAATCATAACATAGCGGAATAGACTAGTAGACACTTGAGAAAAAAAATGCAGACAGAGAGATATGCAAATTGAGAGATAGATAACTCAAATTCTCAAATTGCCAAGAGTAATACAACTACAAAGATCGTGTTGTCCACCCATGTACTCCTAATGTGGAGTTTAAATGGTGATCTAGACAGAATCTAGATGAAGGGCTTACTAGTGCACAATGCTATATAGAGCTACACATGGGCCATGTTCATATAGCTTTTACAGTAGGAGTTGGTATAGATAAATGTAGTCACAAAAGACAAAATAGTTAGCAAAATATACAATCCTACAATATCTCCATGACCAGAAGTCCTACCGTCTTAGCCCTACAAGTCAAAGGATATGCCCCCCGAACATGATAGTAGGGGGCAAGACCCCCTCTGCAATCCCCCCATGAAGGTTCTATGGGGAAACCATCACAAGGACTTTATTTTAGCTTTTAATGGCAACCCAATGGCACAAAAGTTTATGCCCTACCAAACCTAATGGCTAGGCTCACAAAGGTCATTTATTACCATCAACAGTCACGCATAGATCTCATCTAACTTGGAAATAGGGTTCCAAAAATGTTCGGGATATCATAATGGCTTATCCTCATAATGGGCGCGTTACAACTTAGAGCACCATGGACCATTTATGGTCACTTGTGGGTGGGGTATTGAGTATATCTAACACCCCCTCGATGTCCACCCCACGGTGAACTACCTCCTTGGTCTAATGCCGAACTTTAAAAAGTGTCAATGAAGTTGCTCTCCCACAAGAGCCTTAGTGAAGATGTCTCCTTCATTTTCTTTAGTTGGAAAAGAGCTTATCTACACAACCCCATCCTCGATCAATTCACACAAATATTGATATTGGATTTCTATGTGCTTGGTACGTGCATGGAAAATAGGATTCTTGGTGATGGCCATGCAACTTTGATTGTCACATTTCAACAGTATAGCCTTCTATTCTTGTATTCTTATGTGTCATAGCATCCTTCTAAACCATATTACTTCACATGCTACAACACATGTTCCTTTATACTCAGCTTCGATAGAAGATAATGCTAGAGTTGGTTGATTCTTACTGATCCAAGAGGAAATCTCAGAATCTAAAGAAAAAGAATATCCTAAAACTAATTTTCTAGTATCAATATCTGCTGCCTAATTTGAATCACAATATCCAACCAGAGATCATATGCATGCTTGCCTGCCAATGAATTTGGCAAGGCTTATTAGAGAACCTGCTTACTACTCCAACAACATAGGATATGTTTGTTCTACTATTGCACAAGTAGATGAGACTTCCAACTACTTTCTTGTATCTTCCAATATTCGTTGGAGGTGAAGTATCTTCAATACATAATTTTGTGTTGGCCTCCATAGGTGTAGAGATCTCATTGCAATCGTCCATGTCAAATTCCTTTGAAATCTATCTTGCATACATTTGTTGAGAGATCAAAATCTTCTCTGGTTCCTGCCATAGTCCAAGGCATAAGCAATAATGCATTAAGCCCAAGTCTATCATTTCAAATTATGAACTCAAGGCATCTTTCGTTTGTTGAGGAAGAGCATCATCATTTCCTATAATCACAAGGTCATCTAGATAGAGCATAATCATATTTGTCTTCCCTCCTCTCTTTAGTGTAGAGAGTACACATGGAAGCAAAACGAAAGGAAGAGTGTACTCACAAAATGAAAGAGTGTGAGGGACTCAAAGTGAGTAGCCCAAGAAATGGGTAAACTCATAGGGATTAGAAATGAGCTTGTCAAGAGCATGGAGTAGGCTCTACAAGCTTCTAACAAAGTACAAAGTGGGGGAGAGGCCCTCCTTATATAGAGTTGGAGGAGGCTCTCCAAAAGTACATCATATGTGGGATAATACCCCTTGAAGGAGAATGAATACAATGGCAGAAGCAAATGGCAAGGTACCCAAATACAATGAGATACAATATAAAATGATATAATATGGAGCATCTCTTAGATACAAGATGGAGATGCAGCCATGCATATACAAATGGAAATGAGGTAGAAGAAATCATGTCTTCAATACCCCCTCTATAGCTCCATTTTGGAGTGGTTGAATGTTGTATAGGTCCATCAAGTGCTAGAGCGAGACTAAAGGTAGATCCTTTATGAACATGTGTATTAAGTTCTCTTGAGAGGTACACTACTCTAGAGTAATCTCTTGAGATATGAGCTTCTCATGGATGAAATGGTACTAAATCTTGATGTTCTTCATTCGAGCATGGAACATTGGATTCTTGGCGATGACCAAGGCTAACTGGCTATCAATGTAGATGCATGTTGTACTAATCTGAAAAATGCCAATGTTAGATATTAATTTTTGAAGCTAGATGGCCTCACATGCTGCAAAGTTTGATACTCGATACTTGGCCTCGGTGGATGACAAAGAAATTTTAGGTTGCTTCTTACTTGCCCTAAGAGATATTTCCTGAGTCAAGTAAGGATATGTATCTAGTCGTCAGGAATCAAGATCACTAGCCCAATCTAAATATAGATATTTGACGAGTTCAATGCCCCATCTGGACCTAAGACCATGATCTAAGGTGAGGGCAAGACACGATAGTAGTCTCTGAGTAACATCCCAATGTGTTTGATGAGGTCGATGTGCAAACTGACTGAGTATACAAACTGTATAGGCAATATCTGGTCTGATGTTCGCTAAGTAAAGTAAAGAGCCAACTAGCTATTGATAAGCATGCACATCCACAAGTTATGACTAGTCCTCTAATGTGAGCTTGATGTTTGAATCAAGTGGCATGCACATCCACAAGTGATGATGAGTCCTCTAGTGTGAGCTTAATGTTTGGATCAAGTAGTGTAGATACTAAGAGACATTGGTCCATGTTATATCTAGAAAGAAGATCATAGCAGTACTTTTGGGAGAGGAATATACTATTGATATATTTTAGTAGTGATGTGTGTGAACACACATAGAACCATTAGGGAACTTTTTCCCTCTTTATGAGGTTTTTCCCCTAGCTTGTATATGTGCCTATAACCCTAATGGGTGACTTATCTTTGTACATTCACTTGGTAATATATTTAATATTGCATTATGCTACAAGCTTCTTCTTCTTCCATGTGTTGTTCATGTGCTACCCCATACCTCGAACTCCAACCATTGGTATTAGAGTAGGTTGTCGCTTCATGTAGGGCATCGTAGACATCCCTCTGGTCACAGTCTTACAATCGCATGAAAATTGGTGAGCATACTTGAGGAAATTAGCAGTTCAAATCAGCTTCACAATGTGGTGTCAAACTTTTGATATGAACTTGTTTCGGCCTCAAATGCACTATCACAATGACTGTGCAAACAATTTTGTCCTTTTGTGACAAACATGTATAAAAGTTTTGGTTTGCTAGTACAAGCACCTCAAAGTCCACTACAAGTTTAGCGGAGATTAACAAGGTGTTTTTATTCAATTTTTTAAAATAAAATCATTTTTCTACATCAAGGTATTTAGTCGCTAGCCATGGCTGAAAGCAATGATGTATTTTGTATGTTGGCTTTTGAGGATATTTTGGATGGTACTAATTACCCATTGTCGACATATATGATGCATCATATATTGGTAGCAAAAGGCTTGTGGAATATTCTGTAGGGTGTTAAAAAACATCCTATTACACTTGCAAATACAGTTATTGAAGGTGATTTAGATGGCGCTAAAGATGATGGTCTTCAAATTCCTATTTGTGTTGCAATTTCTATTGCACCTAGTGAAGAGAAACTTCATTGGGATGGCAAAGATGCTAATGCACATGCATTGATAGCCTTGTCTCTCAAATGTGCCATTATCCCTCACAATTGCTCTTGCACAAAGCATGCTTGGGATACACTTACCACATTATACTAGGCAAGAAATGAGGCTCATGTTGCTTACCTTCAAAAATATTTGGAGAGTGAGCATATGAATGAAGGAGATTCTATGGATATTTTTTTGAAAAAGATCAAAGACTTGAAGGAGCAGTTGATTTTTACTGATGAAGTCTTGTGAGGTAGTTCACTTGTGCAGACTATTCTTAACAATCTTCCAAACTCATATCATACTTTTTCTTCTAATCTTCAATTGATAATGAAAAGCAATCTAAATTCCTTAACATTTGAGGAGTTAGTCACTGTTTTGTTGCATGAAGATCAATGCAGGCAGAATAGGTTGATCATGCATGTTGCATATCAAGCTTCTTAGCTAATCAAAAGGGAAAAGGAAAATGGAGTTCATCCACTAGTAAGCAAAAATCTACGAATGCTACTCAATCGAAGAAGGACGAAAAAGATGAGGAGAAAACATAAAAGTAGAAACAATTTTGCAAATATTGTAAGGGAAATGATCATGTCATATAGAATCATCCAAAACTAGCTACAAAAAGAGGCAAAGAAGAAAGAGATTGGGATGGTTGTTGCACAGGCCAAATAGAGTCTCTAATCTTGTTCAGAATGAAGAATGGGCATTTACTATTGTTTGCAGCTATGACACATCTTCTTATGAGCAATGTATGTTTGTAGTAGAATGAGATGTTTGGTACTTTGATAGTGGGGAAACCAAACTTTTACCTCGCAATGCAATTTCTTCAATTCACTTGAGCAATTATGTATTCTATATGTTGGCTATTGAGGTAAAGTTGGATGGTACTAATTACTCATTACGGCCATATATGATGCATCATGTATTGGTAGCAAAAGGGTTGTGTAAGATTGTGCATGGTATTGAAAGATGCCCTACTACACATACAAATATAGTTATTGAAGGTGATGTAGATGACATTGAAGATGATGATCTTCAAATTCTTGTTTGTGTTGCAGTTCTTACTACACCTACTATAGAGAAACTTCAATGGGATGGTAGAGTTGCTCAAGCATATGCATCGATAGCTTTGTTTGTCAAATATGTCATTATCCCTCACATTTGCTCTTGCAAAACAATAAAGGATGCTTGGGATACACTTACCACTTTATACCAGGCAAGAAATGAGGCTTGTGTTGCTTACATCCAAAAACAATTGGAGATCAAACATATGAATAAAGAAGATTCTATGGAAATTTTTTTGACAAAGGTCAAAGATTTGAAGGAGTGATTGATTTTGGTTGATGAAGTATTGCTAGATAGTTCACTTGTATATAGACTGCTCTTAATAATCTTCCATATTCATATTAGAGTTTTGCTTCTACTCTTCAATTGATGATGAATGGCAATCCAAATGCCTTAACATTTGAGGATTTAATCTCTGTTTTGTAGCAAGAAGATCAGTCTAGGCAGAACGGATCCATTATGCATGTTGCATATCAAGCTTTATTAGCTAGTTAGAAGAGCAAAGGTAAATGGAGCTCATCTACTAGTAAGCATAAATTTGCTAATGTTGCACATTCAAAGAAGGAAGACACAGTTGATAAGAAAACAAAAAGTAGAAAAATTTAAAAAAATACTATAAAGGAAATGACCATGTCATAAAGAGTTGTCCAAAACTAGTTGTAAAAGAGGCAAAGAAGAAAGAGGATGGAATGACTATTGTAGAGGCCTCTCACCAAAAATAGAGTTTGCTAATCTTGTGAAGAATGAAGAATCAACATTTACACCTACTTGCATCTATGACCCATCTCCTCATGAGCAGTGTATGTATGTGGTAGACTCAAATCTTTTATAGTGGGACAACTAAACATATTACCTCACATCGCAATTTTCTTGCATTCACTTGAGCCTACCCCCACAGGAAATATTTTCACATGCACTAATAACTCCTCTTATCTTGTAATGGGAGTTGCTCTACTATTGATGGTAGTTCTTTCACATTTTCAAATGCTTTGTATATGCCAGAGATCAAGAAAATCTGTTGTCAGTTTCTGATTAGCCAAGATTGACTTGGTTTCCAAATTTGTTGATCACATGTGTACAATTCATGATCTCTCAAATGGTGATGGGAATCGAACACACGACGTAAATACTATGCACAGATACCTTAGACATTAGGCTATGGAGTTCAATATAACTGTCCATTTATTATATTATATGTAGATAGTTCTTTGGAATTTCTCTACTAAAACCGAGCTTGGGAAGGCTTTCTTTTCATCTTCTTACATTTTCAGCTAAAAGTTCCCAATCGAACTCTAGTACCCCATTGCATACTTTGATGTCCTTTGGTGATCAAAGTCAAGACATCTTTGAATTCAAGCCAAAGTCTTTGGAGATAAAAGAAGTATCCTTCAAGTTTTCACGATCATGTATGGATTCAAACCCAAGGGCTTCAAAGGTGTATAAAGAAACAAAGAGAAGGAAGCTAATGGGGATGGAGATTAGCTCTTCTCATGGACAATGGAAGGACGTAACTATTATCACGAGTTAAGTATTTTCCAAGTTACTAATTGGTTTCAGTATTTGTTTTTGCTCTATGATTTCATGTAGGATGCATTTTTATTATCATTGAAGTATGGTAGCAAACTTCAATATTTATAATATTGATGCAAATTTATGAAAACTAATTGAAAGAGCATAAGCTTATTGAAACACTCATTAAGCACAAGCATGCATCTATATATCACTGCATGGGAATGAAAAAATGTTGGTGCATTCCTCCTTCTAAAAGATTGTTTTATGAACATAAACTTCTTTCTTGCTTGAAAAAAGGTATGAGATGCACTCAAGTTTGTGCACATTTTTTGAAAGTAGGGAATACCTCATCCTTTGGTTTGATAGGATATACCCAGAATTTTCTACTATGAAAGTGATAAAGAGAACCACCTAATGAACTTGTGGGCATAGGACCACGCACATCTGTATGAATGAGATCCAAAGGCTGAATTAAAGAGTCAATGTGCTTCTTGTGCACATTCCTAGTTTGCTTTCCATATTGACAATGCTCACAAAATCAAAAATAAGAGAAAGATAACACGGGTAAGTAGCCAAAATGAGAAAGATTTTCCATTCCACTACGTGATATATGGCCCAAATGGCCATTCCAGATACAAGCCATAGGTTGTTCAGTAACAATGAAAACAAGTGTTTTTCTGTGATACAAATAAAGGATACAGTGAGCCAACTTTGCTTCCTTTTGCAATAAGCATATTGCCCTTTGATATGTGAAAGGACTGACCATAGAAGATCACCTTGTAACCAAGGTCATCAAGTTGACCAATTGACATCAAACTACATGATAACTCAAGTATGTGGCATACATTATGCATTATAAATTTTGAACCATCAATAAACTACACAACCACATCTCCAATCCCGACAACATCACAATGATAAGAATCACCAAGTCTCATAGTACCAAGAGACTTTATTGCATAAGTAGAGAACCACTCTCTATGTGTCACATGGAAAGAAGCACCAGAATCTAGAATCCATGTGTGGGAAAGAGAATTAACCATAAGAGCCTCAGTAGGCACAATATTGTCAAGTGTTAACACATGAGCATCATCAAAAAATGCATTGATTTCTTCAATTTTCATAGTTGAAGTAGATGGTGCAGGTAGCTATTTAACATGTCCATCAACATTTTTCCCTTTACCTTTAGCATTCTTTAATGCATAGCAATTTTTCTTCATGTCTCCTTTCTTATGACAATAATGGCATTCGATATCCCTCTTCCTTGATTTACTTTTACTCTTATTTTGTTGACCATTCTTTTCCTTGTTTTTGATCCTACCATGTTGCTAATTCTTTGCTTGGTAAGAATCATGAACATTATATGCATCTCCACTCTGAGTGCCAGCCATAGATTTTCTATGAATCTCCTCACTCAAGAGTGCTCCACCTATGTTTTGACCAGTTTACCACTATGTGCACTATTGCTTATAGTAATGCAAAATGTATGCCATGATGATGACAAGGTGCATAACAACAAGATTGCTTTCATTTCATTATCCATGTGCATTTTATGAGCCTATAACTAGGATAATATAACATCAAACTCATTTAGGTGAGTAGCAACACTATTTGTGTCCTACATGCAAAGGTCATATAACTTTCTCATCAGATACACTTTATTTGATGCCGTTTCTTTTTCATATGTATTGCATAACTTCTTTCAAAGCTCCTCTGCACTTTCACTATCCAATACTATAAAGTAAACATTATCTGCCAGGTGCAATAGAATGGTAGGCTTGGCCATTTCATCCAATTCATCCCAATTATCTTCATCCATGTCAACATTCTTCTTTAAGATTCCATTTACTGGCTTCCATTGCCTCCTTTGAATAAGCACAACTTTAATCTCATTCTTCCATAAAGCAAAGTTTGTGCCATCAAATTTTCAGATCTCAAAATGGTCTTTGCCCTATAAGTTATAGCTCCTCCTCGGAACACCAACACTAGAACATGATCCACTAGACTTGCCTACGACCTATGATGCCATGATGATAGAGAACTGAATAGAATGATAATGGATCTAGAAGATTCCAAGCACCACTGAAGCTCAAAAAAGGATGACCAAGTGTCAGATTTTGGGAAAAAAATCAGCATTTTTTTTTTGGCATTGCTATACAAGCTGAAGCATAAACTTGATGGAACAGTTGACAGGTATAAGGCTAGGCTTGTTGCAAAGGGTTACACACAAGAAAGAGGCATTGATTTTGATGAGACCTTTGCACCTACATGCCATATGACTACCGTTCAAAGCATCTGTGCACTTGCAGCTCATCATGGTTGGAATGTACATCAGTTGGACATTAAAACTACATTTATGAATGGTGACTTGCATGAAGAAGTGTATGTTTTCAACCCCATGGCTTTGTGCAAAAAGGGCATGAAAACTAGGTGCGCATGTTAAAGAAGGCATTATATGGTTTAAAGCAAGCACCACATGCTTGATATGAAAAGATACATGCCTATCTGATTGCACATGGTTTGATGACATGCTGCTCACTCGTCCTCATGAGAACCATATTGCTGATTTTAAGGCTGATTTCCATGCCTCATTTGAGATGTCTGATCTGAGGCATTTGCATCATTATTTGGGCATTCAATTTATGCATGTTGATGGTGGAATGGTTTTGTGTCAAATGAAATATATTGACACATTATTGCAACATTTTGGCCTTGAAGACTGTAAGCCTATTGCCACTCCTATGGAGACAGGTTTACAATTGCATTATTCCGCTAGATATTCAGTTTGTTGTCTCACAGATGAGCAGGCTTGTGCATTGCCCAGGTGTCAAGCATTGGCACGTGGTTAAGCACATCTTTCCCTACTTGAGTTGTACTCGGCTTCTTGGGGTTTTTATCCCAAGGGGGGATCACTACCGCCATATTTGCATGCTTTATTTGACAGTGATTGGGCTGGTTGCTAGGTCACTCGTGTGTCCACTAGTGGTTTTTGCTTCATGCTTGGTAGCTCACACATATCTTGGCTGAGCAAGAAGCATCCTATTGTGGTCACTTCCAGTTGTATAGGGTAGCTTTCATAGCGATTGTTGAGTGTGTGTGGCTCAAACACCTTATGGCTGATTTGGGTGTTGGTCAGTCTTCAGCCACCACCATCTTCACTGATAGTCAGAGCGCATTCGCAGCTGCAAGGAACCTTGTGTTCCATGCTTGCACTAAGCACATTGAGGTGCATTATCATTATGTTAGGGAGAGGTTCTGCACTGGAGAGATCAACTTGGCATATGTGCTCACACAAGAGAACATTGCAGACCTTTTTACAAAGGCTCTGCTAGGGAGAAGTTTGAAGCTTTCCGCAAAGCTTTTGGCTTACTTCCTTTTGTGGAGTAATTTCCACATAGCTTGGCACTTCCTTATACATGAGTGTCATCTCCTTGTTCACCGCATCACACCCAGGAGGGATTTGTTGATATATTTAGGTAGTGATGTGTGTGAACACTCTAGGACCGCCAGGGCACTTTTTTCCCTCTTTAGGAGGTTTTTCCCCCCGGCTTGTATATATGCCTATTGCCCTAACGGGCTACTTATCTTTGTAAATTCTAGTGGTAATACGTTCAATATTGTGTGTTGTGCTCCAAGCTTCTTCTTCCTTGTGTTGTTCGTGTGCTTCCATAGACATCTAACTTCAACATATGTATTGCTTGATCATATAGAGATCTGAAAGGTGTTAATCCTTATATTTGTGCCCATATAGTTCCTATGGAACCAGATTCCAAACCCTCAAAACAAAGGGATTACACTTATAATAATGCATATTTTGTTTATGAAGGAAATAGATAAATTCTTAGAAGCAAGTTTCATATATGTGATTGATCCCACCGAATGGGTGTCCCCCATAGTAGTTATGCCAAAGAAAAATGGCAAGCTAAGAGTTTGCATCAATCTGAATAAGGTTAATGCTACTATCATTATGGATATTTATCCACTCTTGATATCATCCTTGCTCAATTTCACATATGTAGGTAACAGTGTGCACAATGCTTTTCTACCTTGCATATTGAATATGTGAAGTACTTTGGATATGTATTCACTTTGAAAAAAATATATACATCTTTTATTCCTATCATGAGTAATGTTCATGCCAAGAATATTCTTGGCATTCCCCGAATCCTTCATATCAAATGTCTCACCTCAACCTCTTCTTCAGCAATGAAAAGTCATCAAAGGATTACCCAACAATCAACATATCATCGTCATAAAGTATTAAGTATATCAAGCTATCATCCAAGCATCTCAGTGTGTAGAGACAATGGTCCTCATTACTTTGAGAATAGCCATGAGACTTCATAAAAGCATCAAGTTTTTGGTACCATTTGTTGATATATTTCGATAGTGATTAGGAATGTCAAGTAACTTTTTTCCTTCTTTAAGAGGTTTTTTCCCCCAGCTTGTATATATGCCTATAACCCTAATGAGTTACTTATCTTCGTAGATTTACTTGGTAATACATTCAGTATTGTGTGTTGTGCTCCAAGCTTCTTCTTCTTCCATGTGCTATTTGCATGCTTCCACATACCTCAAACTCCAACAATTGGTATTAGACCATGTCACGGCTTCATCTAGGGCAT
Source organism: Ceratopteris richardii (assembly GCA_020310875.1). Taxonomy (NCBI): domain Eukaryota; kingdom Viridiplantae; phylum Streptophyta; class Polypodiopsida; order Polypodiales; family Pteridaceae; genus Ceratopteris; species Ceratopteris richardii. Next base: position 62,878,436 of record CM035429.1, read on the forward strand.
TGTCGAGACCCCTTCGATCACAATCTCAAAATCAGATGAAAATTGGTAAGCATACTCAGGGTGATTAGGATTCCAAAGAAACTTTGCTTTGTTGTGCCAAAATTTTGATATAAGCTCATTTTGGCCTCCAAATGCACTATCACAACACTTGTGCAAGCAGTTTTGTCCTATTGTGCCATACATATATACAGGTTTTGGTTTGCCAATACAAGCATCTCGAAGCCTACTACAAGTTTAGCAGAGTTTGATGATGTAGTTTTGTTCAACTTTTTGAGATACAATCATTTTTCTACGTCAAGGTATTGTAGTCAGCGACCATGGCAGAAAGGAATGATGTATTTCATATGTTGGATGGTACGAAATACCCATTATGGACATGTATGATGCTTCATATATTGGTTGCAAAAGGACTATGGAATATTGTGCAAGGTGTTGAAAAATGGCCTACTACACCTCCAAACATAGTTATTGAAGGTGATGTAGATGGCGTTGAAGATGATGATCTTCAAATTCCTATTCATGTTGTGGTTCCTGTTGCACCTACTACAGAGCAAATTTTATGGCATGACAAAGATGCTCAAGCACATGCATTGAAAGCTTTGTCTATCAAACATGCCATTATCCCTCATATTCTCTCTTGCAAAATAGCAAAGGATGCTTGGGATACACTTACCACTTTGTACAAGGCAAGAAATGAGGCTCATGTTGCTTACCTTCAAAAACAGTTGGAGAGTGAGCATATGAATGAAGGAGATTTGATGGATAGTTTCTTAACAAAGATCAAAGATTTGAAGGAACAATTGATTTCTACCGATGAAGTCTTGCCAGAGAGTTCACTTGTTCAGATTGTTTTGAATGGTCTTCCATATTCATATTAGAATTTTGCTTCTACTCTTTGGTCGATGATCCAAATGCCTTAACATTTGAGGAGTTAGTCTCTATTTTGTTGCAAAAAGATCATTTTTGGCAGAACATGTCCATTATGCATATAGCAGATCAAGCTTTCTTAGTAAGCAGGAACCTACTAATGCTGCACAGTAAAAAAAGGAAGACAAAGAAGAAATCAAAAAAGAATTTTTTTTTTTGCAAATATTGTAAAGGAAATGATCATGTCATAAAGAATTGTCCAAAACTAGTTGCAAAAGAGGCAAAGAAAAAAGAGGTTGGAATGGTTGTTGTACATACCTCTACAACCAAAACAGAGTTTGCTAATCTTGTGCAAAATGAAGAATATGCAAACAACTATTCTCAGACTATCCCAAATGCAAAGCTTTGGAATGAATGTTTTGTTCATCTAAATTTTGCTAGCTTGCTATGCCTGCAAAAATCTGAAATGGTGTTCTCTCTATCCAAAATTCAGGCACCTTGTATTTTGGGCAAAATGTTGCATTCCTCCTTCCCAAAAGATTTTTCACTACAAGATACTAAAAAATTATAGTTTGTTCACAATGATATATGTGGTCCTATGCAAACACCTTCTTTTGGGAGCTACCTTTACTTAGTGACTTTTATCGATGAATTTTCCAAGCATTATGGGTGTATCCATTGAAAGCAAAGTCTGAAGTGTATATGTGTTTCAAAGAGTTTCTAGTTATAACTGAAAATTTGTTAGCATGTAAAATGGGAACCCCCATTCTAATCGAGGGGGGAATACATGTCTTCTAATTTTAATGTATTTCTAGTTGAACATGGGATGAAACATCAATGTATAGTGCCATATACACCTCAACAGAATGCATTTGCTAAAAGAAAGAATAGGTCTCTCATGGAGATGGCGAGGTATATGGCCAAAAGCTAGGCTTTACCACATAGCTTTTGGATTGAGGTTGTTATGTGTGTAGCATATGTACTTAACATGTGTCCCACTAAAGCACTGCAGTCTATCACTCCATATGAGTCTTTGCATGGTCGTAAGCCATCTCTTGCTCATCTACGTGTCTTTGATTGTCAGGCATATGCATTAATGCTAGAACAAAAGCACAAAAAATTGGATGATAAAGCAATTAAATGTATTGTTGATGGGTACAGTTCTAAAAGCAAAGGTTGTTGTCTATATCATCGATAGATTAAATACATTCTGGTTAGTCGTGATGTTGTTTTTGTGGAAGATGCCATTCAACCATTACTTTCATGTACAAAGGAGACATCAGTTAGCTCAAAAGATGTGTATGACACTTTGCCTCCTCTTTTTATAGGTGGACAATTAAATGCTTGTCCAAATGAGGCAATTTGTCGGCCTTTAAACATTTCACATGATGCAAATCATTCCATTTTCGATCCAAATTTACATGATGCACTTGAGAGGATTGACATAGATGAGGCAAAAACTATGCCTAAATGGCTAGTTCAGACTTTGTGAGAGAGCAAATTAGATGCACCTTTGTCATATCATACTTTTTCAAAATTTCATAGTGCTTCTTTTGCATCAGATTGCTATGTTATGGTTGCCTCTAGTATCTATGATGAGAATGAGCTTGTTTCTTTTGATGAAGCACAAAATTAAAAAAATATGATGGTTTTTATGCAATCAAAATATGATGCTATTATGAAGAATGGTACCTGGTCTTTATGTGATTTGTCTCCTAATAAAAAGGCCATTAGCACTAAATGGTACACAAGTGTCACTCTAGCACAATGGCAAGACCAATGTGAGGAGCTTCACCTCATAAATTTCAATCCGTGGAGACGTGAGGATCGGTATGAAGACCGTGAGCAAGTGATGGCACAAGTGCGTGAGTGAAAGCACACAAGTATGCACACACATACACACATGTGCACAAGGTAAGAGCAAAGAGTGGAACAATGGAAGATCTTTGATTACAAAAGAACTCTCTTGCAAAGCTCAAATCTACAACAAGCTAACCTCAAAAATGAGATCTCCAGCCCGTTTTATAGTTTTTGAGTGGTTTTGGCCCTGTCTAGATCTAGTGTCCGGTCTAGTTAAAAAATAGGTTCCACTGCTTATTTGGGGGCTCAAACGGAGTCTAAAAATTATGAAAATTGGTAGGATGATATTTCTAATACTCCTCAAGCTCAAAGACTCCTCGGCTTGAACAAAATGGAGTTACGAAAATGGAAAATTGTATTTACAATGGGGATTTCTTCTGAAAATTTGACATGTGCCTCTTGAAGCTCCCTACATGCTCCTTCTTCTTGTGTGTCCACTTCCTTGATGTGCTGTTATGCTTGTGCGTGACCTTGACCGTCAACACTCCCCCCTCTTGAGTCTGTTGTCCTTGACAGACCCTTGTTGTAGTAGTTGTTCCATGTAGTACTTTGAGAGGTAGAGTTCCTCATGACTCCACCAGAGCGGTCTGTCCTCCACTTGTAGTGGGGTTGCTTGTCCCATTCTTCATGTTTAGTCCCTCTATATATACTTCTTCCTTGATTCTAGCATGAGAATGTATTGTTGAGCTTTCAGACATTGTGAGTAGCTTTTGGCGGTGGATTGCTTCCTTGCTCTTGCTATTGTCACCTTGATGTCCTCTGGTTGTCAAAGATGGCTTCCCTAGTTTGTGCATTAGTGCATGGGCTGGAAGAAGATGGTGCCTTGTGCACGACCTTGTAATGTAGCCCTATGCATGCATGCTTGGGAAATGCATTAGATGAATTATGGTGCAAGAAGTTGGGTCTTGAGCTGAGTGCTCAAGGGTATGCTGACGAAGAGGTTTCCTAATCTATCATGGTTATAGTGTTGTTGAAGCATACACATCTTACTATGGTGAAAGGTTTGTCGATCTTAATCTCTTTGTGTTGTACTTCCATCATGGTGTTTGACCATGGGCTTGTCGTTTTTGTTGATGGATTTCCTTGCTGATGGTTCACTAATGAGCTTTGTCAAGCACAGTGTCTTGTTGAGTTTTTTTCTTTTTAACAATTGCGGAAAATAAGAAGAAAGAGGTTAGTATCAAGAAAATATTTTACATGTGGAAATTGTGTCTCATGTGCCTGGGATTTCTCAATTGTGTCTATGCACGGCCATGTAATGTCGTCCTATAATAATGCATACTTTGGAAATGCATGACTAGAATGGTGCCAAAGACAAGTTCATGCCAAAGGCACATGGTTGCTTCATGTCGAGGCTTCTTGGTTTTTGCAGATGTTACTTGCAGACTTGATGCAATCTTTGTTTGGAGGTGGTGAGTGGATCTTGACATGATGTAGTCCTCCCTATAGGAATCCATTTTAAAATAGTAGTTGGCCTTATATAGAGCACCTCTGGCCTCTTCCTCTTTGGTTGCTTGCTGAAACTCGGTGTCCAACATGGTTGGCTCTTCGGTTCTGTGGAAGTTACTAGTACTTTTGGCTTCCAAACCCATATCCTTGATGATTGTCTTCTTACTTTTGCCAAAGGGTTGAGTTTATCTTCTTTTTTTCTTTGTGCTTAGTTCTTTGTTGAGACCTTTTGCCCGATGGGGAGCATAGGCCTTTGTGCATGTAAGGGTGCTTTGGGAACCCACATATGTAATTGCCTCTGTTGAGTTGCAACTAATTTCTTAGGCACCCAAATTTGTCTTAGATCTTCTGGTTGAGCTGGTCCTGGTTGCTTGTTTCTTGTTTTCGCATGGTTGGCTTGCCGGAGTGTTGGCAAGGCTGGTGGTTTCTCGCCTTTTTGTACTCAAATCGGCTTTATGCCCGGAACTACTTTACTCTTGAAAGCTCTTTGTCTATTTGATATACTGATTGTCTTGCACTGTTTCACTTGCTTCTAAGGTTGAACTACTGTGGATGCTTTACTCTTCGAAAAAGAAGGAGGGTGTGCTTACTGTCCTTCCATGATTGACTTCTTTTGGATCATAGAGCTTTTGACACATGCAACATCTTGTTCGTGAAGATTAATCTTAGAGGAACTAAGAGAGTGTGTGGTGCCATGATCTGTGAGCATGCAGTTCTCTAATTCTAATCTAATGCATTGTTTACGTACCCAAACTTGGAGAAGTTGACTTCTGAGGTCTAAGTTGACTGCATGGTCATAAATCCAATCTTGACCTAGGACAAGTGGCTCTGTAAGGTCCCCATCATGACACACTAGCATTTTGACTTTCATTGGGACATCTTGAAGGTAGATGGGAAGCTCCACCTCGCCCAAGCAAGGGGTTTCCACACCTCCCAACCCTATGAGATAGGCGTCTATAGGCTTGATGTTCAATTGCACGTCTTGGCAGTATGAAAGTCTAACTACATTAGTTGTTGCACCTGAGTCAACCAAGGCTCTCACTGTCCTTACACTCTTTCCTCGTCCTACCTCTACGGTCACAAAGGGACGTCGATCGATGATTTGAGAAGTAATTGTGCCCGATTTTTGGCACATGTCCATGTGATATTTTGGGGCTTTCGGGTTGACATCTACGCCTAGTCGCCTCAACTTATTTCTTTTGATGTGCTCTCTAGCCTCTGCTTGTGCTTCTTCTCTAACCCTTAACTCCTCTTCTTTTCGCTTCTTAGCAGTGTTGAGTCTCATTAGCATATCCTCTGTAAGAGGTTCTCAATATAACTTGACTCGAAAACCATTGATATAGTTTGGCAAGATATCACCTTCTAAAGTGGCCAATTGAACTGCACCACTAGTGGAGATTCTATTAATGATCATGGGTCCATATCCTCGTTTCTCCAATTTTCAGGCATGTTGCTTAAGCGTATAAACTAGCACTGCCACTCGTAGCCTCATCTCACCTAAGCATTCTAGATCAAAGATCCTAGAGGACAATTCATGTCCATTCCACTCATGCTCTCATGCTACTTTTAAGGCTGGGATTAGGAAGTCCAATGGTAGCACAAAATTCTATCCGAAGACCATCTGAAATGGGGTGGCATTGAGTACCGTTTTGTAGGCAACTCGGTAAGCCCAAACAACATGATGAAGCTGTTTGTCCCAATCAGAGCGTTTATTATTTATGAGTTTTGTCAATACGTTACATAGGATCTTATTCGTGCTAAGTAGCCATTGCCTCAGAAGATCAACACAAAACAACTTTTGCCACAGAGTGGGGAATCTTTGCATTTCGTGTGATGCCATTTGGGCTCACCAATGCACCTGCAACATTCCAAAGACTCATGTGTCATGTCTTCAAGGAGTTCTTGCGAAAGAGCTTAGAAGTATATGTGGATGATTTATGCGCTAATTCCCAACAAAGAAGATACCACATCCCTGAGCTGAGATAGATCTTCAATAAGTGCAAAGAATATCGAGCGTGTCTGAACCCAGAAAAGTGTGTGTTCATGGTACGACAAGGTAAAATCTTAGGTCACATTGTTTCTAAAAATGGAATATCAACAGATGAGGACAAGGTAAGAGCCATAACTGAGTTGTCAAGGCCAAGGAATGTTAAAGAGGTACAAGCCTTTATGGGCCATTGTGGATATTACCGTAGGTTTATCCACATGTATGCCATCATAGCTAAACCTTTTTATGGGTTGTTGAAAAATTTTGAGTGGAACGATGAATGCGAGAATTCCTTTGGTGAGCTAAAGAGGCATTTGTGCTCAACACCAATACTGACCACTCTTGATTGGAGTAAACCATTCCATGTCCATGTGGATGCATCCAATCATGCTATAGGATGTGTACTAGCACAACCCACAGGTGAAGGAAACCTAGATTTGCCGATAGCATATGCTATAGACAATTAAATGCGCATGAACGAAACTATATGACAACCAAGCAAGAAGGCTTAGGCATGGTATATGCTGTGAAAAAGTTTAGACACTACTTATTGGCCAACAAGTTCAAGTTTTTACTGATCATCAAGCCTTATTGTATTTGTTCAATAAACCTTGCAATACATGACACCTAGTAAGATGGTTCCTCTTACTAATGGAATACGATTTTGAAGTGATTGTTAGGAAAGGTAGGACCCACCTTAGGGCGGACCATCTTTCTCGAATCACTTCAAGAGAGCCACCCCAAGGAGTGTCTGATGAACTTACCTGATGCTTATTTGTTCAATTTAGAAGTTGTTCCTAAATGGGCAAATAAGTTGGTACCAGTCCTAACCTTCGGCCCTGCAAATAACAATGTGAAAACAAACAAAGATGAAATCGTAAAATCACAAAAATATCAAATATTGGCAGGACGCATGTACAAACAAGATACAGAGGGTGTACTAACTTGTTGTTTCAAGGATGATGAACATAGTAGTTGGTTGCAACAAGCCCATGAAGGATTGCTAGGAAATCACTATTCTAAACAACGAACATTGCAAAATCTAAAACGTTTAGGAGTGTATTGGCCTAGCATGGACAAAGAAATTCATGAGTGGATTAAGAATTCTCCAACGTGCAAAGAGAGACCCCCAGTGGAGCATGCCACCCTTTATCACGTGTTGTTAATTCGAGATTGGAGCGCTCCATTGGTACAATAAATGACCGTCTACCATTTGAAGCTTCATTCTAGTTGGTCTTAATGTGGGTTTGCCCCATCGCTTCCACAAGGAGGTGGTCACAATAGCAACACCAGCACCTATGAATCTACGATTGCTTTGGTTGTGTAACCCTAGTAGGTGATGAGAAAATAAGTATCACCTTCTTCACCTTCGCTCATGTCTCCTATTTTATTGAGAGGTATCTCTGGAACTTTTTGCTTAGAGCCTGCTTTTGGCATATTGGAATCAAGTTCTGGAACCTGATCCTTCACATGATTCCATAGCTCAGGTTTTGCTTTGGGCAGCTCTTCTACAGTGAGATGACACTGAACCTTAGTGTTCTTCATGACATCAGTGTTTCTTGGAACCACTGAGTCTTCATTTCTTACCAATATTGTGGGAGCTCTGATATGAAGAGATTCAGATTCCCATTTGCCTGTGAATTGTGGCAACTCTTGCAAGGAATTAGATTCAAGATCTAATCTTTCATCTTCTTGTTGCTCTGTTTGGTCTCCATAGATAGACGGAATGTCTTGGGGAAATTGATCGTGAAGATCATCAATTCTAGGAATAGGAGGGGGATTATCCTTCTCCTTGGTCCATTTCTCTTCTTGTATTTCCCGCAAGAACTCTTGAGAGTACTGTTGAACTGAAAGAGCTGCTCCCTCATCCATGGAATCAGGAACATAAGTTTTCATTTATGGTGAAATCTCTCTTTCAACAATCGGTTGAGCCTATGGAGGTAAAGAAACCTGGGGCTTGTTTACCAACTACTCTAATCTTTCTAGTAAGCCTTGGAAATGCAAATATGGCTTGACAAAGTTTGTCTGATTGAACTCTTGACTAGTCTCGAGCATAGCTTGAGTTACCTCTACCATTTTCATGCACATTTTTGTCCGTTCAATCTCCAAATCTGCTCTAGGGTAACTCTTGTCCAGGTTTGTAGCTGTTGGCCCTTCTTGAAGACGAGCCTGGTAGGCCTTGAACATCAAGTCCAAGCCTTCTGGGGTTGGATCTGCAAGCACATACCCTGGTTGCAGTCTATTTACAATGGCCGGTGGGATGGAATGAGGTGGTGTGGATGGAGTTTCGGCATGTGAGGGGCTTTGAGATGCAACATCTTCTATTTTTGTTTTTGCTTCTTTTAAGGTTTCTTCTAGTTCAGATAACTTTTTATTCCATGTACGATTGGTTCTCTCCCTGGTATCTTTCCATGTTCTTGTTTTCCTTTTGCTAGGCTCTCCTAAGTCACTTGGCTCTGACTGCTCAGCTGGTTTATCCTGTTTTAATGCTTGTGCCCTAGTAACTGCTTGTACAGGAGCCACATTACTGCTACTTGAACTTGAATCTGCCACTAATCCTACCACATTGATGGGTGTAACCTTGGGTGCACTAGAGGGATTCCTAGGAAACTCTCTTGGAAGATGTTCCTTGCCACACTCAAGACAAAAGCCTTGTATTGTGATGTTTTGTCCTTGTCCTGAAGTGAGTGAGTGGGGACATTCACGAATGAAATGGTCGCCCTGACATTGTGGTCTTACCTGTCTCAATTGGGGCCTGGGGTTGGGATTTGTGTACATGACATTTGGGTATTCTGGCTCCCAATTTTGTTCCATAGGTGATGCCTCATATTGATATGAATAGATCTCACTATGCTCAAGAGACTCTGTGTAATAACCATGTGGAACACCTTCATGGTGTTGGAGAAACAATCACTAATTGGACATATATTTGAAGGTCAAAGCTTTAGAAGAAAACCACATGCCTATGTGAAGGGACAAATTCACAAGTGTATTATATTTATAAAGTTAGTTCACTTTAGTTCTAGAAGTTTTTTAAAATCACGAGAATGAGAAAATCTATATAAGTTAGTTTGTATCAACTGACACGATGAGAGAGAAGAAGTAGAGAGTGATAGAATGTGAGTAGGAGTTCATTTTGTATGACTGAGAATAGTTGGGCTTCTCTGCGCGAGAAAGCACCTGTGCATTTATGAGGTTTCATAGTTATGGAAAGAGTTTATTAAACTTCTATGTATAAGTCTTCTTCTTCCATCTCTAGAGTTTGTCTTGTGTGAAATGATTTCAGAAGTTGAAGTTTTCCAAGTAAGTCGATGCTTGGCATCGAGTTTGTGTTGATAAGTCTTGTTTTGTTCTTTGAGTATTATGTACTGCTAGAAGTTCTTAAAATCATGACTTTGTTGGAGCAACTCGATGCCTGGTATCGAATTCCAGTTGATAAGTGATGTTTGAAGTGTGCATGAAATCATATATATTTTTGGCATCTGAAAGGTCAAGGTTTTATGCGGGAAGTCGATGTCTGGCATCGAATCCCTGCTGAAAAGTGGCCAAAAACACCCCAAGTCGATGCTAGGCATTGAATTCCATTTTTAGATAGGCGCTTTTTACTATAACAGGAAGAATTTCCAATTTTGGAAGTTATACATAGTCATCTTGTGAAGGCCATAACTTGAGTTCTAGAGATCCGTTTCTTGCAAATAATAGGGTCTTGGAAAGCTCTTTTGTTCTACTTTCATCCTCCAAAAGATCATGGAGAAATAATCTTCGTGCTAAGAGAAATTAGCAAAATACTGAAGGTATTTTATTACAGTGACTAGGAATTTCCAAAGAAGTAAAGTTCTTGGTTTTGGCTATCATTTCTCAAAGTTTGGAGTGGCAATGAGTTAATGGTGACCATAGAGGTTGTCTAGTGTCATATTAATTCATTTCTTGTGGTGTTTTATACATCAACAAGTGGTATCAGAGCTGAAAGGTCCTAAAGAGCAGAAGGCGGCAAAGGTACGAGATGTTTTGAAAAAGTTTTTCATTAAAGTTTGAAAGGTGAAGCATTTGAAGACACAAGACATCAAAAGCTTACTTCAAAAGTATCCTCATACACAAAGAACTTCAAAAGGTATTATCCTTTATCCTTTAAGCTCACAGGTTGCAGCAGAAGGAAAGGAGTATGGCAGATCATATCTCCATTGACAAACTGGACAGAGATAATTACCCCCCATGGGTAATGAGAATGGAAGCCTTACTTATGAGTAAGGATCTCATGGTATATGTAACAGGTGAAGAAGAGAAGCCAATATTTGAAGATGAAAGCCGACCAAAGAAAGAGGAGCTTGATGCTTTAAAGCATTGGTAGAAGAAGGATGCAAGTGCAAAAACCTACATCTACAATACAATCTCTGATCATTTGCTACCACACATCAGAGGATTGGAATCATATGAAGATATATGGAATGCATTGGAGTATCATTTCCAAAGCACTACTAAAGCACGGAAAGCAAGTCTATGGTCAGAGTTTACAACATTCAAGAAGAAGCCAAGTCAAAGTATTAGTGATTATGTCACTAAGATGAAGGATCTAGCAGATAGTCTTGGATCCATAGATGAAAATATTGAGGATCACAAGTTGATTGCTCAATTACTTACAGGTTTGAGAGGACATGAAAGGTGGAAACCTTTTTCTTATCAAGAGAACTTTCATTAAATCATTATGTTCCAGATTTGAACCAGTTGCTTGGTTTGATGCTCACATTTGAGCAAGACTTGAAGGGAGATGGAGATAAAGGACAAAGTTCTGCAATGTACATGAAGAACAAGAAGAAAGGAGATAAAGGTAAAGCAAAGGATGAAGAAGAGTCAACTTCTCAAGTTTATTATGCAAGAGGTAAAGGCATAGGAAGAGGAAGAGCAAGAGGTTTTGGAAGAGGAAGAGGTAATCACAATAACAACAAGGCTTGCTGGATCTGTGGATTGAGTAATCATTTGGCTCATGACTGTTGGCACAATCAACAAGGATCAAATCAAAATCAGAATAACAATAGCAAAGGCAGAGGTGGAAGATATCAAAGTAATTTTCAAAGAGGTAGACAAAGTCAAAGAGGAGGCTATAGTAGAGGTGGAGGAAGAAGTTGGGGAAAGAATCAATCCTACAACACCACCTACTACAATTATGCAAATGACACGCAGAATGAAAGTCATACATCATTGATGATGAAATCAATCAGCACATCAGATAAAGAAGATCTAAAGGTATTTTACATTGACTCTGGATGTTCTAATCATTTGTCAAGAAACATAGAATTGATGTCAGAATTGGAAAAAGGTATTTCGAGACATACAGTTCAAACAGGTGACAATACAAGACATAGTGTACATTCAATTGGAAAAGTGAAATGCAAGAGTGGAGCAGATTTGCTAACCAATGTTTTGTATGTTCCTACAATACCTAAAAACTTGATTAGTGTGCGACAGATAGTTGAAAAAGGTTTTCAAGTCAGGTTTACAAATGGAGTATTTGTTGAAGATCCAAAGAATGGATATAATCAGATTGTCTCTGGTAAGAAAGAAGGTAGAATCTTTACTTTAAGAGTACAAGGGAACATTGGTCAAGATTTGCTCACACATGGTGAAGGAGTGATTACAAAACTTGATCTCTCACATAAGAGATTAGGGCACTTCAATGAAAGAGGAATTAAAGCTATGATTGCAAATCAGTCTGTACTAGGATTACCAAATGTGCAAAGTCAACATATGGTTTATAAATATGAAGCATGTCAGATGGGAAAAGCACATAGGTTACCATTTTAGAAGAAAGGATTCAAACATGATGGATTACTAGAGCTCATTCATACAGATGTATGGGGACCAACAAAAGAAGGATCTATCAGTGGCTCAAGGTATTATGTTCTTTTCATTGATGATGCTACAAGATGGATAACTTTGTATGTTTTGAAGGAAAGATCAGAAGTGTTTGGAGCCTTCAAGCATTTTCATGCATATGCAGAGAGAGTCTCAGATCAAAAGCTTAAAAGACTGAGGTCTGATGGAGGGAAAGGATACTTCTCCCAAGAGTTCAATGATTATCTTTGGAATGCAGGTATTAAGAGAGAAATAACTTGCAGGTATACACCACAACAAAATGGTGTATCAGAAAGAAGGAGCAGGACTTTGGTTGAGGTTGCTAGAGCTATGCTAAAGGAGAAGAATTGTCCAAATTATCTTTGGGCTGAGGCTGTAAATACAGCTACATATCTTGTGAATATATTACCATGTGTAGCTCTAAATGGAATGACTCCATATGAAGCTTGGTGGGGTAAGAAACCAACACTAGATCATTGTAGAGTGTTTGGATCAATTGCATATGCTTACGTGCCATCACAACTTAGGCATAAACTTGAACCAAAGGCAGAAAAATATGTGTTTATTGGTTATGATGAAAAGCAGATGGGTTACAGGTTGTGGAATCCTCTAACCAAACAATTTCTTGTTTCAAGAGATGTTACATTTGATGAACATAAAAGTTGGTATGCAGATCAAAGTCATACAGCAGAAGAAGTTGAAGAAGAGGTAAGGAGATGTGAGAAAGGAAAATCAATTGTGCAAGTAAATAGAGATGAAGACTATATGCAAGCAAGTACATCTAGAAGTGGATTAACAAGAAGGAATGAAGAAGCCCCTATATTTGATGAAGAGGTGTATCCAGACACATATGAAGAATGTGAACCAAGGAGGTCAAGCAGGACAAGAAGACAACTAGAAAGGTATTCTTATGATACTTCTTACATAACTCATAAGAACTATGCATATATGGTCAAAGATGATGAAGAACCTCAGAACTATGATGAAGCTAAAGGTAAGAAGCAATGGGAAGAAACCATGAAGGAAGAATTCAATGCATTAGATGAGAACAAGACGTGGGAACTTGCTCCTAAACCAAATGTTAAGAAAGTCATTGGAAATAAATGGGTTTATAAAGTGAAGAAGCTTGCAGATGGAAGTATAGCCAGATACAAAACTAGACTGGTGGTGAAAGGCTATGCCCAAACCTATGGCATAGATTATGATGAGACATTCAGTCTTGTAGCTAAGATGTCAACTATAAAGACAATCATTGCTATTGCAGCTTCAAAAGAATGGACCCTAAGTCAATTGGATATAAAGATTGCATTCTTGAATGGATACATATCAGATGAGGTATACATGGAACAACCTCAAGGGTTTATAGATTCTAGGTATCCAAATTTTGTTTGCAGGTTGAGAAGAGCACTCTATGGATTGAAACAAGCTCTAAGAGCATGGAACTATAGACTGGTGAAGTATCTCAATGATCTTGGATATCAAAGTTCAAAAGCAGATACAAGTCTACTCATCAAAAGAACAGAGGAAGGTACAATCTACATTTGTATTTATGTAGATGATATTATAATCACAGGTACTTCAGATGAAGGAATCAAGGAGGTAAAGAGATTACTTGAGAAAGAGTTTAGGATCAGTGACCTAGGAAAGTTGTCATACTTTCTTGGAATGGAAGTCACTTATACAGATCATGGCATATATGTATCACAAGAAAGGTATCTTCTGAATCTATTGAAGAAGTTTGATATGGAAAATTGCAGAGAAGCTTCAACTCCACTTGAAGTTAATCACAAGCTCATTAAATATGATGGTGCAGAATACAAAGATATGAGGAAGTATCAATCTCTTGTGGGTAGTTTGATTTATGCTACACTAACAAGACCTGATCTTAGTTATGCAGTGGGAGTTTTGTCACAATTCATGCATTGTCCAAAGGACCCACATTGGATTGCAGGTCAAAGAGTTCTCAGATATATTAAAGGAACTATAAAGGAAGGATTATATTATCCTTTTACATCAGATTTGAAGTTGCGAGCCTACAGTGACTCAGACTGGGCAGGTAACCAAGATGACAGAAGATCAACTCATGGCTACAGGATATACATTGGTGATAAGCTTGTAAGTTGGTGTTCAAAGAAGCAACATACAATAGCATTATCATCAAGTGAAGCTGAGTACAAAGGACTTGTGGAAGCAGCTAAGGAGGTCATATGGATGCAGACATTATTCAAAAGCTTGGGTATTGATCAAGGTATACCTACAATACATGGAGATAATATGAGTTCACTTTATCTTGCAGCAAATCCAGTTTTTCATGCAAGAACAAAACATATAGAGATACATGATCATTTCCTAAGGAAAAAGGTAATGGAGAAAGAAATTGAAGTGGAGTACATTTCTACAAAAGATCAGATAGCAGACATAATGAAAAAGAGTTTGGATGGTGTGAAGACCAGTAGATTCAAAACCATGGTAGGAGTAAAAGAAAAGAAGATGATATGAAGAAACAAAGAATTTCAATTAGTGATTGAGGGGGAGTTGTTGGAGAAACAATCACTAATTGGACATATATTTGAAGGTCAAAGCTTTAGAAGAAAACCACATGCCTATGTGAAGGGACAAATTCACAAGTGTATTATATTTGTAAAGTTAGTTCACTTTAGTTCTATAAGTTTTTTTAAAAATCACGAGAATAAGAAAATCTATATAAGTTAGTTTGTATCAACTAACACGATGAGGAAGACAATGAGAAAGTGAGTTAGTACTCATTTTGTATGACTGAGAATAGTCGAGCTTCTCTGCGTGAGAAAGCACCTGTGCATTTGTGAGGTTTCATAGTTATGGAAAGAGTTTATTAAACTTTTGTGTATAAGTCTTCTTCTTCCATCTCGAGTGTTTGTCTTCTCTATAATGTTTTGAAGAATTGAAGTTTTTCCAAGCAAGTCGATGCCTGGCATCGAATGTATATTGAAAGGTTGAGTTTTATTCGAGAAGTCGATGCCTGGCATCAAATCTCAGCTGATAAGTCCTTGTCTTCATATCTGACTTTTATCTACTGCCAAATCTTCTTGAAAAGATGAAGTTTGTGGAGCAACTCGATGCCTGGCATCAAGTTTCAACATAAAGTTGATGCCTGGCATCGACTTCTAACATAAAAGTGGTCTTGTTCATGTTTGTGTTCAAGTGGCCAGTTCAGGCGCTAAAAAAGTGGTTAAAAAAGCTGAAAGTTGATGCTTGGCATCGACTTTTGGTTGCAAGTTGATGCTAGGCATCGAATTTTCATTTTTGGACAGTCAGGCTTACTAAAACAGGCAAAAATTCCACTTTTGGAAGTCATACAGGGTCATCTTGTGAATGCTATATCTTGAGTTCTAGAGATCCGTTTCTTGCACATCATAGCTTATTGGAAAGCTCTACTCTTCTAATTTCATCCACCAAAAGATCTTTGAGAAATAATATTTGAGCTAAGAGAAATTAGCAAAATATTTAAGGTATGTCATCTTAGTGACTGGAAAGTTCTGAAGAAGTGAAGTCTTGGTTTTGGGTATCATTTCTCAAAGTTTGGAGTGGCAATGAGTTAATGGTGACCATAGAGGTGTTCTAGTGTCACATTAATTCATTTCTTGTGGTGTTTTACACATCAACATATGTCAATACATATTCGCACACACTCTTATATGGATCTAGGCTCTTTCAAGTACACATATGACCTTAACTTTGTGCTCAATAAACCATCTAAAAACAAGGCCACTTGTTTGGCTGTTGTGGGTAACTCTGGAATAGGGCACCTTTCTATGTACTGTCTGAAACGTCTTCCTACAAGTCACACTGTTTCTTGGGGTGTCTACTTGAAGCTGCGGATCAAGGATGGTGTTATGCTTGATGCCACTCTTGGAAAATTCTACAATGAATTCTTCTAGCAGTTGACTTATGTTCTGATAATTGTGACTGCTCAAGGGTTGGAACCAAGCTAAGGCAGTACACTTAAGAGTCAAACCAAATGCCTCAAACTGCGTGAACAAGTCCTCAACTTGTTCAGCTCTTAACACTTGTTTGAATTTGCCCACATGGTCATAAGGATCTCCTGAACCATCAAAGTAGTTCTTCATTGTCTTAACCACGAGAGGGTCTAATGTCTCTCCCTTTCAGGTCTTTCACCTTCATGTCCTGATCTGTCTTTGCCCACAATATGTGCAAAGCTTACCTCCGGTCGCTCTCTAGCTCTTTCCTTTTGGGTTTCATGAGCCTTGGATGATCATGATCCTTGGAGACCATGCAAAACACTAAATATCGATGGAGGAAAAATTTATTCACCTTGCCAAGTGTATGCATGCCTATCCTGCTCTATTACCAAGAACAATTTCTCTGATGTGTGATCTAGATAGACAATTTTCCCTGGTATCTCTAGATCCTAGAATTCATAGATGGTGACTATTGGGTTGGGTCGAGCAGGCCTGAATCTCCAAAAGGCTTCCTCTGTTTCTTTATTCAAGAATAGCTCTATGCTTTTGTTGTCTTGGGGAATCCATTCTGGAGTGATCACTCTGGTCAAAACTGACTTACCTCTAGGGGTCTTGGGTTCTGATCCTAGGTCTCCTTGCTCCAGATCTCCTAGCTCATTCTCAGGAATGATGTTTCCTATCTCATCTGTCCTATCTAGTAGGCTGGTAATCACATACATGGTTCCTTCCTTATCAATGTATGAACCCTATTCGAACTTGACCACTGGGTGTTCCAGTCCAAAGGGTTGATCTAGATTTTTGAGTTAGACCACTGATCATCTTAGGCCATCCTCATAGATGCATGCACCTAGTTGGTTGGTCCTGATATACTCCAATTGTGTTTTATAAGGACCTTCTGGTGTCTGTAAATAGGAAGTACCTGAGCTACATGTGGGTCTCTCCATGTTGAATGACATTTCTGAGTCACTTGTGTCGGAACTTAGCACGTAGGGATAACCACTTAGTTGTTGTGCCCAAGACTTAGCTGTATGGTTGACACTAGCCTCAGATGATCTAATGCTTTGCCTATCCTTGCCTAAGTGCCTGCCAGATCTTAGGTTCATAGGCTTTGTCTACAAGTCCAAATTTTCCCCTTGTATTGCTCACTCCCCACGAGCTTTCCAACAAACCCAAAATCACAGCAAACAGATTTCGTATGAGAAAGTTATGCTAGTTCAGGGTTCTAGGGTTTAAAACAGGGAAATAGGACCTCTGTGGGATTGCTTCAAAACAGGCAACACACGACACTTAGTAAGTATCGGCAATACTTGGAAGCAGACGACACACGATACTTGGAATTCCATGACACACGATATCTGAACTGAACGATACATGACACTTGGGAAATATCGCGACACTTGACCTCCACAACACTCGACACTTAGCAAATGTCGCGACACTTGATGTCCACGACACTCGACACTTGAGGGATTCACGACACTTGAAGGTCATAGATATCGTGAAACTTGGTCAACCTCAAATATCACGACACTTGGTTATGGAAGATATCACGACACTTGCTTCAGACGACACTCAACACTTGTCAGATGTTACGACACTTGACCACACGATACCAGGGTATCACGACACTTGGATATCGTAGATATCATGACACTTGGAGGTCCTGACACTTGTCAGATATCACGACACTCGAAGGTCACAGATATCGCGACACTCGAAGGTCACAGATATCGTGACACTTGGAGGTCACCGATATCACGACACTCGAAGGTCATAGATATCGCGACACTCGGAGGTCACATATATCGCGACACTCGGAGGTCAGAGATATCACGACACTCGGATTTTTTGGAGTCCAAATTCAAAAATTTTTGCAAATATGAGTACTTGGTGTCCTCCTTGTCAGTCCTATGTGCATGTAGATGCAAAATATATCTTCAAACCCGCGATACCACACTCACAACACTTGGCGTAGGTCTTGTCATGTTCGAAACTGATCACTCAATTTTTTGGGTATTTTGGTAGTATTTCTCCAACGTTTCAGCTCTGCACCCCCTCTAAGCTTCTTGCTCGTAGCCACAAATGAAAAATGAGGTGAATGCACTCTAGAAAATGGAAAAAATTGAGAAGATGAAGGTGGGTGGAGATGGTGATGATGATGAAGATGAAGGAGAAGAAAAACTCAAAAACTGAACTGAAAATGGTGATTTTTTTACCTTCCAACATTGCTATTCTATGTCTTACTGTCACACGCTCGTCCTCCAAGCTCTCTCCCTGGCAACGGTGCCAAATTTGGTGTCACTCTAGCACAATGGCAAGTACCAACATGAGGAGCTTCACCTCATAAATGTCAATCCGTGGAAGACGTGAGGACCAGTATGAAGACCATGAGCAAGTGATGGCACAAGTGTGTGAGTGAAAGCACACAAGTATGCACACACATACACACACATGCGCACAAGGTAAGAGCAAAGAGTGGAACAATTGAAGATCTTTGATTACAAAAGAACTCTCTTGCAAAGCTCAAATCTATAACAAGCTAACCTCAAAAATGAGCTCTCCAACCCTTTTTATAGTTTTTGAGTGGTTTTGGCCCTGTCCAGACCTAGTGTCCGGCCTAGTTAAAAAGTAGGTTCCAGGGCTTATTTGGGGGCTCAAACGGAGTCTAAAAATTATGAAAATTGGTAGGATGATAGTTCTAATACTCCTCAAGCTCAAGGACTCCTTGGCTTGAACAAAATGAGTTACAAAAATGGAAAATGGTATTTAAAATGGTTTTTAGTGATACAAATCACTATTTTTATAGGGATTTCTTTTGAAATTTTGACATGTGGTTCTTGGAGCTCTCTACATGCTCCTTATTCTTGTGTGTCCGCTTCCTTGATCTGATGTTATGCTTGTGTGTGACCTTGATTGTCAACAACAAGCTAAAACATAAATTGTTGTAAAAGGTTATGCTCAAGAAAGAGGCATTGATTTTAATGATATCTTTGCACCCACATGTCGAATGAATATTGTTCATATCATATGTGCGCTTGCATCCCATCATGGTTGGAATGTATATCAATTCGACATTAAAACTGCATTTCTAAATGGTGAATTACATGAAGAAATGTATATTTTTCATTCCTGTAGTTTTGTGCAAGATAGGCATGAAAATAGTGTGTAGGTGGAAAAAGGCATTATATGGTCTAAAGCAAGCACCATGTGCTTAGTATGAAAAGATACATGCCTACTTGATTGCACATGGTTTTGAGAATAGTCCAACTAAGAGCACCTTATATGTGTGCTTCTAATCATTATTATCTATGTTGGTGACATGCTACTCATCAGTCCTAATGAGAAGCATATTGTTGATTTTAAGGCTGATTTGCATCCATCTTTTGAGATGTCAAGTTTGGGTCATTTGCATCATTATTTGGGCATTTAGTTTATGTAGGTTGATGGTTGAATAAGTTTGTATCAAACAAGACACATTATTACAACATTTTGGCCTTGAAGACTACAAACCTATTGCCACTCCTATGGAAACAGGTTAACAATTGAGTTTTTATGATGTTGAAGATGCATTTGATGTTGTTCTCTATCAGGAGGCTGTTGGATGCTTGATTTACTTATGCATCACCTAGCCTAATATTCAATTTGGTGTCTCTTAGATGAGCAAGTTTATGCATTGCCCATGTGTCAAGCACTGGCAGATGGTTAAGCGCATCTTTTGCTACTTGACTGGTATCCAACTACCTGGATTGTTTTATCCCAAGGGGCAATCACTACAACCAAATTTATATGCTTTTTTCGACTTTGACTGGGTTGGTTGCGATGACACTCGTGTGTCGACCAGTGGTTTTTGCTTCATGCTTGGTAGCTCATACATATCTTGGTTGAGCAAGAAGCATCCCATTGTGGCCACTTCTAGTTGTGAGGCTGAGTATAGGGAAGCTTTCATAGCAAGTGTTGAGTGTATATGGTTCATATGTCTTTTGGCTAATTTGGGTGTTGGTCAGTCTTCTACCAGCACCATCTTCACTGACAATCGGAGTGCATTGGTAATTGTACAAGGAGCCCTGTGTTCCATTCTCGCATTAATCACATTGAGGTGTACTATCATTATGTCAGGGAGATGTTAACTACTGGAGAGATCAGTTTGGCATATGTATCCATGCAAGAGAACATTTCATAACTTTTCACAAAGGCTCGACCTAGGGAGAAGTTTGAAGCTTTTCATAAAGCCCATTGGGGCACTCTTTTCCCTCTTTAGGAGATTTTTTTCCCCGATTTGTATATACATTTATAACCCTAATGGTTTCCTTATCTTTGTACATTCACTTGGTAATACAAATTTTGTGTTGTGCTCTAAGCTTCATTGTTCATGTGCTTCTACAGACCTCAAACTCCAAAAACATTGTGTGTGGGACTATTTAAGTCCACAAAGCTCTTCTTCTACTTACATACTAGACTCTCTTTGCCAAGAACTACGTAACCATATGGTTGTTCCATGAAGATATCATCTTTAAGACCTCCATGCAACTAAGCAATTTTCACATTCATTTGGACTAGCTCTAAGCCCATTGCAATGAATCCAAGCAACATGTGTAGTGCAATCATCTTGACGAATGGAGAAAATATTTCCTCAAAATTGACACCATGTTTTTGCTTAAAAACCTTTGCAATCATTCATGCTTTATACTTTGGAGAAGGACTATCTCATTTGAATTTCAATTTATATAGCCGTTTACATGGTAAATCTTTCTTTCCCTTTGGCAAAGGTACCAAATCCCAAGTACCATTCTTGTGAATAGAATCCAATTCACTCTTCATGGCATGCTCCCGCTTGACATGATCCTTTGTCTGCATAGCCTCTTTGTAGCAAGAAGCCTCACCAACATCTATCAACATAACAAAATCCAAACATAGAACATATCAATCATGTGGATGTGAGAAACGTGTAGAATGTCTCAATGGTTGTTGAATAGGAACATTTGCAAATTGATATGACTAGACATTCTCTTGAACATCCATATGTGTAACATTTTTATTCATGCTAACTCAAGGATTAGTATCCTCAAAACTACTCTTCTCACTTGAACCTCCTTAATGGGTTGTTTATGCATCTTAAACTCATTGAAAATGACATCATTGCTTCTTATCACTCACCTTGTTTAAAGATTCCATAAGTGATATCCAAATCAACTGTCTCAACCATATCCAAGAAAAATGCACTTCTTTGACTTGTAGTCCAACTCTTATCTAAAATCCTTGGGTACATGAACATACACTTCACACCCAAAAAATCGAACATGATCATACTATAGTGACTACCCTATCCATAACTCTTGTGCCACTTTCAAACCTTTGGCAATACTAGGTGAAAGTTTAATCCATGAACTATAGTCAACACTAGATCTTCCACAAAAGTCTTGTGAAAGTTTTGCATGATGCAACATAGAAATTATTCTATCTTGAATAGTTCTATTCAACCCCTCAGCCATAGCATTCTGTATTGGGGTACAAGGAGCTATATACTCTCTACTAATTCCTCTAGACTAACAAACAATACTGAATTCATGTGAGGTATACTCACCTCCATTATTTGAACATAAAGCATTGAGCCTAATTCCTTTTTTAGTCTCAATTGAAGCAAGCCATTTACTAATAGTAGGAAATGTTGATATCTTTTATTAGTGATGTGTATGAACACACTTAGGACCATCGAGGACCTTTTTTCCCTCTTTCCTTGGTTTGCATCTATGCCTATAACCCTAACATGTTACTTATCTTTGTACATTCACTTGGAAATACATTAAGTATCATGTGTTATGCTCTAAGCTTCTTCTTCTTCTTCCTTGTGCTTCCGTAGAAATCAAACTCCATCAATTGGTATCAAAGCAGGTTGCCACTTCATCTAGCACATCGTCGACACCCCTTCGATCATAGTCTCAAAATTGCATGGAAATTGGTGAACATACCCATGATGATTGTTGGTGCAATTCACAAGCCGACACATTTGGCTTGTAGCCCATACATATATGAAGAAGCATAGGAACCAATGCTTGAAGATAATTACCCATTTATCTGTTTGTAAAAGTCACATTTGACATGGAATCTTTGTAAACACCTACCAAAAGGAACTCGTGGAAAAGTTAGCTTTGATTGTTGGAATATCTCCTATGATGTATGATTATAGAGAGCCAAAAGTTTAAATTCAAATTCAAATTTTGAACTCAACTACTATAAAAGTGATCATGAAAAAGTCATGGGTAGGACTCATCAATCCCGAGCTATTCACTGTCATCTCTGAGTGTGTGTGAGGCCTACACTCTAGCCCATACCTATCTACACCATTAGGCAATGATCTTCATGCCTATGGCATTGTACAACAGTGTTCACTAATACATATATCTACATTGTTCATTTCTGAGTCCTCTCTCATAGTCTCTAAAAGTCTGTCAACTTGTGGAGATCATATCTCACTCATTTCTTCACCAAATTCAAACATCTATAGCTTGTTGGAACCAGCTCAAAGTTTTCTACATGCTTTCAAAATTTAAAGGATTTCTATTCAGCCATTTCAGAGAAAAGTCCGTCGAAGTGATCACTGGTCGAAGTATGCAACAGTCCTAAAATATCAGGGGTAAAGGTTTACTTGCTAAATTGATTTCTCTGAGCATAGTTAATCTTTTTAAGTGATATCACTTCGAATAGTTAGCTTGCTAAGCTAATTACATACCCCTAAAAGAAATTTTTCCAATTCCTACTGTGCTGGTCATATTGAGCAAAAGATACAGCAGGTGTCTAGTAAAAAATAGAAGGTTTTCTTGAAGGCTTGAAGTTCAAAGTTGTCTGTTTTGATTTTATCTTTTCATACATCACTTCCAAAGTACATAGGCTATTTTATGGTGTCATTGGAAAGCTAAAAGGGTCCACTTATCAACTCTGAAGCATCAAAGGGTTGGTACAAAGCAGGATTTGGTAGTACCTACTCATCATCTTGAAGTGTCCATCCATCATTCCCAACAGTGGTATCAGAGCAAAGTCAAGGTAAAATGGGAGATGGTTTTCCTTCATTTATTGATAAATTGGATAGGAAAAATTATCAGGCATGGTCTCTAAGGATGAAGACATACCTACAAGGAAGGAGTCT
Organism: Ceratopteris richardii; assembly: GCA_020310875.1. Classification (NCBI taxonomy): domain Eukaryota; kingdom Viridiplantae; phylum Streptophyta; class Polypodiopsida; order Polypodiales; family Pteridaceae; genus Ceratopteris; species Ceratopteris richardii. The sequence continues at coordinate 62,901,549 of CM035429.1, forward strand.
ATATGGATACATCTCAGGAGATGAGGAATTGCCATCATTCAAAACCAGAGGATTACCAACAAAGGAAGAACATGAAAAGCTCAACACATGGCGTGCCAAGGATGCATTAGCAAGGTCTTACTTACTCAAATCCATCTCTGATTTTCTTTTGCCACATATTAGAAACTGTAAGACATCCCAAGAGACTTGGGAAACCTTGTCATCCTATATTTCTTCCAATACAAGGGCCAGAAAAAACCAATTGTGGATTGAATTCATCACACTAAGGAAGCAACCTAAGCAAGCTATTTCAGAGTTTGTGACCAAGATTAAAGATGTAGCAGATCAGTTAGCAAGCATAGGAGAAGAGATTGAAGAAGAGCAGATAGTAAGGCAAGTGATCAATGGGATTAAAGCTGATGACAAATGGGAAAGCTTCACCACTGCCATGGACATGCAAATTCTAGATCTTACAACTCTCATGGGGCGATTGTTCACTCATGAAGCCAAGCTCAACAAGAATGGAGACTCATCCAAAGGTAATAGCTCTTCTGCCCTATACACTCATAAAAGTAAGTCTAAGGATAAAGGCAAGAACAAAAAAGGAGAGGATGAAGGCACTACCTCCAGAGCCAACTATGCAGGGAGAGGTAGATCATCAAGAGGAAGGGGCAGAGGAGGTATGCAAGGTAGGGGGAGATCCTATAACTCCTCACCATGCAACATTTGTGGTTTATCAAATCATACTAGAGATGAGTGTTTCAGGAACCACAAGAATCAGAGAGGAAGAGGATATCAAAGAGGTGGATACTCACAATCAAGAGGTAGATTCAACCATCATCAAGGGTACAAAACAACTATAACAACAACTACAATGGCAACTATCAAGGAGGATTCAAATCCAGAAAGGACTACAACAACTATACAGAAGAGCAAGATGATTCTCTTCTGATTATGAGCATGACTTCAAAACCAGGTACAAATGATGACCATATCTTCTACATTGACTCAGGATGTTCAAATCATGTGACTGGCAATGTAGCTCTACTCTCTGACCTTGAAGAACCAAGAGGTAAGCATCAAGTACAAACAGGTGATGACACCAAGCACTCAGTAGTTAAAGTTGGAAATGTTAAGACTTGTGATGGAAATTAGAACTTGTTGAGTAGGGTACTATATGTACAAACCATTACCAAAAACTTGATGAGTGTTGGACATATTGTGGAAAAAGGTTTGCAGGTCAGGTTCAACCAATTTGGAGCATTTGTGGAAGATCCCAAGCAGGGGTTCAAGAGGATTGCTAAAGGAGAAAAGGCAGGTAGACTTTTTACTTTTGAGCTAGAAGATACAAAGAATATTGCACTCTACAATTATAAAGATCAAACACTTTCAGAGCTTGAAATTTGGCATAGAAGATTAGGGCATGTAGGAGAAAGAACCTTGAAGCAAATATACAGAGATCAATGTGTAATTGGAATACCCAATGTTTCCAAACAACACATGATATATAAATGTAGTGCTTGTCAGTTTGGGAAGTCTCACAGTTTACCATTCTCAAGGAAAGGCTACATGCATGAGGACTACCTAGAACTTGTCCATACAGATGTATGGGGACCAAGCAAAGACCCCTCAATCTCAGGATCAAAGTACTATGCATCTTTTATTGATGATTATAGCAGGTGGACTGTATTGTACTTTATGAAGCACAAAGATGAAGTGTTCAACTGGTTTACAAAGTATCTTGCACTTGTTGAGAATCAGACAGGGAAGAATCTAAAGAGGCTAAGGTCAGATGGAGGAGGTGAGTACTTCTCAAATGAGTTTGAATCATTCTTGTAGGACAGAGGAATCAAGAGAGAAATCACCACAAGGTATACTTCTGAACAGAATGGGGTAGTTGAGAGAAGAAATAGGTTGATTGTTGAAACAGCTAGGTCAATGTTGAATGAGAAGAAATTGCCTAACTATTTATGGGTAGAGAGTGTATCTACTGCCACTTACCTCATAAACATGTTACCATCTAAGTCCCTTGATGGGATGACTCCTTATGAAGCATGGAATGGGAAGAGACCCTCACTTGATCATTGCAGGATATTTGGATGTGTAGCATATGTACACATTCCTTCTCAGATAAGAGGTAAGCTAGACCCTAAGGCTGAGAAGTGTATCTTTATTGGATATGATTTGAATCAGAAAGGGTACAGATTCTACAAACCTTCAAATAAGGGATTCATGGTTAGTAGAGATGTTGTTTTTTTATGAAAATGATCCTTGGTATGAGAATGAATGCATGAAATTTAAACTACCTTATGACTTGGAGGAGGAGTTTCCAAGTCTTGCTAAGGAGGAACCTACTCAGAATGAAGAAACCAATTCAAATGATGAAGACATTATCAATCTTGAAGAATTTAAGGCATGGAAGTCCAAAGACAAACTCAAGATGAAGAAACTTGAAGACATACTTGAATCTTCAAACCAATCAATCAGAAGATCACAAAGGGAGAGCAAAAAACCTATCAGATATGGGTATGATACCTCTCTTGTTATTAAATATTATGTTTATGTTGCCAAAGACTTGTCAATTGAAGAACCAGGATCATATGAAGAAGCAAAAACTAAGACATAATGGAAAGAAGCTATGGATGAAGAGATTGAAGCACTCAAAGAAAGTGACACATGGGAACTAGTACCAAAGAAGGAATCCATGAAGGTAATTAGATCCAGATGGATCTATAAACTCAAAAGAAATTATGATGGGTCAATAAATAGGTACAAAGCCAGATTGGTGGCCAAGGGTTTTGCACAAACCCAAGGCATTGACTATGAAGAAACATTCTCACCTGTGGCCAAGATGCCAACCATCAGGGTATTGGTGAGTGTGGCCGCATCTAAAAATTGGAACATGTATCAATTGGATGTAAAAATGCTTCCTTGAATGGATGGATTTCAGAGGAGGTATATATGTCACAACCTCTTGGCTATGAGGATCCAAACAAGGTAACATATGTGTGCAAATTGAATAAAGCTCTTTATGGATTGAAGCAGGCACCTAGGGCATGGAATCACAGGTTAACCACATACCTTCAAGACCAAGGTTTTGTCATGAGCAAGGCAGACACTTCTCTATTCATTAAGAGAAGTAATTCAGAGGTAATATACCTATGTGTTATATGTTGATGATATCATACTTACAAGTAATGATGTCAATGAAATCAGCCAAATCAAGAACCAGATGATGGAGTTCAAGATCAGTGATCTTGGTCTACTAAAGTACTTTCTTGGACTTGAGTTAGTCTATACTAACTCTGGAATTTATATTACTTAGAAAAAATACATACAGGATATGTTGAAGAAGTTTTATTTGCAGGATGCAAAAGTTGCAAACACTCCAATGGAGGTAAACCTAAAACTAAGTGCTCATGAAGGTGACGAAATTGATGATATTACAGGTTACCAAAGTATAGTTGGAAGCTTGAACTATGCTACCTTAACAAGGATAGATATTGCATATGGAGTTAGTGTGCTAAGTCAGTTTATGCACTTACCAACGGTACCTCACTTAGAAGATGCCAAACGAATTCTAAAGTATCTCAAAAGCCCTCAACCTCATGGATTTTATTTTCCTTACACATCAGACTTGGATATTAAGATCTAATCAGATGCTGATTGGACAGGATGTAAGGATGATAGGAGAAGCACTTTAGGATATATTTCATTTGCAGCTGATAAACCAATATCATGGTCTTCAAAGAAGCAACCTATTGTTGCTTTATCTTCTACTATAGGAAGAGTATAGAGGATTGGCAAATGCCACCCAAGAAGCCATATGGATCAAGTTATTGTATATAGAATTGGGTTTGTATACTACCTCACCATTGATCTTTGGAGATAATACAAGCTCACTTCACCTTGCAGCTAATCCTATCTATCATGATAGGACCAAACATATAGAGTTCCATTACCATTGTGTGAGAGAGAAGTTGTTAAGCAAGGACATTCAACTAGCATATGTATCAACCAACATGCAGTGTGTAGATTTGTTAACTAAAGCATTGGATGGAACCAAACTTTGTAGGTTCAAATCAATGATTGGATTGCAGGATATACATGAAGATTGAAGATGAAGACCAAGCCAAAATGTTTGGCTTGAGGGGGAGCTGTTGGTGTAATTCACAAGCCTACACATTTGGCTTGTAGCCCATACATATATGAAGAAGCATAGGAACCAATGCTTGAAGATAATTACCCATTTATTTGTTTGTAAAAGTCACATTTGACATGGAATCTTTGTAAACACCTACCAAAAGGAACTTGTGGAAATGTTAGCTTTGATTGATGGAATATCTCCTAGGATGTAGGAGCATGATTATAGAGAGCCAAAAGTTTGAATTCAAATTCAAACTTTGAACTCAACTACTATAAAAGTGATCATGAAAAAGTCGGGGGTAAGACTCATCAATCCTGAGCTATTCACTGTCATCTCTGAGTGTGTGTGAGGCCTACACTTTAGCCCACACCTGTCTACACCATTAGGCAATGATCTTCATGCCTATGGCATTGTACAACAATGTTCATTAATACATATATCTACATTGTTCATTTCTGAGTTCTCTGTCATAGTCTCTAAAAGTCTGTCAACTTGTGGAGACCATATCTCACTCATTTCTTCACCAAATTCAAAGATCTATAGCTTCTTGGAACCAACTCAAAGTTTTCTACACGTTATCAAAATTTGAAGGATTTCTATTCAGCCATTTCAGAGAAAAGTCCATCGAAGTGATCACTGGTCGAAGTCTACAACAATCCTAAAATATCGGGGGTAAAGGTTTACTTGCTAAATTGATTTCTCTGAGCATAGTTAATATTTTTAAGTGATATCACTTGGAATAGTTAGCTTGCTAAGCTAATTAGATATCCCTAAAAGGAATTTTTCCAATTCCTACTGTGCTGGTCATACTGCACAAAAGATACAGCAGGTGTCTAGTAAAAAATAGAAGGTTTTCTTGAAGGCTTGAAGTTCAAAGTTGTCTGTTTTGATTCTATCTTTTCATACATCACTTCCAAAGTACATAGGCTATTTTATGGTGTCATTGGAAAGCTAAAAGGGTCCACTTATCAACTCTGAAGCATCAAAGGGCTAGTACAAACCAGGATTTGGCAGTACCTACTCATCATCTTGAAGTGTCCATCCATCATTCCCAACAATGATTAGGAGTTCAAAACTGCTTCGCTTTATGGTGTCAAAATTTGAATCTGAGCTCATTTCAACCTCCGAATGCACTATCATAGCATCTATGCACACAATTTTGTCCTTTTTTGCCAAACCTATATGACACCGCTACAAGCACCTCAAAGTTTTCTACAAGTTTAATGGAGCTTGACAATGGAGCTCTGTTCAACTTTTTGAGATATAGTCATTTTTTTGCATTCAAGGTATAATGGCCATGGCTAAAAGCAATGATGTATTCCATATGTTGGATGTTGAGGACAAGTTGGATTGGTACCAATTACCCATTATGGGCATATATGATGTGTCATGTATTAGACACAAAAGGATTGTGGAATATTGTGCAAGGTCTTGAAAAACATCCTACCACACCTCCAAATATAGTTATTGAAGGTGATATAGATGGCATTGAAGATGATGATCTTCAAATTCTTGTTCGTGTTATGGTTTGTGTTGCACCTACTGCACAATAACTTTTATGGGATGGCAAAGATGCTCGAGCACATGCATTGATAACTTTCTCTATCAAACATGCCATTATCCTTCATATTTGATCTTGCAAAACAACAAAGGATGCTTGGGATACACTTACCACCTTATACCAGGCAAGAAATGAGGCTTGTGTTGCTTTCTTTTAAAAATAGTTTGAGAGTGAACATATGAATGAAGAAGACATAACAAGTCCATTATGCATGTAGCAGATCAACCTTTCTTAGCTAGTTAGAAGGGCAAAGGTAAATGGAGCTCATCTATTAGTAAGCAAAAATCTGCTAATTATATAGAGAAAAAAAGGGAAGATGAAGATGAGAAGAAATAAAAAAAAAGCAGAAGTTGTTTTGCAAACATTGTAAAGGAAATGATCATGTCATAAAGAGTTGTCCAAAACTAGCTACAAAAGAAGCAAAGAAAAAGAGGCTGGAATGGTTGTTTCAAAGGCCTCGACACTAAAAAAAAAGTCTACTAATCTTGTGAAAAATGAAGAATGGGCATTTACAATTGTTTGCAGTTATGACCAAATTGTATGAATAGTGTATGTCTACAGTAGACTCAGATGTTTGGTACTTTGACAATGGGGCAACTAGACATATTACCTCGCAGTGTAGTTTCTTTACTGTAAAGGAAATGATCATACCATAAAGAATTGTCCTAAACTAGTTGCAAAAGAGGCAAAGAAAAAAGAGGTTGGAATGGTTGTTGCAAAGGCCTCTACTCCAAAAATAAAGTCTGCTAACCTTGTGCAGGATGAAGAATGGGCGTTTACTACTGTTTTCAGTTTTGACCCATCTTCTCATGAGCAGTGCATGTATGCTATAGAATCAAATGTTTGGTACTTTGATAGTGGGGCGACCAAACATATTACCTCATAGCACAGTTTCTTCTCTTCACTCGAGCCTGCCCCTATAGGCAATACTATCACATGTGCCAACAACTCCTCTTATCCTATCATGGAAGTTGGGAAGATCATTCTGACTGTTGTTGATGGTAGTTCTTTCACTTTGTCAGATGCTTTATTTGTGCCAGGGATTAAGAGGAATATGTTATCAATTTCTGCATTAGCCAAGATTGGCTAGGTTGTGAAATTTGTTGATGACAGATGTACAATTCATGATCTATCAAATGGTGATGTTATTATTGCTTCTAGAATTTTATGTTGTGGGCTGTATAAGCTCATAGACTATGAAAAATTGGTGAATGATTTGGCATGTGCAGTACATGATTCTCAGGCTATGTCAAATGCAAAGCTTCGGAATGCACGCTTTAGTTATCTAAACTTTGCTAGTTTGCTACCCTTGTAGAAATATGAAATGGTGTCCTTTTTGCCCAAACTTGAGGCACCCGGTAAACATGTATGTGAAGGCTGTATTTTGGCCAAAATGCAACATTCCTCATTTCCAAAAGATGGTTCAATTTGGGCTACTCAGAAATTGTAGCTTATTCAAGCGATGTCTGTGGTCCTATGCAGTCACCCTCTTTTGGAAATTATCTTTACTTCGTGACTTTCATTGATGCTTTTCCTAGGAATGCATGGGTAAAGCCACTCAAAGCAAAGTTCGAAGTGTTTATGTGCTTAAACAGTTTCTAGTTTTGGCTGAAAATACATCAGCATGTAAAATGGGCACCCTCCATTCTGATCGAGGGGGGCAATATATGTCTTCTGATTTTAATGCATTTATGGTTGAACGTGGGATAAAACACTAATGTACAGTGTCGTATACACCTCAATAGAATGGAGTTGCTGAACAAAAGGATAGGTCACTCATGGAGACGGCTAGGTATATGGTCAAGAATCAGGCTTTACCACATAGTTTCTGGCTTGAGGCTATCATGTGTGTAGCATATGTACTTAACATGTGTCCCACTAAAGCACTGTAGTCTATCACTCCATATGAGGCTTGGCATGATCACAAGCCATATGTTGCTGATCTACGTGTTTTTGGTTGTTTGGCATATGCATTAGTGCCTGAACAACATCATAGAAAATAGGATGATAAAGCAGTAAAATGTACTTTTATTGGGTACAATTCTGAAAGTAAAGGCCATCGTCTGTATCATCCACATACTAAACACATTCCGGTTAGCCATGATGTTGTCTTTATGTAAGATGCTATTCAGCCATTGCTTTCATGTACTAAGGAGACATCTATTAGTTCCGAAGACATGTGTGATACTTTGCTACCTCTTTTTACAGGTGGATAGTCTAGTACTGGTCCTAATGAGGCAACTTCTCAACCTTTGCAGGTTTCATGTTATGATGCAGATCATCCCATTTCTAATGCAGATTTACATGATGCACTTATTGATGAGAGAGTTGATATTGACGAGGCAAAAACTGTGCCAAAATGGTTGGTGCAGACTTTACATGATAGCAAATTACATGCACCTCTGTCATATTGTACTCATTCAGGCTCTCATAGTGCCTTTCTTGCATCAAATTCTATTCTATGGCTGCATCTAGTCTCTCTGATGAGAATGAGCCTGTTTTTTTTGATGAAGCACAAAATTCAGAAAATTGGACGGCTGCTATGCAATCTGAATATGATGTTATAATGAAGAATGGTACTTGGTCTTTGTGTGACTTGCCTCCTGGCAAGAATGCCATTGGCATTAAGTGGGTTTACAAGCTAAAGCATAAGCCTGATAGAACAATTGACAGGTATAAGGCTAGGCTTGTTGCAAAGGGTTATGCGTAGGAAAGAGGCATTGATTTTGATGAGTCCTTTGCACCTACATGTCGTATGACTACTGTTTGGAGCATCTGTGCACTTGTAGCCCATCATGGTTGGAATGTACATCAACTAGACATTAAAACAACATTTCTGAATGGTGACTTGCATGAAGAAGTGTATGTTTTTCAGCCCCATGGCGTTGTGGCATGAAAACTAGGTGTGCAGGTTAAAGAAAGCATTATATGGTTTAAAGCAAGCACCACTTGCTTGGTATGAGAAGATACATGCCTATTTGATTGCACATGGTTTTGAGAAAAGTCCAACTGAAAGCACCTTATATTTTAAGCGTGCTAATGATGTGCTTTTGAAAATTGCTATGTTGATGACATGGTGCTCACTGGTTCTATTGAGAAGCATATTGATGATTTGCATGCCTCGTTTGAGATGTTTGATTTGGGGCATTTGCATCATTATTTGGGCATTCTGTTTATGCATGTTAATGGTGGAATGGCTTTGTGTCAAACAAAATATATTGACATATTATTGTAGCGTTTTGGCCTAGAAGACTGTAAACCTATTGCCACTCCTATGGAGACAGGTTTAGATTGAGTCTTCATGATGTTGGAGATGCATTTGATGTTGTTCTCTATCAGCAAGCTATTGGATGGCTGATTTACTTATGCACTACTCAGTGAGATATTCAGTTTGTTGTCTCATAGATGAGTAGGTTTATGCATTGCCCAGGTGTCAAGCATTGGCAGGCGATTAAGCGCATCTTTTGCTACTTGAGTGGTACCCTACTGCTTGGGTTGTTTTATCCCAAGGGGAGATCCCTACCGCCAGATTTGCATGCTTTTTCTGACTTCGACTAGGCTGGTTGCTATGACACTCGTGTGTCCACTAGTGGTTTTTGCTTCAGGCTTGGTAGCTCATGCATATCTTGGCTGAGCAAGAAGCAGCCTACTGTGGCCACTTCCAATTGTGAGGTTGAGTATAGGGAAGCTTTCACAGTGACTGTTGAGTGTGTGTTGACTGTTGACTGTTCAGTCTTCTGCCACCACCATCTTCACTGACAGTCAGAGCGCATTGGCAGTTGCGAGGAACCCTGTGTTCCATGCTCGCACTAAGCACATTGAGGTGCATTATCATTATGTCAGGGAGAGGTTCTCTGTTGGGGAGATCGGCTTGGCATATGTGCCCATGCAGGAGAACATTGTAGACCTTTTCACGAAGGCTCTACCTAGGGAGAAGTTTGAAGCTTTTCACAAAGCTTTGGGCTTACTTCCTTTTTTGGATTGATTCCATTTAGCTTGGTACTTCCTTATACATGAGTGTCAACTCCTTGTTCACCGCATCACTCCTAGGGGGGATTTGTTGATATATTTAGGCAGTGATGTGTGTGAACACCCTAGGACAGCCGAGACACTTTTTTCCCTCTTTAGGAGGTTTTTTTCCCCATCTTGTATATACGCCTATTGCCCTAATGGGCTATTTATCTTGGTACATTCTCTAGTAATACATTCAATATTGTGTGTTGTGCTCCAAGCTTCTTCTTCTTCCTTGTGTTGTTCGCGTGCTTCCGTAGATGTCCAACTCCAACGTGGCTTTTAATTTCATTGTCTACTGTAGCATAAGAGTATGAACTTTGAAGATGTTTTGGTAGTATTGTTATGATGAAATAAGAAGACCTTTCCATTTCATCTTTGTACCATTTACAACTTTTAAGTTCCTTCCACCAGTGAACGTTGCATATGTAAAGGAAGTACGCCTTGGATTCCACCTTGAGATGCTAACCTCTTAAGTGAATATATCCAAGCTCTTCAAAAAGAAGACATTCAAAATTTTTTATGATAATGCAATACTTAACACCACTCCTGTTGGTGAAAGTCTTTGATTGAACTTATAACTTCAATTGCACATATTCTACTTCCATCATTGTCTTTGTGAAGCCAAATGAGATCTTTGTATTATGAAACTTTTAAAACAATCTTGGAGTGTTGTCTCATCAAGCACTCCTTTGGAAACTTTGTCAATCAACTATCTCTAAGTATCTCTATTATACTTAGAGTTGGCATTGAAGATTATAGATGATCTATATTAATGTGTACATGACATTGGGCCTATGTCAAAGAGCTTTGCACCGAAAAAAATTGTAAGTCATTAAAGAACTTAGATATACTTAGGTGCTCATTGTTTCATGTATACGGTACTTAGGGATCCCATCATGCTAATTGAATTTGCTATAAAAATCTTTTTCAAGGAGATAATCTAAGTCATTGAAGAAATTAGATGTGTTTGAGTTGTCTTTCAATTCATAAATCCATTTCTTACGTACCATTGATTTGGTAAGGAAATGTATCCAGACCTTGCGACTTCTTCAATTCTAAGCAAGACATACTTAATGTGAAGCTTTCATTAAGTATTTGATATGTTAGTATTATCTTGGAAAGGAATCACCAAGTACTTGTATTGCCAAATCTAGATAAATCCACGGTACCCCTTCAAGATTGATCACCTTGTGTTCAAATTTGAATAAGTACCCTACATAGATAAGCAAGGAACCATGCATGTAGTAATCAACTTACCTAATAGGATAGATGAGTTTGGATCGGTTAAACTTGTTCATATATTTAGGTAGTGGTGTGTGTGAACACACTAGGACCATCGGGGCACTTTTTTCCCTCTTTAGGAGGTTTTTTTCCCTCGGCTAGCATATATGCCTATTGCCCTAATGGGCTACTTATCTTTGTACAATCTCTAGTAAAACATTCAGTATTGTGTGTTGTGCTCCAAGCTTCTTCTTCTACCTTGTGTTGTTCACGTGCTTCCGCAGACGTCTATCTCCAACAATTGGTATCAGAGAAGGTCATCGCTTCATCTAGGGTGCCGTCGACACTCCTCCGGTTGTAGTCTCATAATCGCACGAATTTTGGTGAGCATACTCAATGTGTTTTCCAAATCAAAACTGCTTCGCTCTGTGGTGCCGAAATCGCTATTTGAGCTCATTTCGGCCTCCGAATGCACTATCGCAGCGCTTGTGTAGGCTATTTTGTCTTTTTGTACCAAAGATATATAGCAATTTCTGTTTGCCAGTATAAGCGTCTCGAAGTCTACTACAGGTATTTTGGAATTCTTTTGGGCAGTTCTGTTCAACTTTTTGAGATACAATCAATTTTCTGCATCAAGGTATTTTAGTCACCGTCCATGGCTGAAAGCAGTGATGTATCCCGTATGTTGGTTGTTGAGGATAAGTTGGATGGTAGTTGGTTGTTGAGGATAAGTTGGATGGTAGTTGGTTGTTGAGGATAAGTTGGATGGTACCAACTACCCGTTATGGGCTTATATGATGCGACATGTGTTGGTTGCAAAAGGACTGTGGAACATTGTGCAGGGTGACGAAAAACGTCCTATCACACCTGCAACTGTTACAACTGCAGGTACTGAAGCTGATGCAGAAGGTGTTGAAGATGATGATATTCTGCATATTCCTATTCGTGCTACGGTTTCTGCTGCACCTACTGTAGAGCAAATTTGATGGGATGGCAGAGATGACCAGGCACATGCATTGATAGCTTTGTCTATCAAACGTGCCATTATTCCTCACATTCGTTCTTGCAGAACAACTAAGGATGCTTGGGATACACTTACCACATTACCAAGCTAGGAATGAGGCTCGTGTTGCTTACCTCCGAAAACAGTTGGAGAGTGAGCACATGAATGAAGGTGATTCTATGGATAGTTTAAACGAAGATAAAATACTTGAAGGAACAGTTGATTTCTGCTTATGAGGTTATACCAGATAGCTCACTTGTGCAGACCGTTCTAAATGGTCTTCATGATTCATATCAGAGTTTTGCTTCTACTCTTCGGTTGATGATGAAAGGCAATCCAAATGATGATGAAGAAGGAAGATAAAGATGAGAAGAAATCAGAAAAGCATAAATTGTTCTGCAAGTACTGTAAAGGGAATGATCATATCATAAAGAACTGTCCAAAACTGGCTGCTAAAGAGGCAAAGAAGAAAGATGCTTGGATGGTTGTTGTAGATGTGTCTACACCAAAAACAGAGTCTGCTAATCTTTTGCAGGAAGAAGAATGGGAGTTTACTACTGTTTGCAGTTTTGACCCATCTTCTCATGAGCAGTGCATGTCTGCAGTAGACTCAAATGTTTGGTACTTTGACAGTGGGGCGACCAAACATATTAGCTCGTAGCATAGTTTCTTCTCTTCACTCAAGCCTGCCCCTACAGGGAATACTGTTACATGCGCCAACAACTTCTCTTATCTTGTTATGGGAGTTGGTAAGATCATTTTGACTATTGCTGATGGTAGTTCTTTCACTTTATCAGATGTTGGTAAGATCATTTTGACTACTGCTGATGGTAGTTCTTTTACTTTGTTAGATGCTTTGTTTGTGTTAGGGATCAAGAAAAATATGTTATCAATTTCTGCATTAGCCAAGATTGGATTGGTTGTGAAATTTGTTGATGACAGGTGTACAGTACATGATCTATCAAATGGCGATGTGACTATTGCTTCTAGCATTTTATGTCATGGGCTGTATAAGCTCATAGACTATGAAAGATCTGTAAATGATTTGGCATGTGTAGTACATGATTCTCAGGCTATGTCAGATGCAAAGCTTTGGCATGCACGCTTTGGTCATCAAAATTTTGCTAGTTTGCTATGTCTGCAGAAATCTGAAATGGTGTTCTCTTTGCCCAAACTTGAGGCACCCGAAAACATGTTTGTGAAGGCTGTATTTTGGGCAAAATGCAGCGTTCTTCCTTTCCAAAAGATGGTTCAGTGGAGGCTACGCAGAAATTGCAGCTTGTACATAGTGATGTATGTGGTCTGTTAGTCGGCCGCCGAGTGAGACAAATGTAATGACTGCCGGATGTAACGGAGTTCCTTGAATCACGCGCGAAAAGTTGGGACGCGCATCCTGTAAATTTATATAAAGCAATGAAAGAAGAATGGTCGAGAGGGACGTCTTTTCTGGAACTGCTGGATTGTTCGCCTAATTTTTTGTTAGAGTACTGTTACATTGTTGTGGATTCTGAGTAATGTGAATGTTGAGTTCTGTATCGGATGCTCACATTGAAGTTCACCGTAACGAGTGATTGAATGACGGATTGTGTGTCTGAGTACTGTTATCGTATTGTATTGCTGCGTATTCTTCAGTTATTGAAGTACCCTGAGTCAGTTTGAGTAGTTATCTGGCTATGTGAATCGAATAGGTAATCTGTTGCCCTGACGGAGTATGTTCTGTGTGTTTCTATCAGAATCATTGCATTTGATGTAATAACTGTGACCCCGAATAGGAGTACGAACTAGTATCTTCAGTAAACGTGGACTTTTGAGATCACTGGCAAGTGTGGTGACAAATGAATTTGTCAACTATAGTCTTCACTTTGGTTGATTTACGGGATAATAGCAAATCTGTAGAAGGGACTACTGCTCTGTTAGTGTTAGTCAACCGCCGAGTGAGACAAATGTAATGACTGCCGGATGTAACGGAGTTCCTTGAATCACGTGCGAAAAGTTGGGACGCGCATCCTGTAAATTTATATAAAGCAATGAAAGAAGAATGGTCGAGAGGGACGTCTTTTCTAGAACTGCTGGATTGTTCACCTAATTTTCTGTTAGAGTACTGTTACATTGTTGTGGAGTTTGAGTAATGTGAATGTTGAGTTCTATATCGGATGCTCACATTGAAGTTCACCGTAACGAGTGATTGAATGACGAATTGTGTGTCTGAGTACTGTTATCATATTGTATTGCTGCGTATTCTTCAGTTATTGAAGTACCCTGAGTTAGTTTGAGTAGTTATCTGGCTATGTGAATCGAATAGGTAATCTGTTGCCCTGACGGAGTATGTTCTGTGTGTTTCTATCAGAATCATTGCATTTGATGTAATAACTGTGACCCCGAATAGGAGTACGAACTAGTATCTTCAGTAAACGTGGACTTTTGAGATCACTGGCAAGTGTGGTGACAAATGAATTTGTCAGCTATAGTCTTCACTTTGGTTGATTTACGGGATAATAGCGAATCTGTAGAAGGGACTACTGCTCTGTTAGTGTTAGTCAACCGCCGAGTGAGACAAATGTAATGACTACCGGATGTAACGGAGTTCCTTGAATCACGCGCGAAAAGTTGGGACGCGCATCCTGTAAATTTATATAAAGCAATGAAAGAAGAATGGTCGAGAGGGACGTCTTTTCTGGAACTACTGGATTGTTCACCTAATTTTCTGTTAGAGTACTGTTACATTGTTGTGGAGTTTGAGTAATGTGAATGTTGAGTTCTATATCGGATGCTCACATTGAAGTTCACCGTAACGAGTGATTGAATGACGGATTGTGTGTCTGAGTACTGTTATCGTATTGTATTGCTGCGTATTCTTCAGTTATTGAAGTACCCTGAGTTAGTTTGAGTAGTTATCTGGCTATGTGAATCGAATAGGTAATCTGTTGCCCTGACGGAGTATGTTCTGTGTGTTTCTGTCAGAATCATTGCATTTGATGTAATAACTGTGACCCCGAATAGGAGTACGAACTAGTATCTTCAGTAAATGTGGACTTTTGAGATCACTGGCAAGTGTGGTGACAAATGAATTTGTCAGCTATAGTCTTCACTTTGGTTGATTTACGGGATAATAGCGAATCTGTAGAAGGGACTACTGCTCTGTTAGTGTTAGTCAACCGCCGAGTGAGACAAATGTAATGACTGCCGGATGTAACGGAGTTCCTTGAATCACGCGCGAAAAGTTGGGACGCGCATCCTATAAATTTATATAAAGCAATGAAAGAAGAATGGTCGAGAGGGACGTCTTTTCTGGAACTGCTGAATTGTTCACCTAATTTTCTGTTAGAGTACTGTTACATTGTTGTGGAGTTTGAGTAATGTGAATGTTGAGTTCTATATCGGATGCTCACATTGAAGTTCACCGTAACGAGTGATTGAATGACGGATTGTGTGTCTGAGTACTGTTATCGTATTGTATTGCTGTGTATTCTTCAGTTATTGAAGTACCCTGAGTCAGTTTGAGTAGTTATCTGGCTATGTGAATCGAATAGGTAATCTGTTGCCCTGACGGAGTATGTTCTGTGTGTTTCTATCAGAATCATTGCATTTGATGTAATAACTGTGACCCCGAATAGGAGTACGAACTAGTATCTTCAGTAAACGTGGACTTTTGAGATCACTGGCAAGTGTGGTGACAAATGAATCTGTCAGCTATAGTCTTCACTTTGGTTGATTTACGGGATAATAGCGAATCTGTAGAAGGGACTACTGCTCTGTTCCAATAGCAGAATAGTCTGAAGAAGTTCAATACGCAGGCGTAAAGAAACCCAATATTGTCTAGTTACCACAAGTAACTAAGCTAAGACGTGTATTAGTATTTTGATGTTGTGATTAAGAATTGGGAAAAGAGTACAGGGCCTCTGTCTAACAGACCCCTACCACTCCCAAGAACCCACTTGGTCTGATAACGCCTTTCGGTAATAGAAAGTTTAATACAATTTACGATGAATCACTATTTTACGTTTAATATTTGTTCGATAACGATTTCGGCTAGTTATTAACACAGCGTAACTGTGTAACATTTAACATTTGGCGCCGTCTGTGGGAAAGTGGCATCAAGATTGTTAGTCGTCTGTCAAAATTAGATTATCGTTTGATTGGCAGTAGCAACAGAATCAGATTGTTGCAAACTGTCCCGTTAGTAATACTACGCGATTAGTACAAAAGATGATACATGCCGGTTACTCGATCTGGTGAAACGTATCCCAAGAACCATCAGTTTGGAGCACTAAAGCCAACTTTGGGAGGTAGAAGTACAACTAGGACTGACCCAGTTATCAAGAAAGTTAAGAACATTAAAACTGATTCCGATCATAGTCCGGTGGAACCTGTTACGCCTCTCGTACATTCCGGAACTATTTCGGCATAGTTTGTCGAAGATATAGTAATTCCAGAACCTACCAAGACGCAGTTGGAATCTAGTTTAACACTCTTGGAAAAAGATTCAGATTCATCTACGATTAGAAACACTTTAGTCAAAGAAATCGGCGAAGGCAAAAAAACGCCGAATTCGGGCACAATTTTGGTTCATTCCGGTGATATTTCGGTAAGAGAATCACAGTTTTTCGGTGACGATTTAGCATTTTCTGCTGAATCTTCAGCCCATCTTCCGTGCTTGGAAGCAAGTTCCCATACACTGGACATCAAGGAGGAAGGAAGGCAGTTCGAAACAAAAATTCGAAGCATATTAGACAAGATAATCACACCGGAAAGTGCGTCATTCGACGATACAGATTCCAGTAGTTCGGAAGGAAAGTATAACACACTCACGATGAACGGACAACAATAGTTATGTCCACCCAGGCCACCTCCAACGAGAGTGACGTACACGAAGTTTGGTGGATTTCCAGGAGATGATCCGGATGCTCATGTGCGTACGTTCGAGATAAGTTATGCAGTTCTCAACCATCCACAGGATCAGGCCTACAAAGCCATTGTTTTCCAATCTACACTTGTCAATGAAGCAGCTAGATGGCTTACAGAATATGATATTAATCATTTCGGCACCTACGAAGCAGTACAAGATGCTTTTCTGCAGCGATTCAGGCTAAAAAAGAATCCAGCCGAAATTTTTGATTATCTACAGAATAACAGACAGAAACCAAATCAAACTATACAAGAGTATGCTACTCTCTTCAAAACACACTTAAGGCAGCTACCACCGGCCCATGCTAACTTACCAGATGACGTTATCACTCAGTGGTTCATTAATGGCTTGGTTCCACAACTTAAGCAGATCATGATCATAAGATGTGTCGGAGCCATGTCCCTCGATGCAGTCATTGCAATGACTCTACAACTGGAACACAAAGTCGGTGGATTTACAGAAGATTTAGAATGGTTAAAAGCAAACGAGAATGTTGCAAAAGATATGACTAGACAGGTATATTGCAACATATGCAAAAATTCAGGACATACCAATGCCAATTGCACACTTAATCAAACATTCTGCGCTATCTGTAACATTGTCGAACACACCACCGAAAACTACGCATACAACGCTAGAGTACAAGGAACAACAACTGTCAATGCAATTATCCAGGAACAAGGAAAACCAGCAAATCACTATGTGCCTCCACAAATGAGAAACAACCAGCAGCAAGGATATCGAAATTACCGAGGACAGAGGAATAACAATTATAATCCAAACCGCTGGCAAAACGGACCACCACCAGAAAATCCCAATTTACCACCACCACGTTGCCATTTTTGTGGTGAATTTGGACATATTAGGAGATTTTGCAAGGATGCAGCTGAGTATGATCAAAGGAAGAAGGAACGTCAAAATCCAATGGCCAACATGGTAAAAATCACACCCGTGGAGATACAGGCTGCTGCAATCCAGACCCGTTCTGGTAAACAACTGCAACCGACAGCAGAAATATTTGAACCAGGGATACATGAACAACACAGAATGTATAACAAAGCTAGTCAATGGACCACAGTAGAACCACCAGCCTTTCCAGAGCCTATTCCGGTAGCCCAGCCCTCATTAACAAAGGAAGGAACACAACAAAGGGAGTTAGCAACAGAAACATTATCAGCAGTAGATACATTGCCCACCGTAGACACCTCCGCATCAGTAGAGGTATCAACTTCAACATCAGTAGAGCCTGTCAATCAATCTCAACAGGCTTGGGAAATCTTATCTAAGGCCTCTATTACTCTGCCTCTGGGCCAACTACTGGCATTAGTACCGGGAATTCGCCAACAGTTCCAACAACAGTTCAGTCCGGTACCTTCTTGTATTCCGGCGACAGCAGCAGTTCAACCGGAACCTGATTCTACGGTTGATCATTCAGTTCCCTTGATTACAGTATGGTATAAGAATCATAAGATTACGCAGGTATTAATTGATGGAGGCTCTGGTGTAAACATTGCGACTGCGGCATTATGCAAAAGGTTAGGATGGACCGAAATCGAACCAGTTCAATTTTTTGTCAGAATGGCAGATCAATCAAGAGTCCATCCTGTAGGACTTGTGCGAAATGTACCCATCACTTTGCAAGGTACGACCTTTAAAATGACCTTTGTTATACTAGATCTGCCGGAATCCACTTTGGATTACAACCTTCTTTTCGGCCGACCTTGGCTGAAGCATGCGAAGGTAATACAGGACTGGTCTGCACAAGAGCTTACGTTCAAAGATGCCAATCAAAGATATGTGGTAAAATTAGATGCTATACAACCCTGCGAGCTACACGCTAGACCGTATTTTGCTGAACCAGTCCATATGCTAGATGGACTATCAGATGATGAAGAAGAGGAATTTCTAAAGAATAACGCTGACTTAATTTCACTAGGAACTGTTGATCTACAGTCCATTGTAGATAACTGGAACACTTCAGTCTGTACAGTAGTACCCATCACCGAAGAAGCTAAGAAGGAAGATACCGTCTCTATCCATGACGATGAATTACAGCCACTTTTCAAGTCAACAGACGATACAGAGAGACCTCAACAGTTTTATGTCCCCGAAGATCAGCTGACCACGTACAATCTAGGAGATGAAGATCATCCGCGTTCTGTAAAGATAAAGCATAATTTACCAGAATTGTTCAAAGCGGATTTGATTCGACTACTTCGCGAATTCTCAGACGTCTTTGCATGGGATTACAAAGATATGAAAGGATTAGATCCGCGCATCTATTAGCATAGAGTCATGTTGAAGCCTGAAGCTAAATCGAACAAATAGCCCAGCTACCGGATGAATCCCAATTATGCATCACAGGTAAAAGCCGAACTTGATAGATTATTAAAAGTCGGATTCATCGTACCAGTAGAACATGCTGAATGGATTTCACCAATTGTGATCGTGCCAAAGAAAAATAAGCAACTGCGAATCTGTGTAGACTACCGGAAATTAAACGCAGCAACAGTACCGGATCCTTTCCCGATCCCCTTTCTGGATACCATGCTTGATAAGGTAGCAGGTCACAAAATGTATTCATTCTTAGACGGATACAGCAGTTACAATCAGGTTAGAATGGCCGAAGAGTATATACGAAAAACTGCATTCATTACCAACTGGGGTGTCTTTGCCTGCACCGTAATGTGGTTCGGATTGCGAAATGCACCAAGCACATTCCAACGATGTATGCAGGAGATTTTCTCTCCTTATCTCACTTCATTTATGCAAGTATATCTCGATGACTGATTTTTGGTAAGATGATGGCACATTTGCTTCATCTACGATGCTGTTTTCAAAAGTGCAGAGAGTACAGACTCTGTCTTAACCCAAACAAATCTGTGTTTGCGGTCTCATGTGGCAAATTACTTGGCCACATTATATCTGCACAAGGTATCCAAGTAGATCCAGATAAAATTTCGGCAGTATTAGAAGCTCCGGTGCCAACTTCTCCAAAAGAAGTTATGCGCTTTATGGGCCAAGTACGGTGGCATGGAAGGCACTTATGGTGGCTTGCTCATCTGGCTATACCACTAAACAAGCTAATCAGCAAAACACCTCGACAATTTGAATGGACCCAGGAATGCCAGATAGCCTTTGATCGTTTAAAGCATTTATTAACACAAGTACCTATCTAACAACCGCCGGACTGGGATCACCCATTTCATGTATTTGTTGATGCTTCAGATATAGCAATAGGAAGTGTATTGATGCAACAAATTGATAAATGGTTTAGACCAGTGTATTATGCAAGTCGAAGATTAGCACCTGTTGAGAAAAATTACTGAGTAACAGAAAGAGAATGTCTAGGGCTAGTATATTCGGTCAAGAAATTTAGACATTACTTGCTAGGCTGCAAATTCACATTTCATGTAGATCACGCTGCACTTGTCTATCTAGTTCGGCAGCAACATCTAGGTGGTCGATTAGCGCGATGGGTCTTACTCTTGCAGGAATTTGATTACGAAGTCATTCATCGGCCAGGCAGTTGACATGCCTTAGCAGATTTTTTATCCCGCTTAGATTCCGGTGAAGCTCCGGTGGGCATAGATGACACGACACCCGTGATTTATGTATCAAAACCAATTAATGAAGAATCTGCAGACCCACCTATCCCATTTTCGTATTATGATAAGATCTTGACCTTTCTCACTGATGGTTGCCTTCCATCTCAGACTTCTACGACAGTACGCAGAAAAATTGCAGTCTTTAGCCGTCGATTTCGGTTAATTGCTGGAGAATTATATTATGTAGATCACACCGGAATCCTACTTCGATGTATTCCACCACATGAAGTTAACTCAGTTATCACTTTGGCTCACTCGATTCCTTCCGGTGACCACTTTGCTGCAGATCTAACTCACCGAAAAATTCTGCAGAGTGGTCTCTGGTGGCCAACAATGTACAGAGATATATTACAGTTTGTCAAACAATGTGATACTTGTCAAAGATCGGGTCAGCCTTTGCAACGTCATTTTTTTCCTTTGCAACCCATCTTACCAATAGAACCTTTCCAAAAGTGGGGTCTAGATTTTATCGGTCCAATTACACCACCAGCCGTCTTCAGTAACAACCGTTACATACTGACCTGTACAGATTATGCAACCAGATGGGCTGAAGCCTGGGCTTTATGGTCTGCTACAGTCATTACGGTAGCAAAGTGTCTACTAACCGATGTCTTCCCATGTTTTGGCTTACCACTGGAAATTTTCTCAGATCAAGGCACTCATTTTGTAAACAATCTAATGAAGGCACTTACACATTCGTTCCAGGTTACACATAAATTTAGTTCTCCTTATTATCCTCGTGCCAATGGATTGGCCGAAAGTACAAACAGATCTCTGCTGAATATCCTTCGAAAATTGATCATGGAATCACCGAAAAGATGGGATCAACTGCTACCTGCAGTATTATGGGCATACCGGACTACCTACAAGGTAACAACAGGATTGACACCTTTCAAATTAGCTTATGGCCTAGAAGCAATAGCACCAATGGAGATAGTTATACCAAGTTTACGAGTAGCCATTACCCAGAAATTACTACCGGAAGACTCACTGTCATTTCGGATGGACACTCTCAGAGAGTTAGATGAGCATCGATGGCTCAGTTTCTTAACTATGTACGAAGTTCAACTAAGACAGGCAAGGATGCACGATCGAAACCTAAAAACTCTAGTGTTTTCGGTAGGACAGCTTGTACTTTTCTATAATGCAAAGTCAAATAGATCCGCAGGCAAATTCAAATTACGGTGGTTCGTCCCTTACAAGATCGCAGAGCAAATCGGTCCATCAACTTTTCGGTTGACTACGTTGACCGGAAATCCACTTCCAAAAGCAATCAACGGCTCAAAGCTGCGGTCGTATCGAGGCGCTACTAGTCCGCATTAAATCATTCGGCGGTGGACCGCATTTTTTAGCTTTTGTTTTTTACTTTTCATTCTGTTCTTTCTCTTCTTTTTAAAATAGCCGTGTTTTGTCATAAGCCGCCCTCCTTACCAATTACTCAAACATGCACGCCAAATTAAAAGCAATATCATTCCAGCACCGCACAATGAGAACCATCACTTCCTACCCCCCCCACTGTAATGTCTGTACTTAAGCTCTTCGGTTGCGCCAAAAAACGCTATTGTGTTCTTGTGATTGTAATTGTGTGTTCTGTGTTCTGTGTATCCGTGTGTTGTGTCCTATGTATTCGTGTTCGCGTGCGCAATGGAAGCGTTGGCGAACTACACAGCCTTCTGTGATGGTATCACTACCGAGGTAGGAGAATACCTGCGTATCCGAGGGTTGGCTAACTTTGCTGAGCTACCTTGGCACTCAGTGGAAGCCCATCCCTTCTTCGCACAAATTATCCCAGCCATCGCCCAATCTCCCATCACCGAACGACAATGGCTCTTCCCCTCCTTACCATCTAGAACCTTCATAACCTTCCAGGCCTTCGCCGAAGCCTTCCGTCTCAACCCACAAGGCCGCGAAAATGGCCCGAGCATCCCCGTAGCTCGAATGGTAGAACTTTTTCCCCGATTTTCATCAAATGAATACGCCATTCTCTGCCGCCCCGAACCTGAAAAAACCGCATTGCAGTTCTTAGTTGCGATCCTTAACCTCCAAAAACGCACATACGGTATCTCTTGCCCATTCTATTCCGCCATCGACCTTGCCGCACGAGAACCTGTTAATTTCGCCTCATTTTTCTTTCACCGAATCCATAAGGAGTGCGTCGCCATAGTGAAACAAGTCAACAAAAGAACCACCCCTCGATCTAGACTTCCCCACATCCTTTCTTTCCTCTTCCCAACCATACTCGCCGCTCAACCACCACCACGAGGACCAGTCTTAAGGCACGAAGAATCAGTTCAACTACTAGAAGATGAGGAAGAAGAAGATGAAGAAGAACTCAACCAATTGTTCCGCCGGAAACGCATCAAAATTAGCTCCTCAGAAAGTGAAGCGCAAGGCTCAGCCGGAAAGGAGAAAGATAACGATAAAGACAAAGAGAAGAACGAAGAAGAAACCTTCCATGATACAGCAACTTCAATGCACAATGAATCATTGGCAGAACAACAAGATCAAGCAGAGACGGAAATAATTTCGACCGAAAAAGAATCAGAGCAACAGGAAAATGAGCAGCAATCTAATCAAGATGCACTAGACAAGCTACTGAAGGTAGTGGAATCCACAGAAGTACACAATGCAGAAATAGAACAAACAAACAAGGTAACAACTACTGACTCTGTCCTCCCCAAAACCCCGCCTGCTAACCCCATATCCCAACCGAAACCACACCGCAGCCCCATCAAGCCCAGTCACCACACCGGAACTTCTGAAGCCTCTACATCCTCCCTTAACTATTCACCTCCAAACTCACAACAACTCCTCGCCGGAACCTCATCACAACCTCGTCCTCCCCTGCCATCCTACCCCATTCCAATTTTTTTGAAACTAGAAAATATGGGTGACCTTTTAATTAATCTATCCCAACAACTGCCGCAACACCTGAAGCATGCCACAGACAATGCACGAGAGGAATTCCAAAGGAAGTTGGAAATAATGGAGGCGGATATCACCCCTCTTCAGGAAGAATTACAAGCAGCAAGAGTAGAAAATCATGCACTACAAGAGCAGATCAAGCAGCTACAGGCTACACTCCAAGTACAAGAAGAGAGCTCAAGCCAGAAAGATAAGGCAATGGCTGCAAAAGAAGAAATGTTGATAGCTACCGACGCGGAAATAATACAGTTAAAACAAACACTCAAAGATACCGAAGATACAAGAATAGCACTAGGAAACCTACTGGAAGAAACAAGAGTCCAGTTGCAGGACACAATACAGAAATACCAAGAGCAGTAGAAAGAAGCAAAGCAGGCAGTAGAAGAGTTACAAAGAACAAAAGAATCCTTAGACGATGTCAACAACATGCTGAAACACCAACTGAACAGAGAATCTAAATATCAGAAAGATTTAGCAAATGCCCGCAGAGAACGGGATGCTTACTACCAAACCATAGAGTTCCAGAACCAACAGTTCGGAAGATTAGATAATCAGGTACGCAACCAGAAAGACAGAATCAATGAGATGCAGAAACAAGTAACTGACATGAAGACAGCAAGAGATGCGGCATTATCAAACAAATTTTATTTACAAGAGGCCTTTTTGCAAACACAGGCCAAAATTTTGCTCACCGAAGCCATTGCCCTCAGTTCCGTTAGAGTAGATGCGCATATTTTAGAACCCGACACCCTTAAGCAATTATTAGAAACCCTTAAGAAAAAAATAGCCCGGACATTTAGATTAGCCAGGAATATGTATTTAGAAGGTATCATAGATGAACAGTAGTTTTGTAATAAAAATCACTTGCGGGTTCGAGTCCACCGTGCGTGCCAGTGTTAACCGAGTGAGACAAATGTAATGACTGCCGGATGTAACGGAGTTCCTTGAATCACGTGCGAAAAGTTGGGACGCGCATCCTGTAAATTTATATAAAGCAATGAAAGAAGAATGGTCGAGAGGGACGTCTTTTCTGGAACTGCTGGATTGTTCGCCTAATTTTCTGTTAGAGTACTGTTACATGTTTGTGGAGTCTGAGTAATGTGAATGTTGAGTTCTGTATCGGATGCTCACATTGAAGTTCACCGTAACGAGTGATTGAATGACGGATTGTGTGTCTGTTTCTATCAGAATCATTGCATTTGATGTAATAACTATGACCCCGAATAGGAGTACGAACTAGTATCTTCAGTAAACGTGGACTTTTGAGATCACTGGCAAGTGTGGTGACAAATGAATCTATCAGTTATAGTCTTCACTTTGGTTGATTTATGGTATAATAGCGAATCTGTAGAAGGGACTACTGCTCTGTTCCAATAGCAGAATAGTCTGAAGAAGTTCGATACGCAGGCGTAAAGAAACCCAATATTGTCTAGTTACCGCAAGTAACTAAGCTAAGACGTGTATTAGTATTTTGATGTTGTGATTAAGAATTGGGAAAAGAGTATAGGGCCTCTGTCTAACAGACCCCTACCACTCCCAAGAACCCACTTGGTCTGATAACGCCTTTCGGTAATAGAAAGTTTAATACAGTTTATGGTGAATCACTATTTTACGTTTAATATTTGTTCGATAATGATTTCGGCTAGTTATTAACACAGCGTAACTGTGTAACATTTAACAGGTCCTATGTAGACACCTTCTTTTGGAAATTACCTTTACTTCGTGACTTTCATCGATGATTTTTCCAGGTATGCATGGGTATATCCATTGAAGGCAAAGTCCGAAGTATTCATGTGCTTCAAACAATTTTTGGTTTTGGCTGAAAATCTATGAGCATGTAAAATGGGCACCCTCCATTTTGATCGAGGGGGGGAATATATGTCTTCTGATTTTAATGCATTTCTGGTTGAACGTGGAATAAAACACCAGTGTACAGTGCTGTATACACCTCAACAGAATGGAGTTGCTGAACGAAAGAACATGTCACTCATGGAGATGGCGAGGTGTATGGTCAAGAGACAGGCTTTACCACAGTTTCTAGCTTGAGGCTGTCATGTGTGCAGCATATGTACTTAACAGGTGTCCCACTAAAGCGCTGCAGTCTATCACTCCATATGAGGCTTGGCATGATCGCAAGTCATCTATTGCTCATCTGCGTGTTTTTGGTTGTTTGGCATATGCATTAGTACCTGAACAACATCGCTGAAAATTGGATGATAAAGCAGTAAAATGTATTTTTGTTGGGTACATTTCTGAAAGTAAAGGCTATCGTCTATATCATCCACAGACTAAATGCATTTTGGTTAGCAGTGATGTTGTTTTTGTGGAAGATGCTATTCAACCATTGCTTTCATGTACTAAGGAGACATTTGTTATCTCCAAAGGCATGTATGATACTTTGCTTCCTCTTTTTACAGGTGGACAGTCTAGTGCTGGTCCTAATGAGGCAACTTCTCAACCTTTGTAGGTTTCATGTGATGATGCAGATCATTCCGTTTTTGATGCAGATTTACATGATACACTTATTGATGAGAGAGTTGATATTGAGTAGGAAAGAACTATGCCAAAATGGCTGGTACAGACCTTGCGTGACAATAAATTAGATGCTCCTCTATCATATCGTACTCGATCAGGCTCTCATAGTGCCTCTTTTGCATCAGATTTCTATGCTATGGCTACATCTAGTCTCTATGATGAGACTGAGCCTCTTTCGTTTGATGAAGCACAAAATTCAGAAAATTGGATGGCTGCTATGCAATCTGAATATGATGCAATAATGAAGAATGGTACTTGGTCTTTATGTGACTTGCCTCCTAGCAAGAAGGCCATTGGCACTAAGTGGCTATACAAGCTGATGCATAAACCTGATGGTACAGTTGACAAGTATAAAGCTAGGCTTGTTGCAAAGGGTTATGCACAAGAAAGAGGCATTGATTTTGATGAGACCTTTGCACCTACATGCTGTATGACTACTGTTCAGAGCATATGTGCACTTGCAGCCCATCAGGGTTGGAATGTACATCAATTGGACATTAAAACTTCATTTCTGAATGGTGACTTGCATGAAGAAGTGTGTGTGTTTCAGCCCCGTGGCTTTGTGCAGAAAGGACATGAAAACCAAGTGTGTAGGTTAAAGAAGGCATTATATGGTTTAAAGCAAGCACCACGTGCTTGGTATGAGAAGATAATGCCTATCTGATTGCACATGGTTTTGAGAGCAGTCCAACTGAAAGCACCTTATATGTTAAGCGTGCTAATGATGTGCTTCTGATCATTGTTCTCTATGTCGATGACATGCTGCTCAATGGTCCTACTGAGAAGCATATTGCTGATTTTAAGGCTGGTTTGCATGCCTCATTTGAGATGTCTGATTTGGGGCATTTCCATCACTATTTGGGCATTCAGTTCATGCAAGTTGATGGTGGAATGGCTTTGTGTTGAATGAAATATATTGACACATTATTGCAACGTTTTGGCCTTGAAGACTATAAGCCTATTGCTACTCCTCTGTAGACAGGTTTACGATTGAGTCTTCATGATGCTGGAGATGCATTTGATGTTGTTCTCTATCAGCAGGCTGTTGGATGGTTGATTTACTTATGCACTACTCGACCAAATATTTAGTTTGTTGTCTCACAGATGAGCAAGTTTATGCATTGCCCAAGAGTCAAGCATTGGCAGGTGGTTAAGCGCATCTTTTGATACGTGAGTGGTACTCGGCTACTTGGGTTGTTTTATCCCAAGGGGGGATCACTACCGCCAGATTTGCATGCTTTTTTTGACTCTGATTGGGCTGGTTGCTATGACACTCGTGTGTCCACTAGTGGCTTTTGCTTCATGCTTGGTAGCTCATGTATATCTTGGTTGAGCAAGAAGAAGCCTACTGTGGCCACTTCTAGTTGTGAGGTTGAGTATAGGGCAGCTTTCACAGCGACTGTTGAGCGTGTGTGGCTCCGATGCCTTATGGTTGATTTGGGTGTTGGTCAGTCTTCTACCACCACCATCTTCACTGACAATCAAAGTGCATTGGCAGTTGCGAGGAACCCTGTGTTCCATGCTCGCACTAAGCACATTGAGGTGCATTATCACTATGTCAGCGAGAGGTTCTTTGTTGGGGAGATCAGCTTGGCATATGTGCCCATGCAAGAGAACATTGCATACCTTTTCACGAAGGCTCTGCCTAGGGAGAAGTTTGAAGTTTTCCGCAAAGCTTTGGGCTTACTTCCTTTTGTGGAGTGATTTCCACATAGCTTGGCACTTCCTTATACATGAGTGCTAGCTCCTTGTTCACCGCATCACTCCCAAGGGGGGTTTGTTGATATATTTAGGTAGTGATGTGTGTGAACACACTAGGACCACCAGGGCACTTTTTTCCCTCTTTAGGAGGTTTTTTCCCCCCGGATTGCATATATGCCTATTGCCCTAATGGGCTACTTATCTTTGTACATTCTATAGTAATACATTCAGTATTGTGTGTTGTGCTCCAAGCTTCTTCTCCTTCCTTGTGTTGTTCGCGTGCTTCCGCAGACGTCTATCTCTAACAAAACCTGAGTCTAAAATAGGAGACCTTGAACATGAGAGTAAAGATCAGGAACCCTAGAATTCCTAGAGGCAAATCACTTCTAACAAGGATTATAATGCCTCAATGCATCCCCCAAGGTAACACAAACATAGAACTCTTCATTAACAGAGAGACTGATGAGGCATTTTGGAGATTCAAGCCAGACAAACCTAGTGATGTAGATGGAGTTATCATATATGAGTTCAAGGACCCTGATGTTCTAGGCAATATCATTTACTTAGAGAACACTTTAGAAAGGATGTATATTACACTTGGAAGGATGAACCAATTTTCCCCCTCACATAAGTCGACTAAAAATCAAATTCGGGACGAAGTATGATCTTCTCATGTCCTATGAGGACATAAAGAGAAATCTAAAGAAAGACCAAAAGTGAGCTTTGTATACAATAGGAAGAGAGAGATCAAGACTAGACACCAATAGATCATAATGAAAAAGACCTTGAGGACATAGGAATCATAGAGGTATGGATGACTTTCCATTGCCTAGACCAAGAGAACATCATAAGATCTTGAGAACCACTCAGTTAGTGAAATCCATGAAGAATTACTTTGATGGTACAAGAGTTCCCTACGATCATGTAGCTGAATTAAAGTAAGTATTGAGAGCAAAATAGGTCGAGGATTTGTTTACTCGATGCGAAGCCTTTGGACTTACCTTGGAGAACACAAACCTTACATGGTTTCAACCCTTGCGCCAAGAAAAATTTAGGAATATCACACAATTGCTAGACACGTTCATAACATATTTCTCAAAGAGTACACTTCATCTTTGAGCCATAGCTTTAAACAGATGCCACAGAAAACTATTAGATTAGTAGGATGTAGGTTCAAGCAGTACATCAAGAGATGCCCTATCCCAAAGCTACCTATCCCAAAGCTACCTAACCAAGCTAAACAAGTTTCCTTGTTTCTGGATGATGTATTGCACAGGAAGTTAAGATTGTATGTCTACTTGAAAGAGCCATGTACCCTAGAGAAATGTCTAAGGATGTGTATTGATATGGAGGATAACTTGGGTGATGAATTGGAACTTTCTAAACTCTAGAAGGATTCAGATTGTTCAACTAGTATCAATCCAGACCCATGACATCAATAGATGAATTGGCTCAACAAGTACCACTAAATTTAGGAGTCCAAAATAGAAAAGATCAAAGGGTGATCAATGTGAAGTGTTGCTACACTTGTGGAGGTGATCACATGGCCAATGTGTGCCCCATGCAAGCTTAGAACATAAAAAACCTAAATTCCTAGTATTGCACAATAGAAAGAAAATACACAAACCATCTAGTTCATGATTATCGCTATAACAAATAGGTTGTTGGGCAAACTGCCAATAGCTTTACTAGCAGCCAGGTAGGTATCAAAACCAGTATCAACAGAAGCCATACTCTAAATAACAACAATACCAAACATAGTATCAGGCACACTTTGGACCTTAACCAATGCTCCTAGCAATTGCCACCCCCTGCCAATGTGATATCCATCAAATATGTGGTTATAGAAGATAATCTAAACACAACTTTAGTGCAAGCATCTCCATTAATCTCAAAGAGTGATCCTAATGCATAAAATTTTGATTTAATGCATGGATATAGCCCACAAAGTCATTATATCAAGTCCCCCAAGCATAATGAAGCTTATCAATATGATGCACACTTGATAGAACCTAATTGGGAGCCGAAATACTCCAATATGATGTATACAAGCCCTAACCCTAGGCCCCAAATGAGATAGATGAGACTTTAGGCCCCTAGTGGACCATGCTTTATACGCTGGGGAGATCACATTGTATGGGAGTGTCCATGTCCCCCACCAGTACGAAAACCACACTATCTCACTATTCAAGGATATTGTTCAGAGTGTGGTAAAGAACATATCATATGCGAGTGTCCTAAGAATCCAATCAATGCCTCGAAGATAACTCCAATCAATGTAATAAGCATTGTGCAAGGTTCAAATGGTTCTCCACCCACCTTAGTGCCCATCCACATAGTGACCTAAGCTCAATATTTACAACAAGCTTAGCAAGGGAACCAAGAGAAACCCTCAGAGTTGAGTGAAATAGAAGAGTCTAGTAGAAAGAAGACCAAGTTGTGGAAAGACTCTAGAGAAAGAACAAAGATAAAATGGAACAAGAAACTAGTAAAACTAGAAAGAATCTTGAAAGAAACCAAGGGAAAGATCATAGAATTGACTTCATATGATCTGATAGAGACTACACCTTTGCCAAAATCAGGATCTATCTTAGTAGAACCTGTCCTAGAAGACCTGGAAATGATGTTCAAGGCCTATCATGCTAGATTGAGAGAAGGTACCAATGTAGTAGAACTATATAAAAGCTATCCTAGAGCAAGCCCAGAGATAGAAACAAAGCTATACATGAAAATGGTTGAGCTAGCTCAGGCTATGTTTGAGGCTAGCCAATTTGTTAATCAAAGTAACCTATTCCCTATGAGAATGATGGGGAAAACTAGCTTTAAGACCCACATGCATGAAGCTGCAAATGGCACGTGAACATATAGAGAAACCTCTAGGATTGCTAGAAGGAATAACTCTCGCCACTGCGATGAAGAGTTTGAGCACACCTTTGCTATATGTGAATTTGGAAAAAATCATGTTTATGAGATGATTTTGGGTAGACCTTTCATAAGACAATTGGAGATAGTGCAAGATTGGGGAACCAATTCTATGTACTTACAACATTTAGGGGTAACTACCGAGGTCAACCTCAAAGACAATATGCATAGAGACCTACCACCCCTATAGTTGAAACCAATCCATAGAACACCAGAGGATACAAAATCGATGCACTCCATAAGATAAGACCCTTCATGGATGCATGAGGATACACACTTATGGATGTGCAAAATTGTAGCAGAAGAAGAAAAGAGATTAGAAGTTAGAGACATAGGTGTCAAAGGAAACCAAAGATATCTTCAAGACCTAGCCTATGCATCTATGATCTTTCTAGATGAAGAATTTGAACCCCATAGTTGGGAAGAAATCTTAGTGATGGTGGACATAACAATAAATGAAGAACAATGGACCCCCAATTGTGATGAAGATGGCTATGATATTTCAGTATTCATGTGTGAATCTATCATTGAAGAATGTGAACCTCGTATAGATGTAGTAGAAGGAGAAAGGAATGAGGACTTAGAATCCATAATCATGGACCCCTTTTTTGCCTTATAAGACGAGTACCTATACTGGGTAGAAGCTAATACTCAAGAACAAGGAGAATGTAAGAATGATGAGATGTTAACTATGCAAGTAGATATACAAAGCAAGAAAAAATAGTGGCTTTATCTACAAGATTGAGTGATAGAATGGGTATTTCCCATAGTTGTTGTGCCCAAGAATAATGGCAAGTTATGTGTGTGTATTAACTTGAAAAAGTTTAATGCTACCACTATTCGAGATTGTTATCTGATTCTTGTCATTTAACATTCATTGGAGTGTGTAGTAGACAATGAAGTCTAACAAGTTCCTTGATGGATTTTCACATTTCAATCAGGTATCCATTGCCCCTGGAGATCAACACCAAATGGCATTGCCATAGAATGGGGAATCTTTGCATTTTGAGTGATGCCATTTGGGCTCACGAATGCACCTAATACATCCCAAAGGTTCATGTGCCATGTACTCAAGGACTTCTTGAGGAAGAATTTAGAAGTTTATGTGGATGACTTGTGCCCTCATTCCCACATAAGTCAAACGCACATCCCAAAACTCAGACAAATCTTTGACAAGCGTAGAGAGTACCAAGTATGCTTGAACCCAAAAAAATGTGTTTTCATGGCTAGGCAAGGCAAGATATTAGGCCACATTGTGTCAAAAAATGGGATATCGAGGGATGAAGGTAAGGTGAGATCTATGACAGAGCTACCAAGATCGAGGATGGTCAAGGAAGTACATGCTTTTATGGATCATTGTGGATACTAGTACCAGAGTTTTATCCACATGTATGTGATTATTGCTAAGCCTTTGTACAACCTTCTGACTAACTTCAAGTAGAATGAAGAATGTGAAAATCAACTAAAATGGTGTTTGTGCTCAACCCCTATTTTGACAACACTAGACTGGAATAAGTTGTTCCATCTCCATGTGGATGCTTTCGATTTTGCTATTGGATGCATGCTAGCACAACCAACGAGTGCAGGAAATATTGATCTCCCCATAGTGTATGCAACTATGCAACTAAATGCAACATAGAGGAATTGCACAACCATTGAGCAAAAAGGATTAGGGATGGTCTATTTAGTTAAGAAGTTTAGACATTATTTTCTTGAAAATAAATTTAAATTCTTTACAAACCATCAAGCTTTATAGAGCCATCTCCGTGCGGATCACCTTTCACAAATTACTTCAAGAGAATCCCCACAAGGTGTGTCCGATGAACTTCCTGATGATATTTGTTCAACCTAAAAATAGTTCCATATTGGGCAAACAACTATTACCTATCCTCACATTTGGACCAAGAACCCTATGATGCGAATGAAGGATGAATAAATAGTCAAATCCCAAAAGTATCACATACTCATAGGGAGTATCTATAGGCAAATGATCAAGGATTCTTATCTTGTTGTGTGGATGAGGAAGAGAAAGATAAATGGTTGCAACTAGCACATGTAGGTGCATTAGGGCAACACCATTCAAAACACAAAACTCTATAGACACTAAAGAGATTATGCATATATTGGTGAACAATGGAAGCATATGCCTACAGGTTACTCAAGGATTATCCAACTTGTATTATCAGACCTCAAGTTGAACATGCCACTCTATATCAAGTGTCTTTAATGCCGGATTGAAGCAGTCCTCTAGTTGACTTTCTAAGGACGATAACATTTTCCCAAGAGATGAATTTAGCGTGACGAAGGAGTCTAGAGCAAGAAACTCAAGACTATATGCTCATTGATGATAATCTATATAGGCATTGAAGATAGAGATAGCTAAGAGAAAGTAAGTATTTGAAGATATTAGATATGGCACACCATGGTGTTGCACGAGGAAACTTTGGATCTGATCGAGTGATTAAAGCCATACTATTTTTAGGTCTTTGGTGGCCTACCCTTCATATGGATGCACATACCTATGTGAAGTGGTGTGGCACACATCAAAGAATTCAATATCCTATTTGCAAGGATGATATTCCATCGAGACCCATGATGGAAGGGCATGCATTCTCCGAGTGGGGCATAGACTTTGTAGGTCCTATCAGCCCCCCAACTAGAATCTCCCATGTCAAATATATAATCATAGCCATAGATTATCTAACCAAATTGGTAGAAGTGAAAGCCATCGGGAAGAATGACGCACAAACAATGACAAAATTCTTGTTTGAGAATGTGTTCACAAGGTATGGTTTGCTTATAGATCCAGTGAGTGATTGAGGAACTCATTCCTTGAATGAAGTGGTTGAATATCTATTGCAGAATTTTATGGTGATTTGTTGGGGGTTCAACAACACATAGATACTTACTCACACTATAAACTTCCAAGAAATTAATATGTGCACTGATCTTCACACTCATAGAGATAATACTCACGTACAAAATTTTGATTTACCACTTTTATGCTGCATCACCACACCAACTAACAGAATTTTGCTAAAATAGACTTCAAATTACGCTTGCACTGAGTAGAAAAGACGAAGATACTTGATTAAGTCTTTGAAATAACAAAGTTTACAAGATAAGTAATCGTGACGCTTCTCTAAATTGATGATATTGGAGCATCTAAATTGTGTTGAACCTATGCAATTACATGTGCAAAGGGTTTTTCACTTCCCTCAGCTTTTTGTCTCCCTCCAGACACTTCCTCTATCCTTACTTATCCTCGCGAACAAAATTACAATGATCTTATCACATGACATACCTTAACTAACTTATAATTGTTTCTTTTTAAAATATACGATTGACCAAAACATAGACTCAACAACCTCCTAGTCTGCAACATTCTGATTCAGCAACCTTCAGAAATCCGTCTCACTACTTATTCTTGCACTTTCTCTCCCCTCAACACCTGGCACTGCTTAGTCAGGGATTTCTCCCAAAAATCAAACTTGAATTCACAATACCTTGATCATAAACTATTAGACTAAGTTCTTTGTTGAAATCTTTTTGCTGAACTTCCTTTGCAACCTTAGTATTTCACAAAGTTGATTTGCTTCAACTTGCATATCTTCTTGTTCCACAATCTTTTCTGTAACTACCTTTTCCTGCTATTGAACCAGATCATCCAACTTCTTTATCCAGAGTGTGTTGAATAATTTGCTCTTTCAATTCTGCAATCTGCTGTAATAATGCTTGCTTCTCAGTTTCATGTTGTTCAACCACTTGGGTCAGTTGACATTCATATATTGATATAAAGCCATCTTTCATTTGCTCATGTGGATACCTGATAAGTGCTTGTCATCTCTCTTTCAATCTTGTCCATAGGTTTTGCATAACCTTATGCATTTGCTGCTTGAGGATCATCATATCCATTTCCAACATTAACACTGCATCCATTTCCACTTCCTCGTTTTGGATCATTTGCTTCTCTAGCACTAGTAAAGGTTTGATTCTAGATTTCAATACTTCATTATCCACTTGCAAAGTTGTGTTCAATGAAGCTAAGTTTTGTATTTTTGTCTCCACCATTTGTTTCATTCTCCCTGTCCAATCATCAAACTCCTAAAGGGACTTCTTGACTTTCAATATTTCCAAAGTCTGTTGCTTCTGAAACTGGATCAAAACTTCTTCATGCTCTTGTTGTTTCTTTTGCAATTCCTCTTGTAAGCGTTGTACTTGAGATTTTTGCAACTCATCTAGTTTTTGTTGTACTTCATATGAAGACCAATGTAATCCTAAGAAGGTACTTAATGTAATCTTAAACCAACGATTCCCCAGAAAACATGCGACCACTGAGAAAAATATAGACAAATAGGCCTTCTTACTCCTGTGATCACCAATGTTGCTAATCTGATTATCAGAATTAAGCATCACCTGCACCCAATTAGATGACAACCAATCCATATGCGACAGCTTCCCTTGAAATTTCTTCAAACGAAATCCATTAATCAAATTTTCCATTCTCATGCCAAACACATCAGCTACCAAAAAAGTCCCTTAACCTAAATCTTGCACAATCTGATATGGACTCTTATACCTTAAGGTAAGCTTTCTTGGATGTGACCCTAATTTAGAGTTGTACACCATCACCCAATCTCCAACCTCAAATATCTTGAATTTTACATTCATATTGACCCAAGCATATCTCCTTCTTTGAATTACCTCTATTATGTATGCACTAACTAAACGATCCTCCTCCAATTGAAGAAGATACCTACTCTGATGCTTGATTGATGCATCAAGAGACATCTTTTGTGTCGTTACTCTCAAAATTGGAACCACAAACTCCATTGGAACTACTACTTCTAAGCCATATACCAATCTGAATGGTGTCATTTCGGTAGTTACCTTAAAAGCTGTTCTGAATGACTACAATGCAAAATCTAGCAACAAGTCCCAATTTTTCTGATTGTCAGGCACTAACCTTTTAAGAATGTGTAGCAAAGTCTTATTAGTGCTTTTTGATTGACCATTTGCTTGTGGATGATAGGCTGTAGACTTTTTGTGCATAATCAAATGTGTTCTTGTTAATTATGAAATGACTTCATTAAGAAAATGAGTACCTCTATCACTCACCAATTCTTTCAAACACCCAAATTTGGTCATAATGTTACGATAGATGAATTTTGCTACACTGGTTGCCTTGTTGTCCTTAAGTGCTACCACTTCCACCCACTTTGTGCAATAATCCATTGCCACTAGAATATACCTATTCCTGCATTGAGTAATGGGCTTGATAGGCCAAACAAAATCCATCCTCCATTTTTGAAATGGATCCAATGGAAAAACTAGATGATCAGAGATTATATCCGAATTACTTGGTTGGCCTGTTTGCTAACAAATAACACATCTTTTGGCAAATTCATGAGCATCTTTTAATACGGTAGGCCACCACAACCCTTCTTGTAAAATCTTTTTACCTATAATATCCCCTGATAAGTGTCCTCTTGCTGCTCCTAAATGTGCTTCTTGCAACACAATTGGTTGCTCAAAATCTGGTACATATTTTCTAATGACCTTATCCACCCCTTTTTTGTACAATGCACATGCTATGACCAAATAAGGCCTACTCTTCAAAGCAAACTTATTTCTCTGATCAAGTGTAAATTGTTGAGGCAAAACTCCATCTGTTAAGAATGCTAACAATTGGTCATACCAAGAATCAAAGT
The DNA here is from genome assembly GCA_020310875.1 of Ceratopteris richardii. Classification (NCBI taxonomy): domain Eukaryota; kingdom Viridiplantae; phylum Streptophyta; class Polypodiopsida; order Polypodiales; family Pteridaceae; genus Ceratopteris; species Ceratopteris richardii. The sequence goes on from CM035429.1 coordinate 62,937,782, forward strand.
TAGCAATATGAGCATTAAATAACTCCGCATCTGGAAAATCGTCAGTTACTCCTACTGATGCTTCCCTTTACTCTAATCTACTAAAATAATCAGCCATTACATGCTCTTTGCCTGGGGTATGAACAATGACAAAATCAAATTCCTATAATAAAAGCATGCACCTTGCCAATCTTCCTGTTAATAGAGGCTTCTTGATCAGATATACCAAATCTTGGTGATCTACATGAAAGAACACTTTGTTGGAGTTAGACGTTTGCGGAAGCACGTGAACAGCTCAAGGAAGAAGAGAAGAAGCTTGGAGCACAACACACAATACTAAATGTATTACTAGAGAATGTACAAAGATAAGTAGCACATTAGGGCAATAGGCGTATATACAAGCTAGGGGAAAATACCTCCTAAAGAGGGAAAAAAGTGCCACAGCGGTCCTAGTGTGTTCACACACATCACTACCTAAATATATCAACAAATCCCCCCTGGGAGTGATGCGGTGAACAAGGAGCTGGCACTCATGTATAAGGAAGTGCTAAGCTATGTGGAAATCACTCCACAAAAGGAAGTAAGCCCAAAGCTTTGCGGAAAGCTTCAAACTTCTCCCTCAGCAGAGCCTTCGTGAAAAGGTCTGCAATGTTCTCCTACATGGGCACATATGCCAAGTTGATCTCACCAGCAGAGAACCTCTCCCTGACATAATGATAATGCACCTCAATGTGCTTAGTGCAAGCATGGAACACAAGGTTCCTTGCAACTGCCAATGCACTCTAACTATCAGTGAAGATGGTGGTGGCAGAAGATTGGCCAGCACCCAAATCAGCCATAAGGCGTTTGAGCCACACGCACTCAACAATCACTGTGAAAGCTGCCCTATACTCAGCCTCACAACTGGAAGTGGCTACAGAAGGCTGCTTCTTGCTCAACCAAGATATACATGAGTTACCAAGCCTGAAGCAAAAACCACTGGTGGGCACACGAGGGTCATAGCAACCAGCCCAATTTGAGTGAGAAAAAGCATGCAAATCTGGTGGTAGTGATCGCCCTTGGGGAAAAACAACCCAAGTAGCCGAGTACCACTCAAGTAGCGAAAGATGCACTTAACCGCCTTCCAATGCATGACTCCTGGGCAATGCATAAACCTGCTCATCTGTGAGATAGCAAACTGAATATCTGGCCGAGTAATGCATAAGTAAATCAAGCATCCAACAGCTTGCTGATAGAGAACATCATCAAATGCATCTCCAACATCATGAAGACTCAATCATAAACCTGTCTCCATAGGAGTGGCAATAGGCTTACAGTCTTCAAGGCCAAAATGCTGCAATAATGTGTCAATATATTTTGTTTGACACAAAACCATTCCACCATCAACTTGCATAAACCCAATACCCAAATAGTGATGCAAATGCCCCAAATCAGACATCTCGAATGAGGCATGCAAATCAGCCTTGAAATCAGCAATATGCTTCTCAATAGGACCAGTGAGCAGCATGTCGTCAACATAGACAACAATGATTAGAAGCACATCATTACCACGATTAACATATAAGGTGCTTTCAGTTGGACTCTTCTCAAAACCATGTGCAACGAGATAGGCATGTACCTTCTCATACCAAGCACATGGTGCTTGCTTTAAACCATATAATGCTTTCTTTAACCTGTACACCTGGTTTTCATGCCCTTTCTGCACAAAGCCATGGGGTTGAAAAACATACACTTCTTCATGCAAGTCACCATTCAGAAATGCTGTTTTGATGTCCAACTCATGTACATTCCAACCATGATGGGCTGCAAGTGCACAAATGCTCCGAACAATAGTCATATGGCATGTAGGTGCAAAGGTCTCATCAAAATCAATGCCTCTTTCCTACGCATAACCCTTTGCAACAAGCCTAGCCTTATACATGTCAATTGTACCATCAGGTTTACGCTTTAGCTTGTATACCCACTAAGTGCCAATGGCCTTCTTGCCAGGAGGCAAGTCACATAAAGACCATGTACCATTCTTCATTATAGCATCATATTCAGATTGCATAGCAACTATCCAATTTTTTGAATTCTGTGCTTCATAAAAAGAAACAGGCTCATTCTCATCACAGAGACTAGCAATTTGATGCAAAGGAGGCACTATGAGAGCCTGAACGAGTACGATATGACAAAGGTGCATAGCATAGCAATTTGATGCAAAGGAGGCACTATGAGAGCCTGAACGAGTACGATATGACAAAGGTGCATCTAATTTGCTGTCACGCAAAGTCTGCACCAGCCATTTTGGCATAGTTTTTGCCTGCTCAATATTAGCTCTCTCATCAACAAGTGCATCATGTAAATCTGCATTAGAAATGGAGAAGTTGCCTCATTAGGACCAGCACTAGACTGTCCACCTGTAAAAAGAGGCATCAAAGTATCATACATGTCTTTGGAGCTAACAGATGCCTCCTTAGTACATGAAAACAATGGCTGAATAGCATCTTCCACAAAGACAACATCATGGCTAACTAGAATGCGTTTAGTTTGTGGATGATACACACGATAGCCTTTACTTTCAGAACTGTACCCAACAAAAATACATTTTACTACCTTATCATCCAATTTTCTGCGATGTTGTTCAGGCACTAGTGCATATGCCAAAAAACCAAAAACATGCAGATGAGCAATATATGGCTTGCGGTCATGTCAAGCCTCATATGGAGTGATAGACTGCAGCACTTTAGTGGGACACCTGTTCAGTACATATGCTGCACACATGACAGCCTCAAGCCAGAAACTATGTGGTAAAGCCTAACTCTTGACCATGCACCTCGCCATCTCCATGAGTGACCTGTTCTTTTGTTCAGCAACTCCATTCTGTTGAGGTGTATACGGCACTGTACACTGGTGTTTTATCCCACGGTCATCTAGAAATGCATTAAAATCAGAAGACATATATTTCCCCCCTCGTTCAGAACAGAGGGTGCCCATTTTACATGCTGACAGATTTTCAGCCAAAACCAAAAACTGTTTAAAGCACATGAACACTTCGAACTTTGCTTTGAGTGGATATACCCATGCATGCCTGGAAAAATCATCAATGAAAGTCACGAAGTAAAGGTAATTTCCAAAAGAGGGTGTCTGCATAGGACCACAAACATCACTATGTAGAAGCCGCAATTTTTGTGTAGCCTGAACGGAACCATCTTTTGGAAAGAAGGAACGCTGCATTTTGCCCAAAATACAGCCTTCACGAACATGTTTTCGAGGTGCCTCAAGTTTGGGCAAAGAGGACACCATTTCAGATTTTTGCAGGCATAGCAAACTAGCAAAATTCAGATGACCAAAGTGTGCATGCCAAAGCTTTGCATCTGACATAGCCTGAGAATCATTTACAGCACATGCCAAATCATTTACAGATCTTTCATAGCCTATGAGCTTATACAGCCCACGACATAAAATGCTAGAAGCAATAATAACATCGCCATTTGATAGATCATGAACTGTACATATGTCATCAACAAATTTGACAACCAAGCCAATCTTGGCTAATGCAGAAACTAATAACAGATTCTTCTTGATCCCTGACACAAATAAAGCATCTGAAAAAGTGAAAGAACTACCATCAGCAGTAGTCAAAATGATCTTACCAACTCCCATAACAGGATAAGAGGAGTTGTTGGCGCATGTAACAGTATTCCCTGTAGGGGCAGGCTCGAGTGAAGAGAAGAAACTACGCTGCGAGGTAAAATGTTTGGTCGCCCCACTGTCAAAGTACCAAACATCTGAGTCTGTTGGAGTTAGACGTCTGCGGAAGCACGGGAACAACACAAGGAAGAAGAAGAAGCTTGGAGCACAACACACAAGACTGAATGTATTACTAGAGAATGTACAAAGATAAGTAGCCCATTAGGGCAATAGGCGTATATACAAGCCGGGGAAAAAAAAACCTCCTAAAGAGGGAAAAACGTGCCCCGGCGGTCCTAGAGTGTTCACACACATCACTACCTAAATATATCAACAAATCCCCCCTGGGAGTGATGCGGTGAACAAGGAGCTGGCACTCATGTATAAGGAAGTGCCAAGCTATGTGGAAATCACTCCACAAAAGGAAGTAAGCCCAAAGCTTTGCGGAAAGCTTCAAACTTTTCCCTAGGCAGAGCCTTCGTGAAAAGGTATGCAATGTTCTCCTGCGTGGGCACATATGCCAAGCTGATCTCCCCAGCAGAGAACCTCTCCCTGACATAGTGATAATGCACCTCAATGTGCTTAGTGCGAGCATGGAACACAGGGTTCCTCGCAACTGCCAATGCGCTCTGACTGTCAGTGAAGATGGTGGTGGCAAAAGACTGGTCAACACCCAAATCAGCCATAAGGCGTCTGAGCCACACACACTCAACAGTCGCTGTGAAAGCTGCCCTATACTCAGCCTCACAACTGGAAGTGGCCACAGTAGGCTGCTTCTTGCTCAACCAAGATATACATGAGCTACGAAGCATGAAGCAAAAGCCACTGGTGGACACACGAGTGTCATAGCAACCAGCCCAATCTAAGTCAGAAAAAGCATGCAAATCTGGCGGTAGTGATCCCCCCTTGGGATAAAACAACCCAAGTAGCTGAGTACCACTCAAGTAGCGAAAGATGCACTTAACCGCCTTCCAATGCGTGACTCCTGGGCAATGCATAAACCTGCTCATCTGTGAGACAACAAACTGAATATCTGGCCGAGTAATGCATAAGTAAATCAAGCATCCAACAGCCTGCTGATAGAGAACAGCATCAAATGCATCTCCAGCATCATGAAGACTCAATCGTAAACCTATCTCCATAGGAGTGGCAATACGCTTACAGTCTTCAAGGCCAAAACGCTCCAATAATGTGTCAATATATTTCGTTTGACACAAAGCCATTCCACCATCAACTTGCATAAACTGAATGCCCAAATAGTGATGCAAATGCCCCAAATCAGACATCTCAAATGAGGCATGCAAATCAGCCTTGAAATCAGCAATATGCTTCTCAATAGGACCAGCGAGCAGCATGTCGTCTACATAGACAACAATGATCAGAAGCACATCATTAGCACGCTTAACATAGAAGGTGCTTTCAATTGGACTGTTCTCAAAACCATGTGCAATCAGATAGGCATGTATCTTCTCATACCAAGCACGTGGTGCTTGCTTTAAACCATATAACACCTTCTTTAACCTACACACCTGGTTTTCATGCCCTTTCTGCACAAAGCCACAGGGCTGAAAAACATACACTTCTTCATGCAAGTCACCATTCAGAAATGCTGTTTTAATGTCCAACTGATGTACATTCCAACCATGATGGGCTGCAAGTGCACAAATGCTCCGAACAGTAGTCATACGGCATGTAGGTGCAAAGGTCTCATCAAAATCAATGCCTCTTTCCTACGCATAACCCTTTGCAACAAGCCTAGCCTTATACCTGTCAACTGTACCATCAGGTTTACGCTTCAGCTTGTATACCCACTTAGTGCCAATGGCCTTCTTGCTAGGAGGCAAGTCACATAAAGACCATGTACCATTCTTCATTATAGCATCATATTCAGATTGCATAGCAGCCATCCAATTTTCTGAATTCTGTGCTTCATCAAAAGAAACAGGCTCATTCTCATCACAGAGACTAGATGCAGCCATAGCATAGCAATCTGATGCAAAGGAGGCACTATGAGAGCCTGAACGAGTACGATATGACAAAGGTGCATCTAATTTGTTGTCACGCAAAGTCTGCACTAGCCATTTTGGCATAGTTTATGTCTGCTCAATATCAGCTCTCTCATCAGCAAGTGCATCATGTAAATCTGCATCAGAAATGGAATGATCTGCATCATCATATGAAACCTGCAAAGGCTGAGAAGTTGCCTCATTAGGACCAGCACTAGACTGTCCACCTGTAAAAAGAGGCATCAAAGTATCATACATGTCTTTGGAGCTAACAGATGTCTCCTTAGTACATGAAAGCAATGGCTGAATAGCATCTTCCACAAAGACAACATCACGGCTAACCAGAATGTTTTTAGTCTGTGGATGATACAGACGATAGCCTTTACTTTCAGAACTGTACCCCAACAAAAATACATTTTATTGCCTTATCATCCAATTTTCTGCGATGTTGTTTAGGCACTAATGCATATGCCAAACAACCAAAAACATGCAGATGAGCAACAGATGGCTTGCGGTCATGCCAAGCCTCATATGGAGTGATAGACTGCAACGCTTTAGTGGGACACATGTTCAGTACATATGTTGCACACATGACAGCCTCAAGCCAGAAACTATGAGGTAAAGCCTGACTCTTGACCATACACCTCGCCATCTCCATGAGAGGCCTGTTCTTCCATTCAGCAACTCCATTCTGTTGAGGTGTATACGGCACTGTACACTGGTGTTTTATCCTAGGTTCAGCCAGATATGCATTAAAATCTGAAGACATATATTCCCCCCCCTCGATTAGAATGGAGGGTGCCCATTTTACATGCTGACAGATTTTCAGCCAAAACCAAAAACTGTTTGAAGCACATGAACACTTCGGACTTTGCTTTGAGTGGATATACCCATGCATGCCTGGAAAAATCATCAATGAAATTCACGAAGTAAAGGTAATTTCCAAAAGAGGGTGTCTGCATAGGACCACATACATCACTATGTACAAGCTGCAATTTCTGCGTAGCCCGAACTAAAACATCTTTTGGAAAGGAAGAACGCTGCATTTTGCCCAAAATACAGCCTTCACAAACATGTTTTCCAGGTGCCTCAAGTTTGGGCAAAGAGGACACCATTTCAGATTTCTACAAGCGTAACAAACTAGCAAAATTCAGATGACCAAAGCGTGCATGCCAAAGCTTTGCATCTGACATAGCCTGAGAATCATGAACTGCACATGCCGAATCATTCACAGATCTTTCATAGTCTATGATCTTACACAACCCACGACATAAAATGCCAGAAGCAATAATCACATCGCCATTTGAGAGATCATGGACTGTACACCTGTCATCAACGAATTTCACAACCAAGCCAATCTTGGCTAATGCAGAAACTGATAACAGATTCTTTTTGATCCCTGGCACAAATAAAGCATCTGACAAAGTGAAAGAACTACCATCAGCAGTAGTTAGAATGATCTTACCAACTCCCATAACAGGATAAGAGGAGTTATTGGCGCATGTGACAGTATTCCCTGTAGGGGCAGGCTCGAGTGAAGAGAAGAAACTGCGCTGCGAGGTAATATGTTTGGTCGCCCCACTGTCAAAGTATTGGCAAACATCCGAGTCTACTGCAGACATGCACTGATCATGAGAAGATGGGTCAAAACTGCAGACAGTAGTAAACGCCCATTCTTCTTCCTGCACAAGATTTGGAGACTCTGTTTTTGGTGTAGAGGCCTCTACAACAACCATTCTAGCCTCTTTCTTCTTTGCCTCTTTAGCAGCCAATTTTGGACAGTTCTTTATGATATGATCATTGCCTTTAGAGTACTTACAAAACAATTTCTGCTTTTTTGATTTTTTCTCATCTTTGTCTTGGTTCTTTGAATGTGCAGCATTTGCAGATTTCTGCTTACTAGTAGAAGAGCTCCATTTTCCTTTGCCCTTCTGACTAGCTAGGAAAGCTTGATCTGCAACTCGCATAATGGACCTGTTCTGCCTGGACTGATCTTCCTACAACAGAACAGAGACTAACTCCTCAAATGATAAGGCATTCGGATTGCCTTTCATCATCAACCGAAGAGTAGAAGCAAAACTCTGATATGAGTCAGGAAGACCATTCAAAACGGTCTGCACAAGTGAGCTATCTGGTATAACCTCATTAGCAGAAATCAATTGTTCCTTCAAATCTTTGATCTTCATTAGGAAACTGTCCATAGAATCACCTTCATTCATGTGCTCACTCTCCAACTGTTTTCGGAGATAAGCAACACGAGCCTCATTCCTAGCTTGGTACAATGTGGTAAGTGTATCCCAAGCATCCCTAACTATTCTGCAAGAGCGTATGTGAGGAATAATGGCACGTTTGACAGACAAAGCTATCAATGCATGTGCCTGGGCATCTCTGCCATCCCAACGAATCTGTTCTACAGTAGGTGCAGCACAAACAGCAGCACGAACAGGAATCTGCACAATATCATCTTCAACACCATCTTCATCAGCTCCAGCACCTCCAGCACCTGTATTTGTAGTACCTATAGTCGCAGGTGTAACAGGACGTCTTTCAACACCCTGCACAATGTTCCACAGTCCTTTTGCAACCAATACATGTCGCATCATATAAGCCCATAATGGGTAGTTGGTACCATCCAACTTATCCTCAACAGCCAACATACGGAATACATCATTGCTTTCAGCCATGGCCGGTGACTAAAATACCTTGATGCAAAAAATTAACTGTATCTCAAAAAGTTGAATGGGTTCTTCTTCCTGCACAAGATTAGCAGACTCTGTTTTTGGTGTAGAGGCTTCTCCAACAACCATTCCAGCCTCTTTCTTCTTTGCCTCTTTAACAGCCACTTTTGGACAGTTCTTTATGATATGATCATTCCCTTTACAATACTTACAAAACAATTCCTGCTTTTTTGATTTCTTCTCATCTTTATCTTCCTTCTTCGAATATGCAAAATTAGCAGATTTCTGCTTACTAGTTGAAGAGCTCCATTTTCCTTTGCCCTTCTGACTAGCCAGGAAAGCTTGATCTACAACTCGCATAATGGACCTATTCTGCCTAGACTGATCTTCCTGCAACAGAACATAGACTAACTCCTCAAATGATAAGGCATTTGGATTGCCTTTCATCATCAATCGAAGAGTAGAAGCAAAACTCTGATATGAATCAGGAAGACCATTCAGAACGGTCTGCACAAGTGAGCTATCTCGTATAACCTCATCAGCAGAAATCAATTGTTCCTTCAAGTCTTTGATCTTCGTTAGGAAACTGTCCATAGAATCACCTTCATTCATGTGCTCACTCTCCAACTGTTTTCGGAGGTAAGCAACACGAGCCTCATTCCTAGCTTGGTACAATGTGGTAAGTGTATCCCAAGCATCCTTAGCTGTTCTGCAAGAGGGAATGTGAGGAATAATGGCATGTTTGACAGACAAAGCTATCAATGCATGTGCCTGGGCATCTCTGCCATCCCAACAAATCTGCTCTGCAGTAGATGCAGCAGAAACCGCAGCACGAACAAGAATATGCAGAACATCATCATCTTCAACACCTTCTGCATCAACTTCAGTACCTGCAGTTGTAACAGTTGCAGGTGTGATAGGATGTTTTTCGGCACCCTGCACAATGTTCCACAGTCCTTTTGCAACCAACACATGTCGCATCATATAAGCCTATAACGGGTAGTTGGTACCATCCAACTTATCCTCAACAGCCAACATACGAATATACATCACATCTTTCAACCATGGCCGGTGACTAAAATACCTTGATGCAGAAAATTGATTGTATCTCAAAAAGTTGAACAAAACTGCCTAGACAAATTCTACTAGACCTGTAGCAGACTTCGAGACGCTTATACTTGCGAACAGAAACTGGTATATACTTTTGGCACAAAAAGATGAAATAGCCTACACAAGTGCAGTGATAGTGCGTTTGGAGGCTGAAACAAGCTCTCTGAAAAACCCTGAGTATGCTCACCAAATTTCGTGCAAATCTAAGACTGCAAACGGAGGAGTGTCGACGGCACCCTAGATGAAGCGACGACCTGCTCTGATACCAATTGTTGGAGTTAGACGTCTGTGGAAGCACGCGAACAGCACAAGGAAGAAGAAGAAGAAGCTTGGAGCACAATACACAATACTTAATGTATTACTAGAGAATGTACAAAGATAAGTAGCCCATTAGGGCAATAGGCGTATGTATATACAAGGGGGGGGGGACCTCCTAAAGAGGGAAAAAAGTGCCCCAGCAGTCCTAGTGTGTTCACACACATCACTACCTAAATATATCAACACACTTTATTACCCGACAAATAATGTCTGAATTTATTAAGAGCATACACCATTGCCAATGCTTCACATTCAGTCACCCGATAATTCCTTTCAATTGGGCACAACACCCTACTAGCTTAATAAACTGGTCTATACCATCCTTTTTCTTTTTGTTGCTTTGACAGTGCTCCTACTGCTACATTCGATGCATCAAGAAATATGTGAAAAGGTAAAGACCAATCTGGAGGTTGGAAAATTGGTGTGACTGAAACCATCTTTTTTAACAACTGAAAAGACTTCTCTTGAGCCTCAGCCCATACAAAGGGAACATCTTTCTTTGTTGAATGTGCCAAAGGTAATGAGATATTAGACAAGTACCTCAAATACCTAGCATGCCACTTGATTTGTCCAACAAACCTCATTACTTCCTTGACATTGGTCGGAGCTTTTGTTGTCCTAATGACTTCAAGTTTCTTGACGTCAATATGCATTCCCTCCTGTGAAATGACATGGCCCAATAAGATACCACTCTTCACTGCAATGATGCTCTTAAATGGATTCAACACTCTTTTGAATTTTCTACATCTGTCAAAACAAGATTTCAGGTGCAACAGGTGTATCTTCTTTCCAAATACTAAAAATTCTTCCACAAAAACTTGCATAAAATCTTACAAGTAGGGCTCAAAAACTTTATGTACCACATAATTGAACGGAGGTGGTCCATTCTTCAATCCAAAGCTCATGACAGTAAACACATATGCACCAAATTCTGTGATAAATGCAGTCTTGTGCTGATCCTCCTCAGCAACACGAATTTGATTTTAGCTAGAAAATCCATCTAGAAAGCTATACATTTCATGTCTAGCTACTACATACAAAACTGCATCACAAAATGGCATTGGGAAAGGATCTACAATTGTTGCTGCATTTAATTTTCTATAATCAACACAAATCCTCAACTTCCCATTTTTCTTTGGAACCACAATGATAGGAGATAACCATGTTACTTGATTAATTGGTTTGATGAATCCAACTGCTAATAACTTGTCAATTTCCTCCTTAACCTATTTTGCAAAATTATGATTCATTTGATACCTTTGTTGCACAACCAGAATTGCATCCTTCTTTAAATTAATTCGATGTTGATGTAGATCTGGGTATATGCCTTTCACCATCTTTGGTTCAGCATCAGTACCCAAATTAACTTCTCGAAGTTCATCTTCCTTTGAGCTTACATATTTTACTTCATATATTTTTTTGGCCAAATTAATTACCTCCTTTTCTTGCGGCTCCAACTTCTATTGAGTCAGAATTTCTAGATTTTGCCCGAACGGCTGTCTCAGTTGTGTGCCTTCCAATGTGTCACCTACAGCTGCTTCACTTTTGTTCTCCAACAGATCCTCATCTTTTGATAATACTCCTTCCACGTCTACCTCCAATACTAGTACCACTATTGGATTTGCCTTTAGAAATTCCTCCTCCTCATCATCTTCTATCTTGTCTGCTAAACTAATGGTCTGAGCCATCAACGGTTTTTCTCTTATAGATATATTCCGTCTACCTTTCATTGGTATTGTGACCTTCTTTTTACCATTCATGATCACAACCACATTTAATTCCCAATCTTGTTTTACTTTAGCCAACCTGAACCAAGGTCTTTCTAACAACATTTCATATGGATAAGTAGATTTAGACATCCGAATTACAAGAAAATTAACCATGAATGACATCCCTGCAATTATTATCTGTTGTTGCTTCAAAATGCCCAAGGGTTGGACTCTCGTTTGATCTGCCGAACTCCCTTTTTTTATGTATTTGGAGAAATCTCCATTCCCCATTTCCTAAAAAATATGCTCAGGTAATATGTTCCCTCCTGAGCCACCATCCAACAAAACATCATCAAATCTTCTTTGCTTATACTATGCGTGAATTAGAGGCATAACAAATTCCACATCAACTGGATCAATACTATTTGTTGATGTTGAAGGTATCTACATCTTTGTTGGCTCTAACTGTTGTCCAACCAACTTCTTTAACAATTTTTCTCTAAAAGCTAGTACTAAGGATAACAATTGATCCAAGGATAACTACAAAGGAGAATTAATTATTAACTCAAACCAATCACTGTTCAGTTCTTGCTTGGTCTTCATTTTGTCATCTTGCTTTGTTCTATGCATAGATGTTCCAACATCATCCTCTTGGGATAAAATCTAAAATTGTACTTGCTTCTGTTGATCCAGTTGGATATGTTTCTGCACTTGGTCCCAAATTTTTCATTACTCCTGCCAATCAATAGGAACTTTATTCTTTGACCTTGTAACTACCAAAACATCCACATCCTTGACCAAAACACATTGCTTACAATCACAATTTGAGTTATTTTCATGATCCTGATTTTGAGTGTTTGATGTACTTGCACCTGGATCATTACAAAATTCCTGATCTGATAAATCTATTACTATAACATTCGCCTGTGTAGCTTGTTGATCCTGTTGTTGCTACTACCCTTGTTGGTTATTCTGATTATAACAAACAACCAGTATACCTCTTTCCTCTCTGTGCTTAACCCATAAAGGACAATTAAGCCCAATCCAATGATGTGGTGCCAAGCAATATCACTCTAGGTGGTCTACCCTGTTGATTCCCTTGTTGATAACCTGATAATTTCCTTACTGGTTTGCTTGATCTCTCCATGGAGTCTTCCCTGCTGCTGCCTCTAAAAACCACCACGTCCTTGAACTAGAATGGCTTGATTTGTTGCAACTTCATTATTATTCCTATTGTCCTATCTTGAATTTTGTCATCGATGCTTTGGGTTATACCAACACTGACTTGTGGTATGTCCTTCTTTGTCACAAATTTCGTAGAACCTTTTCTCCTTTGGAACAATTATGGAATATCCATGTTTCTTTAATCTACTAATTAAAGGCTCCTCTTTAGTTTGCTTAACTTTGTTTTTGTGATGTCTTCTTACCACAACTTCTTCATCTTCACTCTTTGATTCTGAATCAGTCATCCCTTCTTCTGATTCTGATTTTGAATTGGATTCAGCATCTAAACTGGAGTCATTGTGCTTCTTCTTCAATCTCTCAAATCTTCTTTCTACTTTTGCAGCTACTAACACTAATACATCAAAATTGTTAGCTATTTCCACACTTGCCACTGCAAATGCTGCTTCTTAATCATTTTAGGAAATAACCAGCCAACATCTCATTGGTACGTCTCTCATAGCCCTGTAATCTTTCCATTAAAGTTCTAAATTTGTGAGCACAGTCTTCCACTAACATTCTTTTGTCTAATTGCTCTCAACTTCCTCAAAACATCCGAGGGACTCGTTTCTTTCCTAAATCTTTGTAAAAATGTTGTTTTTGATGCATCATATGTAGCAAAATGAGAAATACCATATTGGCTTAACCAGATCATTGCTCTTCCTTCCAATGTAGCTACAAATTGTTGGAGTTTTACTAAATCATCATATATTGTGTCGTATCCATTTGTTGTCCACTTTATTTCAAATTGAGTAATATGGCAGACTGCATCTTCCTTTGAACCTCCTCTAAAATGTGCTACTTTCACTTTGGGATTTGGAGGTGGTTGTGCCATGGGCACTGGTTGAGGTATACGCCTAGTTCTTTGCCTGGTCATCCCTCCAGGTGGGTCAAATTGGAGTCATCTTCTTACTCCTATAGCTGCTTCTGTCAAGATCAATGCTCCTAGTATTCCGCCCACTAGCCTTGCTTCTACTACACTTGTTCCTCCTTTCTCCTCTTCAATTTCCATAATAGAATCCTTGGTGCTTCATACCAATCGTAAAATTCAGATGATGACTCCACGTCAGCCGCTTGTGCTTGCACTCTTGTGTAGTAAAATTTACTAAATCTTCCGCTTCTTACCTTCATGCATCTCTTGCTTCTTTAAAAAATGCAACAGGATCGCCAAATGTGTTGGGTTTCAACAACACATAGATACTTACTCACACTACAAACTTCCAAAAAATTAATCTCTGCATTGATCTTCACACACACATAGATAATAATCACATACAGAATTCTGATTTACCACTTTTATGCTGCATCAACACAACAACTAACACAAATTTGCTCAAATAGACTTCAAATGTGCTGAGTGGAAAGACAAAGATACTTGATTAAGTCTTTGAAATAATAGATTTTACAAGATTAGTAATTGTGACGCTTCTCTGAATTGATGATACTGGAGCATCTGAACTATGTTTAACCTATGCAATTACATGAGCAGAGTCTTTTTCACTTCCCTCAGCTTTTTGTCTCCCTCCAAATGCTTCCTCTATCCTTAGTTATCCTTGCGAACAAAATTATAATGATCTTATTGTTAGTATATGATCAATGTCTACCCCTCATGATTGTATGCACATTTTGTAAGGCCCCCTTTATGAGGAGAAGCCAAGCGTGCATTACCCAATTGATGGGAATCCCAACTTGCATGTTGGATGAAGGTCATATTGGACCATGTAAGGTATTATAAGGAAAGGGAGTTACCAGGGTATTATTGCTCCTGTGTTATATTGTGTAACTATTGTCTTACATGGTATCAGAGTTGTAAGGTTCAAATAGCTTGAGAAGTATCATTACTTTAGCCTACTAGCATACTAGAATATCCGTAGATTATTCGAGTGATTACATGATGGCTTCATCGTCAAACACTAGTCTTGGTGCTTCAGCTAATGTTAATGTTGCACCTATTCGAATTCGTCCACCTGCATTCACTGAAGGGAAGCTGGATGGAACCAACTATACACTCTGGAAGTTCAAAATTTCTGCAATTTTGGACTCCTATGAATTACTTGACACTGTCATGGGATCGATGGGATTGGATCCAGAGCCTATACCAGTTGAAGATCCAAGAAATTCAAGATTGATGATTCAGCCAGATCCAGATCTTCTACGAGCTTGGAAGAGGCGGAATGTTGATGCATTATGTGCGATTGTCACTAGTGTAAGTGATTCTGTGCTTACTTTAGTTCAACATACTACTAAAGCACATGAGGCTTGGGGCATATTGGCTCGACAATATGAGACCAAGAACCACACTAGGATACAGAATTTAGAAAATCAGTTGGCAAATGAAAAGCATTCTGATTCTGAAAAGGCTGAAGATTTTATCAAACGGATAAAGCATCTTCAAGATCAATTGGCTGCAGTTGGTATTGTTATAACACCAGAAGAGATGGCTCGAAGATTTGTACGTGTTCTTCCAGCAAAGTATGATGGATTAGTAACAGCCCTTAACACTCAGGTAAGGCCAACTCCTCTTACATTTGAAGAGTTTTGTGTGATGCTTTTAGAAGAAGAGATGCGGCTGAAGAATCGGCAAAGTACAACTGATGCTGCATTCTTAGCAAATGCAAAAGGTAAAGGCTCTTCAGAGGGATCAAAGAAGAAGCCAAAGAAGAAAAAGTTCACAGGAAGCTACTTCTATTGTGAAAAGAAAGGCCATGCCATCAAGGATTGCAGAAAGAAGCAAGCTAATGAACGGAATGGGACTGTAAAATCATCATGGAAGAACAAAGATTCTGCAAACAACACAGAGCTGGAACTTTGGGTAGCTATTGAAGAGGTATGTTCATCTGCTCAAGCTCGTGTTGATGAGCCATGGATTTTAGATAGTGGAGCTTCTCGCCATATGACTAGTAAAAAGGATTGGTATAGTTCCCTAGTGCCTCTGCGGGAATCCATCAATGTAGTGGTGGGAAATGACTCCAAGTGTCCAGCTGAAGGAACTGGAACCATCTCTTTTATCACTTCTCCAGGTGTTGAGAAAAAGTTATCCGATGTTCTCTATGTACCTACACTCGAAAGAAATTTGTTGTCAGTTTCTGCAATAACAGATCGTGGACTCGAAGTTCACTTCAATAAGAGTGGTGCGGAAATCATGGATTCATCAGGTAATGTTGTAGGTAAAGGCATACGACAGGATAACTTGTATGAGTTAAGTGCTTTAACTGCTACAGAAGATAAAGATGTAAGCAGGTTATGGCACCAACGATTTGGGCATCTCGGATTTGCAGTTTTGAAGGAGATGCAACGAACAGGGATGGTTGCTCATTTGCCTGCATTTTCAGAGTTGCAGGAACCTTGTGAAGCTTGTATGATGGGCAAGCAACAATGAAAGGTGTTTCAAGAGAGACCAGCAATGGATCTCAATCTCCTCTAGAGTTGGTACATGCTGATCTCTGTGGTAAAATATCTACACCTGCTTTAGGAGGATCTTTCTACTTCTTGTTGTTAGTCGACGATTATAGTAGAAAGATGTGGGTTTATTTCATTCGAGAGAAGGCTGATGCTTTTGAAAAATTTAAAGCGTGGCATAAGTATGTAGAAAATGAATCAGGAAGGAAACTAAAGAAATTTAGAATAGATAGAGGAGGTGAATTCTTGTCAACAGAATTCAACAATTACTGTAAGGAGCATGGTGTTGAAAGGCAAATTACCACAACTCATACACCTCAACAAAATGGCATTGTTGAGCACAGGAACAGGACAGTAGTTGAAATGGCTCGTTGTATGTTAAAGGCTCAAGACATGCCTGATTCATTCTGGGCAGAAGCAGTCAATACAGCAGTCTACATCCTCAATCGAAGCTACACAAAAGCTCTGAAGGGGATGACTCCTCAAGAAGCATATTCTGGTAAAAAGCCTTCAGTTTTGCATTTTAGAATTTTTGGTTGTTTCTGTTATGCACATATTCTTGATTCAACAAGATCAAAGTTGGATTCAAAAAGCAAAAAGTGTGTCTTCCTAGGATATAGTGAAGAGTCTAAAGCATACAGGTTGTGGGATCCTGAGGCAAGGAAGATTTTTGTCAACCTAGATGTGGTGTTTGATGAACGACCACACTTAGTAGAAGATAAAGGTAAATCTACTATCTCATCAAACGGAGAAATATCTCACCTTGTGCCTATCAAAAGACAGGTTAAAGTTGAGGAGGAGGAAACATCTGATGGAGAAATTTCCTCAATAAAAAGCCAACCAGTTGTAGTTGCACAACGTAAGCCACTACCGAAGTGGGCACAACAGCTCTTTGATGATCACAATCCACATGTAGATGTACCAGAATCATCATCGGATGGATTACGAAGATCAAAGAGAATAGAGGAGCAAAGAAGAGCCTCAGAACACATTGTTAACATGGCTCTAATGGCAGATATCATGGGCTCGATAAAGGAACCTACCACCATTGAAGAAGCCCTTGATGATCCAGGTTGGAGAGCGGCAATGCAGTTGGAGTATGATAGTATACTAAAAAATGATACATGGGATCTAGTCGACTTGCCGCCAAAGAAGAAGGTAATAGGTACTAAATGGATTTGGAAAGCTAAGTATAAAGCATATGAAACATTAGAAAAGTATAAGGCGAGATTAGTTGCACAGGGTTTTTCACAGATCGAAGGATTTGATGTTCAAGAAACTTTTGCACCAACAGCACGCATGACAACTATTCGGACAGTACTTGCAGTTGCTGCACAAAAGGCCTGGCCTATTTTCCAGATGGATGTCAAATCTGCATTTTTGAATGGTCACCTCAAGGAGGAGGTATATGTATCTCAACCACCAGGTTTTGAGGTGCCCAATTCAGAAAATAAAGTTTGCAGGTTGAAGAAAGCTTTGTATGGACTTAAGCAAGCTCCACGGGCTTGGTACCAACGAATAGATCATTTTTTCAAAAATATGGGTTTTGAAAGAAGTACTTCTGATGCTAACTTGTATGTAACGAAAAGGGATAGCAAGCTAGTTGTTGTCATTGTATATGTAGATGATTTGATCATTAAAGGAGATCATCAAGAACTCATCAATCAAAGTCGGATCAGCTTGGGAACTGAGTTTGAAATGACAGACTTAGGTCTACTCCATTTTTGTCTGGGAATTGAAGTATGTCAAAGGAAGGATGGCATTTTCATCTCACAACAAAAATATGCCAAAGAGATTCTCAAGGCATTTGGAATGATGGAGTGCAAACCAACTAGCACACCTATGGAGGTAAATCATAAGCTATCTATGGATGATAACATGCCTAATGTAGATGCTAAGAAGTATAGGAAGCTCGTTGGAAGTCTTATTTTTCTATGCAACACTAGACCAGACATTTGCTATGCTGTTGGAGTATTAAGCAGGTTTTTCAACAAACCTAAGGAGACTCACTGGAATGCTGGAATGCGAATTCTAAGATTGGGCTGGAGATTGTGATTCTAGAAAATCAGTTTCTGGATATTGTTTCTCACTTGGTTCAGGAATATTTTCTTGGATCTAGGATTTCCATCAAATATGGCGACTGTACTCAAGTGTGATAATCAAAGTTGTATGGCTATTGCAAAGAACCCAGTATTTCATGCTCACACCAAGCACATAGAAGTACAATACCATTACATTCGTGAGCTCATTGAAGATGAAATTGTGGAGCTAGAATATTGTCCAACAGAGGAAAATTGTGCTGACACATTCAGTAAAGCACTTGGAAGAGAGCAACTCAACAGACATCTTCAACAGATGGGCATAGGACCGAAACCTACTTGATTTTTCATCGGTAAACATTGAGGGGGGGTGTTAGTATATGATCGATGTCTACCCCTCATGATTGTATGCACATTTTGTAAGGCCCCCTTTATGAGGAGAAGCCAAGCGTGCATTACCCAATTGATGGGAATCCCAACTTGCATGTTGGATGAAGGTCATAAATCATTTATATTTGTTAGGTCGGTTCAACCAGTCTAAGCCATGTATGGCAATTACGCGGGCGGTGGCCGCCCACGCTCTACCGCCCATGTATAGCCGTCCATGGCAGGCCACCCAATATATACATGACTTCTGCACTACCTAAGACATTGAGTTGAGCCAGCATACCTCTACCTTGTATCTCCCTATCTAGAGTTGTTTAGATCACCATTTAAGCTCTACCTTGAGAGCGCACGGGTGGACAACGCCATCATCTTTGTACTTGCTGCTAGTAGAAAATTGTTGAGATTCTCCTATATCTGTTATCTTCTCTGCTATTGCTCCTGTGTTATATTGTGTAACTATTGTCTTACACTTATCACATGACATACCTTAACTAACTTATAACTATTTCTTTTTAAAATATCCGATTGAACAAAACACGGACTATTAACCTCTGAGTCTGCAACATTCCGATTCAAAAACCTCCAGAAATCTGACTCACTACTTATTCCTGCACTTTCTCTCCCCTCAACAAATTCACAAGAAATTAGCACAATACCATCTAGACACAAATGTACAAACAAAACCATATGCAATGTATGGACCAAACCCATAGAAAACAAATGCTTTGATTCAGACAAACAATTACACCATGTTGTTTGGGCATATTGAGTGGCCTTTAAAATGGTACTCAATGCAATTCCCTTTCAAATGGTACTTGGTTTGAATGTTGTAATTCCCTTGATTTTTCAATACCCATCCCAAAGGTCGCACGAGAACATCAATGGACATGTCATAAGCTATCATCCAAGATCATGGATTTAAAAAGCTTAGGAGAGACCAGATTGAGAGCATTAGTAGGTATATATGTGGCAAAGAAGAGACAAAAGGCTTATTCTCATGCACACGTAAAAGACAAAGGCTTGAAAGTTGGTGATTTAGCATTGGTATACACTTTGAAGAAACATGCTTGTAATTTAGAAAAAATTGGTTATGGACCTATGAGGAAACCTTGATAGAGGAGATGCTTAGATGACTCCATGTGGCTAACACACATAAAGAGGAGAAGAAAAGAATTCAAGAAGAAGCTCAGGTTGTAAATGCCCCTAGATATCACATGGCAATGTGCCAGACAAAGAGGTATACCTCTCCTAGCATAATTGATAGATGACTATTCATTTTGGTTGAGCTACGACAAGGCACAACACTCAAGATGATTTGAGCCTTGATCCATTCAGGAACAGCCACTACGCTGGTCGCTATGGGCATTTGAAGTTCATTGTCTCTTCCATAGATAGTAAGTTTTTTGAGCTAGTCGACCCGCGAACCTATCTGTTTTGTATCGACTCATTCTCCTTGATGCTCCAAAGTACATAGTGTGTTTCTTTGCACTTATAGCATGCCTATAAGGTCTATTTGAGTCTCCATAAGCTCAAGGGCTGGTCTTGTGCCGGTTGGCTTGACCAAACTTCGTCGCTTCGAAACACACTTTTCTACCTTCGACAAGCTTCTCCAAGTTCTTTCAGTGGTATCAGAGCTAGATCAAGATGGGTGACGGCTTTCCCTCAATGATCGAGAAGCTTGATCGGCACAACTATGCAGCTTGGCAATTCAGAATGGAGGCCTATTGTTGGAGGATTCTTGGACAAGAAGGAGTTTGAGGGTTTGTAGGAGAAAAGGGAAGAGACAAGAAGAGAAAATACACCTGGAAGCCTCTACCGATTGATTACAGCAAGACAATTACAATGTTTGAAGCACAATACAAGCCAATACCTCTGTGCACAATCCCAAAGAGTGCTCAGTTACAAAATACCAAATATCCCAAATTCTTCTTGTCGCCGGCCTCCTCTGCACCAGACCTCCACCTGCTTCAAGCTTATCCTTGTGCACACCTTGCACCAAGCTTCCACTAAGGGGGAGGAATGAATACCTTCTGTCGGCACGTGCACACTGCAAGGAGACCTTGAGATCCTTGGGGGACTAGCTTAGCACTCTCTGCACCATCCCTTAGTCACTCTCCATGCACTCCTTCACTTCCACTTCTCTGCGTCGCACACTGGTGACTCTTGCACTTCTCTTTCTTTCCTCACTTAGACTATGCTTCTCTTGCTTACTCTAAGATTGGTCCAAGAATGTTCCTTGCCTTGATTTGAGTGTGTCGATCATGTACGCTCCTAACTGCAAGAGAATCTTGGTGCTCACTTTGATGTCCCAAGATTATCTTCACAAGTGGCAGCCAACGACTCCCTGTTTTGTCCTGTAGTGACTTTAGACTAAAACCAAACAAAAAATTAATTGGAGGCCATATTTTCACCTGTGCGTACGTTGCCCCTTCACATACCTTCATATTTCCTTTTAAGTCTTCACTTTTGCACATAAGGGAGGGTTCACCTGAACCTTCCAAAACACTTTAAACATACTTTGAACCTTAGGGAAATTAGAGAAAATACCTCTGCAACCTACAACCCACTTTCTCCAATTTTACCCTTTGTGGACAATTAATTGTGCACTACCTGTGCACTTTGACACCTGCACTTTAGCACTTTGACTTTTATTGACTTTGACCTTGAACTTATTGACTTTGATCAGTTGACTTTGACCTTTTGACTTTGATTGTAGTTGACTTTGACCAATATGACTTTTATGGGCTCAACAGTTGCCCACCACCTAATGTGCTCTCCGTCCCGGAGAGCTACAACCAAAACTCTGAGCATAGAGGACACCATGATAATAGAGCTGCAAAACTTGAAGAGGACATCTGAGCAGCAAACAACTCCACCAGAACAAGCACCAAAGAAGAACCAAAAGTTGGATTTTGCCATGGAAAACCAAAGGGTGGCAATGGGAGGGTAGTAAGGAGGTGGAGGGGAGGGCTGAGGGGCGGGGATTGAAGGGATAGGGAGGGTTAAAGATGTGGCTGGGCAGATTGGTAAAGGGAGGGCATGGGGGTAGGATGATGGGGTCTGGAGGGGTGAAAGTGATCAAACAGTAGAGCCACAGAGGGTACATAAGTGAAATATAAAAACCTAATACAAGATGAGGTGAGAATAGACCATATTTACAATGTGGTGAAATAAAAACATGTGATAAATGTGCTCAAAACATGAGGGTTCTGACCAAAACTCAGAGAAAATGTGGGAATTTGGAAAAATAAAGCCAAAAAAGGAATCCAGAGGTGCCGAAATACATGAAAATGACTCCATTTTTGTAAAAAACGGCCAAGCGAGGCATGATCTAGAGCCAAAAGCTTTTAGCCATAAAAATAAAAAAATATATAAATTAAAAAAAATAATAATAATAAAAATTAAATTATATATATACTAAAATTAATAAAAAATATCCTTTTTTCTTTTTTTTATTATTTTGAATGCCCATACAGAAAAAAAAAGATAAAGAAAAATAAAGAAAATAAATAATAAAATAAATAAATAAAATAATAATACTAATTAAATAATAAAATAAACAAAATAAAAATAAAAAAAATATTTTTTTTTGGGGGGGGGGGGGGTCGGTGGTGGTCGGTGGGGGGGGGGGGGGGGGAGGGGGGGCGGGGGGGCAGGGGGGGCGGGGGGGCGGGGGGGCAGGGGGGAGGGGGGGTGGGGGGGAGGGAGTGGGGGCGGGGGGGGGGGGGGGGAGGGAGTGGGGGCAGGGGGGGGGGAGGGGGGGAGTGGTGGCGGGGGGCCGGGGGGGAGGGGGGTGGGAGGGGGGGGGAGGGGGGGGGGTTTATCTGACCCGAAAATCCTGGGGGGCCCTTTTTTCTGGGGAAAATAACCCAAAAATAGAGAAAATTGAAGGAAAAATCCAAAAAAATGCCAAAAATTTCTCATGAAATTTTCTACAGGGCTAGGCCCAATTTCCATCATCAAACCACAGAGATCCTCCTTTTATTCCTCCTATTTGGCAAGAAAATGACATCGGAAAGGGATAAAAAATGCTAGAAAAATGCTAAAAATGCTAGAAAAAATTCCAAAGATACCCAAAATTTTTACTTTTGCAGAGGTTATGAAATGCCTTCTAGGTTTACTAAAAACTTAAGGAACAAGAATGAAATTGATAAAGAAAACTACTATAACTGAGCAAAATGAAATGAGAAAGCTATGTACAACCTGGACAGATTTTGCAATTCCAGGTGATCCATACTTCTTCAAGTGTGTTGATGGTAGGCCTTGAGCCTTGATATGTTGACCAGTGGCAAGGCCTCTCCTTTCGGCGTCTCTAACTCCACAGCACCCCAATTTAGCATTGTTTTGACTCGATAAGGTCCTTCCCAATGTGGAAGCCATTTTCCTCTCAATTGTGTATGAAGATGAGGTCTATGGAGAAGAACTAACATGTCTGGTTCTATGTTGTTGTTCCACATATGTCGATCATGTGCCTCCTTCCTCTTCATCTGAGTCTCTATCAATTGTTTTGTTGCTAGTAGACAAATCTCCTCCACTTTATGTAGTGCTCTGAGCCTCTGAGAGACATCACAATCTTTCTTGCCCTGCATGAATGTTATCTTAGGTGATCCATGTAAAAATTCAAAGGGCTCAATGGGCAATATGCCATAAACCAGTTGGAATGGAGAATATCGCGTGGCCTCTTTGTAAGCTAACTTGTATGCCCATAGGGTACCTTGATAAGCAATGCCCCAGGAAGTGGGTTGTAACATACACTCCTTCCTTAACATTGAGATTAAAACCTTATTTGTTGATTCAGCCTGTCCATTGGCTCTTGGATCGTAGGCACAAGAGGTCCTATGTAGAATTCTATACTTGTTGAAAATTTCCTGTATGACCTTATTGACAAAATGGGTACCCTGATCTGTACAAATTTCAAGTGGACATCCAAACCTGCAAATGATGCTACTGTAAATGAAATCAGCAACAGTTTGGGTAGTGCAGTCGGGAGAGGCAATAGCTTCAGCCCACTTTGTCGCATAATCTGTAGCTCTCAAGAGATATTTCTCTCTTTTAGGAATCGTCGGAGGGTAGATGGGCCCTACAAATCTAGCCCCCACTTCTCAAATGGTTGCCAGGAAGTGGAAACAATCAAGGGGTTATGCCTCTGCTTTGTTGGCTTAGGTCCACACCTCTGGCAAACGTCACATGCCTTTCCCCATTCATCTGCATCCTTAAATAAAGTAGGCCACCATAGACCAGCATCTAGTATCCTCTGACTCATAATATGCCCTGGAAGGTGCCCACCACCTGTTCCTTCATGTGCAGAGTGAAGGACTTCCCTCACTTCTGCTTCTTCCAAACACTTCCTAAACCTGTTATCCTTGCCCTGTCTGTATAATTTATCTTCAATGAAGGTATATGGCCTACTCTTGATTAGTAGTCTCTTCCTTTGGACAGCACTAGCCTTTTCTGGATACAAACCAGTTTTAATGAAATTCTTGATATCATAGCTTGTACAGCAAACAGATAAGCATCTCGAAAATCATCATTGATTCCACTAGCTTGATCCATCATATTGATTCTAGATAGGTGATCCACCATAACATTTTCTTTACCTGGTCTGTGGACTAAAGAAAAATCAAACTCTTGGAACAACAATAACCACCTCCATATTCTACCAGTGGCTTGTGGTTTGTTGAGCAAATATTTTAGTGGTTGGTGATCTGTTATAATAACAAATTTTACTCCCAGTAAGTAATGACGGAATTTTTGGACAGCAAAAACCATTGCTAGGGCTTCCCTTTCTGTAGTATTGTAATTCCTTTCAGCCTTGGTCAAGATTCTACTGGCATATTGAATTGGTCTGTCCACTTTAAATTCTTCACGGGGTTGTGTCAAAACTGCCCCCACTGCATAGGCACTGGCATCTACATGTATATGAAATACTTTCGACCACTCAGGTGTGATCAAAATGGGGGCAGACACTAACCTTGACCGTAATGTTTGATATGCTTTTTCCTCCTCTTCTTCCCATTTAAAAGGAATTTCCTTGCATGTAAGCCTAGCCAAAGGCCTGGCTATATCTGCATACATCTTAATAAATCTGCGGTGGTATCCTGTATGGCCTAGAAAACTTTGAATCTCTTTTGGAGATTTAGGCCTAGGTAATTTTAATATGGCCATAATTTTGTCTAGGTCAGGTGCCATACCTTTGGAAGATACCACATGTCCTAGGAGGGTACCTTCGGTCACAAAATGTGGCATTTGTTTGGGTTCAGTTTCAGCTTTGTTTCTCTGCACCTCTTAAAGACTTGTTGTAATTGAATTAGATGCTTCTCTAAACAATCCAATGGAGTCTCTGTGAGAGTACCTAAAAAAGATGAAAAGTCATCCATGAAGATTCTTAGCGACTCTAGTAGCAATGGTCCAAAAATTAGATTAACTGTTCGGTTGAAGGTAGCTGGAGCATTTCTCAACCCAAATGGCATCTTCAAATATACATAAGTTCCCCAAGGAGTAATGAATGTTGTTTTCTCATGAGCCTGACGGTGAATGGATATCTGATTATATCCACTGAATCCATCCATGAAGCTGTAAAGGGAATGCCCTGCTACTTCTTCTATGACTTATTCAGCAAAAGGCATTGGAAATCCATCTGGAATGGTGACCTTGTTCAATGCCCTAAAGTCCATAGAGATTCTGATCTTGTTAGTGTTTTTCTTTGGCACAATCACCATGGGAGATAACCACTTTGAATGCTCTACAAGGATGATAATTCCTGCATCTTCCATTTTTTGTATCTCCAGATAGACAGCTTCAGCATACTTAGGATTCAACCTATAACTTTTGCCTCTTGCTGGTTTTGCTCCCTCTATCAGAGGAATTTTGTGTTCTCCAAAATTAGGTGGTACTCCTTCTAAGTCTTTATAATGCTAGGCAAAAACATCTGTATAATGGGTCAAAAATGATTTTACCTTTTCAAGGAGCCCTGGGTGGCTCCACAACCAAGTGGCCACCAAAACTGGGTGATTATTGTCTTGAGTGCCTAATTGTATTTCTTTGACAGGATTTCTCTCTACCATATTATCTTCGTGATCATCTTCTTCCTTGTCTTCTTCTACTAGCTTTTCGTGCGTTGCTTCATAAGCATGTGTATTTTGGATTTCAATGTGTTCCTCCTTGTCCTGCATCCATCCTGCAGGTATTTCTTAAATCGGGAAAGAACACTCTTCACTAGAATCTTTTACCTTGCCTTTAGCTTTAGTAACTTCCTTATATGTGGTTGTCATATCCTCCTCCAAATTGTATTTGAGGGGTGTCTTCCTGCCCCTTCTATGGTCTGTGATGGGCTCGCCCAATCCATCAACCTGGACTTTCTCCTTATCTTCATCATAAACTTCAGTCGTGTAAGAATTATTAAGAAAAATTCCAAAACAAGAGGAAGAGTTGCCTGCTTGGAGCCAATTTAGAATATCCTCTTCTTCCTCAAAATCTATTTGGGGTTGATCCTCCGATTCTGGTTCCATGCATATGCCAACTGTTTGCATCGTGCTAGTGTTTCCTTGATTATTTGGGCCCTCTTCTAAATGAATCTGTGTTAGCTCGTGCCGTTTCTTTTGTACCCACATAGTGTCCTTGCCCCAATCATGAATGACACTTGCATCCCTCAGCCATGGTCGTCCAATTAAGAGAGGAAATCCTCCTTCAACCTGGGGCAATCTTAAAACCACAAAATCCATAATGAATAGATTACCTTGTACTTCAAGTGGAACTTTTGGGATCACTCCCAAGGGCCTTACTTTGCGCTAATCTGCCAAAGTAACAGTGGAATTTGCAGGCCTTGAAGGGTGGAGTCCAATCTTTTCCATTGTGTGTTCAGGCATCAAGTTAATGCCAGAACCACCATCCACAATAACTCCTTGAAACTCATGACCTTTGATAGATATTGTCAGCCGAGGACTTTTATAATCTGTAAGGGGTGCTTCCCCTACAATTTTTCTTTTATATAAAACAGTAGTCTTTGCCACCAAACTTGTAGTGGAAGCTTCATCAATTATCTGCAATAACTCTGACCTGAATTTCCCATCCATCTTTATTAAATCAAAAATACTAACCTCCTTTTTCATGGACTTGAGTAGTTTTGAAGCCTCTGATTCCTTGAGAGCATGGGCTCCAGTTGACTTATCAAACTCCTCATGAGCCCTGTTGAAGGCATGCCCAATGGCATCACTGATGCATATGAGATCTCCTTTTTGCATTGTATCTGCACCTGTGGTGGCTTTATCTTTAGATGGTTCTCTATCTTGATTCCATTCCTTAATCTTTGATCCTTGTCCTATGTCTGCTTGAACCTTCCCCTTGCTTCTTGTCTGCACAGTCAAATATTCTATTTCTTCTAATTGCACCACCCTGGTAGATGGTGATGGCTCATTGACTAGATCACACACTTCTTCTTTGTGTACAGAAATCATTTGAATATGGGGCCCGGATGAAGAGGCTTGATTCTTAGGACAACAATTTGTATAATGGTCTCTGGCCTCAGGGCAGTTCCTACAAGGAGGGGCATTTTCTGGTAGGGTGCACCTACTTTGATAGTGCCCACATTCTCCACATCTAAAACAGATGATTGGCCTCCTAGGCCCATTTCCAAAGTTATTCCTCTGTCTAGGATTATAGTTGTTACCTTGATTTGGTGCAGCATCCATCACATTTGCTGGTGTTGGGGGTCCTCCTTGTGTCCAATATGTCGTTGCAGGCATTCCCCTTGATTGGCATTCATGGGCCTCATGGCCAACTTTCCTGCATAATTGGCAAGTCACACTTAACAGAGAACACTCACTTACTATATGCCCTTGCTTGCTGCACATGGAACACCAAAGTCCACTCTTGATGCCACCTCCTTTGAGCTCCTGCAACTCTTGTCGCAGCTGAGCCAATTCCTCTGCTTGGGCCTCCTCCTCCTTTTGGAGCTTGAGTGCTTCAATCTCCCTTCTCAACTAAGCAGCAACAGTCTCCTCCTCTTTGTAGTGCTTATTCCTTTTTAAGCCCTCTAGCTCCTTCCTTAGCTGGATGACTGGATCCTCCATTTCTGTAGCATATGTTGGTTGGGAAGAAGTTGCTCCATACTGGTGCCTTATCTGCTCCAGTCGTGTAGCTGTGTTGATGAACTCCTCTATGGAGGTTGTAGGTAACACTAATTCCTTTATTTTGCATTGGGTGGCCACCGGTAGGGGCTTGGCTAAACATTTCTTAACAAAAAAATCATGTGGTGGATCTGTCAATTTAGCCATTAGTGCTTTGGCCCTAGTCACAAACTCTGGGAACTTTTCTCCTGGACCCAATCTCAAATTTTCTAGTTCTTCTATGATGATCTTCGCAGTGTTGCCATGCTGGAATTGATTTTTAAATGCATCTTTCATCACATCCCAAGTGGTAAAATGGTTTTCAGCAAACTGGTTGAACCACTTATCTGCTAGTCCTTATAATGTGACAGGGAAGAGAATAAAAAAGGCATCCTCCCTACCCATTAAGCCTCTAGTCTTACATAGTGCCAAAAACCTTCTAATGTGTTCATCCGGATCCTCCTGAGCTAGGCCTTTGAAAGAAGGAAACTTTATATTTAATCTTGAGAGTAAGGTTTCCAAGTCTACCTGTCCCGTCATGCTCTTTACTGATGAGGTTCAAGATAGTGGACTGGAGGATCTTCTAACAACCTTCCTTCTTGTTTGCTTACAGGTGACCCTCAATGTTTGGGACCGGGTTGCGGTCATGAGCAGCTCATATCCCACTTAATATGAGACACTTGATAAGAATATTTACCTTTTGGTTGATGAAGTAGCACTGTAGTAGCATTGTAGACACGTGACCTCTGCTATACTTTGCACTTGGTTTCTCCTAAGCTCAAATCTCCTTGGAAGTCCCACCGGGCGTGCCAAATTTTGTTGGGGGATTCTTGGACAAGAAGGAGTTTTAGGGTTTGTAGGAGAAAAGAGAAGAGACAAGAAGAGAAAATACACCTGGAAGCCTCTGTCGATTGATTAAAGCAAGACAATTACAATGTTTGAAGCACAATACAAGCCAATACCTCTGTGCACAATCCCACAGAGTGCTCAATTACAAAATACCAAATATCCCAAAGTCTTCTTGCCGTCGGCCTCCTCTGCACCAGACCTCCACCTGCTTCAAGCTTATCCTTGTGCACACCTTGCACCAAGCTTCCACTAAGGGGGAGGAATGAATACCTTCTGTCGGCACGCACACACTGCAAGGAGACCTTGAGATCCTTGGGGGACTAGCTTAGCACTCTCTGCACCATCCCTTAGTCACTCTCCATGCACTCCTTCACTTCCACTTCTCTGCGTCGCACACTGGTGACTCTTGCACTTCTCTTTCTTTCCTCACTTAGACTATGCTTCTCTTGCTTACTCTAAGATTGGTCCAAAAATGGTCCTTGCATTGATTTGAGTGTGTCGATCACGTACGCTCCTAACTGCAAGAGAATCTTGGTGCTCACTTTGATGTCCCAAGATTGTCTTCACAAGTGGCAGCCAACGACTCCCTATTTTGTCCTATAGTGACTTTAGACTAAAACCAAAAAAAAATTAATTGGGGGGCCATATTTTCACCTGTGCGTACGTTGCCCCTTCACATACCTTCATATTTCCTTTTAAGTCTTCACTTTTGCACATAAGGGAGGGTTCACCTGAACCTTCCAAAACACTTTAAACATACTTTGAACCTTAGGGAAATTAGAGAAAATACCTCTGCAACCTGCAACCCACTTTCTCCAATTTTACCCTTTGTGGACAATTAATTGTGCACTACCTATGCACTTTGACACCTGCACTTTAGCACTTTGACTTTGCACCTATTGACTTTGACCTTGACCTTGTTGACTTTGATCAATTGACTTTGACCTTTTGACTTTGACTATAGTTGACTTTGATATGACTTTTATGGGATCAACACCTATTTGCAAGGTAGAAATCTTTATTGAATTGTAGCAGGTGATGAAGCTATGCCTATTCCAAGATCCAAAGGAGGACCTACACAAGAGGAGACAGATAAGCTCACACTTTGGTGCGCAAGGGATGTTCATGCAAGGTCGTACATACTAAACTCTATCTCTGACTTTCTATTACCACATATTAGAGGATGCAAGACATCTCAAGAGACTTGGGATGCCCTGGAGACTTTCTTTTCTGCTAGTACCAAAGCAAGAAAGAATCATCTTTGGAACGAGTTCAACCAAATGAAGAAGACACCTAAACAAACCATCATAGAGTTTGTTACCAAGGTCAAGGAGGTTGCGGATCAGTTAGCATCCATTGGAGAGCTGATTGAAGAAGAGGTCATCATGAGGAAAATTCTCAATGGCATTCGAAGTGATAAGCAATGGCAATCCTTCACGACGGCTTATGATCTCATCATGGATGTGCAAACTCCAGACTTCAACATCTTTCTTGGACAACTCTTCAATCAAGAAGCTAACAATAGCATAAAGGAAGGTAACTATTATCATGGTAATTCAACAAGTGCTCTATATGTAGATAAGAAGGATAAGAAGCAAAAAGGCAAGAAGAAGGAAGAAGATGAAGAAGAGACTTCTCAAGCCAACTTTGCAAGCAAGAGCAAGTGGAAAGGCAAGAAGAAAGGACCAAAGCAAGACAAAGCCAAAGGTCAAAATGTTCAATCTTGTGCCATATGCGATAAGACCAACCACACCACTCAGAATTGCTGGTTCAATGGGAAGACCCAGAAAGGAAGTGGAAGAGGTGGATATGGCAGCAATAGAGGTAGAGGTGGACACAACTTCAACAATAACAATAGAAGCTATAATAGAAGGGACTACAACAATTATTCAGAAGATCAACCACATGAAGACTCATTGCTTCTTATGAATCTAAGCCACAAAGAAGGTAAAGAAGATGATCATTTGTTCTACATAGATTCAAGATGTTCGAATCATGTTGCAGGCAACATTGCTCTTCTATCTGATTTGGAAAGTCCAAAGCATAGACATGAAGTGCAAATAGGGGATGACACAAAGCACAATGTGGAGAAGATTGGTAATGTCAAAGCTTCCAATGGCAGGATGTTGGAACTGAAGGACTCACTAGGCAAGGAAGCTTAAGAAGGGAGTCAGAGAGAAGAGAAGGCACAAGCAGACAAGGGAGTCAACGACGATCTGGCAAGTAGGCCAATAATTTTCTTCATGAAGAAGCAAGTACGAGCATTCACGCAGATCTAGCACTAAGGCAACCTTTAATTTTTCAAAACCCTTACACCAATTAAAAGTGATTCTCATCACTAACAACCCCTGTAAATACCATGTTCACCTTTTTGTGGCTCCATTTTGTGCAAGCCGAGGAGTCCTCGAGCTTGAGGAGCCTTAGAAGTAGTTGCTTACCAATTTTTGTATTTTTTAGATCTCATTTGAGCCCTCAAATAAGCCCTGGAACCTAATTTTTAACTAGGCCGGACACTAGGTCTGGACAGGGCCAAAGCTAGTCAAAAACTATAAAAGGAGCTAGAGAGCTCATTTTTGGGGCTAGATTGTAATTGAATTGAACTTGTAAGAGCTTTTTGAAAGTAATCTAAGAACTCCATTGCTTCTCACTCTTTATCTTGCCGTGTGTGCGCGTGTGTGTGTATGTGTGTGCATGTTTGTGTGCTTCTCACTCACGCACTTGTGCCTCCACTTGCTCGAGGTCTTCATACCATCCTCACGTCTTCCCGGATTGACATTAAAGGAGGTGCTACTCATCACTGAGCTACACCAAATTTTGGCATCGTTGCCGGGGATCGAGCCTTGAGGACGAGCGTGTGATGGTAAGTCGTAGAGTTGACGCATTGGAGTTGTAGGTATTTTCTTCACATTCATCTATTTTCTTGTTTTTTCTTCACCATCTTCATCACCATCATCATCATCACCATCTGCCACCTCCATCTCCATCATCACGAAAATTTTCAGCTTTGATCATATCACCATCTCCACCTCATTTGCTTCATTCTACTTGTGAGAGAGAGCGAGAGAGCGATATTGCTTGCACTGTTTTTGCATATTTCTTGAGCATTTTGCAGGATCTTGCTGAATCATCATCCCCAACACGTTGCGCAGGTACGGAATACTCAGAATCTGTCTCGCAGTCGCCAACCTCTGTCGATTGCGATCGACAGAAAACTCGCCCCTTTGGTAAAATAAAGCACACCACTGTGACAAGCACAAGGAGCACATCCTAAAACACTAAAAATAGTAGAAAAAATCCGTGGTTCTCTGTCAATCGCGACCGACAGACCCTGTCAATCACGACTGACAGACCCTGTCAATCGCGACTGACAAACCCTGTCAATCGCGACCGACAGACTTCACGACCGGCAGACTGCCACCTAGGACCCTGTCAATCGCGATTGACACCGTCGATCGCGATCGACAGCCACGACCGACACCTCTGTCAGTCGCGATTGACACCGTCGATCGCGACCGACTGAAATTCAACGATTGATTGACTTTTACGCGTAGCCACGTGTCCATCGCGACGGACACATCCCCGATTGACTGAAATCACGGCGAAAAAACTCGGAAAAAGTGTCGATCACGATTGACACCATCAATTGCGATTGACAGAACTCACGACCGACTCTGTCGATCGCGATTGACACTGTCAATCGCAACTGACGTGTCGATCGCGACCGACAGGCCCCGACGAACACCTCTGTCAATCGCGATTGACAGACCTGTCGATCGCGATTGACAGGCTTTTCGGCCAAAAAAATTAGGGTTTTTTATTCTAATCTTTGGGGATAGTTTTTGGGCATATTGGTCTAGCAATTAGTGAGTTGTGAGGTCCCTACACATGTGCTTTTGAGAAAAATCCTGTGATCTGTTAGCCTGTTTGAACCCTGTTTTAGCACCAGAACCCTGAACTGACATAACTCTCTCATACGAAATCCGTTTGCTGTGATTCTTGTTTTGTTGGAAAGCTCGTGGGGAGCACAACCAAAATTAAGATCAGGATTATTAGATAGGGTATTTTGAAGTTGACCATACCCAGGGGGAACAAAATTTAGGGATCTCTAGAATTGTTTTCCAAAAAATCACAGTGCAAATTGGTCTTGAGCTAACTTTGGAACTCTTACAGATCTATTGAGAGCATCGAAGGGCATTCTAAGCAAGAGTAAGTGCAAGCTTGGGAACACGCTTCCTGGGCACTCAAGGGCAACCAAGAAGGAAACAAAAGGTTGGAAATTCTCAACTCCCTTTGTCAATTCCTAGCTTAGGCTAAGAACGACTAGTGATAGGAGTAATCCAGGGCGGCGATAGGCATCTATCAAGTTGAAGACTACCTAAATACTCAAAGTTCAAGATAACTACATGATCTTTGTACGATTGAGAATCCTAAAGAAAAAGAATTTAACGTGGAACGATCAACTTAAAGTACGCAAAATACTCAAGTATTCCTGACGACGCAATATCAGACAAGATCATAAACATGATAACACACTAAAAACGAATCAAGTGACTGATACCAATTGATCGGCAACGAGGTTGTACTCTGGGCAAAAATTGAGCTACTTAACTAGGCATATGAACCTTAGATCAGGACGGCATCTAGTAAGGGATAGACAAAGCCTTAGGTCTTCAGAAGCTAGCATCAATCATACTGCGAGGTCTTGGGTCCAGCAGTTGAGTCACCACTCGCATTACCCTAGCTCTGATACCAGTGAATCAGAGATGTCTCAAGGCATGGACAGACCTACGGGAAGTTCAAGAGTGCCATACTTGCACAGAGTAGAAGGCCCTTACAAAACACACTTGGAATACCTTAGGACCAACCGATTAGGTGCTAGCATCTATGAGGACGGTCTAGGAAGATCCGTGGTCCAGATTAAAAACCCTGACCAATCCATAGGACTAGAGCACCCAGCTGTCAAGTTTGAAAACGGAGCATACTTGGACAAAGAAAGAACCATATACGTAGTCACCAGTCATCCAGATAGGACAGACGAATTCGGGAATGTGATCCCTGAGACGGACATAGATGACCTAGAACAAGGAAACATGGGTGTAGAGCCCAGGACCCCTCGAGGGAAATCTGTTCTTACGAGAACTCTCACCCATTGCTTTCTGAAGTGACCCGAGTGACCATAGCTTTGATTCTAGAAATGTTGATAGTCCCCAGGCTTACTACATGCAGTCTCCAGAACATGGTGAGTCCTATTACAGTGAAGAGCCAAATGAACCTAGTTGGGAACCAGAGTACACAAATGTAATGTATACAAACCCTAACTCAAGACCCCAACCTAGGCAAATAAGACCTCCATTCCCTAGAGGACCATGCTACAGATGTCAGGGAGATCATCTCATTCGTGATTGTCCCTTGCCTCCACCTACACAACCCCAGTCAGTGACGATCCAGGGCTATTGCCAGGAGTGTGGAAAGGAGCATCTCTTACGACACTGCCCTAAGAATCCTAATAATATGCCAAAAATCACTCCTATTAACGTTATTGGGTTAGTAGTAGACTCCACAGGGAGTGTGACTTCCACTGCACCAGTACAAGTACTCACTAGAGCCCAAGCCCTGCAACAGAACCAAAGCGTAGGCCAGGAAAAGAGCCCAGAGGCTAGTGAAACTGAGAGCATAACCAAGAAAAGGACTAGAGCTTGGAGAGATAGTCGTGAAAGAATGAAAAGACAATGGGCAAAAAAGATGAGTGAACTCGAGGAAAGCTTGAGAGAAACAAAGGCCAGGATAATTGAACTCACAGCTCAAACTCCCTCTCACACTACCCCACCACCACCATTCCCATCGCCATCCGACCAGCCACCTTCCAACCCGCCTCACCTAATTCCACCACCCCCTAGAGTAGGATCAATCCTAGCAGATCCCACTCCCGAGGACCTAAACATGATGCTTAAAGCATATCAGGCCAAAATCCAAGAAGGGCCAACCGTAACCGATCATGAAAAATGTTATCCTAGAGCAGAACTAGAGCTAGAACGAACAAAAATTTGTGCTAAGATGGTGGAGTTGGCTCAAACCATGTTTGAAGCCAGTCGCTTATTTAACATCTCTAGTTCGGCGAAGACACAGTTGCACTTTGATGGACTGTTAGAAAGAATAGAGAAGCTGATTGCACAATCAAAAAAGGAACCCGCCTCTCAA
Source organism: Ceratopteris richardii (assembly GCA_020310875.1). Lineage (NCBI taxonomy): Eukaryota > Viridiplantae > Streptophyta > Polypodiopsida > Polypodiales > Pteridaceae > Ceratopteris > Ceratopteris richardii. Next base: position 62,972,451 of record CM035429.1, read on the forward strand.
CAGAAGGACAGGGCAAGTGAAAGAGTAAGCATTCCTGCCCAGGAAGCCTATGTGCCTGAAGCCTATGCACCTAACTCTACGGAGCCAGACACATCATCTTCTATGAATCGGTTCACACCAGAATTCCTACGTGAGATTCAAGAAGACAAATGGGCTAAAGAGAGTGAAGTCCCTCCTCCTATTGAACTTGTGGATGATGCACGCGACCAATTCCCACAAGACATCCCATCCATTTATGAGGAGCAGGAGAGCACCCACTCTCAGGAAAGACTAGACTTTGAGTCTAACTCTCTACAAGAATTACCCCACTTCACAGGCCCATGGGAAGCTAAATCTACATGTATGAGAGCGCCCACGGTCATGGTACGAAATGAGGACTCAGTCTTACCTAGGAACACAGAGGTAGTGAAGAACACTAAAGTGCAGTGCAATCTCAAGTTAGAAGAGCTACTCAAGGTTAGACCTGAATTATGGAAACATGTCGCCAAACAAGTACCAGCGATAGTGAAACCTCATTCCCAGGTAGGATCACATAGGACAGTGCCAGAGATACCCTTGGATAAGATAGGAGATATGTGTGAAGGTGAAGAAGGGAACACCTATCTTCCCATTACCTACCAGGGGTACACCACCAAGGCAATTTTGGACTCAGGCGCAGGAGTTGCAATTGCTACCACTTCCCTATGGAAGCGTTGGGGCAAGCCAGCACTCAGGCCCACGAGGATGAAATTGCAGATGGCCGATGGTCACATAGAGCGACCCTTAGGGCTGTTAGAAGGAATAACTCTCACCACATGTGGTGTTGAGTTCGAGCACACATTTGCTATATGTGATTTTAGCAAGAACCATGCCTATGAGATGATTTTGGAAGACCATTTATGCGACAATTGCAAGTGGTACAGGAATGGGGAACCAATTCCTTGTACCTGCAACACTTAGGTGTTACGACCAAAGTGAATCTCAAAGATTACTCTCATAGAGATGTCCCTCCTATCCAATGGAACCCCATCCATAGAGCCAAAGATGATACAGAATCGATGCATTCCATAGGATCAAGATCCTCATGGATGCATGAAGACACCCACTTATAGATGTGCAAAGTAGCAGTAGAAGAAGAGAAGAGAGAAGAAGCCAGAGAGATAGGTGCAAAAGAAACACATAGATCAATTCAAGACCCAGCCTATGCGCCTGTAGTTTTTCCTGACGAAGAATTTGAACCCCACGGCTGGGCAGAAATCCTAGCAACAATGGATGTAGCCATCAATGAAGAACAATGGACACCTCACTGTGATGAAGATGGCTATGACATTTCAGTCTTCTCCATAGAGCCAATCATGGGAGAGGCAGTTCTAGAAGAATGCGAACCTAGCCCTGATGCATTTGAAGATGCGAGCGACTGCGATCTAGAGTCAATCATTATGGATCCACCTTTTGCATCAGATGAAGAATATTTCTATGAAGTAGAATTTCAACCCCAAAGGCACGGAGAGCTTACAAATGATGTAAGGCTTGCCACACATGTGACCTCGAAGGAAGAAGGAAAGAAAAGAAAGAAGAGAGAAGTCACACCAGAAGAGGAAGAATCTTTGTTTGAGGTTCCATAAAATTTTAAGAAGTATGAGATAGACGACAGGAGGGTCATGATAAGAATGCCTAAACGAGAGGCACAATCAGGAGAGGCCTATGATAACAAAGAAACCACCAAGAAAATAGTAGTGGCCCTAGAAGAAGGAGAGGAGAGATGCACTTACATAGGCCATGACCTAACAGAGGAAGAAGAGCATGCATTAATAGCCTTGCTAAGAGAATACAGAGATGTATTCGCTTGGAGTTACAAGGATTTGAAGGGTGTTGACCCAGACATATGCTCACACACCATCCCCATGACTTCAGATGTCAAACCCTCTAAGAAAAAGCCTTATACATATAACGATAATTACGCTGCTAAGATCAAGGAGGAGATAGATAGACTGGTTGAAGCTGGATTCATCTATGAAATTGAGCACACTGAGTGGGTATCCTCCATTGTTGTGGTGCCCAAAAAGAATGGTAAATTGCGCGTATGCATTAACTTAAAGAAGGTTAATGCTGCCACAATCCGAGATAACTATCCGCTTCCTATCACAGAGCATCTCTTAGAAAGAGTAGCAGGCAAGGAAGTGTACAGCTTCCTGGATGGATTCTCTGGCTACAATCAAGTAGCCATTGCTCCAGAGGATCAACATAAGACGGCTTTTGCCATGGAGTGGGGCATATTTGCCTTTCGGGTAATGCCATTCGGGCTTACTAATGCACCTGCTACCTTTCGACGATTGATGTGTCACATGTTTAAAGAGTTCCTGAGGAAGAACTTAGAAGTCTATGTTGATGATCTTTGTGCTCATTCCAACATCAAACAAACCCATATTCCTGAACTCAGACAAATCTTTGACAAATGTAGAGAATATCAAGTCTGCATGAACCCAAAAAAATGTGTTTTCATGGTCAGGCAAGGTAAGATTTTAGGACACATAGTGTCAAAGAATGGCATATCCACCGATGAAGAGAAAGTAAGAGCCATAGCCGAGTTACCTAGGCCAAAGAACGTCAAGGAAGTACAGGCCTTCATGGGGCATTGTGGTTACTACCGACGGTTCATTCATATGTACGCTGTCATTGCAAAGCCCATGTATGGACTTCTGACTAACTTTGAGTGGACTGATGAATGTGAGAATTCCTTCAATGAGCTTAAACGGCGATTATGTTCAGCACCAATCTTAACCACACCGGATTGGAATAAGCCTTTCCACGTTCATGTGGATGCATCCAATTATCCCATTGGATGTGTGCTTGCTCAACCTACTGGTGAAGGTAATATGGATCTTCCTATTGCCTATGCTAGTAGACAATTGAATGTAGCTGAACGAAATTATACCACTATTGAGAGAGAAGGCTTAGGCATGGTATATGCAGTTAAGAAATTTAGACACTATTTGCTTGCAAATAAGTTTAAATTTTTTACTAATCATCAGGCATTGCTATACCTCGTAAACAAGCCATGCAATACAGGAAGATTAGTAAGATGGTTTCTCTTGCTAATGGAATATGATTTTGAGGTTGTGGTAAGGAAAGGGAAGACTCATTTGAGAGCAGATCACCTTTCTAGGCTCACATCGGGAGAAGCCCCACAAGGAGTGTCAGATGACCTTCCTGATGCTTACTTGTTTAATTTGGAGGTGGTGCCGCAGTGGGCTAAGCCATTGGTACCAGTGTTGACATACGGACCTAACCACCCAATAATAAACACGCAGGATAGAGAGGTAGTAAAAGCTCAAAAGTATCACATCATGGCAGGTAGTATGTACAAGCACACAGATCAAGGGATCTTGGCTTGTTGTGTGGAAGAGGATGAGTACGCTAAGTGGTTGCAATTAGCACATGTAGGTGCATTAGAGCAACACTACTCAAAACAACGAACCCTACAGACACTAAGGAGACTCGGAGTGCATTGGCCAACTATGGAAGCTGATGTCCAAAAGTTGTGCAAGGAATGCCCAATCTGTTGCGCTAAACCACCTGTGGAACATGCCACTCTCTATCAAGTGTCCATAGTGCCAGATTGGAGTGAACCACTAGTATCCTTCCTGAGGACGAAAACATTCCCTCCAGACATGACTCTGGCTAGGAAAAGGAGTTTAGAACAAGAAGCCCAGGATTACTCACTCATTGGTGATAATCTATACAAACGTGGTAAAGACGGTTACCTGAGACTATGTGTCCATGAGAGTGAATATCTCAAGATCTTGGACACTGCTCACCAAGGTGTAGCAGGAGGACACTTTGGGCCAGATCGGGTGATCAAGGCAATACTATTTGCGGGCTTCTGGTGGCCGACCCTTCACATGGATGCACATACCTATGTGAAACGGTGTGATGTTTGCCAGAGAACTTAGTATCCTATACGTAAAGATGAGATGCCACTGAAACCTATGATGGGTGGACGTGCATTCTCTAAGTGGGGAATAGACTTCGTAGGTCCTATTAATCCCCCAGCTAAGGGTTCCCATGCGGAGTATATCATTGTTGCCACAGACTATCTAAAAAAGTGGGTAGAGGTAAAAGCCACAACGAAGAACGATGCTCAAACAACTGCTAAATTCTTGTTTGAGAATGTATTCACAAGATACGGGCTACCTATAGAGTTAGTAAGTGATAGAGGCACTCACTTCTTGAATGAAGTGATTGAAAATCTGCTCCAAGAATTCTTGGTAGTTCATAAGAAGTCTGCCCCCTACCACCCACAAGCTAATGGGCAAGCCGAAAGCACAAACAAGATTTTCTGCAATGTGTTGACCAAGCTCGTGAATAATAAACGCTCTGATTGGGACAAACAGCTACACCATGCTGTTTGGGCATACCGAGTCGCCTACAAAACTGTACTCCAAGCCACCCCCTTTCAGATGGTATTTGGTCAAAATGCAGTGCTACCATTGGACTTCTTGATACCTACATTGAAGGTAGCACAAGAGCACGAATGGACGGGTCATGAACTCTCCTCTAGACTTTTTGACCTTGAACGATTAGGAGAAACAAGACTAAGGGCAGCTGCAGGGATATATGCAGCTAAGAAACGACAGAAGGCATATTTTGATGCCCACGTTAAGGATAAAGGTTTGAAGGCAGGAGACCTAGTACTAGTATACACTTTGAAACAACATGCGAGAAAATTAGAGAAGCATGGCTATGGACCTATGATCATAAATAGGATCTCCACAAGTGGAGCAGTGCAACTAGCCACATTGGAAGGTGACGTTCTCCCGAGCTACATTAGCGGATGCAGGGTCAAGTTGTATCAGGAACCTCTCACAGAGGAAATGCTAAGCCGACTCAACACTGCTAAGAAACGCAAGGAAGAAGAAAAGCGGATTCGAGAAGAAGCTCAAGCAGAAGCTTTAGAACGCATCAGAAGGATGAAGTTGCGAAGACAAGGTAGAGATCAGCCTGGAATAAATGACTATGCAGATCAAGGATATCATATGGCAATGTGTGAAGTCGCAGGAACAAGTTCCCATAGAATAATTGATCGACGACCTTTTGTGACCATAGAGGTAGGACAAGGAACTAGTGCACAGTCCGTGCGAGCATTGATTGACTCAGGTGCAGCCACTAGTGCGGTGAGACTCTCTTACTGTCAAGAATTGAAATTAAAGGTCAATCCTATAGAAGCTTATCTCATAGGATTAGGAGGTGTGGAAACCCCTTGCATGGGCGAGGTGGAGCTTCCCCTCTACATTCAAGACATGTTAATGACAGTTAAGGTACTAGTGTGCCAAGACGAAGACCTCACGGAGCCTCTTGTCTTGGGTCAGGACTGGATCTATGATCATGCAGTCAACCTAAACCTAAGAAGTGGACTTCTTCAGGTATGGGTCAATCATAGTCGAATTACAGTAGAGTTAGATAATGGAGCACTCAAGGAACTAGGAAAGGCACACGCTCCTGGTCCTTCCAGGAGTACACATGAAGATGACCATGTTGTTCTTGTCCAAAACTATGTGTTGCAGAGGAATGATGTTCGCAAAAAAGGAGTCAGGGATGCAACGGAACTCCCTTCTTTTCCAAAGGCCAGAGGGAGGCAGCAACCAAAGGTGGATCAAAGGCAGAAGAAGCAGAGTACTACCTATGTCGGAGATCAAAAGTACCTGCGCAGCAAAATGTCTCAGCTAGTGAAACAAGTGTGGGTGCGGAAAGGCGAACACCCGGTTGCACTCAAGCCAACCACACGGGCAAAGCATCTTATTAGTAACCAACAACACGACACCAATAAGAAGTCTTTCAGAAGTTCTTCTGCTAACGTGAAGTCTATTTGGGTGCCCAAGAAGTCGATGAAGGCTAGCCCACAATCAAGACAAATTTGGGTGCCTAAGGCTTGTTTGCGGGCTCAAATAGCTACACCAAGACCACACCCTATACAGCATGATCCATTCACTCGCACAGCCGGCATCCACTCGTTTTCAACACTCAGGAACACACCAAGGCCCATGAGCACGAACAGAATCACTTGTAAATGGGTCCCTAAAAGGCCTCATTTTCAAGCCGACACACCTATAAAGCTCTCGAGAGTCTCTACGAAACCAAGAGCAAAACCCATCCACTGCATTTGGCAGCCTAAGACTTGTAACAAACCCCCGGACCCCATTTGTAAATCCATGACAACCTACTAACCACATCACTATCACACTACATCATTCCACTTAGCTCTTAGGTCTACCGAACTCCTAACCACACACACACTCGCACCGAGCACTTACTAACCCATTAATCTCTCCCGACCCTCATGTTAATGTTGTAATGGGAACAACAATGGTTCTCTCTTGTCTTGTACAATGTTAACACATGTTTCTATATTCTCACAGAGACAGGCAGCAAGAAGTAACATGGCAGATACGGTAGGAACTAGCTCCCAGGCAGGCACCAGCCCCCAAGTTGTGGACATTGAAAGCCTTCCGGTTGAGGAGGAATTAAAGGAACGACCAGCGGCATTGAGGGCATTACATGCCCTACCGGTTCAGAACCCTCCACAGGGGCACACAATGCCAGTCAGCAAAAACTCTCATTGGTTCAGTGATGTGGCAGGACCCCTAGGTGAAGGCACTTATATGTGGGAGGCAGAGATAGAATTCAATGGGCGCTGGGGCAGGTATCACTTTTTTACCAGGGAATTTGAAAGATTGCAGAATAATGAAGGATTAAAACCCATATGGAAGAAGGCAGGACTCTACGAGTATTTCAAATTCCAATTGCCAAAGCCGGATTTTCTAAGGTGCTCGTATCTGATTAGCACCCTTACTCCGAGCAAAGACAAAAAGGGATACAACTCCTTTGTCCTCCCGTCTCTCACAAGGGGCAATGAGCTCAAGCGCTTCAGATTAACTATCAACTTGGTAAGGGAAGCTTTGGACATGAAAGGTATGCACATTCCTACGGAGAAAGAGACTATGGTTCCAGACAATATGAAGAACAGAAATTTGACGAAATTAAAGGACATGGTCGCGATGACACCTACGATCGCCATTCATTTACGCATGGTCATGCAACATTTCGCATTCCCCGTGCAGGAAAGGTTCACAATGCCTCCCAAAAAGATCTGTTTTAGCCTCTACTTAGTAGATGCCTTTGATTTGACAATCAATATGCCCCACTGGATTATCGACCAAATCCATTTGGCTCATCAAAGGTGGTATAAGAAACAAAAATCTGTACTGTATGGATGTTGTGTGCTTACCAAAATTGTGTATAGATGTCTCGCATATGATGTACCGGTGCAAAGGGCTCTCATTTGGACCAGAGCACAGGAGTTTCAACGCAGACTGTCAGCCGCAGGGCCTCCCTCAAAGAAGATGAGAGGCGCCGTCCAGATGCCTTGTGCACAAGCCCACGGTGCAACCCTAACACCTGAAACAACTCCAAGGCTTCCCAGACGAGTGCAACCATTTACTATCAGGTTACCCAGACACAGCACAGATGGCCCTAACCTTGTGTTTCCACCAGTACCTACGGATCTGGAATTTCCTCATGGATTCACTTTGGAAGATCTAACGGATGAAGAAGTTTCCAGAATCATTGAAGCTGTTAATGCGGAAGTCGAAGCAGAGCAGGGTAGTGGACAACAAACGGCTACAGAACAACCCCAGCCAAGACAACCAGAAGTGGTGGAAGTGGAGGATGAAGAAGAAGAAGAACAAGAGGATGAACAGAAAGGATTTTCTGATGAGGAGGCGCATGACTATGAGCAAGAAGTTATACAGGAGCTAGAGGGTGCCCCAGCATATACAAAGGAGTTGAAAAAGCTCTACGATACCATCAACAGGGTCCAACAGCAACATAAGTTATCCCTTGCAGCAGGAAAGGCTATCATGCACCAAATCCTTGAGGAGGAAGGAGTCGACGAACAATATCGTGCCACACTGGATATGATCTCTGAAGCTTTAGGAGTACCTGAGACAGTGCATACTGCCCTGGCACAATCACGCAGAACGGAAAGAAGATACGGAAGACGTCCCCCACGAGCAAGGAAGCAGATGAATGTCTTAGTATCCGAAACACAAGGGACAGCCACGACCACGGGCACAGCACACACTGTGCACGATACTGAAGAGACCCATGTGTCCAGTGCACCCCCATCACCCCCCTTGCCACCCCCACCTCCCACTCCACCACATTCACCTCCCATTACCAATGTAACAACCACTGTCACCGCCTCCGAGTCCACTGCCATGACTGAAGCACAAACCGCCAATCAACCCACACACCCTCTCAACACGTCCCTTGTATACACCTCCACTAACACTGTAATCCTAACGGTAGCTACTGACATCCCCATTCCCCCACTCACACTTTCGGGCAGTTCATATTCACAACTGCACACACCACTGTACACATTCACCACAATCACTGCACCCACAATTCCACTATTCACAATCACTCCCACTATTGCGTCCACCGTGGATTTGATGGACATATCACCCTCCACTGCACCTCTCCCTCCCCCCTTACGGCCACAATCTCCCATTCCCCCACCACCCACTTCACCATTTTCCAGCACTGCATTCACACTTCCCTTCCCCTCTCCCTTTCCCTCTGCACTTAACACCCTTCCTGCATCCACCCCCATTAATAATGTATTTAATAACATGTATCAGTGCATGTCTCAGTTACAACAACACTATCAGCACCTCGATGCTCAGCATACAAGTTTGTTCAGGAGTCATGAAGCATTACAAGGAAGATTCATTGACTTACAGAAAGAGAAGAAATAATTACAACAGCAGTTTAGTGCATTGCAAGAACAACATGAGCAATTAGTGGCAAATCCACCGCAGCCAGATGCAGAAGAAAGACAACAAATGGATGATCTACTACACTCCCAAATCACAGAGAACCTCAAGCTCCGCCGCAACATGGCTCTATTACGGAAGCATATGTCTGCAGCCCTGGAAGAAAATAGACGGCTTCAGACACAAAACGAAGAGAACTTGGAAGTAGCCATGGAAGGTTCCCCACAAGAAATTGACTCGGAGAAGTTTAAGGCCATTCCCTCGGACAATATGCAAATCATATTGGAAACCCATGCTGATCTCCTCGAAGCCCATGCAGCTTTAGAAAAGGAAAGAGACGAACTACTAAGGCAATTGGCAGCTCAACCAGAACCACCCAAAGAAGTCCCAACCACAGCTGACACAACTGACGAAGTAGCAGCGCTCAAAGCACAACTCGAAGAATTACAAAAGAAAGTGCTTGAGTATGAACGCCAACCCTCCCCCTTGGTAGAACCAGAACCTGAAGACCTAGTACCAATCGAAGTAGAGGAAACTTTTGAGGACCCGTACGTTCCGATGCCAGCACCTGGAGGCAAGCAGACAGCAGAGGGCATGGACACCATTGAGATAGAGGCCCCTAAATGGATGCAGAGATTAGAGAAAGTGGCCACAACCCATGATGACAGGGTAGCAGTTCAAATAGCATCCATGTCACGATTCGAAGAGGTAATCATAAAATCCGAGTACTTTAGAAACCTCTCACATCACAGGTGGATCGGCACCTCCGACGACTTGTATGTTCCTTTTTGTGTCTTAATGGCGAATTATAATGCTGAAATCAAGCACCACACCTCACGGGAACCAACCTCTGCCACACAGTTTGCACCAGACGACATCCCAGAAAGTGCCAAGCAGGGAAATATTCGCCAACCAACTTGGAGAATTCGGCTGCTTGAAACCTACCCGGAAATGAATCGCACATGGAATAACATGCCCCTGTATATCAAGTACAATCCCTGCTACTGTCCTGTTTTCCGAAGAAGGTCGTGGCCGGAATACACAAAGATGGTGCTGACAACCAAAGGATGTGAGAAATAGCTCAACTATGTCTACTTAGCACCACCTAAAGGTCAACCTACCGTAGGGTATATGATATCAACAATTTGGCATTGGGGTGTCAGGTTCAAAAACGTACCAGATGTCATGACACAGATGTGCCTTAAAATTTTTGAACTCATGATAGTCACCTTCCGCACCTTCAAGAATGTTAAGGAACCTCACCTCTCTGCGCTCGGATTCAATGAAGTCAATCAAGATCTTGTTTATGACATGAGCACAACGCCCTCTATTAATGTTGTTTATGCATGGCATGCCTGCATCAAATACCTACCGGCCTGCTTCAAACAGACATTTGAAGAGATGTTTGTCATAGGGTTCTGGGAATATCACTCAGAGATCTTCATTCCCAGGCCCTCACATTTATTACAATTGTTTGCAGTAGAACAAGCTCTCCGAAAGTTACGAATGCCACATCCAGAGGTTCCCGGGCCAGTAGATTGGGATGCTTTACTCACGGACTTGGCAAAGGGGTTGCGGATTGCAGAACATCACTTAGCACAAGATGTCGTTGAGTACTACATCCAAAAACCCACACAACACGGGTCTGTCAGGGACGACAGACGCGAGAGAGGGGGGGGTGTTGGAACTGAAGGACTCACTAGGCAAGGAAGCTTAAGAAGGGAGTCAGAGAGAAGAGAAGGCACAAGCAGACAAGGGAGTCAACGACGATCTGGCAAGTAGGCCAATAATTTTCTTCATGAAGAAGCAAGTACGAGCATTCACGCAGATCTAGCACTAAGGCAACCTTTAATTTTTCAAAACCCTTACACCAATTAAAAGTGATTCTCATCACTAACAACCCCTGTAAATACCATGTTCACCTTTTTGTGGCTCCATTTTGTGCAAGCCAAGGAGTCCTCGAGCTTGAGGAGCCTTAGAAGTAGTTGCTTACCAATTTTCGTATTTTTTAGATCTCATTTGAGCCCTCAAATAAGCCCTGGAACCTAATTTTTAACTAGGCCGGACACTAGGTCTGGACAGGGCCAAAGCTAGTCAAAAACTATAAAAGGAGCTAGAGAGCTCATTTTTGGGGCTAGATTGTAATTGAATTGAACTTGTAAGAGCTTTTTGAAAGTAATCTAAGAACTCCATTGCTTCTCACTCTTTATCTTGACGTGTGTGCGCGTGTGTGTGTGTATGTGTGTGCATGTTTGTGTGCTTCTCACTCACGCACTTGTGCCTCCACTTGCTCGAGGTCTTCATACCATCCTCACGTCTTCCCGGATTGACATTAAAGGAGGTGCTACTCATCACTGAGCTACACAGGACAAACATTCTGAGTAAGGTTCTCTATGTACCCACTATCACTAAAAACCTAATAAGTGTAGGCCAAATAGTTGAAAAAGGCTTGCAAGTTAGGTTCATCCAACATGGAGCTTTTGTGGAAGATCCATGTCAAGGCTTCAAGAAGATAGCCCGAGGTGAGAAGCATGGTAGGCTCTTTACTTTTGAAGTAGGAGAAACCAGGAACATAGCTCTATTCAACTTTGGGTCTCAAACCCTAAGTGAGCTTGAAGTGTGGCATAAGAGACTTGCTCATGTGAATGAAAGAACTTTGAAGGATATATGCAGGGATCAAAGTGTTCTAGGACTGCCGAACATATCAAAGCAACACATGATCAACATGTGTGATGCATGTCAGATTGGGAAGGCACAAAGACAACCATTCAACCACAAAGGCTACATCCACAACAACCTATTGGACTTAGTACATACAGATGTATAGGGACCAAGTCAAGAACCTTCATTGGCAGGATCAAGGTATTATGTCTCATTTATTGACAACCATAGTAGATGGACTGTTCTATACTTTATAAAGAGTAAGAATGAAGTGTTTGATTGCTTCAGGAAGTATCTTGCACATGTGGAGAATCATATAGGTAGATCACTAAAGAAGCTCAGATCTGATGGAGGGGGAGAATACTTCTCCAAAGAGTTTGATGAGTATTTGCAGGAAAAAGGTATCAAAAGGGAAGTGACTACTATGTACTCTCCTCAACTAAATGGAATTGCGGAGAGGAGAAACAAGACACTCGATGGATCAGCCCGAACAATGCTCGAAGAGAAGAAGTTACCACATTATCTATGGGCAGAAGCCATGGCATGGAAGAAAACCTAGTCTTGGACATTGCAAGGTTTTTGGTTGTTTAGCTTATGTTCATGTACCATCACAAATAAGAGGTAAGCTAGATGAAAGGGCAACAAAGGCAGTGTTTATTGGATATGATTCAACTCAGATGGGTTACAGGTTCTTCAATCCTTCAACTAAGCAATTCACTACAAGTAGAGATGTTGTTTTTGAAGAACACAGGTCTTGGTATGATGAAGACAAACAAAAGGTAACACTACCATATGATCTTGATTCTAACTCTCATCAATTAGGAAGCAAGCATGATACACAGGTCCAGGATCCAAGAAGTGATACAGACGATGATCAAGATGAAAGAGAAAGGGATTACAAGCTATGGAATTCAAGAGGCAAAGCAAAGATGCAAGAGGTTGGAGAATGCTCCAAACAAGCACCTAGAAGATCAGCAAGAGATAAGAAACAAACAGAAAGGTATGGATATGATTCCACATTTGTTACGAAGCATTCAATCTACTTGTCAAAAGACTCTATTTCAGAGGAACCCTCAACCTATGAAGAGGCAAAGGGAAACCCTAATTGGGAAAAGGCCATGAACGAAGAGATAGATGCATTGAAGGAGATGGACACTTGGGATTTGGTTCCAATGTCGCCAAATCAAAAGGTAATTGGTTGCAGATGGGTATATAAAGTTAAAAGAAATTCAGATGGATCAGTTTGCAGGTACAAGGCAAGATTAGTTGTCAAAGGATGCTCACAAACTCATGGTATAGAGAAACATTCCCACCACTTGCAAAGATGACTACAATCAGGACGTTGATAAGTGTAGCTATTGCAAGGAATTGGAGACTCCTCCAACTTGATGTGAAAAATGCATTCTTAAATGGTTGGATAAGTGAAGAGGTATACATGTCACAACCACCAGGTTTTGAAAACCCTAATCATCCATCTTATGTTTGCAGACTTAAGAAAGCATTGTATGGATTGAAACAAGCTCCTAGAGCTTGGAATTACAGGTTGGTTACATATCTTCAAGATCAAGGGTTCAAAGCTAGCATCTCAGATCCTTCTCTATTCATCAAAAGGGATCACAATGAGGTTATCTATCTATGTGTATATGTAGATGATATTATTGTGACAGGTGATGATCTAAATGGCATTCAAAGGATCAAGAGACACATGCAAGAGGAGTTCAAAATCAGTGACCTAGGTGAGATCACATATTTCCTAGGTATGCAGGTGATATATACAGATGAAGGAATGTATTTGACTCAAAGAAGATACATTCAGGATCTTCTTCTCAAGTTCAAAATGGAGAACACTAAACCTGCAGGTACACCTTTGGAGATGAATCATAAACTAAGTGTTTATGAAGGTGAGAAAATTGAAGACATTAAAGAGTATCAAAGCTTGGTAGGTAGCTTGATATATGCTACTCATACAAGGGCAGACATCTCATATAGTGTGGGAGTGCTTAGTCAGTTCATGCACTCATCGAGAAGACCACACATGGATGCGGCTAAGAGAGTACTTAAGTATCTCAAAGGTACAATCAACAAAGGTATATTCTATCCTTACTCTTCAGATTTGGATATCAAAATCTACACAGATGCAGATTAGGCAAAAGCTAAGGATGATAGAAAAAGTACATCTGGTTACTTAGCATTTGCAGGTTCGAAGTTAGTATCATGGAGTTCCCAGAAGCAACCAACAGTTGCTTTATCTTCAACTGAAGCAGAGTACAGAGGCTTGACCATAGCAACTCAAGAGGTAATATGGTTAAAAGCATTGTATACAAATTTGGGACTTGTGAGTTCCAAACCTCACATATTTGGAGATAATGTAAGTTCCATGCATCTAGCAGCAAATCCTATTTTTCATGCGAGAACCAAGCACATAGAAGTCCATTACCACTTCATCAGGGAGAAGCTCATGGCAAAGGAGATTGACATTTCTTTTGTTCCAACTGAAAAGCAAGTAGCAGATATGATGATGAAGGAACTTGATGCAATAAAGCTTTGTAGATTCAAAGCTATGGCAGGTATTCAACCTATCAGAGAATGAAGACTCAAGCATACTTTAGCTTGAGGGGGAGCTGTTGGAGCATCAAGCTTACACTATGCTTGAGGTGGATTTGATCTACATCAAAGACTATCGCATTGAAAGAATATCCGTTGGAGAGTTCTTTTTCATATGCTCATTTATTGTATTTTTTTGAGAGATTTTTTATGGCTCATTTACCGTTGTAAAAGCCTTGAGTTGTACACATGTAAAGGTAGAAAGATAGAGCCCAAATCCCACGAATTTATGGTGGTTGAAGTTGCATTCAATCAAGCAATCAATCACCTAAAAGTAGATCAATCAAGATCTTCACTTTTCATAGATTGTAGGAAAGTGAATTGATTCCCTCCAACAATCATTCCCACCTTCATTTGAATTCAAATTCAACTTGTAAAAGTCATGGAACACTCCTAGAGTCTATATAAAGACTTGAAATCACTTGTACATTACATGGAAGCAATATACATACACTTGTGACCATCATTGTCTTGCTCCTTCAATTTTTTGCATCATCTTCTTCGCCAATAGTAATCTTGTAGAGGTTGTTGATCTCTCTCCATAGCTCCAAATTGAGTTCAAGAGGACTCATTGAAAAGGTATTAGTGTCTAGTTAATGCCTGTAAATTTTCAAAGATTTTGGTTCTGTAGATTGGGAGAAATCTGAGATTTTCTGCCTCGGGTTCAATCTCTGCGTATTCCTGAAAAATAGGAAGTACCACCGGTGAATGTCGCATTCATTCCTATAGCATATTTTGCTTATTCCTTATACTTTTGTGCATTCCATACACTCAACCCTATTTTTATCACTCCCATATAAGGATTTTTTCTAATTGTAATCACGTTGGTCGCTATGGGCATTTGAAGTTCATTGTCTCTTCCATAGATAGTAAGTTTTTTGAGCTAGTCGACCCGCGAACCTATTTGTTTTGTATCGACTCATTCTCCTTGATGCTCCAAAGTACATAGTGTGTTTCTTTGCACTTATAGCATGCCTATAAGGTCTATTTGAGTCTCCATAAGCTCAAGGGCTGGTCTTGTGCCAGTTGGCTTGACCAAACTTCGTCGCTTCGAAACGCACTTTTCTACCTTCGACAAGCTTCTCCAAGTTCTTTCAATTTGTAGCTTCGCAAGCAATGAGGCACGAACACTACTTAAAGCTACCCTTGTGTCAATCAAAGAGTGTGCATGATGATACTCTTTATTTCCAATTCCCATATTCAAATAAGATTGTTTGCTATGTTGCCAGCTTTTTTGATATTTTCGGCATTATAATCTTCCATGGGAGTGGTTTCTTCACCTCTTAATTATCTCTCATCTCATTCTCTAATTCATTCCTTCCATTTTTTAATTCTTTCTAGAGCTTCATGTCTAGTCTCTTCTCTTATTCTCTCTTCTTCCTTCTTTTGATTTTGAGCCCTTAGAAGTCTGGTCGACATTTGTTCAATGACTAGCTCCATATATTTTTTGACTAAGCATCCGCTTATGTAGTTTCACAATATGTCTCCACCCAATGTAGCCAAAATCATAGCTCACCATGGGAAATGTGATTTATGATCAAGGGACCATATCCTCTTTGTTGTAGTTTCTTGACATGTTTCAAGGTGTAAACCAATACTAAATCTCCAACTCTAAGATCTTTCTCTTTGATGATTTCACAACCAAGCTAATCTTGGCTAAAGCTAAAACTAATAATAGATTATTCTTGATCCCTAGCACAAATACGGCATCCGACACTACCATCAGCAGTAGTCAGAATGATCTTATCAACTCTCATGATAGGATAAGAGGAGTTGTTGGTGCATGTGACAGTATTCCCCTTAGGGGCAGGCTTGAGTGAAGTGAAGAAACTGCACTGTGAGGTAATATGTTTGGTTGCCCCACTATCAAAGTACCAAACATCTGAGTCTATTGGAGACATACATTGTTCAAGAGAAAATGGGTCATAGCTACAAAGAGTGTTAAATGCCCATTCTTCATTCTGCACAAGGTTAGGACACTCTATTTTGGGTGTAGACGACTCTACAACAACCATTACAGCCTCTTTCTTCCTTGCCTCTTTAGCAGCTAGTTTTGGACAACTCTTTATGACATGATCATTACCTTTAGAGTATTTGCAAAACAATTTCCGCTCTTCTGTTTTCTTCTCATCTCTATTATCCTTCTTTGATTGTGGAAAAATTAGCATATTTCTCCTTACTAGTAGAAGAGCTCCATTCACCTTTGCCCTTCTCACTAGCCAGGAAAGCTTGATCTACAACATGCATGATGGACCTGTTCTGCCTAGAATGATCTTCCTACAACAGAACAAAGACTAACTCCTCAAATGTTAAGGCATTTGGATTTCCTTTCATCATCAAACGAAGAGTAGAAGAAAAAATCTGATATGAATCAAAAAGACCATTCAAGACAATCAGCACAAGTGAATTGTCAGGCAAGACTTCATCAGTAGAAATCAATTGTTCCTTCAAATCTTTGATCTTTGTCAAAAAACTATCCATGGAATCTCCTTCATTCATGTGCTCACTCTCCAACTGCTTTTAGAGGCAAGCAACACGAGCCTCATTCCTTGCCTAATATAAAGTCATAAGTGTATCCCAAGCATCCTTGGTTGTTCTGCAAGAGAAAATCTGAGGATGATCTGCAAGTGCACAGATGCTACGAACAATAGTCATTCCACATGTAGGAGCAAAGATCTCATCAAAATCCATACCTCTTTCTTGAGCATAACCTTTTGCAACAAGCCTAGCCTTATACCCATCAATTGTTCCATTAGGCTTACACTTGAGCTTGCATACCCACTTAGTGTCAATGGTCTTCTTGTTAGAATGCAAGGCACATAAAAGACCAGGCACCATTCTCATAATAGCATCATATTTTGATTGCATAGTAGCCATCCAATTTTTTGAAATTTGTGCTTCATCAAATAAAATAGGCTCATTCTCATCAAAAAGACTAGAGGTAGCCATAGTATAGCAATCAGGTGAAAAAGAAGCACTATGAGAGTCTGAATGAGTACGATATGATAAACATGCATCTAATTTTCTATCTCACAAAGTTTGGACCAATCATTTAGGCATAGTTTTTGCATCTATATCAGACCTCTCATCAATAAGTGCATCATGTAAATTTGCATCAGAAATGGAATGATCTACATCATCATGTGGAACCTGCAAAGGTTGAAAAATTACCTCATTCGGACCAGCATTAGACTATCCACCTATAAAAAGAGGCACCAAACTATCATACGCATCTTTGCAGCTAATTGATGTCTCCTTAGTACATAAAAGTAGTGGTTGAATTCCATCTTCTACAAAACAACATCACGGCTAACCAAAATGTGATTATTCTATGGATGATACAGACGACAGCCTTTTCTTTCAGAATTGTACCCAACAAAAATACATTTCACTGCTTTATCATCCGATTTCTTGCGTTGTTGTTCAAACATTAATGCATATGCCAGACCACCGAAGATAAGCAGATGAGCAACCGACGGCATGCGACCATATCAAGCCTCATATGGAGTGATAGATTGCAATGTTTTAGTGGGAAACCTATTAAGTACATATGCTACACACATAATAGCCTCAAGCCGTATATTATGTGGTAAAGCCTCACTCTTGACCATACACCCGCCATCTCCATGAGTGACATGTTCTTCCTTTTTGCAACTCCATTTTGTTGAGGTATATATGGCATTCTGCATTGATATTTTATCCCACATTCAGCCAAAAATGCATTAAAATCAGAAGACATATATTCTTCCCCTCAATCAAAATGGAGGGTACCCATTTACATGCTAAAAAATTTTCAACCAAAACCTAAAACTATTTGAAGCACATAAACACTTTGGACTTTTTTTTCAATGGATATACCCATGCATGCCTGAAAAAATCATCAACGAAAGTCACGAGGTAAATGTAGTTACCAAAAGAAGGTCTTTGCATAGGACCACAAACATCATTGTGAACAAGCTGCAATTTTTTAGTAGCTCGTACTAAACCATCTTTTGGGAAGGAGGAATGCTGCATTTTTCCCAAAATACAGCCTTCACAAACATGTTTATCAGGTGCCTCAAGTTTGGGTAGAGAGGACACAATTTCAAATTCCTGTAGGCATAGCAAACTAGCGAAATTCAGATGACCAAAGTGTGCATGCCAAAGCTTTGCATCTGACATAGCCTAAGGATCTTTAATTGCACATGATGAATCATTCAAAAAATTTTCATGATCTATGAGCTTACATAGCCCATGACATAAAATGAGAGAAGCAATAATGACATTGCTATTTGACTGATCATGAATTGTACATCTATCATGAAAACATTTCATGACCAAGCCGATCTTGGCTAATGTTGAAACTGATAACAGATTTTTCTTGATCCCTAGCACAAATAAAGCATCCAAAAATGTAAAAGAACTACCATCAGCAATAGTCAGAATGATCTTACCAACTTCCATGACAAGATAAGAGGAGTCCAAAAATGTAAAAGAACTACCATCAGCAATAGTCAGAATGATCTTACCAACTTCCATGACAAGATAAGAGGAGTTTCTAGCACATATGACAATATTCCCTGTAGGTCCAGGCTTAAGTGAAGTGGAGAAATTGCAGTGCGAGGTAATATGTTTGGTTGCCCAACTATCAAAGTACCAAACATATGAGTCTACTACAGATATACATTGTTCATGAGAAGATGGGTCATAACTGCAAACAGTAGTAAATGCCCATTCTTCATTATACATAAGATTTGCAAACTCAAATTTGGGTGTAGAGGCCTCTACAACAACCTTCAAGCCTCTTTTTTCTTTGTCTTTTTGGAAGCCACTTTTGGACAACTCTTTATGACATGATCATTTCCTTTACAGTATTTGCAAAACAGTTTCTGCTTTTTTGTTTTCTTCTCATCTTTTTCATCCTTCTTTGATTGTGCGAAATCATCAAATTTTTGCTTACTAATAGATGAGATCCATTTAACTTTGCCCTTTTGACTAGCCACGAAAGTTTGATCTATAACATGCATAATGGACATGTTCTACCTAGACTGGCCTTCTTGCAATAGAATAGAGACTAACTCCTCAAATGTTAAGGCATTTGGATCGTCGTCCATCATCAATGAAAGAGTAGAAGCAAAAAATGGATATGAATCTCAAAGACCATTCAAAACAATTTGCACAAGTGAACTATCTAGCAAGACTTCATCAGTAGAAATCAACTCCTCCTTCAAATCTTTGATCTTTGTCAAAAAACTATCCATGGAATGTCCTTCATTCATGTGCTCACTCTCCAAATATTTTTAGAGGTAAGCAACATGAGCCTCATTCCTTGCCTGGTATAAAGTGGTAAGTTTATCCCAAGCATCCTTTGCTATTTTTCAAGAGTGAATGGAGGAATGATGGCATGTTTGACAAGTAAGGCTATCAATCTATGTGCATGAGCATCTCTACCATCCAAACAAAGTTTCTCTCAGGGGTAGAGATGCTCTACTCCAAGTTATGCCCAAAAAGTTGAGTGTTCGGAATCACCTACTTCTCTACTCCAAGTTATGCCCAAAAGTTGAGTGTTCGGAATCACCTACTCACAACTAAAGACTCCCCTTTCAATTCCTACAGTCTAGCTTAGATCAAGGCTTGCAATTATGAGATGGATCAAACTTCCCACAAGTTTTCTATGCAATGTAGCAGTTTCCAATGCTTCACTTGATGTAGTATCCATCTTCAAATTTTATCTAATGCCATAGAAATTGGCTTACAATCATCCATAGCATACTTTTGTAGCATACTCAAGGCCTATTGCCTTTGGGATAGCCATATACTTGTTTCTTTATGTATAAATGAAATGTCCAAAAAATAGTGCAACACACCAAGATCCTTCATTTCAAATTCTTGCATAAGGATTTGATTTTCCTCTTTAATACTTTCTTCATTATCACCACCTACAATCAAGTAATCAACATAAATAGCCACAATCGCGATGCCATCATCACCCTTCCTTGCATATAATGAGTGATCTCGATTACACATAGAAAATACAATGGAGGTTAAATAATTTGCAATCTTTGCATGCCAAGCATGAGGGTCTTGTTTAATCCCATACAAAGCCTTTTTCAACCTACAAGCATATTCTATATGCTTTGAATCCTCATGTCCTTGTGGTTGGTCCATGTATCCTTCTTCCTGCAATTTGCCATGTATGAAAGCATTCTTCACATCCATCTAATACAAAATTCATCCTTTTGATGTAGCCAATGCAACAAGTGCTCTAACATAAGACATTTTAGCTATAGGGCTGAAAGTTTCCTCATAATCAATATCCTATGTTTTTGCATATCCGTTTGCTACCAATTGTGCTTTTTACCAGCTTATGCTAGCATCAACATAATGCTTTACCTTGTAAACCCACTTGCAATCTATGGGTTTTTTCCTTGCAACAATGGAACCACATTCCGTGTTTCATTTCAATAAAGTGCAGCCATCTCCTCATCCATAGCTTTCTCACAATCTGCATTTCCAATTGCATCTTCAAAACAAGAAGGTTCAGCATCTTGTATTACATTGGCCATGTAGGCATAATGATGAGATCATATGTTAATTGTTGCACTGAATTCCGCATCCTTCCATATCTTTTTGGTCTTGGGTCACTTCTTCTTGTTGTATCATCTACATATGCCCTTCTTACTCTTGGAGTCTTCACAGGGCAATCCAACTAAGCCACCTGATTTTCCATCAATGTCTCCAAAACTTGTTGATGGTTTATAACCCTTAGAATTCCCTTCTTTACCTTTCTTTGACATACTCGATGAATTTGCTAGAAAGAAATTTCCATGCAACCTTCCACCCAATGGGTTTGAGTTGGAACTATTGTTGGGTGACATATCAATTCTACTCTAAACTTGAGATTTTGCACTTGGGTTTTCAATATTTCCATTGTCAATTGATTCAATATTTATTTGACGTACTCGATGAATTTGCTAGAAAGAAATTTCCATGCAACCTTCCACCCAATGGGTTTGAGTTGGAACTATTGTTGGGTGACATATCAATTCTACTCTAAACTTGAGATTTTGCACTTGGGTTTTCAATATTTCCATTGTCAATTGATTCAATATTTAGTCCTTTGGCATCAGCATAGAAGCTTGACATTTCATCAAATACCACATATCTGCTTGCCTTCATCTATCATGTCAGTGGGTTGTAAAGTTTATATCCCTTTTGTTCAAGGGAATACCCAGGGAAGATACATTTTTTTGCTTTTGGATCAAGTTTCATCCTCAACTCATCGAGAACGTGTACTTATGCAATATAGATGAATACCTTCATATGCAATAATTTTGTCTTCTGTAATAATGAGGCACATTTTTGTCAACCATCAAGACCCTTACTAGTCCTACAATATGTCTATTTTTGCATTCAGCAATGCCATTCTATTGTGGTGTGTGCCTGCATAAAAAATGCCTTTGATGTTGGAGTTTGAGTTCTATGAAAGCATGCAAACAAAACAAGGAGGAAGAAGAAGAAGCTTGGAGCACAACACACAATACTAAATGTATTACCACTAGAATGTACAAAGATAAGTGACCCGTTACGGTTATAGTCATATATACAAGACGGTGGAAAAAAACTCCTAAAAGGGAAAAACGTGTCCCAACGGTCCTAGTGTGTTCACACACATCACTACCTAAATATATCAACAAATCCCCCCTTTGGGAGTGATGCGGTGAATGAGGATCTCGCACTCATGTATAAGGAAGTGCCAAGCTATGTGGAATCAATCCAAAAAATGAACTAAGTCCAATGCTTTGCAAAAAGCTTCAAAATTCTCCCAAGGCAAAGCCTTTGTGAATAGTCTACAATGTTCTCCTGCATGGGAAAATATGTCAAGCTCATCTCTCTAGCAGAGAACCTCTCCCTCACACGATGATAGTGCACCTCAATGTGATTAGTGCTAGCATGGAACACAAGGTTTCTCAAAACTACCAATGCACTCTAACTGTCAATGAAGATGGTGGTGGCACAAGATTGACCAACACCCAAATCAACCATAAGGCATCTGAGCCACACACACTCAATAGTCACTGTGAAAGCTACCCTATACTCAGCCTCACAACTGAAAGTGGCCACAATAGTCTACTTCTTGCTCAACCAAGATAGTCATGAGCTACCAAGCATCAAACAAAAGCCACTAGTGGACACACAAGTGTCATAGCAACCAGCCCAGTTAGAGTCAAAAAAAGCATGTAAATCTAGCGATACTGATCCCCTTGAGATAAAACAATCCAAGTAGCTCGATACCACTCAAGTAGCAAAAGATTCGCTTAACTGCCTGCCAATGCTTGACATCTATGCAATGCATAAATGTGTTCATCTATGAGATAGCAAATTGAATATATTGTTGAGTAATGCATAAGTAAATTAAGCATCCAACAGCCTGCTAATAGAGAATAGCATCAAATCCATCGCTAGCATCATGAAGACTCATCCATAAACTTGTATCCATAGGAGTGGCAATAGTTTTACAGTCTTCAAGGCCCCTTATTTTCATTACCTAAATCATTTCTTTGAAAATTTCTACAACCTCTTTGGCTCTCTTAGCCATTAAATTGTCCTCTACCTCCTACATTAGGTTGACATTGGTCCTAGGTATTGTTTCCTCTTCCACTTCTAAAGCCTCTACCTCTGCTTCTTCCTCTACCATAGTAGGATACCTATTTAGAGCCAAATTTTCCTTGTGATTTTGAGTCTTTGTCAAGGTTCTTTTCTTCAATTATCAGCATGTACACAAGATCACAAAACTTTGGAAGTTCTCCTTGGTCTGAATAGAAGTTTTGAATTACTTATATGCAGCTCCTAGACCATGAAGGCACACCTTAGCCTTATCATCATGATCTACATTGACACCGATAGATGCCAACGACTCACATAAGCTTTTGATTTTTAAGTTGTGGTCACTTATCAGCATGCTTTTTTTCTCTACTATACGTAGCTCATTTTTTTACATGCAATTCCCATGCCTTCGTATTTGTCTCACACAATGTGGCCAAAGTCTTCCAAGCCTCTTTCAAAGTATTGGCATCTTGTATGTGCCCAATCATTCCATCTTGAATGCTAATACATAGCCAATACGTTACCTCTCGTGCTCCTTGATTCCACTCTTCATATCCTCTTAAGTGGTCCATAGTCCAATTCCTCTCTCGTAAGTATAGAGGGATTTCATTGTCTCCTTTGACGTACTTCTGTAGCCTTTTCCCATCAAGAAATTTGTCATTCTAAATCTCCAAGCATGATATCACTCATGATTTGACTCGTTCCATTAATTTTTGCTATTTCTACACCAATTTACAATACTACAATAAAAAACACGAGATGCAATACCTCTATTTGAAAACTATCACACTATGACTTGATAATCTGATTTCATAAAAACACAATTTTTGTGTATCAAGAGTACGAGGGATTGGTTGAAATTCTAAATGTAAAATATTTGAGAGAACCAAACAGAATGCAAACTATAGTTTTGCAAACTAACATGCTTTTTTGTGGTTCCTACCTTGCAAGCTCAAAACATAGGCTGAAATGGATCCGAAACTGAAATCTAAGCAAAACAAGTAACCCTAAAGTAAATCCCAAAAATATTTTGACGGCTTCTACTTTCACCACCAATTTCATAGCAATTTGAGATCATTTTTGAAGTGCGCATTCTCCATGCTTTCTCATGGACTCTTCAGTATCTGCCTTCTTCATGATCTCTTTACAACCACATTGGCTCTGATATCATGCCAAGAGAAATTAAATAAGGAAGAGAGCTCTCACACACTCTCACACACAAATTGAGACAAGGGAGAGTGATCTTCTTTTACTTCTTGTATTACATAAAGATAATATACAAGAATGACCTCATACAACAATATAACCAATACAAAATATAAAGAAAAATACATAAAGAAAACACTAATGTTGGTGAATGCGTGAGTTGGAAAGAAACAAATGTGCCATAGTTTCAGTAGATAAATCTAGTAAAGCTCACTAAAAGTGTTCTTGACATATATTGACATACCATTATACATGTCAAAGAGATGAAAAATTGGTATGTGTCGTCCTCGATCATCCCATGTTGAGCTTGATATCTCAATAAAATTTCTCCCCAAAAGAGACATAAATAAAGGTTTTTATCCTCTACCAAAAATGGCAAATGGGATATTTTCAATCACGCTTCTAATCCTTTTCTAATATGATTTTTCTTCATTTTTTTAATTCTTTATGCTAATAAATATACGCATATTCATTTATTTATCATTTTTTAATAAGAATCCTCTTAAGCTATCTCTTTTCTTCCTCCCAAAAGTGGATATTTGCTAGAATTTACTCCTAAAACTTAGTCCAAAAAGAGCAAAAATGGGGGTTTTTGAGGATGAAACCTACCTCAATTCATACATTTCATGAATCTAATGATTCCATTGGGAAGTCCATATGGAATATTCTCAATATGCATGCTTTTCCCCACCAATCCATGCATAATACACCTCTTTTTCCTTCACCCAAAATGGGAATTTATTAAATTTAGGTATTGGAAATTTTCTCAAAAAGTGATGGAAAGGGGTTTTTGGAGAGCTCATGAATCCTCCTACTGAACCATTTTTGGATTTCTTTATTTCTCTAGAAAATACATATTGTATACAATGATTTTGGATTTTACTCTAGTTAGACATAATTAATCACAATGTGATATGCTTCCGGCCTTATAGTTGTTGATATATTTTGGTACTAATGTGTGTGAACACACTAGAACCACCAAGGCACTTTTTTCCCTCTTTAGGAGATTTTTTCCCCCCAACTTGTATATATGCCTATAACCCTAACGAGCTATTTATCTTTTGTACATTCACTTGGTAATATTATCAGTATTGTGTTTTGTGCTTCAATATTCTTCTTCTTTCTTGTGTTGTGTGCGTGCTTCTGTAGACCTCAAACTCCAACAATTGGTATCAGCGTAGGCCAACACTTCATCTAGGGTGTCATCTGCACCCCTCCGATCAAAGTTTGAGAAGTGCACAAAAATTGGTTAGCATACTAAGGTGATTAGGAGTTCAAAACAGCTTCATTGTGTGGTGTCGAAATCACAATTTGAGCTTGTCTTGGCCTCCAAATGCACTATCACGGTGCATGTACACACAATTTCATCTTTTTGTGTCAAATGTATATATAGGTTTTGATTTGCGAATATAAGTGCCTCAAAGTTTTACAGGTATTGAAGGTGATACAAATGGAGTTGAAGATGATGAACTTTAGGTTCCTATTCATGTTGTGGTTCATGCTTCACCTACTGCAAAGCAACTTCATTGGGATGGCAGAGATGCTCAAGCACATGCATTGAAAGCCTTGTCTATCAAATGTGCCACCATCCCTCATATTCGCTCTTGCAAAACAGCAAAGGATTCTTGGGATACACTTACCACTTTGTACCAAGCAAGAAATGAGGCTCTTATTGCTTACCTCCAAAAATAGTTAGAGAGTGAACATATGAATGAAGGAGATTCTATGGGCATTTTTTTGACAAAGATCAAATATTTGGAGGAACACTTCATTTCTGATGATGAAGTCTTGCCAAACAATTCACTTGTGCGGACTATTCTGAATGTTCTTCTAGATTCATATCACAGTTTTGCTTCTACTCTTCAATTGATGAAGAAATCCAATTTGAATGCCTTAACACTAGTTAGTCTTTGATTTGTTGCAAGAAGATCACTCCATGTAGAATAGGTCCATTATGCATGTAGCAGATCAGGCTTTCTTAGCTAGTTAGAAGGGCAAAGGCAACTAGATCATCTACTAGTAAGCAAAAATCTGCTAATTCTGCACAGTCAAAAAAGGAAGACAAAGCGGAGAAGAAATCAAAAAAGCAAAAATTGTTTTGTAAATGTTGTAAAGGAAATGATCATGTCATAAAGATTTGTCCAAAACTAGCTTCAAAAGAGGCAAAGAAAAAAGAGGCTAGAATGGTTGTTCAAAGTCTGTTAATCTTGTGTAGAATGAAGAATGGGCATTTACTACTATTTGTAGTTATGACCCATTTTCTCATGAACAGTGTATGTCTGCAGTAGATTCAGATGTTTGGTACTTTGATAGTGGGGCAACCAAACATATTACCTTGCAGCATAGTTTCTTTAGTTCACTTGAGCCTACCCCTACAAGGAATAATGTCACATGCACTAACAACTTCTTTTATCCTATAATGGGAGTTGGTAAGATCATTCTGACTATTGTTGATTATAGTTCCTTCACATTGTCACATGCTTTGTTTATGCAAGGGATTCAGAAAAATTTGTTATTAGTTTCAGCATTAGCTAGGATCAGGTTGGTTGTGAAATTGGTTGAGGACAAACGTACAGTTCATGATCCGTCAAATGGCGATATTTTTATTGCTTCTAGCATTTTATGTCCTTAGTTGTATAAGCTCATAGATTATGAAAAATCTATTAATGATTTAGCATGTGCAGTTCAAGATTCTCAAGCTATGTCAGATGCAAAGCTTTGGCATGCACGCTTTGGTCATCTGAATTATGCTAGTTTGCTACATGTGCAAAAATCTAAAATGGTGTTCCCTCTATCCAAACTTGAGGAACCTTGTAAACATGTTTGTGAAAGTTATATTTTGGGCAAAATGCAGCATTCCTCCTTCCCAAAAGATGGTTCAGCTCGAGATACTTAGAAATTGCAACTTGTTCACAATGATGTTTGTGGTCTTATGCACACACCCTCTTCTGGGAACATCTTTACTTCATGAATTTTATTGATGATTTTTCTAGGCATGCATGGGTATATCCATTGAAAGAAAAGTCCAAAGTGTTTATGTGCTTCAAACAATTTTTATTTTGGATAAAAATCTTTCAACTGGGCATCCTCCATTCTGATCGATGGGTGGAATATATGCCTTCTGATTTTAATGCATTTCTAGCTAAAACTGAATAAAACATTAGTGTACAATGTCGTTTACACCTCAACGAAATGGAGTTGTTGAAAGGAAGAATGGATCACCCATGGAGATGGTTAGGTCTATGGTCAAGATTCAGCCTTTACCACATAGTTTCTAGCTTGAGGTTGTTATGTGTGCAGTGTATGTACTTAACAGGTGTCCCATATGAGGCTTGGCATATGCAATCTATCACCGCATATGAGGCTTGGCATGGTTACAAGCTATTTTTAACTCATCTGCATGTCTTTGGTTGTATGGCATATCCATTAGTGCTTGAACGACAACAGAAGAAATTGGATGATAAAATTTTTGTTGGCCTAGGTACAGTTCTAAAGCAAAGGCTATCTCTATCATCCATGGAATAAATACATTTTGGTTATCTATGATGCTGTTTTTGTGGAAGATGAAATTCACCCATTATTTTCATGTACTAAGGAGACATCAATTAGCTCCAAAGGTGTGTATGACACTTTGCTAACTCTTTTTATAGGTGGACAATCTAGTGTTATTCCAAATGAGGCAATTTCCCAACCTCTAAAAGTTCCACATGATGATGTAGATCATTCCATTTTTTATGTTGATTTACATGATGCACTTATTGATGAGAGTTTTGATATAGAGGAAGCAAAAACTATGCCTAAATAGCTATTGTTGACTTTGTGAGATAGCAAATTAGATGCATCTTTGTCATAGCATACTCGTTCAGCTCTCATAATGCTTATTTTGCATCAAATTGTTATGCTATGGTTGCCTCTAGTCTTTGTGATGAGAATGAGCCTACTTCGCTTGATGAAGCACAAAATTCAGAAAATTGGATGGCTGCTATGCAATCAGAATATGATGTTATTAGTTAGAATGGTACCTAGTCTTTGTGTGACTTGCCTCCTGGCAAGAAGGCCATTGGCACTAAGTGGGTATACAAGTTGAAGTGTAAGCCTGATGGAACAATTGACAAGTATAAGGCTAGGGT
The DNA here is from genome assembly GCA_020310875.1 of Ceratopteris richardii. NCBI lineage: Eukaryota > Viridiplantae > Streptophyta > Polypodiopsida > Polypodiales > Pteridaceae > Ceratopteris > Ceratopteris richardii. Next base: position 63,000,454 of record CM035429.1, read on the forward strand.
TGTTGCAAAAGTTTATGCTCAAGAAAGAGGCATTGATTTTGATAGACCTTTGCCCCCACATGATGAATGACTACTGCTTGCATCTGTGCACTTGCAGCTCATCACGGTTGGAATGTAAATCAGTTGGACATTAAAAATACAATTCTCAATGGTGGCTTACATGAAGAAGTGTATGATTTTCAGCCCCATGGTTTTGTGCAAATGATGTGCTTTTGACCATTGTTGTCTATGTTGATGACATGCACCTTATATGTTGAGAGCACCTTATATGTTAAGCATGCAAATGATGTGCTTATGATCATTGTTTCCTATGTTGATGACATGCTGGTCATTGGTCCTAATGAGAAGCATATTGTTGATTTTAAGGCTGATTTGCATGCCTCATTTGAGATGTTAGATTTGGGGCATTTGCATCATTATTTGGGCATTCAATTTATGCAAGTTGATGATGGAATAACTTTGTGTCAAAATTAATATATTAACACATTATTGTAGTGTTTTGGCCTTGAAGACTGCAAATCTATTGCCACTCCTATGGAAATAGATTGATGGTTGAGTCTTCATGATGTTGGAGATGCATTTGATGTTGTTCTCTATCAGCAAGCTATTGGATGCTTGATTTACTTATGCATTACTCGCTTAGATATTGAGTTTTTTGTCTCATAGGTGAGCAAGTTGTGATCTATTCCTACTTAAGTGGTACCCAGCTCCTTGGATTGTTTCATCCCAAGGGGGGATCACTACCGCTAGATTTAGATGTTGTTTTTTCTTCTGACCAGGCTAATTGCTATGACACTCATGTGTCCACTAGTGGTTTTTTCGTCATGTTTGGTAACTCATGCATATCTTGGTTGAGTAAGAAGCAACCTATTGTGGCCACTTCTAATTGTGAGGGAGTATAGGGCAGCTTTCATAGTGACTATTGAGTGTGTGTGGCTCAAACACCTTATGGCTAATTTGGGTGTTGGTCAATTTTCTGCCACCACCATCTTTACTGACAGTCCGAGCGCATTGATAATTGCAAGGAACTCCATGTTCCATGCTCGCTCTAAGCACATTGAGGGGCACTATGATTATGTTAGGGAGAGGTTCTCTGCCACATAGATCAATTTGTCATATGTGCCCACACATGAGAACATTGCATAACTTTTCACAAAGGCTTTGCCTAGGGAGGAGTTTGAAGCTTTCTGCAAAGCTTTGGGCTTACTTCCTTTTGTGGATTGATTCCACATAGCTTGAAACTTCCTTATATATGAGTGCTAGTTCCTTTTTTACCTCCGAGGGGGAGATTTGTTGATATATTTTGATAATGATGTGTGTGAACACACTACGACCATAGGGGCACTTTTTTCCCTCTTTAGGATGTTTTTTTTTCCGGCTTGCATGCCTATAACCCTAATGGGTTAATTAGTAATACAATCAATATTGTGTGTTGTGCTCCAAGCCTCTCCTTCTTCCTTGTGTTGTTCGCATGCTTCCGTAGACCTCAAGCTCCAACAACAGTGAGCTCATTCCTTAGAGGAAACTTGATGCATGTGATTTAGATAAACAAGCCAACATTTATGTGGTTTCTATTCTCCCTGATAGGAAAAATGGTTTGGGAGAAATGGACTGAGAACTTTCACGATGGAGAGGAGTTATCTACCACTCCAAGATGTAAGTCCATCTTGATTCAAATACTTAGTGCCTATCTAGTGCCTATAGATTCTAAGATCATGCAAGTTCATCTTGTTGTTGGACCATATATGGTTTTTTTTTCACTTTTGATCCTCATGGTAAGAAAGGTCATATTTTATTTATCATTCAAGAGATGAAAGATCTTGATAATGAAATCTTTATCACTTCCATACATAGGAATCAATATGAATATGGGAAATGCAAAATACACAAATACCTAGGTCAATCAATCTCTCAAATGCCCAAGTATTAGGAGAGAAAGACTCCTTTAGGAGGAATAGGATCTAGCAGAGACTTCTAAAAGGATTACCATGAGAAGACATAATAGACAAGGATGATTACCATTTCCTCAATCGTGTTTGAAATCTCAAGTGGAGGAGGTTTAGGAGGATCAAATCTAAATCATCAAGTCCAATCTCAAATGAGGCAACAACCTCTTGAGTCCCCAAGTCCTTCAGAACAATGTCTTTCCAATTCCACGACCATAAGAATATGGACAAAGGCTTCAAGCTTTGCATGTTATCAAGTGCATGACGATGATGGAATTATAGATCCTTTTGATGATGTGGTTGAGTTCAAGAAAGTGCTCAAAGGAAAGCAAGTGAGTGATTTATTCATGCAATATCAAGCCCTTGGACTCACCTTGATTGTAAAGATTTTATCTGGTTCTAACCTTTGGATCAAATAGTCTTTCAAGATGCCATCCATCTCTTTGATGCGTTCATAGGTGAGTTTTCAAAGAAGGATGTTTGTCACAATACGTCTTATTTGATACGTAAACTCAAATAGAATGGTAATGAAACTATTTGTATTGCCTCTCAAAGATCCAAATTGTACATAGACCAATGTCTAGAGAAAGGGCTGCCCTTCCAAGAAAAAGTAATCTCACTTTTGATTGATGGACTATCAAGTAGTGAACTGAGAATGCTAGTCTATGCCAAGCACTTACAGATGCAATTCTTTACTAAAGAGTGCATCGACTAGGAAGAAAACCTTGCAAAAGATCTTAAATTCCCTTAGCTACATACTAATCTTGACATTCATCCACAATCCAAATGCACATGCCATGTATCGAGGGATTCATGGAGATGGTAGCAAAGAAGATTGGTGCTCAACGACCACCTAGCAACTGAGCTAAACAAGGATTGCATCAAGGAGTGCAACCACTTCATTGATGTTATCAATGTAGAAGTGATCACCAAACTCAATCATGGACTTTTGGGAGAGCACTACTGCTAGCTATGAATAGAAGAGAACCTCAATAGCTATGAGAAAAAATACACTAATCATAGTACCTCTAATTTTCATTGCAATAGGTAGCCTGTGTGTCAAGCTCTTGTATATCATCCAAGGTCATACCTAAATGCACCTCATGAACCATCAAGAGACTCTACTCATATAAGAGATACTATTAGGCACTAGGGCCACTCATGGAGCAACAAATTTATATTGTACTAAAACTAATTTTTGAGCAATAGCCGCCTCCACCCCAAAATTAGGTTCCTTTCAAATATACCAACCCTAAGGCGAATAGAGAGAGAGTCATAGTGCCCATATCCATTGTACCACCACCTGAACAACATGAACCTACTTATGAGTACATGAGTAGAGAAAAATATGATTACAAAGAGCCTAATATTGATTAGTATGCTTCTTATGATGTTTAATATCATGGTCAAGATGCTTTTAGGGATAAACATAAAGAAGCAAAATGTTATGATGTGATGTACACCGCTTTTAGGCTACATGTGAGACAGTGTTGAGCTCCACCAATGAAATGACCTTGTTACATATGTAATGGATATCACTTCATTAGAAATAGTCCTCCTCTTAGCCATCAACCCAAGGCTATAGCGAAAACCAAATTTTGCCCTTATTTTGATCAAGAACATCTCTTTAGAGATTTTCCCAAGAATACATATAATAGAAAAAGGACCACTTAGATTAATATATTGATATTATAGGGAGCACATGGCATAGATTACAATATATCTATACCTATTCATGTTGTTACGAGAGCCCAAGAAAAAAACATTGAGGTTCAAATAGATAATGAAGAAGCAAGCCCATCTGATGGAATGAGAAAGAATCATCCTTTAATAGTAGGAAACACAATGGATAAGAATGAAACCCCAACAAAGAAGAGAGTGCACATGTGGAATGCAAGAAAAGAAAATGTCAAAGTAAAGTAAGAAAGAAAAATAAATGAAGTTACAAAGAATATGCAACAAGACAAGAACAAGAATGATAATGATGGGCATCTCTCTGAGACCATGGGCGAGTTGTTATGCAAATGAGACAAACCAAGAAGAGAAAAAGAGGAAAGAAATGAATCAATATGAAAAACCTATTCTAATAGATCATACTTTTGAGGACATAGAGATGATCTTAAAGGCTTATTAGGATAGATTGGACAAAGGACCTAGCTTGGATCACCATGAGATGTGATACTCTAGAGGAGACTTATGGCACAAGAGACAAACTTTGTATGAAAATGGTCGAGGTCTCTCAAGATATGCTAAAAAGAGTGCCAATTTTAGTACCAAACATGAGAATTCTAGAACTAGAATTCTAAAAATTAATTCAAAAAATAACACATACATATCCACATCAAGATACATTTAGATTAGCAAAATTGGATATCCAAGTACATAGAGAATCAAGAACCAAGATAGACTTGCACAAGACTATACTAAAGAAACTTGAAGGAAGAAAGAGAAACAAGTCAACCCATCTATTCTTGAGATAGTAGGGAAAAGCTAGAGAGATTCCACTTGAAGCATCCTTTTATGGTGATGCTTGGAATCTTAGTATTCCTGAAAGGGAGAGATTGAGTCTCCAAATGCTTCCAAATTACATGGGGAAGTACAAAGCTAAAATGAAATACAAAAGAGCACCAAATCTAAGAAGGAAGCAAGTGATAGAGAGTAAGCCACAACAATAACATGTTGAGGGACTTAAGAGATTGAAGGTTTGAGGCACTATCACACTGGATAAATTGTTGCAAATCAGACCTTGACTTCGGGGGAAGCTACCACATAGGTTGAGGAAACATGCAAATGAGAAACAAGATATCACTTCAACACAAGAAGGATTGTGTGCAAAAGAAATTCCTAAATATAAACCAAATATTAAAAGAAGGGGCATGAATATAACACTTAAGAAGGATTCATTTATCTCAAAGGGGATCTCCATGACTATTGAACTGTATTTGAAAATTTAATTGCTTTGTGAATGAGTTGAATCCATGAATTCTTTCAATATTAAAACCATGAATAGGTCATAGACTTTCACATCACAATACTCCACTATACCTTGCTCATTTATGGACACATCTAGGGGAACTGGAATCTGCATTCAATCGCAAGGCTCATATTCTTTGTTATTATAGATTCTAGGCATGTATGAAAATCTTCTATTGGTATAGGAATCGTTTGTGCAATCCTTCTTCTCCTTTCTTTCCTCTCTCTTGCTCTCTTTCACAACCCTACAAATCCATAATTGGATTTCTTCCTGCATCCAATAGGGATCATCTGATTGCATAATCTATGGACATTTCTTCATCTTCCCTATGTACGGCATTCCATTTAGAACCATTCCTAAGGGAACACGAGGTAGAAGAGTTTCATGTAATTGATTTTGAGAGCAAATAGATAATTCAAGAACAAAATGAGAAGCCAAAGAGAAGAAAGAAGATGCTTCCCAATCGAGAGTATTTAAGACTCTAGATAACTTCAAAAAAAATCTCAATTTGATGACACAAAATGTATTATATCCATGCCTATAAGAGGCATCAAAAGAATCTCATATGTTAATAAAGAGAAAACAAATAAATTGGTAGTGACGCTAGAAGATGGAGAAGAAAGATGTACATGCATAAGAAGTAATGTGAAAAATGAGAAAGAATGGGATTTACTATGTGTTTTGAGAGAGTATAAAGATGTATTTGCATGGAAATATACCAAAATTAAAGGATCTAGCCCTAGCATCTATTTTTCATAGGATTTTATGGATTATGCTAACCCTATTAAGAAAACAACATATTGTCAAGGGATACATTTACAAAATTGAGCACACCAAATGGGTTTGTTCCATAGTGGTGATCCCTAAGAAAAATGAGAACCGAAAAAAGTGCATTAACGCCAAAGAAGGTCAGTCATTCATGGGTCATTGGGGATACCACTACATATGTATGTAGTGATCGTAAAACCACTCTGTGAATTTCTTACACACTTTGAATGGACATACCAATGCAAGGAGGCATTCTTGGAATTGAAGAAGAGATTAAACAAAGCTCCCGTCCTAAAGAAAATTTATTTCTTTATGACATGATAATTTCCTTTACAGTACTTGCAAAATTGTTTTTGCTTTTCTATTTTCTTCTCATCTTTGTCTTCGGTCTTCGATTATGCGATAGTGGCATATTTATGCTTACTAGTAGATGAGCTCCATTACCCTTGCCCTTCTGAATAGCTAAGAAAGCTTGATTTGTAACACGCATAATGAACCTGTTCTTCCTTGATTGATCTTCGTGCAACAAAACAAAGACTAACTCCTTAAATGTTAAGGAATTCGGAATTCTTTTCATTATGAATCGAAGAGTAAAAGCAAAACTCTGAATGAATCTAGAAGAACATTAAGAATAGTGTGCATAAGTGAACTATATGGCAAGACTCCATCAGTTGAAATCAACTTCACCTTCAAATTTTTTATCCTTGTCAAAAAATTGTCCATGGAATCTCCTTCATTCATTTGCTTACTCTCCAACTATTTTTGGAGGCAAGCAATACAAGCCTCATTTCTTTCCTAGTATAAGGTTGTAAGTATATCCCAACCATCATTTGTTGTCTTGCAAGAGCAAATGTGAGGGATATGGCATGTTTGACAGACAAGGCTATCAATGCATGTGCATTAGTATCTCTGCCATCCCAACGAAGGTGCTCTACAAGAGGTGCAACGAGAACCACTTCATGAACAAGAATCTGGAGATCATCATATCCAATGCCATTTGCATCACATTCAATAATTGTATTCGTAGGTGTAGTAGGAAGTTTTTCGATATCCTACACAATATTCCATAGCTCTTTTGTTATCAATACATGATGCATCATATATGCCCATAATGAGTAATTAATACCATCCAACTTGTCCTCAACAACCAACATATGGAATACATCATTGCTTTCAATCATGGCCACTAACTAAATATCTTGATGCAATAAAATGATTGCATCTCAAAAAGTTGAACAGGAGCACCTTCAAGTAGCACACTTCGAGGCGCTTGTACTAGAGAATCGAAAAACCTTTATATATGTTTGGCACAAAAGGACAAAATTGTCTGCACAAGCGCTATGATATTACATCTGGAGGCCAAAACAAGCTAAAATCAAAATTTCGACGCCACATGTCAAAGTTGTTTTGAACTCCTAATGCTTACCAATTTTTGTGTGATTCTGAGACTGTGACCCAAGAGGTGTTGACGACACCATAGATGAAGCAGTGAACCGTTCTAATATCAATTGTTGGAGTTTGGGTCTGTAGAAGCACACGAATAGCACAAGGAAGAAGAAGTTTGGCGCACAACACAAATTGAATGAATTACTAAGTGAATGTACAAAGATAAGTGACCCATTGGGGTTATATGCGTATATACAAGCCGGGTGAAAAAAAACCCCCTAAAGAGGGAAAAAGGTGCCCTGGCAGTCCTAAGTGTGTTCACACACATCAGTACCGAAAGGTATCAACAATCAACTAACACGAGATGGTGAAAGACAAAGACATTACATGGCTTACTTGCTCTCATGAGAATCATTCATATATATTTTGTGAAAGATTTCAACTTTACACTTGCATTGAGTATTGTCGAGTCTAGACTAGAGTCGTAGCATTGGAACACCATAGCTCCCTGTCTACAACTGCTAAAGAGCAAAGGAAAAAGATGTGTGGCTATGTTGAATGTTTTAGATGTATCACGATTGTTTCGATTCAAAAGTCAAGGGGAAGTCCACATTTTGAATGAAGAAGTCTACCCATTGGAAGAACTACCCCCATAGAAGATCATATTATCACTCCAGAAAAGAAGTTTGTCAAGCGAAACGCTTCAAGAAATCATTGTCTGAGCAAACACCTTTTGAAACTCCAAAAACTTTACAAGAAGTGTACGAGAAGATATAATTGGGGGCCAATACAAAGGAACGCACACAATTGTTAGCCACCCCACACTCTCGAATAGAGTTAAGTTACGTTGCATAGCGAACGAGAGGGGGAACATCTCTACTAAGTGTAGAAGAGACAATGGCAAACATACAATGAGCCAAGAGGAAATATTGTGCAGGATTCAGACGTGTGATGAAACAAGAAAGGAAATGATTCAAAAAGGCCAGTCATCTCTTGTCGATCAATCATTCAAACAAAACGATTTGCCAAAACAGCTAGAAAGGGCCACGAGGAATACTTGAAAAGATTGCAAGAAGATTAGTCTTTGAGCTTATATTTCCCTAGATACCCACAGCATAACCTATTGTAACTCTCTCTATCTGTTGCGGCATGAGCACTACTTCATTATATGCTCTCTACCATAGCGTAGGGTTCTTTGTTTGCCCTGAACATCATCTTAAAAATGTACACCTACTTGGCCTCTTTAGAAGCTTATGCATTGACCAAAGTATTGGGTAGGGTCAAAAGGGATTTTCTCATTTTGAGCCATGAAGATCTCTCATCTGAATACTATGCCTATCAAGATCCTCATAAACTAAAACCAGCTCTACAATCTAGGGTACAGTATGAAATCTCTCTTTCCTATCTAATGGCCTGAACTTTTTCAGAAGCCCAAAACAAGCATATGGACTATAAGAAACTCAGGTATAATGTCAAGCACATTGAGCAGGACTTCTCTATATCTGTTTACATACTCTTAAACAGTAGAATTCCTTTGACTGATGAACCACACCACCAATGCTTTGGATACCTCTCCGGGATACAAGGTTCTAAAACAACTCTTTGAATTCCACCCAAATAGATTGCTATCTTATCCTGTTCGATTTTAAACCATCTATATGCTATCTATATGCTACATCCGCAAAATTGTAGGTGGCTTGCTATATTTTATGTAGATCTATGAGGTGACATGATATAAAGCATCATTCCCATTTGTTAAGCCAATACTCAGTGACATCAACAATGTGAGAACTAAAAGTACTATGGAAAACATGACTACTACTTTTTAGCTGACACCTAACCTCTAATAAGAATATTTGATGCACCTTTCTATGTCTTGCACACACACATTATTCTTGGATTCTCTCCTAATACCTTCTACCTATATTGGAACGATTTGAGGTGTTTGTTCTAAATCTTATATTCAGGTATTCATAGCCCTTGGTCACATATGACCCCAGAAGCATAACCATCTCATAAGGATTAAATTAGGAAGGATCTGGCCATTCTCTTTTTTACTATGTTTTCATTCGTCATTCTTTCCTTCTATATATGTATATGTACTCTAAACAACAGGAAACTACTTTTACAATGGCATGTACAAAAATAAACAACAGTGGTTACTTCGTAAAGAAATGGAAGTTTTGAAATACAATTTACTTCAAAGATACGTATGGACATGGATTATAACCTTCATAGACTTCTACAACATTTCAACTGCACAAACATATATAGCAGTTATCTAATAGTGCTTTCAAGCACTTCACATGTGATCATACATACATATCTTTTCATCAATCATAAACCATTTCTTTCTCTTTGGCACTCCAATACTTTGAAAGAACCTCTAAAGAGGTTGCATGCATATTTTGTGCAAAAAGAGCTAAAATGTATAAAGTAAAACTCTACATGCAAGATTAGCCTTCATAGAAAACATGCCAAGTTTAGACTTAACAAAGGCTTCGAATGCACAAGCAATGCCAGATAAAGACAATTCAATGCACAACACTTAGAAAAACACTTCTCGACTTTTTGTGCTGCCAACAAGTGACAAAGCTTCATAGGGATGTAAAAGTGGACTGCTAACTCCTATTCATGCATGTGAGCACTTCTTGCATAGGCCTCTCTGAGTGCCACCCGGTTTACTGGCACAGGCCACCAGAAAAGGGGGTATGATGGAGTTATGGAGGCCAAACTGAGGGAAGAGAGTTGTAGTACTAGAAGAGTTAAACTTCAATGGCACTCAATCAGAGCACAGGCACATCCAACTTTTCAAGGGACCATATGTCTCATGTATGAGTATAATGCATCTTTCCAGAGTATAAAACATGTTAACAAGCTTCATTCCTTGCAACAAGAGATCAGTAGAGATGAGGATGCACTTTCCATTTACCTTTGGCCTCTGCATGGCTAAGGACGCCCTTGGAAGGTTGTGGAACTTCACTTTATGCATGCAAGATCGGAACTAGCGCACATGGGGGCTGAAGACTACATTTGCTACAACTTTTTTTTTTTTTTTAAATGGAGGTTCGGCCGAGGCCTACTCCCCCTGACTTTAACTTTGAAATGAACAACTGTACAAGGAAGGGCATAGTACCCATGGGACCCCCCTTATCCCACAAGAACAGGGGCAGACGAGGTAGACGGCCCGAAGGCACATACAACGAGGTAGACGGCCCGAAGGCACAGCAGATTTAACGCCCGAAGGCTGGTTTCAACGCCCGAAGGCGGTTTACATATCCCGCAGCGCTGGGGGGTTGAACCCTCGCCCCCGCCTCAAGAGGCGAGGGACCCAACCACTAGACCAGGCATCTTGGGATAATTTGCTACAACTTCATAGCTGCTCCTCAGAACTACAATGAAGAGGATGCATCTGTGCATGTTTCAGCATGGATAGCTTGAGAAAAATAGAGACTTTAATCATATTCCTGGGGGATCCTTAAAAAGCTCTAAATGCCAACTCTAAGCGGGCAAGTTAAATAACATGTGTGCTAACAATGCTTTAGACAGCCCCTGAGCTAGAAAGACCTTGGCCTTCTTGTACTTAACCCACGCACACGAGTCATGACCATCTTTGGCAAATATCTAACAGTATCCTGATTCCCAAATAAAAGAACCAAAAGAAACTTACTAATAAGCATTTGTAATATTTTATTGAGTAAAAGACCAACTCCCCCAAACACTGGTTTCAATAACTTTCAGCAAACTGATTAGTTCATCCACATCAAGCAAAAGCCTAGTTCACACAATGTTAAAAGCATCGTGGAATAACATTAGGCCACTATGCAGTTAGACGTATGACTTGGGGGATAGTGTGACAACCATGCTTACTGTACATTGCAGATAATGAACCCTCATGAGCCAGTCATTGATTCACATTACAAAAAGCTTAGTTCATGATTGATACACGTTACAAAAAGCTTAGCTCACAATCAGGCCAGACCATATAATTGCATCTGACAAGAAGTCTAGTTTACAATCACGTCAGCACCATATAATTGCATCTAACAACCGCTGCACAATTTGAATGTAGGAGGAAAGTGAGAAACCACGTTCCAGGTAAAATAAAATTACTAGCAGTAGAATAGAAATTTCTAAGCTGTTCTCAACTAGCATGGACTTTATAGACTGAAATTCAGTGAGACACAAAAATCTGGAATGATATATGAAAGAAAACATCATTCCATAGATTCAAGCTTCTAAATATAAAAAGCAAAAGAATTATCTGATCACCATGAATAAACATGCAAACTTAGAAGCGTGATAAAACACAGCATGCGTGTATTTTTCAAAAAATTGCATTGATATGGAACAATTTAATCATACGAGCCAAAACTATACTTGATGAACAAAGGTGCTCTTAAAGTAGCCACAATGATGAAGCACGCTCACTTATAGGCAAACTTTGCATCAACCTACAAAAACATAGGACAGGTAGCTTGAATTCATTCATATCACAAAACAATCTTAAACCTGCAGCCCATCACTTCATCAATCATATGGCTAGTTTTAAGCAAATATGCTCCCAAACAATTAAAAGCGCTTTCAAAGGAAATAACCACCATGATACTGTTTTAAACAAATATGCCCCCAAATAATTAAGAGTGCTTTCAAAGGAAATTATGATGAGATCTGTTTCCATGATACTGAGCTATAAAGACACTTAAAACACTAGACAGACATCCATGACACAATGTAGACAGCATTAGTTAATCAAGTAATGAATGTAAGAATCATTGCAAAATGGTTTCAGCCTAGCAAAAATGATTATGATGAAAATGCATTGACATAGATCTTCGATATAAGAACTTAAAGAATCTGACAGAGTATCTTCTCTATAGTGCGTATTAGTAGGGAAGGAAACAATATTAATACGACCATGTTGAACATGCCGAACAGTACATGGCATGATGCATATCTACATATTAGAAGTTGATAAAAACAGTACAACACAGAATACTCAACATCAGATGATGAAAACTAAACAAAGTGCTCAACACATTACTAAAAGCCTGGACTACGATTAAAAGATTAACGGTTAAGAATATTTCTGTAAACAACAAAATTTTCTTTCATTCAATGCCCAACAAGAGGCATGAATACAACTAAGAGCTGCATCCTCAACAGCCAAAAACAACGATACTGAATTCAACATGAAACCCTCATACGTATGTTTTCCATATTTCTGAAGCTCTCCATAAAAAATGTCCAAACACCTAGGCCACAAGGGTACTTGCAGTAGCGCTTTCACTGCAAAACCATAGAAGCACAATGAGAGAGAAAACAGGCCCAGGAAAACATCAAGATTCATTGATAATTAAGAATAAAATAAAAAACGATTATTGTGTGTGAATGTAGTGTATACATAAAGCCTAAATAATTAACATGTGCATGAGCATTGAGCATACTGCTCCCACGTAGGTGTTTAAGCATGTACAAAAGAGTGCACAACAAAAAGAGGCATATGCATATGCAATATGTACAAAACTGTACAAGGCAAGCTCAATATACAGTGCATCCTACGTTCTACTCAAGATAACGCCTACAAGCATGAAGATATGACCCACATGAGCTGATAGGCGTTGAGCTGCGAGCACATGGATAAATCTAAAGAGGAAATAAGACAGCTCATTCTGCAAAAGCACAGAAATTTCCTCCTATTTGCAGTCCACTTAACCAACTTGTAGATACAAATGGAGAAATTACAAAATACCAAACACACGAATCTTATAATCAAGTTTCAACACAGACTAAGTCCACCCGCAGATCACAACTTCTCTAAGAGATAGAAAAACAGTCCATGTTGCAGAGAGTTTCTAAACAATGAGAAGGAAATGGTACTGAAATAACAGAAATGGAGTCCAAAAAACAACAAGCCTGAATTCATAATAATATATAATACATATAAACAAACACATGTAGATGCATGCATACACGGTACACAAGCCATATACACCTCTACATGCCTACGTATGTATACATTATCATATTTTTGTGTGTGTCTCCCCCATCCCCTGCTCTCCCCTCCTTGCCCGTTTTCCCCCACCGAAAAATCTGAAGCAGGTTCTCATGCAAGTCATTACCAATAGCCAGCAAACCTCGGGGTCCCACATCCTCTAGAGATATACTAAATGCCTGTGCATGATACCAGCTAAAGGTCTTAATAATAGAGGACATTGAGGAGAACTAACGTTGACCAATGCTCAATTTACTTCAAGCTGGAGGACTAACCAACCAATGCTCGATTTACTTCAAGAGGACTAACTCCCTCATTATCTTACATTTCATGAGATGCTATCCCCTAATAATCAGACTTTCTGACCTTTAAAACACGAAAATTTGTAATTTGATTTTGTTTCATTTGTCTGTGTGTCGGTGTGTGTGCCCCCACCAATTGACAGAAGAATTTGCATCACTCTCCTGACAGGAGAGTGTCAACAGGCCTTCTTTCAAGAGCCTCACACTTAGGAGTGGCTCCTCAAAATAATGGACCACTCACTCAGGTATGTGGTCATGATTAGAGCACCTAATTGCATTAAGCATTTGGACACAGTTAGAGAGGCCCCTCATTATGATGTTTCGAATGATCTGAAGCAAAAAGTCACATGACATCATTACAGCATAGTCTACGTTGCCTCTTTTGCTAGTTTTGGCTCTCTTCCAGCCTGTGGAGTTTATTAACAGAACACAGAAGCTGTGACCAGGCAAATTGTCTTGTAGAGCGTTTGAGGCTTCCTGAGCACTATATGAGGCTGGAGATACAAACTTATGATATAGTTTGACGATAGTATGGGCCTTTGGCTCAAAGCACATGGACTTAAAATCGATCTTCCCCAGCTCTTACATAAGGAGGATTTACACTCATGTCCACTCCCTCAGTGGCTTGAACATTGTGCTTTAGCAGGAGATATGACAAATTTACATGAGACACGGATGGCTCCGCCATCAGGGCCTCTCCCAAGTCCCACCCAAAATGCAGTATTGCCAAGAATGTTGTTTGCGGAAGAGATGGTTTTCATTGAGAAACCTAGTTATTAGGATATATTTCTGCCACAACCTATAAGAGTTGCCATTGGTCAGCTTAAAATCTCCTTCAGGCAAGTAAGAACCTGAGAGAGATAGAGCAGAGGGAATTCCCCGAGCTTTGCAAACTGTTGTGGAGATCAAGTGTGAGAAGCATTTTACTTGCAGATATCCAGCCTATTTAGAGATCAAAGAAAGATATTGTGACATTGGTACACCCCTCTCACTATTGCACCTACCAAACACCTTTCTAAAGGAAGTTGGATAGATGACTCCTCAAGATTCACAGATATGGAGATGTCTTCCTACAGGACCCCCACAAGAGAAGGTTTTTGTTGTACCAGCTTACTGCTACACAATTTTTCACAGTCAGAGGGGTACTACTGCAGACCCAGACAGCTCAGACTCTCAGATCCAGAGCATTGGACTATGATATACCCTGAGAGAGATCAACAAACACCTTACCTACATTGCCACAGATGGAGATTGGACTTCCTGTGCACCTCTCATGATTGTACCTTTCTAGCGCGTACACACTTTACATACTGTCATTGTACACCCCAAGCCAGCATGCAATGTATTTGATGCATAATACTTACCTTAGCAGAAGAAAGACTACATTCAATTCCCTTAGAGAACAAGGGCTCACACTTGCAGAGGCAGAGAAACAGAGAACACAGACAACCACACCTTCCAAGCTTTCAGATATATTAGACATCATAAGTCTGGGATCTGGAGGATCAGGCTACAAGATGAACTCAAAGCTACCATACATGGTTTGCTACATACCCTGCCAAAGATGGAGATAGGACTCCCCATGCTCATACCATGATTGTATCATTATTGCATACAGATTGAGCCTCTCAATCCTGCCATTATTTACCTTGATCCTAATTATGAACTATAATTAATTATTTTGATTTTAAGGTTGATGCTAGCAAGCTATAATTAGCTTTGAAAAATCATACACGGTTCTTGCATGACCTTGACCTAGAAATTCAAAATAAGTGCAGCACGTGGGAAGACACATTAAGACCTAATTGGAATTGATGATTTACTAAGGAAAAAACATTAAACTAATCCCCACTACCTTAATTGTGGACGATTCGGAAAGGTTTTATTTTCAGCAAAAGGTCACAATTTAAATAAACTTTGGAAGCACCACACTAACAACATAGCATAGGCTATGCAAGCAATACATAACATGTAGATAACGGACATATGGATCGATAAGTATATGTTTGCATATAACATCATGTATGCATAGATACACATAATTCTGCATGCATGCATGCCCCATACCTGATGTTTTATAACCTATTCCTAACTCCAATGTCAGAAACTGGTTACTGACATTACTTTTGTCCCCAACAGTCAACAAAATTTTGCCCCACATTATTCATATGGCATATTCACTCTTGCCTACACTCAAATACTTGCTCCATGGTAAGATTTTAACCATACTCCTGGTGATGGTTTCACATTAATGCTTAATAAGTTCCGAAATTCTCAAAGTAGCAAAGAGCTCATACATGAATCCAGTATATAGGACAACATACATGATTGTGCATAATGTGAGCACATCAGATGACATCTCATATGAATTTATGTACACGAGTCTTCTTTATCTAATCAAAGGCTACTTGTATGAATCTATTGAATTTTATGGTGCATATAATTTTTTTCAATCTTTATTTTTATTAAAAATACACAGCACCAGTACATCTCAGAAACGTTTTAGCTGACTCATCAGAAGTTGGAACCCCTTCAGACATAAGAAGTCAGATTCCTGTTAGTAACATGCATGTACGTGTGTCCATACTATTGAATATGTATATGTATATAGCACATATGTGTAAGCGCGCACATATTTGCATGTGTATGCATGCATGCACTACAGATCTGTGTGCACCATATATCTATGCACTTATCTGAGTCTCTAAGATGCATGAATACTTCATGCAGAATCTTCAATGATCGTTACTGAATGAAACTGTGCATATCAGTAATACACCTTCTAGAACTAAAAATATCTTATGGACTAAGAGATACATGTTCGAAGACCAAAAGCATGTCGGTATGTCGAACACATCATAAACTGAATCCATATTCACTGATTATTTTTAGGTGCAGCAAAACTACTGGCCAACTAGGATGCATGTTCAAGTCTTCTATGCACTTCACAGGTTTCATCAGCTTGTAGATCAGCAAAAATACATTAAATACAAATTACTATGTATCACAACACAAAACCGACTTACTACTTCCAGCTAGGGGGAAGCTTCTTGGTCTTTTTGTAGTATCGTGCCAATCTGTGAACTCGGCTTTCGACAAGGATCAATCTAAATTTAGAATCTTTGTCCTTTCGGTTCCTCTCAAGATGTTTTCTCACAGCAACAGCTTTCTTTATGAGGTGATACAAATCTTCTGGAATCTCAGGTGCTAGACCTGTAAAGCAAAGCAATCTCAATAACCAAGTTCGTTTACAGTACAGTGCATGAAATGCTCCAAACGTAATACCATGGCCTTTCAGAATGCGCAACACTTTGCTTCCTGTTACACTCTTTACTTGCCCTATGCCATGGGAATCCCTCAAGATAACACCAATTTGAGAAGGAGTAAGCCCTTTCTTAGCGAACTTGCAAATAAGATCATCCACCTGTACAAGGAAATCCTAAGTTAACACTTGCACTAGCACTTCCACAAGTAGACTGAAAATTTTTACGAAAACAATAGCCTTTACCTCCTGATGAGTTGCCTTCAGCCAGCTAGGGGGCGTCCTCTTATAAGGCAGAGCCGATGAGGACATACCCTTCCTACAGAGGGAGAGAAAAAATTGTTCAACTTCAGGTTTGAATAACATAAAGACAAGAATTTACTACCCGTCACATATTGCAGCTGCATGCTCCAGGACTCATCAAAAAAAGTCTTGGTCAATGCATATAATCCTACCTGACAAAGGCATGCTCCAGAATGGGAGCCCAAAATGACAGAAAAGTATACCATTGCAGGTCTCTAAATTTATCTACTTTTCCTAGACTCTAAATTCGAATCAGATTGAACCTTTCAGCAGGGACTAGCCTACTTCAAGCTTTCAAGGCTAATGTTAACCGACTCATTCGAGAAGAACAAAATCATCGACACTATCACACCCCATGAATACTCAGAAAACAGAAAATCTTGTTAAACAAGAAAAGAGAAGAGCTTCTGCCGAAGGATCCAGCTTGGAAGGTTTGATCCTCATAACTTAGGCAACAAAGATCATCAAAAGGACGAGCAGACATACCCGCGACTGTGCATACGCCCCATGGTGAGCAAGCTTGTAGGCGCCTCCGACTAGAGACGAAAACCCTTCACCTGCAGCGGTATCAAACAGCCCAAGCCCAGAAAGGACCAACAGTAGCAAAGGATCACTAATTAATAGGTTATCCTCCGAAGATAAAACAATGTGGCAAAGAAGGGTTTTAGAGAGATTCATGCTTTTACAAGTCATAACCACTCTCTCTCAATAATATATACCATAATGAATCTAGGTAAACCCCAAATTCACCCTCAAAGAAAAGTGCAACTACAAGCTCATGGTAGTCAACCACAAGACTATATAGCATATCAGCTCCACTATGCACAATATCGACTCAATACTATGACATCCCCACTAATGTCCTCAGTGCCCAATAGTGGGTATAGAGCTCATAATGAAAACATGCTCACACACACACCCCACAACACACACACACACCACGAGCATGAACTCACAAGAAGCTCTTCGAATTGAGTATCTATCACTTCCGGAAGTGATGGGCAAACTCAGCCATAATGAAGCCTAGCACAAAATGCAAACAAAACATAGGAAAAATTACAGAAAAAGCATAGTTGATAGGGTATACACACCTAACAACTGGTCGCAACTCGGACGAAGAATCCACAAGTGAAAACTCCATGTCCGCTAATACGACAATCATATATACCAGAATGAATCTAGGTAAAGCCCAAATTCACCTTCAAAGAGAAGTGCAACTACAAGCTCATGGTAGTCAACCACAAGACTATATAGCATATCAGCTCCACTATGCACAGTATTGACTCAATACTATGACATCCCCACTAACGTCCTCAATGCCCAAATAGTGGGTATAGAGCTCAGAATGAAAACATGCTCACACACACACCCCACAACGCACACACACCACGAGCATGAACTCACAAGAAGCTCTTCGAACTGAGTTTCTATCACTTCTAGAAGTGATGGGCAAACTCACCCATAATGAAGCCTAGCACTGTGGATAGATTAGATCTTTCAATAATTCAAATAATTGTGGATAGATTAGATCTTTCTAAGATGTTTATTGACATGAATGCTAGAGCTAGTTTGAGATAAAATATTATCTTCTATGATGAGTAAGCTTGTGAACTACACAAAAAGGATATCACACAACCAAATATCAAAAAGGAATGACACTTTGAATGAATCGTTGATCGTTAGGTTATCTTGGAAAGGTAAAAATCATGGCGAGTAAGTATTATAGCTCAAAGGGATATCTGATGTTGACAGTATACGGGAAGAAGCAAGTACGGACACACATGCAGATCTAGCACTAAGGCAACCCTTCATTTTTTCAAAACCCTTACATCATTTTAAAGTGATTCTCATCACTAAAAACCCCTGTAAATACCATTTTCACCTTTTTGTAGCTCCATTTTGTACAAGCCGAGGAGTCCTCGAGCTTGAGGAGCCTTAGAAGTAGTTGCCTGCCAATTTTCATATTTTTTAGATCTCGTTTGAGCCCTCAAATAAACCCTGGAACCTAATTTTTAACTAGGCCGGACACTAGGTCTGGGCAGGGCCAAAGCTAGGGAAAAACTAATAATAGAGCTAGAGAGCTCATTTTTGAGAGCTTCTTGTAGTTTTGAGCTTGTATGAGAACTTTGTTGCAATAGAAGTGATTCCATTGTCTTACTCTCTTTGTTCTTGCCGTGTGTGCGCGTGTGTGTATGTGTGTGCATGTTGGTGTGCTTCTCACTCACACATTTGTGCCTTCACTTGCTCGAGGTCTTCATACCATCCTCATGTCTTCCCGGATTGACATTAAAGGAGGTGCTACTCATCACTGAGCTACACTAAATTTTGGCGCCGTTGCCGGGGATTCGAACTTTGAGGACGAGCGTGTGATGGTAAGACGTAGAGAGGACGCGTTGGAATGGTAAGTAGTCGGTAAATTTCTGATTTTTCTCCATCTCCATCTCCATCTTCACCTCCTTCTCCATCTCCACCTCCACCACCTTCTCCACTACATATTCCCTCTTCCTTGTCATTCACCTCAATTGTTGTGTGCGAGTTTGAGAGAGAGCGGGTGTCTGTGCTTGTTTTTGTGTGTTTTTGCATGTTTCTTGCAGGCTTCAGCTTCATCATCATCTCCGGCAAGCTCAGCAGGTACAAATTTCCTCTGCACAGGTCCTGAGGCGCCAAGCTCGAGCTATCGCGACACTCCGAAAACTTCACCCAATCACGATTCTGAGTGCACCACGACACTGCGCAGGCCTAGAGCTCCCAGGATCACTAGACAGAACAGAAAAATTCACCATATCCCGAGCTATCGTGACACCTCGAGGTATCACGACACCTCACGACCTATTGCGACACCTCACGAGCTATCGCGACACCTCACGACCTATCGCGACACCTCACGACCTATCGTGACACCTCACGACCTATTGCGACACCTCACGACCTATCGCGACACTTGGGAGTATCGCGACACCTCACGACCTATCGCGACACTTGGGAGTATCGCGACACCTCACGACCTATCACGACACCTCACGACCTATCGCGACACCTCGGAGTATCGCGACACCTCACGAGCTATCGCGACACTTCGACCCGACCTATCGCGATACATGGGCTTAACGCATGAAAATTTAGAGTAAATTAATTGACTGAGTTGAGGTATCTTTGGGTTTAATCTTGGACACATTGGGAGGATATGAGAGCCTTAGGAGTGGGCAAAAGACCTAGAAACCAGGGAGGAATTTCCTGAACCCTGAGAGCCTGTTTGGACCCATAAGTGCCTGAATGGTCATAACTTCACCATACGAACTCCGATTGATGAGATTTTGGTCTCGTTGGAAAGCTTGTTGAAAATCATACGTGGAGTTTTAGAACATGTATTTTCAAGTTGGCCTTTAGGTGAGACTAGGTGGTCCTAAGATTGAGGGGGTTCAGTGAGTTACTCCAAGGGGGACTGAAAATATTGATGTGTGTCTTTCAATTACTTGTGGTAATAGAGCTATACTGACTGGTGAGCTTTTGCAGGAACATTGTGTGCACTCAAGGCAATCCAAAGCAAGCTAGCAAGGGTGAGTACCAAGCTTGGGAGAAGGCTTCCTGGGCTTGTGTAGTAGTCTGGTCAACCAGCTAATTGAGGTTGGAAGATCTCTCAACCCTCCTTTGTCAATTCCTAGCCTAGGCTAAGTACGACTTAGGTGTGGTAATTAATTAGGGCAATGTTAGGCACGAATCAAGTCCAAGAGAATTAATCAACCAAGTGCAAGAATTAAATAGGTCTCAAGCGCGAAAACCCTAAGGGACAAAGGGTAAACTGGAGTCGATCACTTATCAAGTGTGAAATTCACTTAAGTACTCCTGACGACGCGATTTCAGACAAGATCATAAACATAATATTCAACTCAAAAGAACAAAGTGATTGGTGAAAATTAACCTGCAACGAGAGTGTGCTTGGGTCCAAGGGGGTAGATAAATCATGCATATGAACCTTAGATCAGGCAGGCACTTAGGCCGAGACAGACAAAGCCTCAGATCTTCTGAAGCTAGTGTCAATCACACTGCCAGGTCTTGGGCCCAGCAATTGAGTGATTACCCATACACTCCCAGATCAGAATCAAGTGATTCTGAGATGTCCTATCACATGGAGAGACCAGTAGGTAGTTCAGGGGTGGCTTATCTAGAAAAGCCAGAGGGACCTTACAAGACTCAATTGGAATACATCAGGACGAATCGTCTAGGTGCTCGCATCTACGAAGACGGACTGAGAAGATCTGTGGTCCAGATGAAGAACCCCGATCAACCCCATGGACTAGAACACCCGGTAGTGAAGTTTGAGAATGGAGCATACCTAGATAAAGAAGGGACTATATATGTAGTCACCACTCTTCCTGATAGAACTGATGAGTTTGGAAATGTGATTGCAGAAACCGATATGGGTGATATAGAGCAAGGAAATTTAGAGAAAGAGTCGAGAACTCCCCGCGGTAAATGTGTCTTGACCAGAATCATGACTCTAGAATTGATTCCACAGGATAATAAAAGCATAGATTTGCTTTTAAACCGAGAAACTGATGAGGCCTTTTGGAGGTATACGCCTACCTTGTCTCATGAAGTAGGTGCTCTCACAATCTATGAGTTTAAAGACCCTGATAGCCCAGGTAAAGTCACCTACCTAGACAATACATCAGAGAGGATCTTCGTGGTCACCGAGCATGGCAGACATGCCTACACATGGAAGGGTGAATTTGTTTTCCCCCAACCTCGGACTAATGTGTCATACAGTCACCAAGGAGCTGGGACCTCCCAAGCTCATGGAGCTCAAAGAGATAGAAGTAGAGGCAAACCTGAGGTAAGTTTTGCCAACTCCCTGGGAAGAGAAAGAACGGGAACGGAAAGGAATAGAGTGGAACCTGAGGGACATAGAACCCCATGGAATCGAAGGAATGCTGACGATTTTCCTTTGCCAAGGCCGAGAGAACACACTATGACCCTGCGACCAACTCAACTGGTGAAGTCCATGAAGAATTACTTCGATGGCACTGGAGACCCTTATGACCATGTGGCAGAATTTCGGCAAGTATTGAAAGCTGAACAGGTAGAGGACCTATTCACACAATATAATGCTTTTGGTCTAACCCTTAGGAACACTGCCCTTACGTGGTTTCAACCACTGAACGAGAGGCATTTCAGAAACATAGACCAGCTCTTAGAGGCATTTATCATTGAGTTTTCTAAGAGTGGGATCAGGAACAACACTTCCTCACTAATTCATAGCTTCAAACAAACACCTCAAGAGACGGTCCGACTAGCTGGAAGAAGATTTAGGCAGTACCTGGAGAGATGCCCGATGCCGGAGTTACCCACACCAGCCAAACAAGTGGCCTTGTTCTTAGATGGATTGTTGAGCACCAAGCTCGGGTCATATGTGTATCTGAAGGACCCCAGAACGATAGAAGAGTGTGTGCGCATGTGCATAGACATAGAGGACAATCTAGGTGAGGAATTAGAACTATAAAAAATCTATAAGGATTATGATAGCTCTAGTAGCCTCACCTCTGGTCAATCCACATCCATTGAGGAACTTGCAGAGAAGGTAGCTCAAAAACTAGGTGTCTCTAGCAAACAAATTCCGAGATTTGCCCTAGTTAAGCGGTGTTACACTTGTGGCGGTGACCATATGGCAAGTGTATGTCCCATTATGGCCCAACCCCAGGCGAATCCTAGTAGCCAGTACTGCACCATAGAGCGCAGGTACACCAACCACACTGCACAAGACTGCCCATATAACAAACAAACTGTTAGGCAAAATACCCTCAACCATATCCACAACAGGGTAGATACTAGAATCAGTACCCACCACAACAATACAACAGACCACAACAAACTTATCAGCCACCTTATCAAGGGCAGCAGAGACCTCAACCAGTCTTAGTGCAGCAACCCCCTGCTCCAACCAATGTGATCCCAGTGAAATATGCATCTGTTGAAGAAAATCCGAACAGAGCCATAGTCCCAGTCATCCCATTGCTATCAGACAGTGATCCAAGTGACCATAGTTTTGACTCCACACATATTGATAGCCCACAGGCTTACTACATGAAGTCACCCGAGCATAACGAGTCATACTATTATGAGGACCCAAGTGAAAATAGTGGGGAGCCTGAGTATGCCAATGTCATGTACACAAACCCAAACTCTAGACCTCAACCTAGGCATGTACGACCCCCATTTCCTAGAGGACCATGCTTCAGATGTCAGGGAGATCACCTTATACGTGATTGTCCACTGCCTGCCCCTACACAACCTCAACCAGTAACAATTCAGGGTTTCTGTCAAGACTGCGGGAAAGAGCATCTCCTACGAGATTGCCCAAAGAACCCTAATAACATGCCTAAAATCACTCCTATCAATGTTGTTCGGTTAGTTGTAGACTCCACAGGGAGTGTGACTTCCACTGCACCTGTGCAAGTGATCACAAGAGCCCAAGCACTACAACAAAACCAAGGTGTTGGTCAGGAAAAGAGCCCCGAGGTGAGTGAAACAGAGAGCATAACCAAAAAGAGGACTAGAGCCTGGAAGGATAGTCGTGAAAGAATGAAAAGGCAATGGGCAAAAAAGATGAGCAAACTTGAAGAAAGCTTGAGAGAAACCAAAGCAAAGATAAGTGAACTCGCATCTCAAAACCACTCTCACACCACCCCTCCACCACCTCTCCCTTTACCCGCCAATCCACCTTCTTCCATTCCCCAACCTTTCAATTACCCACCCACCACCCGAAGTAGGATCCGTCCTAGCCGATCCCACTCTCGAGGACCTAAACATGATGCTTATAGCATATCAGGCCAGAATCCAAGAAGGGCCAAACGTAACTGATCATGAAAAGTGTTACCCTAGAGCAGAACTAGAGCTAGAACGAACCAAAATTTGTGCTAAGATGGTGGAATTGGCTCAGACCATGTTTGAAGCTATTTAACATCTCTAGTTCAGCAAAGACACAATTGCACTTTGATGGATTGTTAGAAAGAATAGAGAAGCTGATTGCACAATCAGAAAAGGAACCCGCCTCTCAACACAAGGACAAGGCAAGTGAAAGAGTAAGCATTCCTGCTCAGGAAGCCTATGTGCCTGAAGCCTATGTGCCTACCTCTACGGAGCCAGACACATCATCTTCTATGAATCGGTTCACACCAGAATTCCTACGCGAGATTCAAGAAGACAAATGGGCTAAAGAGAGTGAAGTCCCTCCTTCTATTGAACTTGTGGATGATGCACGCGACCAATTCCCACAAGACATCCCATCCATTTATGAGGAGCAGGAGAGCACCCACTCTCAGGAAAGACTAGACTTTGAGTCTAACTCTCTACAAGAATTACCCCACTTCACAGGCCCATGGGAGGCTAAGTCTACTTGTATGAGAGCACCCACGATCATGATATGAAATGAGGACTCAGTCTTACCTAGGAACACAGAGGTAGTGAAAAACACTAAAATGCAATGCAATCTCAAGTTAGAAGAGCTACTCAAGGTTAGACATGAATTATGGGAACATGTCGCCAAACAAGTACCAGCGATAGTGAAACCTCATTCCCAGGTAGGATCACATAGGACGGTGCCAGAGATACCCTTGGATAAGATAGGAGATATGTGTGAAGGTGAAGAAGGGAATACCTATCTTCCCATTACCTACCAGGAGCACACCACCAAGGCAATTTTGGACTCAGGTGCAGGAGTTGCAATTGCCACCACTTCCCTATGGAAGCGTTGGGGCAAGCCAGCACTCAGGCCAACGAGAATGAAATTGCAGATGGTCGATGGTCATATTGAGAGACCCTTAGGATTGCTAGAAAGAATAACTCTCACCACCTGTGGTGTCGAGTTTGAGCATACATTTGCTATATGTGACTTCAACAAAAATCATGCCTATGAGATGATCTTGGGACGACCTTTTATGAGACAGTTGCAAGTGGTACAGGATTGGGGAACCAACTCCTTGTACCTACAACACTTAGGTGTTACGACCAAAGTGAACCTTAAGGATTACTCTCATAGAGACGTACCACCTATTCAATGGAATCCCATCCATAAAGCCAAAGATGAGACAGAGTTCGTGCATTCCATAGGATCCGGATCCTCGTGGATGCATGAAGACACCCACTTATGGATCAATCTTTTCAATAGAGCCAATCATGGGAGATGCAGTTTTAGAAGAATGCAAACCTATCCTTGATGCATTTGAGGATGCGAGTGACTCCGATCTAGAGTCAATCATCATGGACCCACCTTTTGCATCAGATGAAGAATACTTCTATGAAGTAGAATTTCAACCCCAGAGGCACGGAGAGCTTACAAATGAGGTGAGGTTACCCACACAAGTAGCTTCTAAAAGCGGAGGAAAGAAAAGAAAGAAGAAGGAAGTCTCTCGGAAGGCAGAAGAATCCTTGTTTGAGGTCCCTAAAAACTTTAAAAAATATGAGATAGACGATAGGAGGGTCATGATAAGAATGCCTAAACGGGAGGCACAATCAGGAGCGGCCTATGATAACAAAGAAACCACCAAAAAAATAGTGGTAGCCCTAGAAGAGGGAGAGGAGAGATGTACTTACATAGGACATGACCTGACGGAAGACGAAGAGCACGAATTGATAGCCTTGCTAAGAGAATATAGAGATGTATTCGCTTGGAGCTACAAGGATTTGAAGGGTGTTGACCCAGACATATGCTCACACACAATTCCCATGACCTCATATGCTAAACCCTCTAAGCAAAAGCCATACACATATAATGATAACTATGCTGCTAAGATCAAAGAAGAGATAGACCGCTTGGTGGAAGCCGGATTTATCTATGAAATTGAGCACACTGAATGGGTATCCCCCATTGTAGTGGTGCCCAAGAAGAACGGCAAATTATGAGTATGCATTAACTTGAAGAAGGTTAATGCAACCACTATTAGAGATAGCTATCCGCTTCCTATCACTGAGCATCTATTAGAAAGGGTAGCAGGCAAGGAAGTGTACAGCTTCCTAGATGGGTTTTCGGGCTACAATCAAGTAGCCATTGCACCAGAAGATCAGCATAAAACGGCTTTTGCCACAGAGTGGGGTATATTCGCTTTTAGGGTAATGCCATTCGGGCTGACCAATGCTCCCGCAACCTTCCAAAGGCTGATGTGCCATGTATTTAAGGAGTTCCTGAGGAAGAACTTAGAAGTCTATGTTGATGATCTTTGTGCTCATTCCAACATAAGGCAAACCCATATTCCCGAACTCAGACAAATCTTTGACAAATGTAGAGAATATCAAGTCTGCCTGAACCCAGAAAAGTGCGTCTTTATGGTCAGGCAAGGCAAGGTTCTAGGACACATAGTGTCAAAGAATGGCATATCCACTGATGAAGAGAAAGTGAGAGCCATAGCAGAGCTACCTAGGCCAAGGAATGTCAAGGAAGTACAAGCTTTCATGGGGCATTGTGGTTACTACCGCCGGTTCATTCACATGTATGCTGTCATTGCAAAGCCCATGTACGAACTTCTGACTAACTTTGAGTGGACTGATGAATGTGAGAATTCCTTCCAGGAGCTTAAACGAAGATTATGTTCAGCACCAATCTTGACCACACCAGATTGGAACATGCCATTCCATGTTCATGTGGATGCATCCAATTACGCTATTGGATGTGTACTCGCACAACCTACTGGTGAAGGTAATATGGATCTCCCAATTGCCTATGCCAGTAGACAATTGAATGCAGCTGAACGAAATTACACCACTACTGAGAGAGAAGGCTTAGGCATGGTATATGCAGTTAAGAAATTTAGACATTATTTGCTTGCAAATAAGTTCAAATTTTTTACTGATCACCAAGCTCTATTGTACCTAGTAAACAAGCCATGTAATACAGGCAGATTAGTAAGATGGTTTCTCTTACTAATGGAGTATGACTTTGAGGTAGTAGTGAGAAAGGGCAGAAATCACCTAAGAGCAGATCATCTCTCAAGGCTCACATCAGGAGAAGCCCCACAAGGAGTGTCAGATGACTTACCTGATGCTTACTTGTTTAACTTGGAAGTGGTACCACAGTGGGCTAAGCCATTAGTGCCAGTGTTAACCTATGGGCCTAACCACTCAGTAATGGCCACACAGGATAGAGAGGTAGTAAAAGCCCAAAAGTATCACATCATGGCAGGAAGTATGTACAAGCACACGGATCAAGGGATCTTGGCTTGTTGTGTGGAAGAGGACGAGCACGCAAAGTGGTTGCAATTAGCACATGTAGGTGCATTAGAGCAACACTACTCAAAACAACGAACCCTGCAAACATTGAGGAGATTTGGAGTGTACTGGCCAACGATGGAAGCAGAAGTCCATAGAATGTGCAAGGAATGCCCAATTTGTCGCACTAAGCCACCAGTGGAACATGCCACCCTTTATCGCGTGTCTCTAGTGCCAGATTGGAGCGAGCCACTAGTGGCGTTTCTGAGGACGAAAACATTCCCTCAAGATATGACCCTGACGAGACAAAGAAGTCTAGAACAAGAGGCCCTAGATTACTCACTCATTGGTGATAATCTATACAAGCGCGGAAAAGATGGTTACCTGAGACTATGTGTTCATGAGAATGAATATCTAAAGATCTTGGAAACTGCTCACCAGGGTGTAGCAGGAGGACACTTTGGTCCAGATAGGGTGATCAAAGCAATTCTATTTGCAGGATTTTGGTGGCCCACCCTTCACATGGATGCACATACCTATGTGAAGAGATGTGAGATTTGTCAGCGAACCCAGCCTCCTATACGCAAAGATGAGATGCCACTGAAGCCTATGATGGGCGGACGTGCATTCTCTAAGTGGGGAATAGACTTTGTAGGTCCTATTAATCCCCCAGCTAAGGGCTCCCATGCTGAGTATATCATCGTTGCCACGGACTATCTAACCAAGTGGGTAGAGGTAAAAGCCACAACAAAGAACGACGCTCAGACAACTGCTAAATTCTTGTTTGAGAATGTATTCACAAGATACGGGCTACCTATAGAGCTAGTTAGTGATAGAGGCACTCACTTCTTGAATGAAGTTATTGAAAATCTGCTCCAAGAATTCTTGGTAGTGCATAAGAAGTCTGCCCCCTATCACCCTCAAGCCAATGGGCAAGCCGAAAGCACCAATAAAATCCTATGCAATGTATTGACAAAATTAGTGAACAATAAACGCTCTGATTGGGACAAACAGCTACACCATGCTGTTTGGGCATACCGAGTCGCCTACAAAACGGTACTCCAAGCCACCCCCTTTCAGATGGTATTTGGCCAAAACGCTGTGCTACCTTTGGACTTCTTAATACCTACATTGAAAGTAGCACAAGAGCACGAATGGACGGGTCATGAACTCTCCTCTAGACTTTTTGACCTTGAACGATTAGGAGAAACAAGACTGAGAGCAGCTGCAGGGATATATGCAGCTAAGAAGAGACAGAAGGCATACTTTGATGCCCATGTGAAGGATAAGGGCTTGAAAGCAGGAGATCTAGTTTTAGTCTACACATTGAAACAACACGCAAGGAAGCTAGAAAAGAGAGGCTACGGACCTATGATCATCAATAGGATCTCCACGAGTGGAGCAGTACAACTAGCCACTTTAGAGGGTGATGTTCTCCCAAACTATATTAGCGGATGCAGAGTCAAGCTGTATCAGGAACCCCTCACGGAGGAAATGCTAAGTCGACTCAATACTGCTAAGCAACGTAAAGAGGAGGAAAAACGAATTCGAGAAGAAGCACAGGCAGAGGCCTTAGAGCGCATCAGGCGAATGAATCTAAGGAGACAAGGGAGGGATCAGCCTATGCCTGACCCTCAAGAGTCCCCAGGTTATCACATGGCCATGTGTAAAGTTTCCGGTGAACATTCCCATAGAATAATCGATCGAAGACCTTTTGTAACCCTAGAAATAGGACAAGGAGACAATCCAACTAGTGTGAGAGCTTTAATTGATTCAGGAGCCGCCACTAGTGCAGTTCGGCTTTCTTACTGCCAACAACTGCAATTGGAGATAAAACCCCTGGAAGCATATCTGATAGGTTTAGGAGGTGTCGAAACCCCTTGCATGGGAGAGGTGGAGCTTCCTCTCTACATTCAGGAGGTACTAATGCCAGTGAAAGTGCTAGTATGTGAAGACGAGGATCTTACCGAACCTCTTATCTTAGGCCAAGACTGGATCTATGATCACGCAGTCAACCTCAACCTAAGAAGTGGACTTCTTCAGGCTTGGGTAGGCCAAAGCCGTCTGACGATTGAATTAGAAAATCAAGCACTCAAACCAATAGAACATGCACCAACTCCTGGTCCCTCCAGGAATCCACATAAAGATAATGTTGCTCTTCTTGTCCAAACTTCTATGGTGCAGAGGATTGTCAATCTTACCAAAGGTACAGGAGTCAATGAGGAGTTCGCAGCGGGGTCAAAGGAGATTCTAAACATGAAGACCAAACACTATACAACACGAAGGAGGCCATTCATCAAGAAGCAAGAGCGCCAACCCGTGCAACACGGAGCACCTCGTGGCGTGAAGCAGATCTGGATACGCAAGGATGGAAAACCCACAACTCTAATAGCAGACTCTCGAGGAGACAACAAACAAGCCACACCATCACGGACACAAGTGAAGGAGTACCCTAGGAAACCTCCTAGGCACACCACATCTATTTGGGTCCCTAAGCGGTCAATGAAGGCTAGCCCCAATGCTAGACACATATGGGTGCCCAAGGCCTGTTTACGAGCCCAGATAGCTCCAACTCTAGCTATTGGCATAATTCAACACTCACACGTCCTCTCGACTGACAACGCAGGAGCTCTACCTAAAGACCACCCTAACCCACACTCAACCAAATCGAGAAATGTCTGGAAATGGGTGCCCAAAAGGCCCCAACTCCATCACACTCTAGTTCATAAATCTCTACCTGTCTTTAGCTCTAAGAGCTACGAACCCTCTAGCAAAGTTTGGAGACTTAAACCATGTATCAAACCCCCAGACCCAATTTTTGTAAATCCATCCTCTCTGACATAGGTGCATTCTGAGTCCATTGCATAACCAAAGTAGGCATATAGGATGATACTGACCTCTAATCACCACTCACATCTATCACAAGCACTTCACCTCTGACCACTAACCTTCGGGATTGTCATGTTAGTATTGTGAAGGGAACACCATTACATACTGTTTCCTATGCAACACTAATGTGCCTTTCTTCTTCTAGCAGATAAGCACCCGATTCCCATGGCAGCAGCAGCAGGCACAAGCTCTCAGGCAGGCTCTGGTGCTCAAATCAATTGGGATGCCATGCCGGTGGAGGCCCCACCAACAGCTCGGCCTGAAGAGTTCGTGAACGTGCGGAGAATTCCTATTCCAGATCCACCAAATGGCCTAACCGAAAGAGTAAAAGGGCACTCTCATTGGTTCAATGAGATGCCAGGAGACTTGGGAGATGCAGAGCATATATGGGAGTCCAAGATGGAGTGTAGAGGAGTGTGGTGGACCTTCCAGTTCTTTTCAAGAGAATTCGAAACCTTACAGATTGCAGCTCCACTTCAAGATATCTGGCAAAAAGCAAGATTACATACTTATTTTAGTGCAGCTCTGCCTAAACCCGATTTCCTCAAGTGCTACTACCTGATTGCCACACTGAAGCCGACAGGTGATAAAGATCACTCAGGCACATTCTGGGTGCCCTCCTTATCAAACCAGGAAGAAATGAGGAAGTTTGAATTGAATATTACCTTAATCAGGGAAGCCCTTCAAATGTATGGCACTCACATACCGTCGGATCGCGATCCCTTGATACCAGACTCAATGAAGAGCAACAGAATCAAAAAGTTAAAGGAAATGTGTGCCCTCACCCCTAACATCGCCATACCTCTGCGAATGTGCCTACAACACTTCGCATTTCCAGCTCAAGTCCGCTTCACCCAACCACACAAGAAAATATGGTATGGGTTATATCTAGCAGAGACTGGAAGCTTGCCCATTAAGATGCCTGTATGGATCTTGGACCAAGTGTATGAAGCAGGCAAGCGGGGTGTGAGGAAGTCTACTTTACACGGCTGCTGTGCACTTACAAGGATTATCTATCGATGTCTTGCATATGACGTGCCGGTTGCCAAAGCCCTAAAATATTCACAGCTGGAGTTTTTCAAAGGGCGGAAGTCAGGGAGCCAACCTGCGAAACGAATGCGTGGATCTCTCTCCCAGGTAATGATCCCTCACGAGGCCACGACCGAAGCTTCCCCCAGAGAAGAAGCCCAGGTCGAACCGGTCACGATCCATCTTCAAGGAGTTCAAGCAGGGGATGTGGTACAACCCACTCCATCCGCCCCTCCACTACCTACCGATGTAGAGTTTGCATCTATGGCCAACTTCACAGAAGATCCAAACTTTGATTTTGAAAG
The DNA here is from genome assembly GCA_020310875.1 of Ceratopteris richardii. Classification (NCBI taxonomy): domain Eukaryota; kingdom Viridiplantae; phylum Streptophyta; class Polypodiopsida; order Polypodiales; family Pteridaceae; genus Ceratopteris; species Ceratopteris richardii. The sequence goes on from CM035429.1 coordinate 63,031,810, forward strand.
ATTCTTGCAGACGGCCCACTTGTCGGACAGTGAAGGTTTCCCTGACAATGACGATCCAGGAGCATCATTCCAAAGAGAACTGCCACAGGGCGAAACAAGCAGAGTACATGGAGAAGATGAGGCACAACACCCTCATGGCCCAAGCACACAAGTTCAGGAAGAAGTACAAAGAAATGAGCCAAAAGAGAGTGAAGAGGAAGCCCCTGCCTACACGGCACAACTCAAGCGGCTATACAAGATAATCAAGCAGGTACAGAGAAGACATAAGATGACAGAAGAGGCGAATCGAGCTCTAGTGAACCAAATGCTTCAAGCCGAGAATGTAGATTCCCATTTTGTTGAATCAATGAATCTATTGGCGGACACATGTGGGATTGGGGAAGCATTGAGGACTATGGTCTATCGGGAGAACCCTACCTATGATCAACGAAGGATTGATACACGGCCACGGTGGGGAAAAATGATTCAAATGGAAGTGTCTACTGCCTTGCCTACCACAATTTCAGAGGATGTTCACATGACTAGCCCAAATCCCACTGACGAACAAGATGTAAATACACAGGTACCATCTCCACCGTCACCTCCCATTCAACCCTCAGAACCCTTCTCCACTAGTCTTTCTGAACAACCGATATCCACCCAACATGAACCCATTGTACACACCTCCGTTTTTACATCCTTCCCTTTACCCACATCCATCACTTTCGCCCAAATTTTTGAACCTCACACCGGTCATCCTGGCACCGATCAAACCATAATAGGTCACCCCTCCTATCTCCCCGTCCTTGGACAACCACTTGCCACTAGCCAGATCTTATCCCATCCTTTTCCATTCACCCACACATTTCCCCTCTCCCAAACCCTATCCACCACTTCCCTTGTAACTGCCTCAGGCTCAACCCAAGTCACACAACCGTCATTCTGGACAAACCTTGTAAATATACTCCAACAGGTTGAGAATTATAATAAAAAGTCCCTTCCCCAACCCCACTCCCCCACATTCACTGCCACCACTAACACACCACCTACCGTTCCCGTATTCACAATTCACACTTCACACACTATCACATCCTACCCCATGGATATTTCACCATCCACAGGAGCACCCACCACCACGTCTGTTCCACCATCATCACATCTCACTTCACTCATAGGCACATCATCCACTTTTCCCTTCCCCATTTCCCGACCTTTGCATGTTCCACCTCTACCCATGCATCCACATCATTTAGTAGTGCACTAGACACCATGGCTGAAGCGACCACTCAGCTTAAGCAAGAGTATAAGCTATTAGAAGAAAATAACACAGAGCTGTGCAATCTCTCGGCTCAACTCCAGGCACGAGTCGATGCCTTGGAACTAGATAATACAGCACTACAACACCAGGTGACTGACCTCCAACAATCGAAGACAGAACTCGAAGCTAAGTATGCAGAGACAGGCAAAGCTATGGAGGAACAACTCAGAGAACAAATGGGCCGCAATGCGAGACTTCAACGCAACATGGCTCTACTACGTCGCCATCTAGCAGCGGCTCAAGAAGAGAACAGAAGGCTACAACAACAAAACCAGGAGAACCTAGAAGCGGCCATGGAAAACACCCCGGGAGCACCTATAGACCCTGCAAAATTCCAGGCTGTCCCCTTAGAGCATATTCAACAGGTTTTAGAAGGTTATGCGACCCTCTTGGAGGCCCATGATCAGTTGGCAGACCAGATAAAGGAACTACAAGGATCCAAAGTACCGACAACACACCCACCCACACCTAAAGAGATGGTCGAGGCCGCTACTTCGCCAGAACCTGAACCTTCAACCAACAGTGAGGTACTTGAGCTACGACAACAGGTTGCAGAACTAAAAATCAAGTTGTTACAGTATGAACGACCTCCCTCTCCACCTGATCAAACCATAGAAGAAGAAACAGTAGTCATTCCAGTGGAGGAGACATTTGAAGACAATTATGAGCCTCAACCCCTTCCAAGAGGCAGAATTACGGAGGAAGGCCAAGACACATATGAGGAGCCCCCATCGGCATGGATGAAGCAGGTAGAGGAGATGGCCCACACTCACGAAGAGCGCGTAGCAACTCAGATGCTGGCCATGAAAACCATTGAGGAGTCTATACTCAAGTCTGAATATTTCTCGCACTTGGCTCCTAGGCGGTTGATCACCAGTTCAGAGTTACAATATAAGCCCTATTTTGTACTGCTTGCTGACTATAATGCTGAGATCAAACGCATAACCAACCAGTACCCTAAGTTCGCAACACAGTTCGAACCCGAGGACATTCCAGAGGCAGCCAGAAAGGGGGCCATATTCCAACCCATATGGAGGCAAAAGTTACTAGAGACCTATCCGGAGATGTTACGAACATGGGATCACGCTCCCATGCATTTGAAGTATAACCCTTGCTTTGGTCCAGTACAAAGAAGAAGATCATGGAAAGCATTCGCCATCAAGGTTCAGAACAACGCAAATTGTAAAGAATGGCTCAATTACCCCGCAATCGCACCCCCAACCGGCACACCTACAGTATCATACATGATAGCCACCATCAGACATTGGATGCCACGCCTTCACCCCATGCCAGATGTCGCCGCTCAAATGATGCTCAAAATTTTGGACATGATGCAAGTGGTCCTAAAGACCTTTCGAAATGTACGTAACATCCAGCCTTCAATTCCGGGCTTCATCAATGGTAATTATGATTTGCTGTATGACATGAGCACGACCCCGAGCATTCGAGTAGCTTATGCATGGCACGCACGCATCAGATATCTCCCTGCCTGCTATAAGCAAACTTTCGACGACATGTTCACCATGGGATTTTGGGAAGCATATTCAGAGGTATTTGCACCACGACCAACCCACCTGCTGCAACTATTTGCATGCGAGCAAACAATGCATTCAGAGCTCTACACTACGCCACAACCTAACATGCCTAGAGCAGTGAATTGGGATGCCCTCCAGAGCGATTTGGTTCGGGGACTACGTATAAAAGAACAAGAATTGGCAACCGACCTCCTGCAGAAGTACATCGATCAAACAGTGGAGCAGAGGTCTGTCAGAGGCGACAGACCCTAGGGGGGGAGAGTGTTGACAGTATACGGGAAGAAGCAAGTACGGACACACATGCAGATCTAGCACTAAGGCAACCCTTCATTTTTTCAAAACCCTTACATCATTTTAAAGTGATTCTCATCACTAAAAACCCCTGTAAATACCATTTTCACCTTTTTGTAGCTCCATTTTGTACAAGCCGAGGAGTCCTCGAGCTTGAGGAGCCTTAGAAGTAGTTGCCTACCAATTTTCATATTTTTTAGATCTCGTTTGAGCCCTCAAATAAACCCTGGAACCTAATTTTTAACTAGGCCAGACACTAGGTCTGGACAGGGCCAAAGCTAGGCAAAAGCTATAAATAGAGCTAGAGAGCTCATTTTTGAGAGCTTCTTGTAGTTTTGAGCTTGTATGAGAACTTTGTTGCAATAGAAGTGATTTCATTGTCTTACTCTCTTTGTTCTTGCCGTGTGTGCGTGTGTGTGTGTATGTGTGTGCATGTTGGTGTGCTTCTCACTCACACATTTGTGCCTTCACTTGCTCGAGGTCTTCATACCATCCTCATGTCTTCCCGGATTGACATTAAAGGAGGTGCTACTCATCATTGAGCTACACCTCCTTTAATGTCAATCCGGGATATCTGCCTTTGTATTATAGTTCCTCTTTCTAGAAAGGTAAAAATCATGGCGAGTAAGTATTATAGCTCAAAGGGATATCTGCCTTTGTATCCTCGACTGATAGTTCCTCTTTCTTAATTACTTAAATATCCAAAATGAATCAAATGTTTTTAAGGTTCTTCCTTTCATGGATGTTAGGGCTTTTTTGTTTTACGAAGTTCGATCGATGCCTAATCTCCTTGGGCTTGAATGTATCGAAAGAACAATTGTACAATTCAAGGGCATAGTACCCATGAGGCCCCTGTATCCCATAAAGTAGGGGTTAGACTGTCAAAGCATTACAAAGAAAGGATTGCCTGAAAGTGTCTAGGTTCAATGGCCCAAAGGCATTACATGAATAAATTGGCCATAGTGGCTCAAGTATGTCTACTAGCGCGCAAGGGTTGAACACACAACCTCCACCTCAAGAGGTGAGTGCCAAACCAACTCACCAACAGGTTCTAGACATTGATGTTAGGGTTATTTTGGGATGAAGTAGCACATTCAATGGCATGAAAGCTTCTAGACCCCTTTGGCTATAGAGGGTGAAAGCTTCACCTATAACGATACCAAATGACCCAATCTCGAAAAGTATTACTTAAAGAGTAATTGTAATTGTTAGATTAAGAGTACATGTGAAGGTAGAAATTATGTCAAAAAAGTGTTTTCATTCATGAAAGCATGATTCTTCTAGCCGAGGTTGATAGATCATTCACTTATATGAGTTAAATATTCATTGATGGATTAGATCTTTGGAGAAATTTGGTGAATCACCTCAGATCATCCACTTATATGAGTTAAATATTCATTGATGGATTAGATCTTTGGAGAACTTTGGTGAATCACCTCTACCCGGGGTATTGCTTGAACAATAGTTAGAGCTTTCACTCAAAACGAGATCTGAGAACATGACAAATTTCTTCAAAAGATTCATTTTGAAGAGGACAACCTTGCAAGGGTGGTGAAGGCCATTGTTTTTGCTCAAGCTAATGGCGCGCATTCCAAGATTGTCATCAAAAACTTCTAATTTTCATGCTTTGATGACCAAAAGGATGGGAAACTTGTTTTATCATGGTTATCCCAATTTGATTATCTTTATTCAGATGAATCCTACTCCGAAAATGATAAAGAGAATTTGCTACTAATTATTTAGTAAGGAAGATTCAACTCTGGTGTGAATGTTTTACAACACAGAGTAGATCATTCGACAACATGGAAGACCTTTCAAGATAAGGTTAAGGAGTCTTTTCATGTTCACATGGAAGAAGGGTGATATTGTTACTACTTACATGGAGCGGTTTTGGCAAAGTCTTTTACTTGTTCGCATGCTTGAAGATGTTCTTGAATATACCTTGTAGAGGAAGTATGAAGATGGTTTGGAGATGGGGATCCAAGCTAAGCTTCATGCACTCTGTCTTACAATGCTCTATGAAGCTATCTCTTTTGCCCATGATGTAGAAAAGGAGTTTCAAATGATTACCAAGTCGATCCTTTCACAACAACTTTGTCAATGACCACCTTTTGTCAAGCTTAATTTCCCTTTAAAGCACAATTCTAGTACCTCTTCTTACCCTAGTTTTTCATCAACTCCTCAATCTAACTATTCAATAACACCCGTAGCCTCAAATCTCCAACCTACCAAACCTCCTACCCTTCAAACTTTAACAGTAGATGCTCAACAAAAGTCACCACGTATCACTTGTTGGAATTGTGGTAAATGTGAACATATGAAAGTGAAGTGCAAATTGTGAACTCTTCATATGAACCTATTACAACCCAAATACACAACATTAGAAAAATATTAAAGTACTTTGGGTAACAAAATTTCAATTCATTCTTTACTTCGCATGCAAGGTACTATTAATAAAAGTAGTGATGTATTACGTATGTTGGTTCTTGAGGATAAGTCGGATGGTACCAATTACCCATTATGGGCATATATGATGTGTCATCTATTGGATGCAAAAGGAATGTGGAATATTGTGCAAGGTATTGAAAAATGTCCTAGTATAATTGCAAATACAATTACTAAGGTGATGCAGATGGCATTGAAGATGGTGATCTTCAACTTCCTGTTTGTGTTGCGGTTCTTGTTGCAGCTATTGTAGAGCAACTTCATTGGGATGGCAGAGATGCTCAGGCATATGCATTCATAGCCTTGCCTGTCAAAAGTGCCATTACTCCTCACATTCGCTCCTCCAAAATAGCAAAAGATGCTTGGGATACACATACTACTTTATATCAGGCAAGCAATGTGGCTCATGTTGCTTACCTCCAAAAACAGTTGGAGAGTGAGCACATGAATGAATGAGATTCCATGGAAAAATTTTTGACAAAGATCAAACATTTGAAGGTGCAATGATTTATGTTGATGAAGTCTTGCTAGATAGTTTGCTTGTGTAGATTGTTTTGAATGGTCTTCTCGATTCATATAAGAGTTTTGCTTCTACTCTTCGATTGATGATGAAAGGCAATCCAAATGCCTGAACATTTGAGGAGTTAGTTTTTGTTCTAATGTAGAAGATCAATCTAGGTAGAATAGGTTCATTATGCATGTTGCAGATCAAGCTTTCATGGATAGTCAAAAGGGCAAAAGTGAATGGAGCTCATCTACTAGTAAGCACAAATCTACTAATTATGTACAATAAATTAAGGATGATAAAGACGAGAAGAAAACAAAAAAGCAAAATTTGTGTTGAAAATATTATAAAGGAAATGATCATGTCATAAAGAGTTGTCCAAAATTGGCTATAAAAGAGGCTAGAATGGTTGTTGCAGAGGCCTCTACACCCAAATCAGAGTCTGCAAAACTTGCGCAATGTGAAGAATGGGCATTTATTATTGTTCGCAGTTATGAACCATCTTCTCATGAATAGTGTATGTCTGCAGTAGACTCATATGTTTGGTACTTTGATAGTGGGGCAATCAAACATATTACCTCCGAACATAGTTTCTTCACTTCACTTAAGCCTCCCCCTACAAGGAATATTGTCACATGCGCCAACAACTCCTCTTATCCTATCATGGGAGTTGGTAAGTTCATTTTGAACTTACATTGTTAGATGCTTTATTTGTGCCAGGGATCAAGAAAAATATGTTATCAGTTTTAGCATTAGCCAACATTGGCTTGGTTATGAAATTTATTGGTGATAGATGTACAATTGATGATTTGTGAAATGGCGATGTCATTATTACTTCTGGCATTTTATGTCATGGGTTGTATCAGCTCATATTTTATGCAAAATCTCAATGATTTAGCATGTGCAGTTCAAGATTCTCAAGCTATGTCAGATGCAAAGTTTTACTTTGGCATGCACGCTTTAATCATGTGAATTTTGCTAATTTGCTACACCTATAGAAATCTGAAATGGTGTCCTCTCAGCCCAAGCTTGAGGCAAACGACTATATTTTGGGCAAAATGTAGCATTCCTCCTTCCCAAAAGATGGTTCAGTATGAGCTACTCAGAGATTGCAGCTTGTTCACATTGATGTTTGTGGTTCTATGCAAACACCTTCTTTTGGGAACTACCTTTACTTTGTGACTTTCATTGATAATTTTTCTAGGCATGCATGGGTATATCCATTGAAAGCAAAGTCTGAAGTGTTTATGTGCTTCAAACAGTTTTTGGTTTCTTCTCAGCATGTAAAATGGGCACCCTTAGTTATGATGGAGGGGGAGAATATATGTCTTCTTATTTTAATGCATTTCTGGCTAAACATGGGATGAAACATCAGTGTAGAGTGCCATATACACCTCAACATAATGGAATTGCTGAAAGGAATAACATGTCACTCATGGAGATGGTGAGATGTATGGTCAAGAGTCAAGCTTTATCGCATAGTTTATGGCTTGAGGTTGTTAAGTGTGTATTATATGTAATTAACACGTGTCCCACTAAAGCATTGCAATCTATCACTCCATATGAGGCTTGGCATGGTCGCAAGCCATCTGTTGCTCATCTACATGTCTTTGCTTGTCTAGCATATGCATTGGTGCTTTAGCAACAATGTAGGAAATTGGATGATAAAGCAGTGAGATGTATTTTTGTTGGGTACAATTTTGAAAGCAAAGGCTATCATCTATATCCACATACTAAATGAACTTTGGTTAGCCATGATGTTGTTTTTGTAGAAGACACAATTCATTCATTGCTTCCATGTACTAAGAAGACATCAGTTAGCTCCAAAGTTATGTATGACACCTTGTTGCCTCTTTTTATAGGTGGACACTCTAGTGTTGGTCCAAATGAGGCAATTTCTCAGTCTTTGCACATTCCATATGATGATGCATATTATTCCATTTTTTATGCAAATTTACATGATGCACTTGTAGATGAGAGCTCTGATATAGAGGAGGCAAAAGTTATGCCTAAATGGCTAGTATAAACTTTGTGACATAGCAAATTAGATGCACCTCTATCATATCGTACTCACTCAAGCTCTCATGGTGCTTCTTTTGCATTGGATTGTTATGCTATGGCTACCTTTCGTCTTTGTGATGTGAATGAGCTTGTCTTGTTTGATGAAGCACAAAACTCAAAAAATTAGATGGTTTCTATGCAATCAGAATATGATGCTATTATGAACAATGGTACCTAGTCCTTATGTGATTTTTCTCCTAGCAAGAAGGCCTTTGGCACTAAGTGGGTATATAGGTTGAAGTGTAAGATTGATGGAATAGTTGACAGGTATAAGGATAGGCTTGTTGCAAAAGGTTATGCTAAAAAGAGAGGCATTGATTATGATGAGACCTTTTTCTCCCACATGCCAAATGACTACTATTCATAGCATTTGTGCACTTGCAGCTCATCATGGTTGGAATGTATATTAGTTGGACATTAAAACGGCATTTCTAAATGGTGACTTACATGAAGAAGTGTATGTTTTTCAGCCCTGTGGTTTTGTGCAGAAAGGACATGAAAACAAAGTGTGCAGGTTGAAAAAGGCATTATATGTCAAACACCACGTGTTTGGTGCAAAAAATACATGCCTAATTGATTGCACACGGTTTTGAGAAGAGTCCAACTGAGAGCACCTTATATGTTAAGCATGCAAATGATGTGCTTCTGATCATTGTGTCTATGTTGATGACATGTTGCTCACTGGTCCTAATGAGAAGTGTATTGTTGATTTTTAGGTTGATTTGCATGCCCCATTTGAGATATCAAATTTGGGGCATTTGCATCATTATTTGGGCATTCAATTTATGCAAGTTGATGGCAAAATAGCTTTGTGTCAAACAAAATATATTAACACATTATTGTAGTGTTTTGGCCTTGAAGAATGCAAACCTATTGCCACTCCTATGGAGACAGGTTTATGATTGAGTCTTCATGATGTTGGAGATGCATTTGATGTTGTTCTCTATCAATAGGTTGTTGGATGCTTGATTTACTTATGCATAACTTGGTTTGATATTCAGTTTGGTATCTTATAGATGAGCAGGTTTATGCATCGCCCAGGTGTCAAGCATTGGCAAGCAGTTAAGCACATTTTTCGCTACTTGAGTGGTACTTGGTGTCAAAACAAATGTATTTCATGTGGGGTTCACTTGTCATGAAGGGATTAGTTGGGTGGATTAGTTCAACCGCCGGTGTTCCAATGATGGCACACGCAGGGTGCTTCAAGCAAGCCTCAGGGGATAGAATGGGAACTCAAAAAAACAAACAAACTCGAAAGAAATTGATCAGATCACTTACACAATTCATCATCATGAAAGAGAATAAAAAATTTGAGTGAGATATGGAAATAAATGTAGAGAGAATTGGAAGAGAAGAGGTAGGGGAACATTGTAAAGAAGAGAAATTGATTCATAATAAGTGTTTATACAAATCTAATTAAAAATAATAAAAAATAATAAAAAATATACAAGTTACCAATTCATAATGAATGTAAGATCATAATGTTCTTCAATCCACAAGCATGTGTGTAGAGGCATGTACTTCATTCAATCCTCCTTCATCAATGATGATAGCCCCTCCTTCCTTGAATGATGATAGCTCCTCCTTCCTTGAATGATGATAGCTCCTCTTCCCGTCAATCCTCCAACAATGAGAACTCCTTGATCTCTTAGAAGTGATCTTCGATGCCCCTCAAGCCTTCAATGCAAGCCTCCCTTCTCCTCGAAGGTTGGATAATCTTCAAGATTGATCCTCTTAAGTTGATATCCTCAAGTGATCCCTGCATCATCTTTATATAGTGTTTTTAATCTCTCATGTTTTGAAAAGCACAAAGCCTAAACTACAAACACTTCATAAAATCATGCACAAAATCATCATTGCTAATCGTGAAATCACCATTGTTGTATGTGTTTGATTTTTGCGATCATTATTTGCCATCTTTTGTTGCTTGTTGTTATAAAAAAAACACAAATTTATATTTTATGTCATCGACCGAATCGAACCAAAGACCTCCTTATGAGTACTGAATCAACTTTTCAATTGAGCTAACTCATGTTGATGAATATTCAAATGGTGCCAAACTTTGTATGCAGTAGTAGTCTCAAAGTCTTTAGTATGAAGTTCTTCATCTCTATCAATCTCAATGTTTCCACAAGATAATCTATTCTTTAAGTTCCAAAATCTTCTCAATGGTCAAGTTCAATATACTTTTCATAAGGTTCTCACTTTTCTCATCCAAGTACTACTTGGAAGGATAGAGACATCATGAAAAAATTCTTTAAATAATGATCATCTTTAAAAAAAATTTTGCTTGTAGTCCCTTGATGATAAATTTTGTTTTTTAGTTTCAAGATATGGAGAGGGGATCTCTCCATCACTGGCTACTTGGATTATTTTATCCCAAGGGGGGATCACTACTGCTAGATTTACATCCTTTTTCTGACTCTAACTAGGCTAGTTGCTATGACACTTGTGTGTCCATCTGTGATTTTTGCTTCATGCTTGGTAGACAATCAAGGAACATTGGCAATTTTGAGGAACCCTATGTTCCATGCTCGGACTAAGCACACTAAGGTGCACTATCATTATGTTGGGGAGAGGTTCTCTGCTGGAGAGGTCAGTTTGGCATATGTGCCCAAACAGGAGAATATTGTAAACCTTTTCACAAAGGCTCTACCTACGGAGAAGTTTGAAGCTTGCGGTAAATCTTTTTTGGATTGATTCCACATAGTTTGGCTTTTCCTTATACATGAGTGCTAGCTCCTTGTTCACTGCATCACCCAGAGGGGGTATTTGTTGATATATTTCGATGGTGATGTGTGTGAACACACTAGGACCGTTGGGGCACTTTATTCCCTCTTTAGGAGGTTTTTTTCATCGACTTGTACATATGCTTATAACCCTGATGAGTTACTTATCTTTGAACATTCTCTTAGTAATAGAATCATTATTGTGTGTTGTGCTCCAAGCTTCTTCTTCTTCCTTGTGTTGTTCACGTGCTTCCGCAGACCTCAAACTCCAACAGGTAAAGGAACTCAAATTAACGATGTTTCCTTCCTTGTTTAAAGTTAAGCTTGTATTTCACGGAAGTCACTAGAATGTAACAAGAGAAGTACATGACATTAATATTTGTATAGGTTCATATGTACATGCAAGAACATTTTTTATTGCCCCTTTGCAATCTTATGATGTTATACTTGGTATTCCTTTTCATCATCATTATGACCCATGTATTGACTATCATACACATACCTTTAATTTTAAATTTAAAGGTCAACCCATTTCTTTATCTACCAGGCATGATTTCCAACCATTTCCATTGATTAGTCATACTCAATTAAAACATGCATTTGCGAAAGGTTACCATTAATGCATCATTTTTGTAAATGTCATAAATGATTATACTTGTACCCTTTCTGATGCACATAAACCTTATATGACTACTTATAAGGATTGTTTTATGTCTGATTATCTTTCTAAAATACTAGAGTCTGGAGGATCCTTTGACCAAAGTATAGACTTAATCCGTAGTAGTTCTCCTCTTCACAAAGCAACTTATAGGCATGGCCTCTTCACCAAAAGGAAATAGAAAACCAAGTTAAATATTTACTTCAAAAAAGACTTAATCCCACAACTTGTTGATAGAGAACAACATCAAATGCACCATCATGAAGACAACCATAAACCTATCTCCATGAGAGTGGCAATAGGTTTGCAATCTTCAAGGCCAAAACACTACTATAATGTGTCAATTACAAAGCTATTCTCCCATCAACTTGCTAAATTGAATGCCCACATAATGATGCAAATGCCCCAAATTTGACATCTCAAAAGAGGCATGCAAATCATCCTTATATTCAGCAATGTGCTTCTCATTGAGACCATTGAGTAGCATATCATCAATGTATGCAACAATGATCAAAAGTACATCATTTGCATGCTTAACATATAAGGTGCTCTCAATTGGATTGTTCTCAAATCCATGTTCTAGCAAATAGGCATGCATCTTCTCATACTAAGCACATGGTGCTTGCTTCAATCCATACAATGTCTTTTTCAACCTGCACACTTTGTTTTCATGCCCTTTCTACAAAAAACCATGGGGTTGAAATGCATACACTTTTCATGTAAATTGACATTCAGAAATGTAGTTTTAAGGTCCAACTAATGTACATCCCAATCATGATGAGCTTGCAAGTGCACAAAATGCTATGAATGGTGGTCATTTGACACATTGGAGCAAAGTTCTCATGAAGATCAATGTGGTTTTTTCTTGAGCATAACCTTTGGCAATAAGCCTTGCCTTATACCTACCAATTGTTCCATTAGGCTTATGTTTCAGTACACACCCATTTAGTACATATGGCCTTTTTGCCTAGGGGTAAATCACATAAAGACCAAGTACCATTCTTCATCATAGCATCATATTATGATTGCATAACGACCATCCATTTTTTTTATTTTGATGCTTCATCAAATGAAAGAGGCTCATTATCACCATGAGGACAAGAGACATCCATTGTATAACAATCCAATACAAAGGAAGCACTACGAGAGCATGAACGAGGACGATATGGCAAAGATGCATCTAATTTTCTATCTCTCAAAGTTTTCACCATCCATTTAGGCTTAGCTTTTGCCTCTTCTATGAAGGATGGCAAATTGCCCCGCTAGAACCAACACTTGATTGTGCACTTGTAAAAAGAGGAAGCAAAGTGTCATACACATCCTTTAATCTAATTGATGCCTCTATGGTACATGAAAGTAAGGCCTAAATTGCATCTTCTAGGAAAAAAACACCATGGCTAACTATTTCTCTAGACAAGGATGAGTATCATGTCGAGGAGCTCCATATCCTTAATTATCAATCTACAGAGATGTAAGGATGATATGACAATCGTGAATGAGTGATGTGCCCAAAGGTGAATATGAGAAGCACACTAAAGCACACACACATATATGGAAGAGGAAATAGAAGAGACAATGGAAGGATATATACTTCTATTCATAACTCAAATTATAAGAAAACTCTCACTATGCTCAAGTCTCATACAAGCTAACCCCAAAAATGATCTCTCTACCTCTTTTTATAATATTTTGGAGGGATTTAATCCGTTTCACATCTAATGTCCAATCTAGTTAAAAATTATGTCCTAAGTCACTTTTAAGACATCAAACAATCGCCAAAAATATGAAGTTTGGTATGTACATTCTACCTAAGCTCCACAAGCTTGAGCACTCCTTAGCTTGCACAAAATGGAGCACTAAGCTACAAAATTGGGATTTTTATTATACAAATTAGTGATTAAATTCATTGTTGGACACTACAATGATATTTATATTCTTGAACAACAACATTTGTTAGAAAAATTGTTGTGGGGCCCCAACTCTCCTCACATACTTCTGCATCTATGCTAACTTCCTCCACCTCTGGTACTGCTAACACTCCCCTCCATCTCACATCTATCATCCTTGACATATCCTTGTTGTAGGGGTGATTGATATAGTTTTGTAGTAGATCGTGATTGAGAGTGTGCTCACTAACATAGAGGCCTCTCGTGGGACCATCTCACATCTATCATCCTTGACATATCCTTGTTGCAAGGGTGATTGATATAGTTTTGTAGTAGATCCTGATCGAGGGTGTGCTCATTAACATAGAGGCCTCTTGCTAGGTTGACTTCTAAATTGTTCCAGTCAATAGCACATGGAGTGTTTTGTGGTGGGTATTGATAGTGTGTGGATTACATCATTTGTTCGCGTGTGAATAATTGGATTAGGTGGGATATCCTCGTGATGAAGACCTCATAATGATACTCCCAAAATCTTGTTGTGATCATTTCCTCAAAGGTCTATTTATAGCATGCGGGTAGGTATTTGATTCGACAATGCAAGGCATAGCAAATCTATAGGGATGGGGTAGTACGCATGTCATAGATAAGGTCCAAATTACCATGCTCAAATCCCATAGTAGATACATGGGGTACCTTGATATTTCAAAATACCTTCAAGGTTATCATCATGAGAGCAAAAAGTTTCATTTGCATTCTTGATTCTACATCCATCATTTGATGTAAACGAGGGAGAGTCTCTGATGGTTACTATCATGTATGCAATGGTGGGGGCCTCTATTGTGGTGCTAAGTAGGGATAGTTTACCCAATCCTGGCATTTCGGATCATTATGTACCTTGATTTCAAAAGCAGGCTAGGACCGACATTGTGGTATTGGACCATAGCATGGTCTGAACAATACATGCAGCGAGGCCTTGTTCCATGTCTACATCAACTTGAGATAGTCCTATAGCAGTTGCGCTCTCCAATTTGATTGATAGATTGTTCCTTTCTGTGTTGTTGGAGGCAAAATCTCTGGTTGGAATTATGTCAGATGTGTTGGTAGCTTTTCAATCATCTATTGTATTTTGGCATTATACTCAGCAAACTACATGAAATGGGGCTTACATTGAATTTCACTACTGGAGATATAACGCCATGGTGCAAGCTCATTCAAATAGGCCGACTTCAAAATGATTTCCTCAAACATGGCCATCACTTGTAACTAAGCTTCAAATCTGGCATAATGTGTTTTCCCCAATTCCTCAACTGATTTCATCCAAGCAGGCTTAGGTAACTCGAATGTATCTTGGCCATCTTCATTGAATCTTCCATCGACAAGTGTCTAGGGTTCATACTCTTCGAATGTTGGGTCGATTGGTATACTCATGGTTTCCTCTAGCTCAGGGATATCTAGTGAAGAAGCTTGCCTTTGAAGAATCTCTTGTGTTGCAAGCTTACTCAAAAATGGCTTGAAATTCTTGTGAAAGTGAGTGTTGAGAGCAGTATGGGCACCCAAGGACTGACTAGACAAGGAAGCCAGCAGAGAGAGTCAGAGCGAGGTGAAGGAGTAAGTAGACAAAGCAGTCGACGCAAATCTGGCAGATAGGCCCTTCAAATTTTTCCAAATCAACATCTTTATAACAGTGATTCTTATCACTAACAATCATTGTAAATACCATTTCATATTTTTGTAGCTCCATTTTGTGCAAGCCAAGGAGTCCTTGAGCTTGAGGAGCCTTAGAAGTACCTACATATCAATTTTCGTGTTTTTTAGACTCCGTTTAAGCCCTCAAATTGGCCCTGGAACCTAATTTTTAACTAGGCCGGACACTAGGTCTGGACAGGGCCAAAACCTAGTCAAAAACTATAAAAAGAGCTAGAGAGCTCATTTTTGGGGTTAGATTGTAATTGAAATGAACTTGTAAGAGCTTTTTGAAAGTAATCTAAGAACTCCATTGCTTCTCACTCTTTGTCTTGCCGTGTGTGCACGTGTGTGTGTATGTGTGTGCATGCTTGTGTGCTTCTCACTCACGCACTTGTGCCTCCACTTGCTCGAGGTCTTCATACCATCCTCACGTCTTCCCGGATTGACATTAAAGGAGGTGCTACTCATCACTGAGCTACACCAAATTTTGGCGCCGTTGCCGGGGATTGAGCTTTGAGGACGAGCGTGTGATGGTAAGACGTAGATTGGAGACGTTGGCGTTGTAGGTAATTTCTTTATTTTTCCTATTTTTCTCTTTCTTACCTTACCACCATCATCACCATCATCATCATCCCCATCTTCCACCTCCACTTCCATCATCGCGAAAATTTCAGTTTTTTGACTATATCCTCTTCCTCCTTTCATTTCCTTCATTTCACTTGTGAGAGAGAGTGAGAGAGCGAACTATTGTGTGCTATTTTCTGCATGCTTTTGGAGTTTCTTGCAGGTTTCAGCAGCATCATCCCCTCCAGCACGTCGCGCAGGTCCGAAAATGTGCAGAACTGTTTCGCAGTCGCCGACTCTTGTCGATCGCGATTGACAGAAATTTTCACCTTTTGGTAAATCTGAGTGCACCACAGTGGACTAGAGACCCTGCACACCACATTTCCACAAAAATTTTTGAAAATTTTGCAAAATTTCATTCCATCGCGATTGACAGCTCTGTCCATCGCGATTGACAGCTCTGTCCATCGCGACTGACTGCCTGTCCATCGCGACCGACTGTCTGTCCATCGCGATTGACTGAACCCCTGTCCATCGCGATTGATTGAACCCCTGTCCATCGCGACCGACTGTCTGTCCATCGCGATTGACTGAACCCCTGTCCATCGCGATTGATTGAACCCCTGTCCATCGCGACCGACTGTCTGTCCATCGCGATTGACTGAACCCCTGTCCATCGCGACCGACTGTCTGTCCATCGCGATTGATTGAACCCCTGTCCATCGCGACCGACTGCCTGTCCATCGCGATTGACTGAACCCCTGTCCATCGCGATTGACTGAACCCCTGTCCATCGCGATCGACTGCCTGTCCATCGCGATTGACTGACCGCCTGTCCATCGCGATTGATACTCTGTCCATCGCGATTGACAGCCCTGTCCATCGCGATTGACAGCCCAGTCGATCGCGATTGACAGCCAATTTTAGCCAAATTTTTTAGGGTTTGTTAATTGAAGAGTTGGGCTAATTTTGGGCATAAACATTTTACTCTAGAGCACATAAGGAGGCCTTAGGAAAACAACTTGGGGAAAACCTGTTGCACAGTGATCCTGTTTGAACCCTGTCTTAACCCTAGAACCCTGAACAGTCATAACTTTTTCATACGAAATCCGTTTGCCGTGATTTTTGTTTTGTTGGAAAGCTCGCGGGGAGTACAACAAAAACATCGACTGGTTACGGTTAAATTAAAATCAGGAATATTAGATAGGGTATTTTTAAGTTGACCATACCCAGGGGGAATAAAGTTCAGGGATCTCTAGAGTTGTGTCCAAAAAGTCATAGTGCAAATTGGTGAAGTGTTACATGAATGAAAGTGATTGGTTCTGTCTTTTGAATTTAAGTCTTGAGCTAACAGTGGGCCTTTTACAGGTCCTTTGAGAGCATCGAAGGGTACGCAAAGCAAGAGTAAGTGCAGGCTTGGGAACGCGTGTCCTGGGCACACCAGGGCAACAACACAAGGAAAGGAACTCAAGGTTGGAAAACCTGTAACACCCTCTGTCAATTCTTAGTTTAGGCTAAGTGCGGGTAGTGTTAGAAGTAATTCCAGGCAACGATAGGCACGAGATAAATCAAAGACTACCTAAGAAATCAAGTTCAAGTCAAGAGATAACCTGTGTGTGTGAACGACAACCTTAAAAGGAAAGAACCTAACGTGGAACGATCAACTCCAAGTACGAAAACTACTCAAGTATTCCTGACGACGCACTATCAGACAAGATCATAAACATGATAACACACTAAAAAAGAATCAAGTGACTGATATCAATTGATCGGCAACGAGGTTGTACTCTGGGCAAAAATTGGGCTACTTAGATAGGCATATGAACCTTAGATCAGGACGACATCTAGTAAGGGATAGACAAAGCCTTAGGTCTTCAGAGGCTAGTGTCAACCACACTGCTAGGTCTTGGGCCCAGCAGTTGAGTCACCACTCATACTACCCTAGCTCTGAGACCAGTGAATCAGAGATGTCTCAAGGCATGGACAGACCTACGGGAAGTTCAGGAGTGCCATACTTGCACAGAGTAGAAGGCCCGTACAAGACGCAGTTGGAATACCTTAGGACCAACCGATTAGGTGCCAGCATCTATGAGGACGGCCTAGGAAGATCTGTGGTACAGATTAAGAATCCTGATCAATCCATTGGATTAGAGACCCAGCTGTCAAGTTTGAAAATGGAGCATACTTGGACAAAGAAGGAACCATATACATAGTCACCAGTCACCCAGATAGGACGGACGAATTTGGAAATGTGATCCCAGAAGCAGACTTAGGTGACCTGGAGCAAGGAAACATGGGTGCAGAACCTAGAACCCCTCGAGGTAAATCGGTTCTCACTAGGATTATCACACCGGAGTGGATTCCCCAGGATAATAAGAGCATAGATTTGCTCCTCAATCGAGAGACTGACGAAGCCTTTTGGAGGTACAAACCTGATCGGCCAATTGATATAGGAACAATCATGATATATGAGTTTAAGGATCCTGATAGCCTAGGTAGAGTGACCTACTTAGATCACGCTTCGGAGAGGATCTTTGTGGTGACAGAAAATGATAGGCATGCTTACACTTGGAAGGCTGAATTCGTTTTCCCCCAACCAAGATCGAATGTATCCTATGGTCACCCTGGATCTGGAACATCCCAAGCTCATGGAATGCAAAGAGACAGAAGTAGAGATAGACCAGAAGTAAGCTTTGCCAACCCAGTGGGCAGAGAAAGAACGAGGACGGAAACAAATAGAGTAGAACCTGAGATACTTAGAGCTCACAGGAATCAAAGAAATGCGGATGAGTTCCCTCTACCCCGACCTAGAGAGCACACAAGGACTTTGAGACCAACTCAACTAGTTAAGTCCATGAAGAACTACTTCGATGGCACTAGAGATCCATACGATCATGTGGCTGAGTTTAGGCAAGTCCTGAGAGCTGAACAAGTGGAGGATCTATTCACGCAGTACAATGCCTTTGGTCTGACCCTTAGGAACACTGCCCTGACATGGTTTCAGCCACTAAATGAGAGGCAGTTCAGGAGCATAGACCAACTCCTAGAGGCTTTCATTATTGAATTCTCTAAGAGTGGCATAAGGCATAATACCTCCTCGCTGATTCACAGCTTCAAGCAAACCCCTCAAGAAACCGTGAGACTTGCAGGAAGAAGATTTAGGCAATACTTAGAAAGATGCCCTGTTTCGGAGCTACCCACACCAGCTAAGCAAGTGGCTTTATTTTTGGATGGATTGCTAAGTACCAAATTAAGATCTTATGTGTACTTGAAGGACCCTAGGACCATTGAAGATTGTGTACGCATGTGCATTGACATCGAGGATAACCTAGGGGAGGAGTTAGAGCTTTCCAAGATATACAAAGACTCGGATAGTGCTTCTAACCTCTCTTCCACGCAATCCACATCAATCGAGGAACTTGCAGAGAAAGTAGCTCAGAAATTAGGTGTCACTAACAAACAAATCCCAAGGTTTGCCCCTGTGAAAAGGTGCTATGCTTGTGGTGGCGACCACATGGCGAATGTATGTCCCATTATGGCCCAACCCCAAGTTAATCCTAGTAGCCAGTATTGCACTATAGAACGAAGGTACACCAATCACACCGCGCAAGATTGCCCCTACAATAAGCAAACCGTTAGGCAGACGTACCCACAGCCATACCCTCAACAAGGAAGGTACCAGAACCAGTACCCACCTTAGCAGTATGCTAGGCCTCAACAAACCTACCAACCCTATCAAAACCAACAAAGGCCTCAGCCTGTGCTAGCACAACAACTTCCAGCTCCGGCTAATGTGATTCCGATAAAGTATGCTGTTGCAGAAGAAAACCTGAATAGAGCTATAGTCCCTGTAACACCACTGTTTTCTGAAAGTGACCCCAGTGACCATAGCTTTGATTCTACACATGTCGATAGTCCCCATGCTTACTACATGCAATCTCCTGAACATGGTGAGTCCTACTATAGTGAAGAGCCAAATGAACCTAGTTGGGAGTCAGATTACACAAACGTCATGTATGCAAACCCCAACCCTAGACCTCAACCTAGGCAGGTAAGACCCCCATTCCCTAGAGGACCATGCTACAGATGTCAGGGGGATCACCTCATTCGTGACTGTCCCTTGCCTCCACCTACACAACCCCAGTCAGTGACGATTCAGGGCTTTTGCCAAGAGTGTGGAAAGGATCATCTCTTACGAGACTGCCCTAAGAATCCTAATAATATGCCAAAAATTACTCCTATTAACGTTATTGGGTTAGTGGTAGATTCCACAGGAAGTGTCACTTCCACTACACCCGTGCAAGTGATCACTAGAGCTCAAGCATTGCAGCAAAACCAAGGTGTAGACCAGGAGAAGAGCCCAGATGTTAGTGAAACAGAGAGCATGAAAAAGAAGAGGACAAGAGCTTGGAGAGATAGCCGTGAACGTATGAAAAGGCAATGGGCAAAGAAGATGAGTGAACTTGAGGAAAGTCTATGAGAAACCAAGGCCAAAATCATAGAGATCACATCCCAACGGCACTCTCACACATTCCCACCGCTACCATCCCCATCACCCTCCATCCCTCCACCCGCTAATACACCCCACGTAACTCACCCACCACCCCAAGCAGGATCAGTATTAGCTGATCCCACTCCCGAGGACCTTAACATGATGCTTAAAGCATATCAGGCCAGAATCCAAGAAGGGCCAAATGTAACTGATCATGAAAAGTGTTACCCAAGAGCAGAACTAGAGTTAAAACGAACCAAAATTTGTGCTAAGATGGTGGAATTGGCTCAGACCATGTTTGAGGCCAGTCGCCTATTTAACATCTCTAGTTCATCGAAGACACAGTTACACTTTGAGGGACTGTTAGAAAGAATAGAGAAGCTGATTGCACATCAGAGAAGGAACCCGCCTCTCAACACAAGGACAAGGCAAGTGAAAGATTAAGCATTCCTGCGCAGGAAGCCTATGTGCCTGAAGCCTATGTGCCTAACTCTACGGAGCCAGACACATCATCTTCTATGAATCAGTTCACACCAGAATTCCTACGCGAGATTCAAGAAGACAAATGGGCTAAAGAGAGTGAAGTCCCTCCTCCTATTGAACTTGTGGATGATGCACACGACCAGTTCCCACAAGACATCCCATCCATTTATGAGGAGCAGGAGAGCACCCACTCTCAGGACAGACTAGACTTTGAGTCTAACTCTCTACAAGAATTACCCCACTTCACAGGCCCATGGGAAGCTAAGTCTACTTGTAAGAGAGCACCCATGGTCATGGTACGAAATGAGGACTCAGTCTTACCTAGGAACACATAGGTAGTGAAAAACACTAAAGTGCAGTGCAATCTCAAGTTAGAAGAGCTACTCAAGGTTAGACCTGAATTATGGAAACATGTAGCCAAACAAGTACCAGAAATAGCCAAACCTCGTTCCCAGGTAGGATCCCAGAGAACAGTGCCAGAAATACCCTTGGATAAGATAGGAGATATGTGTGAAGGTGAAGAAGGTAACACCTATCTTCCCATTACCTACCAGGAGTACACCACCAAGGCAATTTTGGACTCAAGTGCAGGAGTTGCAATTGCCACCACTTCCCTATGGAAGCGTTGGGGCAAGCCAGCACTCAGGCAAACGAGAATGAAATTGCAGATGGCCGATGGTCATATTGAGAGACCCTTAGGATTGCTAGAAGGAATAACTCTCACCACTTGT
The DNA here is from genome assembly GCA_020310875.1 of Ceratopteris richardii. Lineage (NCBI taxonomy): Eukaryota > Viridiplantae > Streptophyta > Polypodiopsida > Polypodiales > Pteridaceae > Ceratopteris > Ceratopteris richardii. The sequence goes on from CM035429.1 coordinate 63,053,173, forward strand.
GGTGTCGAGTTTGAGCATACATTTGCTATATGTGACTTCAGCAAAAATCATGCCTATGAGATGATTTTGGGAAGACCATACAGGACTGGGGAACCAACTCCTTGTATTTGCAACACTTAGGTGTTACAATTAAAGTAAATCTCAAAGATTACTCTCATAGAGATGTACCTCCTATCCAATGGAATCCCATCCATAGAGCCAAAGATGATACAGAATCGGTGCATTCCATTGGGTCAGGATCCTCTTGGATGCATGAAGACACCCACTTATGGATGTGCAAAGTAGGAGTAGACGAAGAGAAGAGAGAAAAAGCCAGAGAGGTAGGTGCAAAAGAAACCCATAGATCAATCCAAGACCGAGCCTATGCACCTGTAGTTTTTCCAGACGAAGAATTTGAACCTCACGGCTGGGCAGAAATTTTAGCAACCATGGATGTAGCCATCAATGAGGAACAATGGACACCTCACTGTGATGAGGATGGCTATGACATTTCAGTCTTCTCCATAGAGCCAATCATGGGAGAGGCAGTTCTAGAAGAATGTGAACCTAGCCCTGATGCATTTGAGGATGCAAGTGACTCCGATCTAGAGTCAATCATTATGGACCCACCATTTGCATCAGATGAAGAATACTTCCATGAAGTAGAATTTCAACCCCAGAGGCATGGAGAGCTTACAAATGATGTAAGATTAGCAACACATGTGACCTCGAAGGAAGAAGGGAAGAAACGAAAGAAGAGAGAAGTCTCACCAGAAGAGGAAGAATCTTTGTTTGAGGTCCCAGGAAATTTTAAGAAATATGAGATAGATGACAAGAGAGTCATGATCAGAATGCCGAAACGAGAGGCACAATCAGGAGAGGCCTATGATAACAAAGAAACCACCAAGAAAATAGTAGTGGCCCTAGAAGAAGGAGAGGAGAGATGCACGTACATAGGCCATGACCTAACAGAGGAAGAAGAGCATGCGTTAATAGCCTTGCTAAGAGAATACAGAGATGTATTCACTTGGAGTTACAAGGATTTGAAAGGTGTTGACCCTGATATATGCTCACACACTATCTCCATGACCTCAAATGCTAAACCCTCTAAGCAAAAGCCCTATACATATAACGATAATTACGCTGCCAAGATTAAAGAGGAGATAGATAGACTGGTCAAAGCTGTATTTATCTATGAAATTGAGCACACTGAGTGGGTATCCCCCATCATAGTGGTGCCCAAGAAGAATGGCAAGCTGCGTGTATGCATTCACTTAAAGAAGGTCAATGCAGCCACAATCTGAGATAACTATCCACTTCCCATCACAGAAAATCTCTTAGAAAGAGTGGCAGGCAAGGAAGTGTATACCTTTCTTGATGGATTTTTGGGCTACAATCAAGTAGCCATAGCCCCAGAAGATCAGCAGAAGACAGCTTTTGCCACAGAGTGGGGTATATTTGCCTTTCGTGTAATGCCATTTGGGCTTACCAATGCACCAGCGACCTTCCAAAGACTAATGTGCCATGTATTTAAAGAGTTCTTGAGGAAGAATTTAGAAGTCTATGTTGATGATCTTTGTGCTCATTCCAACATTAGACAAACCCATATTCGTGAACTCAGACAAATCTTTGACAAATGTAGAGAATACCAAGTCTGCCTGAACCCAGAAAAGTGTGTTTTTATGGTCAGGCAAGGCAAGATTCTAGGGCACATAGTGTCAAAGAATGGCATATCCACTGATGAAGAGAAAGTGAGAGCCATAGCAGAGCTACCTAGGCCAAGGAATGTCAAGGAAGTACAAGCTTTCATGGGACATTGTGGTTACTACCGCCGGTTCATTCACATGTATGCTGTCATTGCAAAGCCCATGTACAGACTTCTGACTAACTTTGAGTGGACTGATGAATGTGAGAACTCCTTCCAGGAGCTTAAACGAAGATTATGTTCAGCACCAATCTTGACCACACCAGATTGGAACAAGTAATTCCATGTTCACGTGGATGCATCCAATTATGCTATTGGATGTGTACTCGCACAACCTACGGGTGAAGGTAATATGGATCTTCCAATTGCCTACGCTAGTAGACAATTGAATGCAGCTGAACGAAATTACACCACTACTGAGAGAGAAGGCTTAGGCATGGTGTATGCGGTTAAAAAGTTTAGACATTATTTGCTTGCAAATAAGTTTAAATTTTTTACCGATCATCAAGCTCTACTATACTTGGTAAACAAGCCATGCAATACAGGAAGATTAGTAAGATGGTTTCTCTTACTAATGGAATATGATTTCGAGGTTGTGGTAAGGAAAGGGAAGACTCATTTGAGAGCAGATCACCTTTCTAGGCTCACATCGGGAGAAGCCCCACAAGGAGTATCAGATGACCTTCCTGATGCTTACTTGTTTAATTTGGAAGTGGTGCCGCAGTGGGCTAAGCCATTGGTACCAGTGTTAACATATGGACCTAACCACCCAGTAGTATCCACACAGAATAGAGAGGTAGTAAAAGCCCAAAAGTATCACATCATGGCTGGAAGTATGTACAAGCACACAGATCAAGGGATCTTGGCCTGTTGTGTGGAAGAGGATGAGTACGCAAAATGGTTGCAATTAGCACATGTAGGTGCATTAGAGCAACACTACTCAAAACAACGAACCCTACAGACACTAAGAAGACTCGGAGTGCATTGGCCAACTATGGAAGCCGATGTCCAAAAGTTGTGCAAGGAATGCCCAATCTGTTGCACTAAACCACCTGTGGAACATGCCACTCTTTATCAAGTGTCCATTGTGCCAGATTGGAGTGAACCACTAGTATCCTTCCTGAGGACAAAAACATTCCCTCCAGACATGACTCTGGTGAGGAAAAGGAGTTTAGAACAAGAAGCCCAGGATTACTCACTTATTGGTGATAATCTATACAAACGTGGTAAAGACGGTTACCTGAGACTATGTGTCCATGAGAGTGAGTATCTCAAGGTCTTGGACACTGCTCACCAAGGTGTAGCAGGAGGACACTTTGGACCAGATCGGGTGATCAAGGCAATACTATTTGCGGGTTTTTGGTGGCCGACCCTTCACATGGATGCACATACCTATGTGAAACGGTGTGATGTCTGTCAGCGAACGTAGTATCCTATACGCAAAGATGAGATGCCACTGAAACCTATGATGGGTGGACGTGCATTCTCTAAGTGGGGAATAGACTTCGTAGGTCCTATTAGTCCCCCAGCTAAGGGTTCTCATGCAGAATACATCATTGTTGCAACAGACTATCTAACTAAGTGGGTAGAGGTAAAAGCCACAACGAAGAACGATGCTCAAACAACAGCTAAGTTTTTATTTGAGAATGTGTTCACTAGATATGGGCTACCTATAGAGCTAGTAAGTGATAGAGGCACTCATTTCTTGAATGAAGTGATTGAAAATTTGCTCCAAAAATTCTTGGTACTACATAAGAAGTCTGCCCCCTATCACCCTCAAGCAAATGGCCAGGCTGAGAGCACCAACAAGATCTTATGCAATGTATTGACGAAATTAGTGAACAATAAACGCTCTGATTGGGACAAACAGCTACACCATGCTGTTTGGGCATACCGAGTCGCCTACAAGACGGTACTCCAAGCCACCCCCTTTCAGATGGTATTTGGTCAAAATGCAGTGCTACCATTGGACTTCTTGATACCTACATTGAAGGTAGCACAAGAACACGAATGGACGGGTCATGAACTCTCCTCTAGACTTTTTGACCTTGAATGATTAGGAGAAACAAGACTGAGAGCAGCTGCAGGGGTATATGCAGCTAAGAAACGACAGAAGGCATACTTTGATGCCCACATTAAGGATAAAGGTTTAAAGGCAGGCGACTTAGTTTTAGTCTACTCATTGAAGCAACATGCGAGGAAACTGGAGAAGAGAGGCTACGGACCTATGATCATCAATAGGATCTCCACGAGTGGAACAGTACAACTAGCCACTTTAGAGGGTGATGTTCTCCCAAACTATATTAGCGAATGCAGAGTCAAGTTGTATCAGGAACCTCTCACAGAGGAAATGCTAAGTCGACTCAATACTGCTAAGCAACGTAAAGAGGAGGAAAAACGAATTCGAGAAGAAGCTCAAGCAAAAGCCCTAGAGCGCATACGTAGAATGAAATTAAGAAGACAAGGTAGAGAGCAACCTATGCCAGATGCATATGCAGATCAAGGATATCACGTGGCTATGTGTGAAGTTTCAGGTGTTAGCTCACATAGGATAACTGATCGACGTCCTTTCATAACCTTAGATATAGGGCAAGGAAAGAGTGCAAGGACTGTAAGAGCCTTGATTGACTCAGGCGCAGCCACTAGTGCTGTTAAATTGTCTTACTGTCAAGAGTTGCAGTTAACTGTCAATCCTGTGGAAGCATATCTCATAGGATTGGGAGGTGTGGAAACCCCTTGAATGGGCGAGGTGGAACTTCCCCTCTATATTCATGATGAGGCAATGACAGTTAAGGTACTAGTGTGTCAAGATGAGGACCTCACTGAACCTCTTGTCTTGGGTCAAGACTGGATCTATGACCAAGCAGTCAACCTAAACCTAAGAAGTGGAATTCTTCAGGTATGGGTGAATCAGACTAGAATTACAATTGAGTTAAATAATGGAGCACTCAAGGAACTAGAAAAGACACGGACTCCTGGTCCCTCCAGGGGTGCACATGAAGTTGACCATGCTGTTCTTGTCCAAGGCTATGTGATGCAGAAGAATGAAGATCTCAAAGAAGGAGTCAGAACCACAATGGAACTCCCTTCTTTTCCAAAGGCCAGAAGGAGGCAGCAACTAAGGGCAGATCAATCACTGAAGACTCTCCAGGCAAGAGACCAAAAGAACGCGCGAAGCAGAACAACTCAGCCGATGAAACAAATGTGGGTGCGGAAAGACGAGCTGTCGACCGTAACTAAGTCGCAACAACGGTCTCAACTTCCTATTAGTAATCAACGACTTGATGCTAATAAGAGGACTCCTAAAACCTCTGTTGAGAAAGTGAAGTCCATTTGGGTACCCAAGAAGTCGATGAAGGCTGACCCACAATCAAGACAAATTTGGGTGCCTAAGGCTTGCTTGCGGGCTCAAATAACCCCACACAATTCACATCATACACGACAGGGTTCATTCGCTCAAGCAGCCGCCACCCACTCTTGTCTGATACACTCGAACACACTGCCACCTAGAAGCACGCACAGACTCACTCGTAGATGGGTCCTTAAACAGCCCCCTTTTTCAAGTAAATACCCTATCACACTTTCCAGAGCCTCCACAAAGTCAAACTCAAAACCTATCCGTTGCATTTGGCAACCTAAGACTTGTAACAAACCCCCGGACCCCAATTGTAAATCCATGACCACCTACTAATCGCTTCACTCTCACATCACATCATTTCGCTTAGCTCTTAGGTCTACCTAATTCCTAACTACACACACTAGCACCGAGCACTTATTAACCCCTAACCTCTCCCGAACTTTAAGTTAATGTTGTAACAGGGGACACCGTGTCATTTTTGTGTCCATTGCAATGTTAACATTTATTCATATATTCTCACAGAACAAGTTGCGAAGTTTTCAACATGGCTGAGGCAGCAGGAACTAGCTCTCACACAGAAACAAGCCCGCAAGTGGTGGACTTAGACAGTTTACCCGTTTTGCCTGAGACAAATGAAAGACCAGAAGAATTGCAGGCCATCAAAATCATACCTATTGCGGACCCTCCGCATGGCCACACCATGCCCGTAGGAAAGACTTCCCACTGGTTTAATGAGGTGGCAGGACCCTTGGGTGAGGGAACGCACTTATGGGAATCAGAGTTGGACTTCAATGGGAAGCAAGGCAGATACCATTTCTTCACAAGAGAATTCGAGAAATTACAAAATGCAGAAGGTCTACGTTCGATATGGGAAAAGGCAGGCTTGAATGCATATTTCAGTGCACGGCTCCCAAAGCCTGACTTCATGCGATGCTACTATCTCATCAACACCTTGACTCCAAACCAGAACCCAAAAGGTGCAAGCTCATTTGTGATTCCATCTCTGACAAAGGGGAATGAGCTCAAGAGGTTCAGGCTATCAAACAATTTGGTGAGAGAGGCTCTAGATATGCGCGGAATGCATGTTCCTACAGAAAAGGAAACCCTAGTACCGGATTACATGAAGAATCGAAGTCTCACCAAACTCAAGGACATGGTATCCATGACGCCTAATATTGCAATACACCTTCGCATGTGCATGCAACACTTTGCTTTTCCTGCACAAGATAGATTCACCATGCCTCCCAAAAAGATTTGGTTTAGTTTGTATCTGGCAGAGACACAGAGCCTCACCATCAACTTACCCCACTGGATAATTGATCAGATACACCTAGCTCACAAACGATGGCCGCGGAAACAGGTTTTATATGGTTGCTGTGCTCTGACGAGAATCATTTATAGGTGTTTGGCTTATGACATTCCTATTCAGCGGGCCCTAATGTGGAATCGTGTAGAGCAGTTTAGAGGCAGGACATCCACTGGATCCCCTTCTAAGAAGATGAGAGGCACTATCCAAGTCCCATGTGCTCAACCACGTGGAGCCACCCTAACACCAGATGTCACCCCTCCACCCCGAAGAGTCCGACCATTCACACTCCGACTTCCAAGACGCAGCACCGATGGTTCCACCTTGATATTCCCTCCTATCCCAACCGATCTTGAATTTCCCAGTGGTGCACCAAAAAATTGAAGGAGCAAGACAATGATGGTCACAAGTGTATGTATATTGCTTCCATGTAATGTACAAGTGATTTCAAGTCTTTATATAGACTCTATGAGTGTTCCATGACTTTTACAAGTTGAATTTGAATTCAAATGAAGGTGGGAATGGTTGTTGGAGGAAATCAATTCACTTTCCTACAATCTAGGAAAGTGAAGATCTTGATTGATCTACTTTTAGGTGATTGATTGCTTGATTGAATGCAACTTCAACCACCACAAATTCGTGGGATTTGGGCTCTATCTTTCTACCTTTACATGTGTACAACTCAAGGCTTTTACAACGGTAAATGAGCCATCAAAAATCTCTCAAAAAAATACAATAAATGAGCATATGAAAAAGAACTCTCCAACGGATATTCTTTCGACGCGATAGTCTTTGATGTAGATCAAATCCACCTCAAGCATAGTGTAAGATTGATGTTCCAACACAAATGCCTATCATTTCTACAGAAACATATATGATTGGCATTGGAGGTAACCTTATCAATTGCTTAGGAGAGGTGACCTTATCCTTACACTTAGAGAATAACACCATTCAACAAAAACTCTCCATAGAGACTCTGATATGTTGGAAGAGCTCATCCTAGGACAAGAATTGATGTACAAATTCAAAGTCACCCTGAATCTTTCTCAAGGATACATAGAGAAGTCTTTAGCCTCCTAGATGAGAAACCTCTAAAAATAGATGAAATGGAAACCCTAATACATCCAATCTAAGTGTGCATGACTTAGAACCTTAGAAAAAATCTCAATCTAATAAATACACTCTTCAACCTACTTGTGTCAATCAAAACCCTTGTTCTACTACAAGTGAAAAATCCACCCCTCCTTCTCAAGAGAAAATTGTAGAGGCCATATTGAGAAAATTAATTCTCGAGAGGAATGTAGAGAGTTTTCCACTAGTTTGGCATCAAGAAGGACTAGCCAATGGCCAAACAAATGATTTGATTAGATGTGGATTCCAAAAGATCAACTTCAAGAGTATAAATGCAATTGGCAATGATCACAACCGAGAAACCCTAAATGAAGGAAGTCATTCCAAGTAGAAAGAGCACATCATATCAACTAAAAGATGATTCAAGTATGGCTACCAAAACAGCTCATTGAAGCCCAAAGGCAACAAAAATGATTTTGGATCCCAAGGAAGACACTAGAGCAAGCTTAGAAAAATATCGAAGAGGTCAATGAAGTAATCAGGCCTCAAACAAAGATTACTCTGAGATGTCAAGAAAATTGAGGATTATCAAGGCCAAGAAAACAAAGGAAGCCTTATACTCAATCAAAGAACATATGGCAGATCTGTTGAAGAAACACTCACGAATTTGACAAACAGACATGCATAAAAGGAAAAAGAAAAGAGAAGCAGAATCAAAGAAAATCAAAAGCCTTAGTGGAGGGACAAATCCATGACCGTTATGTACAGTACAGAATCTTTCAGGATCAGAGTTTGTTACGTCGAATCAAACTGTACATAGAGAGAACGTGCATAGGAATAATAGAAGGGAAGTGCGAACAAAAATGTGCGTGAGAAGAGCGCGCAGTATAAGTAAGAGCACAAATAGAAGAAAGTGTGAGGAGTGAGAGAGAGAGACACAGAGAGTTTTCTATTATGGTTAGAAGAAGACGCCAGAGATCGCGTATGTAGAAGAAGACGCCACAGATTGCGTATGTACAGATGAATAACAGAAACCTGAGATGTCGGGTATTCATCTGAGAGAGAGATGGTAATAAGAAACCACTCAGTGTAGGAGAGTTTCTGTAGCTTGAGCAAGAAGATGCCAAGCTCATTTGTACACATCTTCTCTAATAGAAAACACATGTTCATGTGGATGTTTGTGCATACTGTTTGTATGCAAAAGAAACAAAGTATGTTTATGTTATGGTTAACGTTAGTTAACATTTAACAGTTAACGTTTTCTCAGTAAACGCATTTTCGGTCAGTTGTAGTTCTTACTGTAAACATGTTTTTCGGTAGAAGAACGAAGTAGATCTCGCAGAGTAATGCGAAGTTTTGTATGAGAGATAGCTCATTCTGTAGCTAGACATCTCTACTTTCAGTTGATTAAGTTTTCCGGTGGAAAAGATATCTACACACAGTACAAAGTCTGACCGGAAAGAGGTTGTCTGAACTAGTGGAGTTTTTCCTTAAACTTCAGAAAGAGTTCAGTAAGTTAAGAAAGTTTGCGTATCACTTCCTTACTTCATGTATGTTCACTTGAAGTAATTATAAACAGAATTGAAGTTCATTCCGGTACAATTCCGGTACAATTACGGTGTCAGTGCAGTGACAGTTTGCTGAAGTTTCAGTGAAACTTTTCAGTGAATTTAGAAGCGCAGTCTTATACGTTGAGCGTCAAAAACTTTGCTAAGCTTGATTGATTACAGAGGTGTTCTAAATCACTCTAGCTTAGTTCTTCTTGGTGTGGTGATTTCCGCAGGCTTAATAAGGTTCAGCCTTCGTCGCGTCGACAAGAAGTGGTATTAGAGCAAAAGAAGGATACCACACATCCGCAATAGTGGTATCAGAGCTAGGCATATCTAATCAGAGCCAAGGCTAGACCCAAGAGCCAAAAGATTCTGAAAAGGAGAAAGGTTCTCAAGGAACAACTGGAAGTGAAGATACAAGAGAAGTCGAAAACTTTCATAAGGAAAGGAGAACGCTGAAGAGATCAACAACAAACGGTATCAAGAAGTATTCTGAAGTCATCCTCAAGAGTAAAGGTTTGTAAAAGGTAAAACCCTTAACATCATACTCACAAAAAGATTATGGAAGACCACGTCACTATTGACAAACTGGACAGAGAAAATTACCCCGCATGGGTAATGCGCATGGAAGCCTTACTTATGAGTAAGGACAACCCGAAAAAGAAGAATTAGAAGCCTTGAAGCTGTGGCAGAAGAAAGATGCAACGGCAAGAGCCTACATCTATAATACCATAACAGACCATCTACTACCGCACATTAGAGGTCTGGAGAAAGCAGAGGACATATGGAGTGCATTGGAAGATCATTTCCAAAATACTACGAAAGCTAGGAAGGCTAGCTTATGGTCCGAATTTACGACATTTAAAAAGAAGTCGAGTCAAAGCATTAGTGACTATGTTACTAAGATGAAGGATCTAGCAGATAGTCTTGGATCCATAAATGAAGATGTCGAAGATCACAAATTGATAGCGCAACTACTAACAGGTTTGAGAGGAGATGAAAGATGGAAACCTTTCGTACTTTCAACTGAACTTTCCTTAAATCACTTTGTACCAGATTTAAACCAGTTGCTTGGACTGATGCTCACATATGAGCAAGACCTGAAAGGAGATGGAGGTAAAGGACAAAGTTCTGCGATGTACATGAAGAATAAGAAGAAATGAGACAAAGGTAAGTCAAAAGATGAAGAAGAATCGAGCTCTCAGGCTTATTATGCAAGAGGTAAAGGCACTGACAGAGGAAGAGCAAGAGGTTTTGGAAGAGGAAGAAGTAGCCAGAATACCAACAAGAAGGCTTGTTGGATTTGTGGATTAAGTAATCATCTGGCTCATGATTGCTGGCACAATCAACAAGGATCAAATCAAAATCAAAACAGTAATAGCAGAGGTAGAAGCGGAAGATATCAGAGTAATTTTCAAAGAGGAAGACAAAATCAAAGAGGCGGCTATGGTAGAGGTGGAGCGAGAAGTTGGGGACAGAATCAATCCTACAACACCACCTACAATAACTACGCAAATGACACGCAGAATGAAAGTCATACATCGTTAATGATGAACTCTATCAGCACATCAAAAAATGAAGACCTAAAGGTATTTTACATTGATTCTGGATGCTCTTATCATTTGTCAGGAAATATAGAACTGATGTCAAAACTAGAAAAAGGAAGTTCCAGTCATACTGTTCAAACAGGCGACAATACGAGGCATGGTGTACACTCAATTGGAAAAGTGAAATGCAAGAGTGGAGCAGATTTGCTAACCAATGTTTTGTATGTTCTGACAATACCGAAAAATTTGATCAGCGTAGGACAGATAGTTGAGAAAGGTTTTCAGGTCAGATTTACAAACAAAGGAGTATTTGTAGAAGATCCCAAGAATGGATATAATCAAATTGTTTCTGGAAAGAAAGAAGGAAGACTCTTTACTTTAAGAGTACAAGGGAACATCGGCCAAGCGTTGCTCACACATGGTGAGGAGGTGATGACAGAACTTGATCTATGGCATAAGAGATTAGGTCATTTCAATGAAAAAGGAATTAAAGCTATGATTTCAAATCAGTCAGTATTGGGATTATCGAATGTACAGAACCAACATATGATTCATAAGTGTGAAGCATGTCAGATGGGAAAAGCCCACAGGTTACCTTTCCAGAAGAAAGGATTCAAACATGATGGAGTACTCGAGCTTATTCATACAGATGTATGGGGGCCAACAGGATCAATCAGCGGATCAAGGTACTATGTCTTATTCATTGATGATGCAACAAGGTGGATAACTCTTTATGTTTTGAAAGAGAAATCAGAAGTGTTTGGAGCTTTCAGGCATTTTCATGCATATGCTGAAAGACTTACCGAACGAAAACTTAAAAGACTGAGGTATGATGGAGGGGGAGAGTACTTCTCCCGAGAATTCAATGACTATCTTTGGAACGCAGGAATTAAGAGAGAAATAACCTGCATATATACACCACAACAAAATGGAGTAGCAGAAAGAAGGAACCGAGTTCTAGTTGAATTTGCACGAGCTATGCTAAACGAAAAAGATTGTCCAAATTATCTTTGGGCTGAAGCTGTAAACACAGCTACATACTTGGTAAACAGATTACCATGTACAACGTTAGACGGAATGACCCCTTATGAAGCTTGGTGGGGAAAGAAGCCAACACTTGATCATTGCAAAGTGTTTGGATCAGTAGCGTATGCTTATGTACCATCACAACTAAGACATAAGCTTGAACCAAAAGCAGAGAAATATGTGTTCGTCGGATATGATGAAAAGCAGACGGGTTACAGACTATGGAGTCCTCTAACAAAACAATTTATTGTTTCTAGAGATGTTACATTTGATGAACAGAAAAGCTGGTATGCAGATCAAAGTCATACGACTGAAGAAATTGAAGAAGAGGTAAGAAGGAAAGAGAAAGGAAAATCAATTGTGCAGGTGAACAGAGATGAAGATCATATGCAAGCAAGTACGTCCAGGATTGGATCAGGTATGAGAAATGAAGATGAAGAAGTGTATTCAGACACTTATGAAGAACCAAGAAGGTCAAGCAGGACTAGAAGACAACCAGAAAGGTATTCATATGATACCTCATACATAACTCAGAAAGATTATGCATATATGGTCAAAGATGATGAAGAACCACAGAGCTATGATGAAGCTAAAGGCAAGAAGCAATGGGAAGAAGCAATGAAAGAAGAAATCAATGCACTAGAGGAGAACAAGACATGGGAACTTGTTCCGAAACCAAATGGTAAGAAAGTAATCGGAAATAAATGGGTTTTCAAAATAAAGAAATTTGCAGATGGAAGGATAGCCAGATACAAAGCAAGGCTGGTGGTCAAAGGCTATGCCCAGACGCATGGCATAGATTATGATGAGACGTTTAGTCCGGTGGCAAGAATGTCAACCATAAGGACAGTAATTGTTGTAGCTGCACTCGAAAGGATGGAAGCTAAGTCAGCTAGATATAAAGAACACATTTGTGAATGGATACATTTCTGATGAAGTGTACATGGAACAACCTGAAGGGTTCGAAAGTTTTAGATACCCAAACTTTGTCTACAGATTAAGAAAAGCACTTTATGGACTGAAGCAAGCTCCAAGAGCTTGGAATTACAGACTTGTGAAATATCTGAATGAACTTGGATACCAAAGTTCGAAGGAAGACTCAAGTCTACTCATAAAGAGAATAGAAGAAGGTATGATCTACATTTGTATTTATGTAGACGACTTAATAATCACAGGAACCTTAGATGAGGAATTACAGAAGTAAAAAGATTACTCGAAAAGGAGTTCAAAATCAGTGACCTTGGAAAGTTGTCATACTTTCTAGGAATGGAAATCACATACACAGATCATGGTGTATATGTTTCGCAAGAGAGGTATCTCCTAAACTTACTGAAGAAGTTTAATATGGAGAATTGCAAAGAAGCTTCAACATCGCTTGAAGTAAATCATAAACTTAGCAGATACAGTGGTGTAGAGTTTAAAGATATGAAGAGATATCAGTCATTAGTAGGAAGTTTAATTTATGCTACACTAACAAGACCAGATCTTAGTTATGCAGTGGGAGTTCTCTCACAATTCATGCATTGTCCAACAGATCAACATTGGGTTGCAGGACAAAGAGTTCTTAGATATGTCAAAAGAACTATGAAGGAAGGATTATATTATCCTTTTACATCAGATATAAAGCTCAGAGCATATAGTGACTTAGATTGGGCAGGAAGTCAAGATGACAGAAGATCAACGCACGGGTATATGATATACCTAGGAGATAAGCTGGTAAGCTGGTGTTCGAAGAAGCAACACACAGTGGCGTTATCGTCAATAGAAGCAGAATACAAAGGACTGGTAGAAGCAGCTAAAGAAGTGATATGGATACAGACCTTGTTCAAAAGCATGGGTATTAATCAAGGTACACCTATCATACATGGAGATAACATGAGCTCGTTGTACCTTGTAGCATGTTAGTATATGATCAATGTCTACCCCTCATGATTGTATGCACATTTTGTAAGGCCCCCTTTATGAGGAGAAGCCAAGCGTGCATTACCCAATTGATGGGAATCCCAACTTGCATGTTGGATGAAGGTCATATTGGACCATGTAAGGTATTATAAGGAAAGGGAGTTACCAGGGTCCCCAATTGTGGGGTCCGGGGCAGCGGTGAGCAGCCCCGACTGAGGGGTCCAAGGGGGCCAGCGGGCCCCCTGGTGGGGGTCCGGGGGCAGCGCCTCCGACACGATGGTAAAGGGAATATTCCATGGAATATTCCCTGTCGAAGTCAGAAATCATTTATATTTTTTAGGTCGGTTCAACCAATCTAAGCCGTGTATGGCAATTACGCGGGCGGTGGCCGCCCACGCTCTACCGCCCATGTATAGCCGTCCATGGCAGGCCACCCATGATCCTATATATACATGACTTCTGAACTACCTAAGACACTTAGTTGAGCCAGCATACCTCTACCTTGTATCTCCCTATCTAGAGTTGTCTAGATCACCATTTAAGCTCTACCTTGAGAGCACATGGGTGGACAATGCCATCATCTTTGTACTCGCTGCTAGTAGAAAATTGTTGAGATTCTCCTATATCTGTTATCTTCTCTGCTATTGCTCCTGTGTTATATTGCATAACTATTTTCTTACATGGTATCAGAGCTGTAAGGTTCGAATAGCTTGAGAAGTATCATTATTTTAGCCTACTAGCAGATTAGAATATCAGTAGATTATTCGAGTGATTACATGATGGCTTCATCGTCGAACACTAGTCTTGGTGCTTCAGCTAATGTTAATGCTGCACCTATTCGAATTCGTCCACCTGCATTCACTGAAGGGAAGTTGGATGGAACCAACCATACACTCTGGAAGTTCAAAATTTCTGCAATTTTGGACTCCTATGAATTACTTGACACTGTCATGGGACTGATGGGATTGGATCCAGAGCCTATACCAGTTGAAGATCCAACAAATTCAAGATTGATGATTCAGCCAGATCCAGATCTTCTACGAGCTTGGAAGAGGCGGAATGCTGATGCATTATGTGCGATTGTCACTAGTGTAAGTGATTCTGTGCTTACTTTAGTTCAACATACTACTAAAGAACATGAGGCTTGGGGCATATTGGCTCGACAATATGAGACCAAGAACCACACTAGGATACAAAATTTAGAAAATCAGTTGGCAAATGAAAAGCATTCTGATTCTGAAAAGGCTGAAGATTTTATCAAACGGATAAAGCATCTTCAAGATCAATTGGCTGCAGTTGGTGTTGTTATAACACCAGAAGAGCTGGCTCGAAGATCTGTACGTGTTCTTCCAGCAAAGTATGATGGATTAGTAACAACCCTTAACACTCAGGTAAGGCCAACTCCTCTTACATTTGAAGAGTTTTGTGCGATGCTTTTAGAAGAAGAGATGCGGCTGAAGAATCGGCAAAGTACAACTGATGCTGCATTCTCAGCAAATGCAAAAGGTAAAGGCTCTTCAGAGGGATCAAAGAAGAAGCCAAAGAAGAAAAAGTTCACAGGAAGTTGCTTCTATTGTGAAAAGAAAGGCCATGCCATCAAGGATTGCAGAAAGAAGCAAGTTGATGAACGGAATGGGACTGTAAAATCATCATGGAAGAACAAAGAGTCTGCAAACAACACAGAGCTGGAACTTTGGGTAGCTATTGAAGAGGTATGTTCATCTGCTCAAGCTCGTGTTGATGAGCCATGGATTTTAGATAGTGGAGCTTCTCGCCATATGACTAGTAAAAAGGATTGGTATAGTTCCCTAGTGCCTCTGGGGGAATCCATCAATGTATTGGTGGGAAATGACTCCAAGTGTCTAGCTGTAGGAACTGGAACCATCTCTTTTATCACTTCTCCAGGTGTTGAGAAAAAGTTATCCGATGTTCTCTATGTACCTACACTCAAAAGAAATTTGTTGTCAGTTTCTGCAATAACAGATCGTGGACTCGAAGTTCACTTCAATAAGAGTGGTGCAGAAATCATGGATTCATCAGGTAATGTTGTAGGTAAAGGCATATGACGGGATAACTTGTATGAGTTAAGTGCTTTAACTGCTACAGAAGATAAAGATGTAAGCAAGTTATGGCACCAACAATTTAGGCATCTCAGATTTGCAGTTTTGAAGGAGATGCAACGAACAGGGATGGTTGCTCATTTGCCTGCATTTTCAGAGTTGCAGGAACCTTGTGAAGCTTGTATGATGGGCAAGCAACAACGAAAGGCGTTTCCAAGAGAGACCAGCAATCGATCTCAAGCTCCTCTAGAGTTGGTACATGCTGATCTCTGCGGTAAAATATCTACACCTTCTTTAGGAGGATCTTTCTACTTCTTGCTGTTAGTCGACGATTATAGTAGAAAGATGTGGGTTTATTTCATTCGAGAGAAGGCTGATGCTTTTGAAAAATTTAAAGCGTGGCATAAGTATGTAGAAAATGAATCAGGAAGGAAACTGAAGAAATTTAGAACAGATAGAGGAGGTGAATTCTTGTCAACAGAATTCAACAATTACTATAAGGAGCATAGTGTGAAAAGGCAACTTACCACAGCTCATACACCTCAACAAAATGGCGTTGTTGAGCGCAGGAACATGACAGTAGTTGAAATGGCTCGTTGTATGTTAAAGGCTCAAGACATGCCTGATTCATTCTGGGCAGAAGCAGTCAATACAGCAGTCTACATCCTCAATCGAAGCTACACAAAAGCTCTGAAGGGGATGACTCCTCAAGAAGCATATTCTGGTAAAAAGCCTTCAGTTTTGCATTTTAGAATTTTTGGTTGTTTCTGTTATGCACATATTCCTGATTCAACAAGATCAAAGTTGGATTCAAAAAGCAAAAAGTGTGTCTTCCTAGGATATAGTGAAGAGTCTAAAGCATACAGGTTGTGGGATCCTGAGGCAAGGAAGATTTTTGTCAGCCGAGATGTGGTGTTTGATGAACGACCACACTTAGTAGAAGATAAAGGTAAATCTACTATCTCATCAAACGGAGAAATATCTCACCTTGTGCCTATCAAAAGACAGGTTAAAGTTGAGGAGGAGGAAACATCTGATGGAGAAATTTCCTCAATAAAAAGCCAACCAGTTGTAGCTGCACAACGTAAGCCACTACTGAAGTGGGCACAACAGCTCTTTGATGATCACAATGCACATGTAGATGTACCAGAATCATCATCGGATGGATTACGAAGATCAAAGAGAATAGAGGAGCAAAGAAGAGCCTCAAAACACATTGTTAACATGGCTCTTATGGCAGATATCATGGGCTCGATAAAGGAACCTACCACCATTGAAGAAGCCCTTGATGATCCAGGTTGGAGAGCGGCAATGCAGTCGGAGTATGATAGTATACTAAAAAATGATACATGGGATCTAGTGGACTTGCCGCCAAAGAAGAAGGTAATAGGTACCAAATGGATTTGGAAAGCTAAGTATAAAGCAGATGGAAGATTAGAAAAGTATAAGGCGAGATTAGTTGCACAGGGTTTTTCACAGATCGAAAAATTTGATGTTCAAGAAACTTTTGCACCAACAGCACGCATGACAACTATTCAGACAGTACTTGCAGTCGCTGCACAAAAGGCCTGGCCTATTTTCCAGATGGATGTCAAATCTGCATTTTTTAATGGTCACCTCAAGGAGGAGGTATCGGATCAGCTTGGGAACTGAGTTTGAAATGACAGACTTAGGTCTACTCCATTTTTGTCTGGGAATTGAAGTATGGCAAAGGAAGGATGGCATTTTCATCTCACAACAAAAATATGCCAAAGAGATTCTTAAGGCATTTGGAATGATGGAGTGCAAACCAACTAGCACACCTATAGAGGTAAATCATAAGCTATCTATGGATGATAACATGCCTAATGTAGATGTTAAGAAGTATAGGAAGCTCGTTGGAAGTCTTATTTTTCTGTGCAACACTAGACCAGACATTTGCTATGCTGTTGGAGTATTAAGCAGGTTTTCCAACAAACCTAAGGAGACTCACTGGAATGCTGGAATGCAAATTCTAAGGTACATTGTGGGAACCTTGGATTTTGGTATTTTTTATACCACAGGTGATACACTTCAAGGATATTGTGATTCAGATTGGGCTGGAGATTGTGATTCTAGAAAATCAGTTTTTGGATATTGTTTCTCACTTGGTTCAGGAATATTTTCTTGGGTAAGTAGAAACCAACCAACTCTTGCACTCTCCTCCACTGAAGCAGAGTACAAAGCAGCTTGTTTTGCTTCTTGTGAGGCAGTCTGGTTAAGGAGAATTCTTGTAGATCTAGGCTTTCCATCAAATATGGCGTCTGTACTCAAGTGTGATAATCAAAGTTGTATGGCTATTGCAAAGAACCCAGTATTTCATGCTTGCACCAAGCACATAGAAGTACAATACCATTACATTCATGAGCTAATTGAAGATGAACTTGTTGAGCTAGAATATTGTCCAACAGAGGCAAATTGTGCTGACATATTCACTAAAGCACTTGGAAGAGAGCAACTCAACATACATCTTCAACAGATGGGCATAGGACCGAAATCTACTTGATTTTTCATTGGTAAACATTGAGGGGGTTTGTTGACCTAAGCATCAACTTAGGGACTTGCGGAGAAAGAGACTATACCTCAATCCCCTCTCAAGTGCATATAGTGGGGATACACGCTTTTAATTATCAATCCAAAGAGTATACAAACCTAGCCGAGTGTATGAAGACATGCAATCATGTAATGGTCAATGCACATGCACTACTCAAAGAATGTAAATGAGGCAAAGACTTATCCAAACAAGCTCCAACTGTTGGTCAAGGCGAAACGATACTTGGTGGAGCAGCCGTCGGTATTTTGGACTTTTCTCCCAGCTCCGAACTCCAAATATAGCGAATAGCATATGCGTTTCGAAGCTCTCGAGAAGACGCATCCAATGGCAGTGGTTTCACTCAATTCCGACGCTCCTACTTCAAGTTATGAGCGAAATACTGAGTCGCGGAAATACTTTCCCACACTTCAGCACTTCCTACACTTCGCACACACCTTTCCTACAGCAAAGAAACACTCTCAAGGATAGACAACACTCACAAGCACTCTTTCCAAGCAATACACATGCATACAAGCTCGCGAAGAAGAAGATAAGGAGTGAAGAAGACACAAATTCGAATTTCTGTGCTCTCTATTCTCACAATGGCAAAAAGTCCTTTACAAAGAGTCACATTTGACTTATATACTAGTGCCCTAAAAATGGTCCTTTCACACAAGTGACCGGCACTTTATTCACTAAAAGACTAATTTCCTACTATTGTACATGGGTATTCTCTACTTTACTGTGGGGATGCATCTAGAGGACTCCTCTAGTGCATTTACAAGGGAAAATATATTACAAGAATGAATATGATACAAAAAATGTGATGTCCAAATCGGAAAAATTGTGGGGCCCGTCTTTTTCTCTGCTTTGTGCGCTCTTTAGCTCTGCAACACTCTCCCCCTCTTCGTCTCTGTCGTCCCTTGACAGACTTTGCTTCGCGCACGCGTCCAGTGGTCCGTGTTGCCTGATTCTTGATCTTGCATTACGTTTTAGAGGCGCTCTGATTTATCCTGGTTGCACACATTGGACCTGGTTGCATTACTCCAAGCCGATTGATTTGGTTTGCCACGCACGCCATTAGTGCACATATGCGGATGTAGCTCGTAAGCCTTGATCTGAATCCTCTGCAACTCAAGAGGTTGAAGCATCCACATATGTGATACTTGTTGGCCCTGATTCCTTCTTCCAGCTGCGTGCTTTTCCTTGGTGTGTGCGCCCCTGCGGGGCTTCCTGCAGAGATGTATCTTCAAATCTTTCTTTTTAGTGAAGCTGCTTCTTTCGTTGTCTTCTTTTTTTCTTCTTTTTACTTGTCTCTCCCTCAACACTGCCCCCCTCCTGGACTCTATCGTCCCCGACAGGCTTTGATAAGCGACGGGCATATGTTCTGTATACTTGTTGCTCTGTATCATTTAGCAGATTGGCTTCACGTATCATGATCTGTTTCCATTGTTCAGCTTTTACTCCATCGTTTGGCGGTTGTCTGTGATCTGCGAAGAAGCTTAATTCATATGCCACAAGTCTGGCATTCAGATTGGATGACATCTTCAAAAAAATCTCCGAATCTATTTCAAAAAATCCTGTAAAAAACGCTTCTTCGAATGTCTGCATATATGTGCTTGGCAAAAACATGAGCCTGGAGTAATAGGCCATTATTGTTGGTCGGCTAGGCATGACTGATAGATAAAAAATGAGGATGTCAGTTCCCTGATTAATTCCAATAAAATTCAGAAATGTGTATGCCGCATGTTTGAAGACCTTCAAAACTGTAAGTAGCATACTAAGTATTTTATTTGTCATCTTGACCGCTAAATCTGGTACTGTCGCATAATTTTGTAGCCAAAAGTCTATGGTCTTGACCATATGATCTTCCGTTGGCAAGTAGTTGTGTGGCGGGCTAGGTAACATAGGATAGTTTAGCCACTGTTTATTAATAGTGCCGCTGCGTTGCAAGTCCAAAAATTCCCTGGTATCCCTTCTGCGTGGTATGGGACAAAATGAAGGGTTTACCTGTAATAAGTATGGTGCTGCTTGCCAATGCACCCGTAGAGTGGGATGGTTCTCCAAAAATTTTCGTCTCCACACTGGTTGTGCAGCTTCAAACTCTGCTTGAGTGTATGTGAATGTGTCATTCTTGAAGTTGAGCTGCTCATCTGGACTTTTTTGTGTAACCTTCTTTATATATTGCCTTGCTTTCTCTTTCAACAATCCATATGGAATGTTGAAAGGCTTCATGATCTTTTCTAAGTCTTTACCTTTGATCTTTGCTTCTTTCATGACCTTGATTACTTCATTTTTGAAATTTTCCGTCAACCGGGACACCACTAGTGCCCGTTCCTTTTGACTTATTTCTGCAGTGTATGGCATTGGATGATCATCATGTATATCTGCCATCTGCTCATGTATGGGAGAATGATAGATCGGGGAAGATAGAGGACGTACCTCTACCTCGTCAGTAGGATTTTCCTTAGTCGGCACTACTGGTGTCCCGATCGGTGCTTTTTCTTTTATTTGCGCCTTCAATTGTGCTATGCACTTATCTTTCTCTTTGACTTCTTGCATGGCTGCCCTGAGTGCTTCTTTAGCTGTTAACAATTCATTACCAATTTCAGCTACGTTGTCCATATTTTCACTGTAGCTTGCTGCAAGCTTTCCATGTGCTATATTCAATTGCTTTGTTAAGTCATTGATCTCTTGATTGCGCTTGCTTTCTTCTTCTTCTCTTACTGCGCGCTCTTGTTTCAGCAAATCTGCATATTGTGCGAGTTGATCTCTTAATTCGTTTTCTTTACTTTCGGTTGATTCCTGTTGCTCGATTGGTTGGTCATATAATAATGATTTCATTAGCTCTTTATTTCTGCTGCGTAAAGTATCATTCTTATCCAGATATAACTTCAGCTGTGTCTCTAGTAGAGTACTTCTGGTCTTCATTCTTTCTTTTTCTGCTTCAGTAGCGTCATATAATTTCTGTAGATCCTCGAGCTGTTTTTGCAGTTGGTGATGCTGAGTGCTTAATGATTCATAATGCGTTTTTGTTTCCAGCAGCTCAGTGCTTTTGGCGGCTATCACTTTTTGTGCCTGAATTATTTGTGCAGACAACTGTTCACTCATAATTTGAAACTGATTCTTTTCCTTCATGGCTTTGTCATAGTCTGCATCCGTGTCCATCATTTGTTGTTGGGTATCCATGGCCGTCTGAATCATCTGCTTTACCACAGGCTTCAGTTGAGCCACATCCACATTGAGCCATGTTTTTGGTATACTGGGTTCTTCTCCTGTATTGACATCTTTACCCAGAGCCACATGTAAGGTAGTGTCATGGGGCTGCCTAATCTGAAGCTGGATCCTTGGCTCAGCCACCACGTTTTCTTGATTCCCTTGAGGTGTGTCATCTGGCACCTCGATCACAATTTGTTCTTGGTTTTGTGGCTCCTTTGCTTCCTTCTTCAATGGAGTCTGTTCTTCCTCTTTGATTGGTGGTTTGACGTATGTCGCTTTGGTTGTATCTTCCTTGATGCTGATTTTTGTAGTGTCATTCAATTGAATGACGTGCTCCTGTTCATTAGCATCATCCACCTTCTTTTCTTTTTCCTTTTGGTTGTCCGGTGTCACTTCCACTTGATTGATTTCTGGTCCTTCTTCTTCATAAGTTTCTGTCCTGATATCAGTATCTAGAGTGTCTTTCTCAGGACTGGATTCCGTATTCGTACTAGAATCATCGATGCCCAATTCTTTGTATCTTCCAGGTTGTTTTGGAGTCTTTTCTGTACTCTGTTTTTGTTTTGCTTGACTCGCTTGTCTATAGTGATGTCCTTGGACATTTAGATTCACCTGCCCTTGCATATACTGGTGAGTCTCCTCCAGGGCAGCAGACAAATCCCTTTTTGTAATCGGCATTTGTACTACGGGGATTGTGGGTAGCACATGTGTTCTCTTTGATTGTGGCGTAACTTGGGCTTCCTCCTCCCGTAGACGCTTTGTACCTCTCATTTTTGGTTGCGAACTGGTCCCTGCCTCTTCAATACTTGTAGCAATTTTCTTCTTTTTGGGAACTGTGGCGGATTTCACGTATTTAGCCAGCCCCTCTGAGGTTGGCATTTCCCTTAAATAGTTCTTCATGTCTAAAGCTTCATATATCAGCAAGGTTAAAGCTGAACTGCCATTCAGGAACTTCTTCTGGCCCCATTTCTTCTGGGCTTCAAATAATCGTTCTTGTACATAGCCTGTCAGATTTACCTTGTTGCCTATCTGTCTCATGGCATGAGATAGGAGTTGTACTACAATCTTTTGTGGTGCAGTGTATCTGTTCATGCTAGGAAAACAAAAGTGTTGATGTACCAAACGTACAGCATCTTCAATATCTATTCTGTTAATCTCCAGGAATGATCTTTTCTTGGGGTCATGGCATTCCTCTTTGACATTAGTAATTCCTTCTTGATTCCATCCAAAGGCTTTATTGATCAACTCATGAGTGAATTGAATTGTCTTCCATGTGCCCACCTTATCCAATACCTTTGCTTCTGGAACCGAAATCTTCGTTGTAGCCGGCTGCATAGTATTCATTACCTGCGTACATCTTTGAAAGTCTGGTACGTATATAGGCATCTTCAAGAACGCTTCAATTCCAGCTTGAGTCCATACGTCCTCGATATGTGGTAACCCTTGTATTATTGTCTTGAAATCTTGTGACATGATAGGGAAATAATGATCCCTGTCCATAATCTTGATGGTTGCCATAAAGAGAAGTTCCGAGATAGGTTGGTCATCACGAAACCAATGTCCTCTGACCTTTGTTATTGACTCCAATGGAAGAAGTACCACCTCTTCCTGTTGCGTAGCTTCTGAGTCAGGAGATGTCATCTGCACTCAATATGGAGTATGAATTAGTATCCATATGTTTTTTTTTTTTTCAGAAATCCTCCTCCATATGTTGATTAATAATTCGATGTTGCTCCGAGTGCATGGTGCCGTCCCTTTCCCGTGGGTGTGAGAAAGGTAATACCTGGAATTTTTTTATGTATATTTATATATATATATATATATATATATATATATATATATATATATATATATATATATATATATATATATATATATATATATATATATATATATATATAATTTTTTTTTTTTGCTGAAAAGAAAACATAAATGTTAGTCCATAGCCAAAGCGGTTAGTAAATTTTTTTGGAGTATATTTTCTTTTTCTATGTATGTACCAGTGCTCTCCTATTTCCAAAGGGAAAATGTGCGTGACTATCCGGAAGTAGAAGAAGGACGTGTCGAATGCTTGGCCTTGTAATGTGGCCCTATCATGCATACTTTGGATCTCGACAACTCCTCATGTGTGCAATTGGGTTTTGTAGCTCTATGCATACAAGTTGCGGGATCCCTCGGCACCCAAACCTGCTTCATTTGGTG
The DNA here is from genome assembly GCA_020310875.1 of Ceratopteris richardii. NCBI lineage: Eukaryota > Viridiplantae > Streptophyta > Polypodiopsida > Polypodiales > Pteridaceae > Ceratopteris > Ceratopteris richardii. Next base: position 63,076,649 of record CM035429.1, read on the forward strand.
GGGATGTATTTCCTTCAGAACCTTCTTGCTAAACGTGATCCTTCCCTTATAGTGCGTTTGCTCTATCTGCTTTTGGAATTGCAGTTTTCCTTGTGTTGCAGCTGCAGACTCCTTCTTTTTCCAATAGGTCTTCTTTCTTGGCTGATGTGCCTGTTGACCACGTTGATGGTGATTGCCCTTCTGAGGATGCTCATTATTTTGGTTGGTCGTCCTTGAAGTACATGACTTTGGGATCCATATTTGTGTTCGATCCGGTTGTGCAGTTATCAGTTTCCTTGGGATCCATATGCTAGTGAGTCATGGTTGACTGAAGTGTTCGAAATTCTTTGTCTTCTTACTCAATTTGACATGCTGATGTTGAAGACTTTTCTGTTGCTGAAGATATGCCTTCTTTTGATCCTTCCTTATCCAAGCTAGTGTAGAATGTGGAATAGGGTATACTTTCATGGGTGTAGACTTCAATTCTTGCAAAGGAGTATTCTCTCTTGTGCATTGTGTTTCACTGGGCTTGATTTCATGTTTCTGTGCACTCTGGTGACTCTCTATACTCAAAGATGGAATGCACACAGAACTCACGGTATTCTCACATGAAGTACTTGACGATGGGGTTTCTATAGTGCTAGTGAACATACAATCATGACTTTGTTCATTGGAATGAACTTCTGGCTCTATATTAGCGGTTTTGAGTGGTCGTTCGTCTAACAAACTAAATACCTCACGAGGTCCTATTCTGGCAGAGATGTATCCTAAAGCCAATTGAATGGTTACCTCATATTCATAGATCCAATCTTGACCTAACACAACATCTTCAAGTAGATCCTGATCCTGACATACTAAGAGTCTCTGCTCCATAGTGTTGTTCCCCATATGTAAAGGTAAAGTTATCTCACCTATACATTGAGTAATTTTTCCTCCTATTCCTATTAGCTGTGCCTTCGATGGACGTAACTCCTCTTTAAGTCTCTGAGACAAAGAAAATCTGATGCAGCTTATGGCTGCTCCTGTGTCTATGAGAGCATCCACTAAGTGGTACTCTTTTCGTCCTGCTCCCAGATTCAAGTAAGGTTGTCTTCTTTGTTGCCCTGAGTTCTCAGTGGCTCTAAAATTAGCCATTGGGATGAGTTCTTCTCCTACTCGATATCTCTCGTCTCTTTCTCTCATCCACTCTTTCCGTTTTCTGATACGTTCTAGGGCTTCCTGTCTCGCTTCTTCTCTCATTCGTTCTTCTTCCTTTTTCCTACTTTGAGCTCCTAATAGTCGCGCTAGCATTTGATCAGTCAAAGGCTCCATGAATCTTTTCACTCTGCATCCACTGATGTAGTTGGGAAGAATGTCTCCGTCTAGTGTGGCGAGATTGACTGCACCACTAGTAGAGATTCGATTTATAATCAGGGGTCCATATCCGCGTTTTTGTAGCTTCTTTGCATGTTGTTTGAGGGTGTATACTAGGACTAAGTCGCCTTCTTTTAGTCCCTTGTCTTTTATATGTGAATCATAATATGCCTTTTGTCTCCGTTTAGCGGCATAAATGCCTGCTACAGCTTGCAATCTAGTCTCGTGCAGCTTTTCAATTTGATCTAATTGCTGAGACAATTCATGACCGTTCCACTCATATTGCTGGGCCACTTTCAATGTAGGGACTAAGAAGTCAATTGGCAAAATTGCATTCTGCCCATACACTAGGTTGAAAGGTGTAGTTCCAATGGCCGTTTTATATGCCACTCGGAAGGCCCAAACTGCATGATGTAATTGTTTGTCCCAATCTGACCTTCCATTATTGACAATCTTTGTCAATACAGTACATAGTACCTTGTTGGAACTTTCAGCTTGTCCGTTAGCTTGAGGGTGGTATGGGGCTGATTTTTTATGAATCACAAGAAAGTCATTCATTAGCGACTCAATGACCTCGTTTAAGAAATGCGTTCCTCGATCACTCACTATCTCAATCGGTAGTCCAAAGCGTGTGAAAATGTGCTCAAAGAGAAATTTTGCTGTGGTTTGAGCATCATTCTTTCTAGTGGCTTTTGCTTCTACCCACTTGGTTAAGTAGTCGGTGGCTACTATGATGTACTCCGCATGTGATCCTTTGGCCGGTGGATTGATAGGTCCTATGAAGTCAATCCCCCACTTGGTAAATGCTCTTGCACAAACCATGGGTCTTAAAGGCATGTCGTCTCTTCTAATGGGATATTTCGCTCTCTGGCATGTTTCGCAGCTTCTCACATATGTTTCCGCATCCATATGTAGAGTTGGCCACCACAAGCCTGCAAAGAGAATCATCTTGACCGTTCTGTCCGCTGAGAAATGTCCTCCCGCAGCTCCTGCGTGTGCCATTTCTAAGACAGAGAGATATTCATTTTCATGAATGCACATTCTTAGTTGGTTATCTTTCCCGCGTTTAAAGAGTTGTTTTCCTATGATGGTATAATCCTTACTCTGTTCTTCAAGAGCACGTTTCCTTGCTAAGGTAGCTCCATCAGGGTACTCTCGAGTTTTCAAGAACTTTATTAGAGGCATGCTCCACCTTTGTGCTATTGTAGAATAGCATAATGTAGAGTTCTCGTCTGGGATTTGTTCTTGACAGGTTTGACAGGTTGACACATGGTTATGTGCATCTCGTTGCATGGTTGGCCAATATATACCAAATCTCTTGAGTGTTTGCCACGTTCCATTTGCATTCAAATGAGTGTTCCATTGGTTTATGTGTGCTTTTTGAAGCCACATTTCTTGTTCCCCTTCTTCCACGCATCTCATCAGCAGTCCGCTTGAATCCTGGTGGTACAAACTTCCCGCAATAATGTGAAGGTTTTTGGTCCTCCAGAGATCTTGCTTTTGGTTTGGCGTGATCCCATCTTTAGGTCCATGTGTAAGTATCGGGATCAATTTTTCTGCCCATTGAGGACATACTTCCAGGTTAAAAAGATAAGTATCTGGCAGATCATCAGGAACTCCTATGGGTGGTTCTCCATGGGTCATACGAGATAAGTGGTCTGCCCTTATGTGGGTGTTTCCTTTCTTGACTATTACCTCAAAATCAAATTCCATTAGCAATAAAAACCATCGTACTAGTCGTCCTGTATTGCAAGGCTTGTTGACTAAGTACAATAGGGCTTGATGATCAATGAAGAATTTGAACTTGTTTGCCAGTAAGTAATGTCTGAATTTCTTGACTGCGTATACCATCCCTAGGCCTTCTCTCTCCGTAGTAGTATAATTGCATTCCGCTTGATTTAACTGTCTACTGGCATAGGCTATCGGGTGGTCTAATTTTCCTGTATCAGCTGGTTGAGCTAAGATGCAACCAATGGCAAACTTGGAAGCATCAACATGGATGTGAAACGGTTTATTCCAGTTGGGGACTTGAAGGATGGGTGCTGAACTCAGTCGATTCTTTAACTCATTAAAAGCTTTTTCACATTCTTCAGTCCAATTGAATAGAGTCAATAACGCATAAAGAGGTCTAGCAATTATGGCGTACATATGTATGAATCTTCGATAGTAACCGCAATGTCCCATAAATGCTTGAACTTCTTTAGCGGTTTTAGGTCTTGGTAAATCCAAAATTACTTTAATTTTGTCTTCATCTGTTGAAATTCCATTCTTAGAAACAATATGTCCTAAGATTTTCCCTTGTCGCACCATGAAGACACATTTTTCAGGATTGAGGCATACTCGATATTGTCGACATTTAGCAAAAATCTTTTCAAGTTCAGGGATGCGCTCTGATCGTATAGCTGAATATGTACAAAGATCGTCCACGTATACCTCCATGCTTTTTCTCAGAAATTCCTTGAACACATGACACATCAATCTTTGGAATGTAGCTGGGGCATTCGTTAAACCAAAAGGCATGACTCTAAAGGCGTATACTCCCCATTCAGTGGCAAATGCAGTCTTATGTTGGTCCTCAGGAGCAATGGCTACCTGATTATACCCTGAAAAGCCATCCAGAAAACTATAAACTTCCTTCCCTGCTACCCTTTCCAAGAGATGATCAGTGATTGGTAAGGGATAGCTATCCCTTATGGTTGCGGCGTTCACTTTCTTCAAATTGATGCACACTCTTAACTTTCCATTCTTCTTTGGTACAACCACCAAGGGTGACACCCATTCCGTGTGCTCAATTTCGTAGATGAATCTAGCATCTAATAACTTATCTATTTCTTCTTTTATCTTGGCTGAATACACATCATTATAAGTATATGGTCTCTGTTTCGAAGGTTTGGCCTCGGATGTCATGGGGATTCTATGCGCACATATAGATGGATCTACTCCTTTTAAGTCCTTATAAGTCCAAGCAAAAACATCCCGGTATTCTCTTATGAGTCGAATTAACTCTTGTTCTTCTTCTGCTGAGACATCCTGTCCTATGAAGGTACATCGTTCCTCTCCTCCTTCCATAGTTACAACTATTTTCTTGGTTTGTTCCTTATTATCATATGCTATTCCAGGTTGTGCTTCTCTTTTAGGCATTTGAATAGCAATTTTCCTCTCTTCCACTTCATATTTTTTGAAATGAGCTGGTACCTCAAATTGGTCTTGAAGTTTGTTTTCTTCATCTTCTAATTCCCTTTCAACTTCTAATTCTTCTTTTTGTGTGAGTTCCTTATGTTTTTCATTGGCAGTGATATCTATGTTGGTGGTACTAATCCCTAGATCCATGGGTTCTGGTTCCATTTCAATGCTCTCGTAGTCCTCCTTCCAGTCTTTCTCGATCACTTCTCCTTCTTCTGCCTCCTGAAGGACTACCATATACAAACTAACATCATAACCCTCTTCATCGATACATTCGTTCATGGTCACTACTTCTTCATTTACACAGACATCGAGGGTGGCTAAGATTTCCATCCAACCGTGAGGTTCGAATTCTTCGTCCGGAAATACTTGTGGCATATAGGCTGGATCTTGTACAGATCTCACTATCCCTTGTTTTTGCTGCCATCCCTTTCTTCTCTCTTCTTCCTTCTTTGCAGTTTGACATATCCATAGATGAGTGTCCTCGTTCATCCAGGATTGATCACTAGAACCTGCACTATGAACAGATTGATCGTCTTCCTCTTTGTGGATTTGATTCCATTGCAGAGGTGGCACATCTTGATACGTGTATGTATGTAGGTTTATCCTAGTGGTGGTTCCTACGTGTTGTAGGTACACTGCATCTTTTCCCCAATCTTGTACGACCTTTAGCTGTCTCATGAAAGGCCTTCCCAAGATCATTTCATAATTGCTTGGCCTTTCGAAGTGACAAATTGTTAAAGTATGTTCAAATTCTACTCCACACGTGGTGAAGACTACTCGTTCCAACAATCCTAAGGGTCTCTCCGTATGTCCATCTGCCATTTGTATTTTCATGCGTGTTGGTCTTAATGCTGGTTGTCCCCATTTCTCCCAAATTTCTTTGGTAGCAATGCCGACACCAGCTCCTGAATCTAGTATGGCTTTGGTAGTGTAACCCCTATAGGTGATTGGAAGACATGTATTTCCTTCATCTCCTTCGCTAAAGTCTCCTACTTTATCCACTGGAATTCTCACTGTTTTCACTTCGTCAGCTACTTCTTCCTTTTCCTCCTTAACTTCCCATTGATTGATCAACTTCTCTTTTAAATGTGGTTTTACCTTTAACAGTTCCTCGAATGTTAGGGTACATGGGATTTTCACCTCTCTAAGACGTTGTATGATTTCCGATGTTTGAACTGATGGATTCGTCTCTCGTCTCGTTATTGATGGAATGCGATACAATTCTGAGTTGTGCTCGTACTCCCCGGTGTAGTTGGGTAGTTCCTTTACATCTTCCTCTTCTTTGTCACTTGCATCCATTGGAAAAATTTCTTCTGAATTTAGTTCATGTATTGAACCCTCTATTCCGTTTTCTGCTTCTAATTCTTCAAAGGGCGGTTCCATTCCTTCTACCTTTTTCCACTTGTCCTCTTGGACTCGTGCCCATAGATCCTTAGTCCAGTCTCCTTCTACTTCAGGGACTATGGATCCTTCCTTTCTCTCAATACCAAGTTCATCATTTTGTGGTCTATATACTTCAGACTTTTCCTGAGTGTTTAGGCACTCTTGGAATTTTTCTTCAGAAATTCGGGTATTTGGTAGAGGCGATGCAGGTTTTTCTAAGGTTTGTTGCGCAATCTCTATCAGTTTTTTGCATATTTCTAACCTTTCTTTCTCTAAGTCGCCTCTCGGATATTCTCTCTCATGTTGCTCTATGGAAGGTCCTGCTTTTATTCTCGCCTTGTATGCCTGAATCCACATGGCTAATTCTTCAGGCATTGGGTCTGCTAATACTGATCCTACCTCCTCCCTTTTCCTCTCATTTCTATTTTCTTCTTCCACTTGCGGTTCCTTCGTTGGTTTCTGTTTACTCTTTTCATTTTCTTTCCTTTGTAATAACTTTTTTTCTTTTATTCTATCTCTCCGGTTCTTCCATCTCTAGGATCTTTTACTGGCGATACTTTTCTCTAGTTCTTCAGAGTCTTCTACTCTGTGAGGGATGGGTATATTTCCCTCTTTGTCACTTTGATTACTTTCGTCTGTTTTATCAGGGTTCTCTCTAGCCTTGGCTCTTGTTATAGCTTTTAAAGGTACGGTGTACTCTTTGTCGCTCCCTGATGATTCAATCACTTCTATCACATTAATCTGCACGTTAGATGTGACTTTGTTGGGGTTCTTAGGACAATCTCTGAAAAGATGTTCCTTACCACAATCGCTACAGTAGCCTTCCCAAATTCGTTGTGGTGGTGGTGGGTTTGGTAATGTACATTCTCTAATATAGTGGTCACCTCCACATCTGTAGCATGGTCCTCTGGGTACTGGCTGTCTATTCATAGGTCGAGGTGGCATGGTTGCTCTAGGAGCTGTGTACATTAAGGGCACATAATCCTGCTCGTGTCCGTATGAACTGTATGATATTTCCATGCCATAAGCATATGGGTCATACTGTTGCCCATATTCTGTTATCGTGCTTTCATAACCAGGGTATGTTCCTTGACTAGGTTCGTAAAATGAGTCATAAGGTTCACTACTAGTCAAAGGTGTGGCTGGCACTATAGCCCTTTCTAGGTTTTCCTCTGGTTGTGCTATCTTAACTGGGACAATGTTCTGAGGGTGGGGCGGTTGTTGTCCTAGTACAGGCTGTGGTTGCGTATATCCCTGATATGCGTATGGTCGTGATATTGGTGCCTGCGGCTGATATGAGGGATATCTAAAGGCTTCTCCTCCCTGCTGGTTCTGCGGGTATCCAAATGGTCTCACATAAGGCTGGGTGGGTCTGGTTTGCCTATTGTAAGGGCAGTTCTCGGTGTTATGGTTTGTGTATCTCTGCTCTATGCGGCAATATTGTAGCGGTCCGGGGACAGAGGGTCTATGAGGAGCATAGGCAGGTGGTGGGACTACTCCTCTAGTACACAAATGAGAAGGATGATCTCCTCCGCACTGCATACATCTTCTAAGCATAGGCATTCTCATAGGATTGGTGGGATAATTCCTCTGTCCTTGAACATTCAGTT